>CM053792.1:938584117-939319117 GCA_028749045.1 Cupressus sempervirens | reverse complement strand
CAATCTTCACAAGAATTGAAACTTGGTATATACAATTAAACAAAAAAATTACTAATTAATATGGATTTTGACTCTATATATTAGTTCCTAGGAAACTCTTAAGAGTTTGCATCTGTTTCTTCACGTTATACTTTGTCTCAACCATTCTTACCTCAAAGGTAACAGTTTCTAGATTATGGATTTTTTCTCTTAGAGGTTTTAGCAATGGTTGTGAACAAGTCAACTCCTACATTTCACTGGTTATTTTTTAGCAGATATAATGCCAACTGAATGAGCTTTTAAGAAAGTTAGAAAAAAGGGAGACTGAACCTTCTAATCTTCAAAAAAAAAATCAATTTTCTTATGTTTCTAAGACTTTCATAGTCTAATTACTGTAAGTACTTGGGTCTATGTTGATAGTGTTACACCTAGTTCTAGTGAAGTACCAGATTTCTGTTTCTAATACTTCCAAAATCTAATTAGTGATGGTACTTGGGTCTATGTTGATAGTGTTACACCTAGATTCTATTGCAGTACTATAGCCTCCAATGGTTCTTGTGGTCTTGTGTACTTTAGAAATCTTCGCTTGTTTGTGTTGAGCTGAACTGTGAGCTTAGAAAGGTCTTATGTAACAACCTAAATATAGCATGTTGTTTTCTTCCACCATGCTTCATGGTGGTTTTTGGCATGATGGAAATCATAATGCAGATTAGTATATAAGATTTGAATTTGAGCATTTGAAGTGTTGCTCAAGTTGTTGAATGAGCTAACTTAGAGAAGAGATTTACGAGGTAGAGAGGCTCGTTTAGCTTGAATATAAGAGAAGTTTCCTCTTCTTCACTTCATACTTCTCATCTGTTATCAAGATGTTCTATTTCTGAATATAAAAGTTAGTCCAATTCTGCAGGCTTTAACCTCTATTAGTATTGGTTGGGGATTTCATAGGAACCACCCCCTCTAAGGCCAAATAGTGGCTATGAATGTGACCTTGAGTGACATATTTCAAAAGTCTTAAATTTGGGGAATACACCCTCATGATAGCTAGGGCCAAATGGAATCTAAACAATCGTCATCGTTTTCTTTGGAAAATTCAATAATTGCTCTACAAAGAATTCTTATAAGAATTGCATTCTTAGTTTACTCATGAAAGTGTAGATGGCATCAACAATATTGCAAAGAACTAAAACCATCTTTAATACATTTTGGGTGAGGAAAATCAAATTTGGAGGACCCAATTTTATTTTTATACGCCCCTAGATATATTTGTCTTTCTTTGGGGATCAATGAATAACCCTTTTTTGGAAAAATTCCTCATGATTAGAAAAGGATGATTGACTAGAAAATAAAGACTATCTAGGAACAAAGTTAGTGGAAGAAAAGCTTAAAAAAAGAGATGGTGTTCTTGGTTTGAAAGTAATCAGAGCTTGATAACAAAGTCAATTGCTTGAGAGATCTGAAATTGATTCCTAATAAACTTATGAAAATAAACTAGCCATTAGGTATTTTTCCATTACAGAGACATGAAAAAGTGGAACATTTGGAAGTAAGATTGTTAACTAACAACATTGTAATGTTGAACAAGAAAAAAACAAGATAAAAGTGTAGTGTATAGTTAATAGCATTTCATGTTGAGGCCTAACACTTGAAATTGATATATCAAATTAATATCCAAATGAGCATTTGCAAGAGCAGTAGAGTAGATGGGTTGAGATTTCATACTAGTCCATTTGACATAGGTGCTTGAATTTCTCAAGTAACATAATGAAGCACTTAATATGCCAAGCATCAAAAAGCATTGTACAAGAGAATATAGGGAGACAAGGACAATAGTTTCCTTCAATATCACACATAATATATATCCAAATTGAATACATTATAACCATTTCTTTTCCAAGCTCATTCTTGTAATGTTTGGACTTCTTTGTTATATGTCAAATTTATGAAATTTGATTGTTCATTATCAACAGGTAGCTGGAGTACTATAGCTTTAGAATACTTCATAGATCTATAAGCTAAAAAACCCAAATATTTATAATCATTATGAACAGGTATTTTAGGAAGCTTAACCTCTTCAGAACGAAGTCTATCAATCATCTATTAACCTCCCTTGATACAAAGGCTTGGTGGGGAAAGTGGTGAATCTCCCTATGTGATTTTGACAACTCATTATCTGTATAGAAATATTCCCATGGCAGCTTTAACATGGTTCTGTTCAGAGGCATATAATCCAATCCAGCCAAAAATCTAAGAATGGCTAGATCCAGTAAGGCAGTTGATTTTCATAAGAAGGAAGTCTACCTAGACCATTACAGTTAAATAATTATCTAAGGAAATGTTTTGGACTTCAAGAGTGGTTCCAGACTTTGTTGATCTTCTTCTTCAGCAAGATCCTAACAGTCACCTTCCAGCCCCAAGTAGAATCTTTTGACAAATTCATGGTCATCTTGAACTAAAATTGTAGGCCCCTAACAGGAGACCTTATTGAATGGCCTCATTCACGCATTAAAAATTTAGGTTTTGTGGCGGTAAGTACAAGTGAATTTTAGTTTTACCAAAAATGTAAAATGATTACAAGGGGATTAGAGGAGAAAAGGAGATTGGTGCAAAGAAGAATTATTTAATATTTACATTAATGGCCATTAACATGAATTAATCTCTCATCTCTAAGAAGTGTTATGATGGTGACATTTTTGTAGGAATTTGAGGTGTTGCAATAGTCCTGTAGAAGTGAGGGAAAAACATGAATGTTGTTAAATCAAGAGATCTAGTTTTTTTTGCATTTAGGATAGCTATAAATGAGATGAAGGTTTTGAGTTAGAAAAATAAAATATTGTTGACACAATTTATAAAACAAACAACTTATTCAATTATTATACACTTACTTCATAGTTTATATTCGAAACTATATCTTAGATACTCCAATATCAACTGAAACTATATACAAGGAGCACATGAAAGCAATTATTAGTAAAGATTTCCATAAAAGGTATGCTTCTAATGACGTATTTCCATTCACTAAATTCTTCTTGCCTTCTCTAAAACATAGCACTAGAATTGTTTCATGTTCTCTAATTGCATAAACTAAAAGTAGCTTAGTTTTCAAAAATAGTATAGTAATATTATTTGTTTTCTCCTATAGGAGATAATAACATCATTCACCAAGTAGAAAAAGTTGACACCATATATCATGCATTTTACTTTTAGTCTTAAGGAAGAAATGTTATAAACCTTTTGCTTTGGCTAGAAGCTCATTGGAGCTTCATAAAAAATGAAAGAAATGAATCAGTGAGTACAAAGTTCTTTATTATGTGTTTTCTTTGCAGTCCACATCAAATGAATCTATATTCAATAAGCATGCAAAAGAAATTAGTATAGATTGGAAAACAAGGTATGCTTTGAACGATATATTTCCTTCTGTTAAGTTCTTTCCTACTCCAAAACATAATGCTCTAGAATTTTTTCATGAATTGCATAAAATAAAAATAAATTGGTTTTTCAAAAATAGTATAGCAATATTATTTTTTTTCTACTATAGGAGATAATAACATCATTCAGAGTAAACTTCTTTCATAAATCTGCAAAAGTCACAACAACTTTTACTTGACAAGGCCCCTTGTGTATACTACTCTTTCACTTCCACTTAACTTGGGCTCTTCTAGTGCATGATACATGCAACAAGTACAATGCTCTCCACAGGTACATATTTCTTTGGAGCTTGTATATTTACATTCCATAAAATACTATACATCCTATAGCAATTGGAGATCAAACTAATTTCTTCTTTCCTTCTTTACAGGTCTTCAAAGGAAACTAAAGTTGGGACAAAATCATAACTTCAACAAGACAGTCAAAACACTCACCATACATTGCTTCTAATTGGTCTCAGGTGAAATTTCCAGCTCTTTTGTTGCTGCAAATTGTCATTTTCTACTATATTGACATATACACTAATATAATGCATTATTGGCTTTTTCTGATCATTTTTTAAACTGGCAACAGTTCAAACAACATGGAAACTGTCGTGAGTCGATTAAAGTGCTCAAATAGAAACAAGTATGTCACTTATAATTGTCAGTCTTGTTCCCTCATTTTTTTATCAAATCTGGATCTGACACTCAAGAATAAGCCCATCTTTTCCAAAGTTGTCTTTCACATCTCTTCTATTGTGTGTCAAATGCAAGAAAGTACAATGTTTGAACAGACACATATTTCATTTTTCTCATATATTTACATTCCAAGAAATTTCATAGCATTTGGAGTTCAAACTAATTTCTTCTTCCATTTCTTACAAGCCTCCAAAGGAAACTCAAGTTAGGAAAACATCTCCAATTAATGAAAATAGTTAGACACTTTCACCATATATTACTTTCATGGATTCTAGGTGAGATTTCCAATTCTTTTGTTGCTGCAAATAGTCATTCTTTTGCTTATGTCATATGAAGAATTATAATTTACTTGATATTGATACACACTCTAATATACATTCATTATTGGCTTCCTCTCATTAGTTTTCCAATTGGTTGCAGTTTGGATAACATGGAAGTTGTTAGTCGAATAAAGTGCTCAAACAACAAGCAGCACACCACTTATCACATGTATTTTCAATCTTGTCCCCTCTCATATTCTATTAGTTATGGATGTGGCAAATAAGAAAAAGCCTAGCTTTTCTAGAGTTGTTTGTGACATCCCCTTTGCTCATGATTTTGAGGGCTGCTTCTCTAACTCTCCTTTCACAGTGGACCTCATCAAATTTTCTGAGTATCTTGTATGTTTCTTAATTTCATGGTAAATGAATATGTTATATCCTTAACATTTTAGATTGTATCCCATGATCTATTCTCGGTCTTCATTGTATAAAAATTTCTCATACAACTAAATAAAACATTTATTCTCTTCAAATGTAATTTTTTTAAAATTCAAGGAAAATTACAGGTTTTATGGCATAGTATTTGGCTAATTCACATTTTCCCACTTCATCTTCATTCAAAGAATACTACACCAATCACTGGTGGCAAGAAATATGACATCATTTATCTCTTGATAATATATATAATTTTATAGTTCTTTTTGAGTATGTTTATTTTGTTTTTATAAAAAAATTATGTTGAGTTTAGATTTGTGATTTTTATTTTTATTTTTATGTTGAGTTTTATCAATGTTTAAAACCATGTTTGTTAGTTCGTTATTAAAACAAGCTTAACTTCCATCTAATTTTTTCAAACATTTGTATGATGAGCTACCAACTTTGAGTTTGAGATTAGAATGTGCCAAAACCTAGCAGTATATATCCATATAAGTCTAAGCTCAACACCAATTTTCCTACTTATTGACTCAATGTGTCTTGCCCCCTTCTTGTAGCTCATATTTGCAAAACCTTAGACTTTTAGTTTTCCTTATTTAAAAGGGTGCTAGCTCAATGGAAAAGCACCTACATTTAAAGTAGGGGGTGGTGGTTCGAATCCATTGTGCCATAATATGAATTGATTAATAATATTGTAGTTTATATTTAATAATATTATTTTATACAATCATCTCTCTAATCCTCTTAAGAAAGAAAAAAAGTGAGATTGCAGATATATTAGTGAGATTAAAGACATTTTTATTTTTATAAAGACAAACTTATAATTGTTTAATACTATTGTTGCTTATTGTCTCATAAATACAATAGTTTAAGACACTCATTTAAAGACAATACTTATGACAATATACAACTTTATTTTTGTCTCGAATTAAGAAAATTCACTTTAAAATCATCGCAAATATTGTGTTAAAAGCCCCTTCATGTTGTAATGTGCGTCCACAAAAAAAATTGGAATAAAAAACTATTTACAAGTTATGCATAATCATTACAAGTCAAATTCCACACTAAATCTTCATACGAATAGTACTGGCTGCATGCTCTATCTTATTTTGTTTATAAATAATTCTCACGCGCGCTCATGGCAAGGTTTGAGCAAAACAACAAATTTACATTTTAAGTAATGATTAAAATGAATAAAGAGAGCAGCCAAATAGTGGAGAGAAGTGTGGCTGATTTCCACACTGCAATTTTCTACCCGGAGTACACAGGGACACTAAGGAGCAAACAAAATGGTCAATGTGATATGCAATTTATCCTCCCCTTAGTTTATCCACTGCATTTTCTCACATAATTTTAGAATATGTTTCAAATCAGTGCCCTAGCTTTAATTGGTGATAGATACATACGTTGTTTCAAGTTAATCCTTTTACATCACATTTCTCTAAGGCATTCCATCAAGCAATCCCCACAACCTTTCTAGCATTATCAGTGGACAGAATTGCTTCTTAGCCCTAATTTCCATTATTTCTATGTACATTAATTCCTTTCATCGATAATGAAAAATATAAAAAGTCAATTACAACTCACAATCCTAAACCTAAAAATCTGCTCCGCACATGAAGGTGCCGAGTGCCAGATTTTCTTGGCACCTTAAGGAGCTGAGTGGCAGTTTCCTCAGCACTTAAAGGTGTCGTGTGATAGGCAATAGGTGTTGAGCTAGCTTGGCACAAGAAGAAGTTGAGTAAGCTTGGCACACAAAGGGAAATGCTCAACAGTAGTGGATATCGAGTGAGCCTAGCTCAAACTGGAAGATAAATATAACTCAAAAGAATTTCAACATGAATGCTTTCACCATTACAACCAGAGAGCCAAAGCTTGAAGCTTTTGAACAAACTTCTTAAATGCAATGAACATAAGAAGAGCAATAGATTCAAGTATGCTTGCTTGCTTTCTATTCAACTTTGATTAAACCATTACAAAATCTGGGAGCATTCGGCTTCAACCAAAAAATTCTAAAATAACCCTAAACTAGTAAAAACTTCAAACTTCAATAAGCTTTAAACTTGTAGCTCTAATGGCTACATACAATGGTGCCTAGAGCAATCACTGCTTCAACAGGACAAATCCAACAACAATGAACTTACAGAGTGAATAGGGGAAACACGTGCAACTAGAGAGATTAGATCTACTGATCACTTTCTTCTTCTGCCTTCTTTGCTTTGATTTACTCTACTAAACTCTAAACTGACTCTCTGAATGAATGAAATGAAAAACATTCCTTTTGTCATATTTTTTCCCCTTTTTTTAAATTTCAAAACTCACCTACCACATTAAATTTTCTAATTGTTGTGTCATCAGAGATGGTAGGTGGGCGTTTGGCTCAAGGGGCAACAAATGAATAAAAAATTTCAACACTCCCCCTTTGTCTTGAGCCAAACAAACAAGGATCACTGCTGATCCCAATCAACTACACCAAGACTCTTTCTTAGGTGTACAAAATTTCCAATGCTTAATGGATTTGTAAAAATGTCTGCTAGCTGCTGCTCAGACTTACAAAATTCCATCTTGATATCCCCATTCTCCACCAACTCTTTGATGAAGTGATATCTAATCTCTATATGATTTCTTCTCCCATGGAAGACTGGATTCTTGGACAATGCAATTGATGATATGTTGTTACAATAAGTTGCGGTTCCATCTACTTGCCTTTCATTCAAATCTATCAAGATCTTTCTTAACCAAATAGCTTGACATGCTGCTGCATTTGCTGCTATATTTTCAGCCTCTGTTGTAGATTGAGAACCAATAGGTTGCTTCTTGGATGCCCATGAAATTGCACCCAATCCCATGTGAAATATGTATCTGGAAGTGCTCTTCCTATCATCTATACTTCTAGCCCAGTCACTATCTATATAACCTATCAACTTGAATTCATTATTTGTAGTATACAAAATTCCAAATCCCTTGGTACCTTTCACATACCTTAGGATCCTCTTTCCCACTTGCCAATGGGAATCCTTTGGTGTTTCCATAAATTTGGAAATCAAACTTACTGCATGCATTAGATCTAGCCGAGTTGCAGTCAAATACATTAAACTTCCAACCATACTCTTGTATAGTGTTGGATCCACTCTCTTGCTAGAGTCTCCCTTGCTCAACTTAAGACCTATTGTTGTTGGTGTGGGGGCTGGCTCAGTGTTCTACATTTTAAATCTCTCCAAGATATGCCCTGCATATTTTTCTTTAGAGATGAAGATGCCATTATGCATTTGTTTTACTTCTATGCCTAGAAATTACTTCAAGAGACCTAGTTCTCTCATCTCAAATTCATTTTTCATGGCCTCTTTGAACTGACCAATTAGAGCCTTGTCATTTCTAGTAAAAATCAAATAATCTACATCAAGACAACAATCAACACATTTTCATTTGCTGCCTTGATGAAGAGAGTAGGCTCACCATTGATTTTGATAAATCCATTTCTCATCAAATATGATTCAATCCTATTGTACCATGCTCGTGGAGCTTGCTTGAGCCCATAAAGAGCTCTCTTCAATCTATATACTTTGTGTTCTTCACCTAAAACTTCATAACCAAGTGGCTGCTCTACATAGACTTCTTCCTTCAATACACCATTTAGGAAGGCAGACTTCACATCCATTTGGTATACCTTTCATTTGTGCTGAGCTGCAATTGCTATGACAGCATGCACGGTTTCCATTCTTGCAATTAGGGCATATGTCTCATCATAATCTTTGCCATACTGCTGTTTGTAGCCCTTGACTACTAGCCTTGCCTTATGCCTATCAATTTTTCCTTCAGCATTACATTTGGTCTTGTAGACCCATTTCACTCCAATCACTTGCTTCTTGGGAGGAAAATCAGTTAGCTCCCATGTCTCATTCCTTTCTATAGCATTTATTTTCTCATCCATGGCCCTACACCATTTCTTCTCCTTAATAGCTTCTTCAAAATATATTGGATCACTATGAGAAAATAATGCAAAATTAACACTCTCATCATAATCTTCATACCTTTCATCTTGGTATATCTCCCTAAGACTCTTGGTCTTTCTTGGTAAAAGGGAGAAAAGTGTGGGATCAAAATCTTCACTACTGCTGCTGCTTTGCTGACCATATCAGTCTTCACTGTTACTCGGCACTGACACTCGGTCATGCCTAGAGGAGCTCGACAATGATTGAGTCTGCTTGCCTTTTCTTCTATTTGCTCCTTCTTCTTGTTGTTCATCAACATCTTCTTCACTCATAATTGACACTTTACTTGAGGTGCTTGGTGATTCATCAGTCAGTCCATACCATGACTGATTTTTAAGAAATTCTACATTTCTTGAGAGGATCATCTTGTTTCAATGGGTCATACAATCTGTATGCCTTTGATTATGAGTTGTACCCTATGAAGATGCACTTCACTCCTTTATCCTCCAATATTTTCCTTTGCTCTTTAGGAACATGTGCCTATGCAACACATACAAACACCCTTAGGTGTTCAACTGTCCATCTTCCTTGTGACCATGCTTCCATTAGAATTCTATCATAGACAGCCTTTGTAGGACACCTATTAATTAGGTAAACTGTTGTTGCCACAACATCTCCCCAAAGTTTAGTTGGGAGAGCTTTCTCTCTCATCATGCTCCTTGCCATTTCAATAATGGTCCCGTTCTTTCTTTCAGCCACTCCATTCTACTGTGGTGTATAACTGGCTGTGAGCTCTTTCTTTATACCATGTTTCCTGCAAAAATTTACAAAAGAATTGGAGGTATACTCCCCTCCTCTATTTGATCCTAGGACCTTGATATAGTTTCCACATTCTCTTTCAGCCTGGGCTTTGAACTCAAGAAACTTATCAAATGCTTCAGATTTAGATTTCAAAAAATAAACCTATGTCCTACGACTAAAATCATCAATGAATGTCGTGAAATAAGTACTCCCCCCAATGGAAGTAACTTGCATAGGACTGACTAGGTTAGTATGCACTAACTCTAATGGATATCTAGCCCTCCTAGAATTTATAGAATTAAAGGGAAGCCTATGTTTCTTACCCAAAATACAAACCTCACACTTGTCACATGAATTTCTTATACATGGTAAACCTTCTACCATTCTTTTATTTAACAAAAAATTTATACCAGCATAGCCAAGATGACCATACCTGAGGTGTCATATCCATGAGGGGTCTTCAATCACACTCCTTAGAGCTGATTATGTGGGAGGTGCAACACCAACTTGAGATGAGAAACATGTCTCCATCTTCAAAGGAAACATTCTATTCTTTCTCATTTGAACTGCTACAAGTAAGTTCTTACTCTCATCCTTTTCATGAATGACACACGTGTCATTCTCCATTAGCACTTTATATCCATTTTGAATGAGCTGACCAATACTCATCAAATTGTGCTTTATACCAGGGGCAAAATACACATTTTGTATTTCCTTCTTCTTACCTTGCTTGGTGCAGACCATAATAGATCCTTTGCCCACTACTGGTAGAGTTCCATTGTTACCCATTTTAATCTTAGACTTGAAACTCTTGTCAATGAATGAAAATAAGGTTTCATTACCACTCATGTGGTTGCTACATCTACTATCAAGGTACCAAACCTCAAGGCTTCCTTCTTCACCAACATTACACATGATCAAGGCAGTGGCATTGTTTACACTTCCCATGTTCACATTAGCCACATTTTCTTGTCTCGATTGATCATTTTGCTTCTTCCAGAATTCACTTGCATAATGCCCATATTTATGATAGTGGTAGCATTCTACATTACTCCTATTTGAGTTGTAGTTTTTCTTACCTCCTCTTGAAGTATTTTGTGAGCTACTTGCTCCATATGCTCTTCTTGAGCTTTCTGTTGCAGCATTTCTTTTCCTCCATTTCCTCAGCCTCTGCCTCTGGAGTTTCTACCAGAGCCATTTCTTCCTCTCCTTCTTCCTCTTCGATTTCATTGAGCCTTGAATTCTTACTCTTGGGAAGAAGAAGATGCAGATCTATTGATCCTATGCTCATGGGTTTGAAGAGTACCCATCAACTCATCCATTGTCAAAATAGTGAGGTCTTTTGCCTCTTCTATGGTCATGACTAAATTATCATATTTATGAGGTAAACTCCTCAATATCTTTTCCACTATCCTCTACTCTTGATAGTCTTCTCCATTTGACTTCAGTTGGTTAATCACATTGGAGGTCCTTGAACTGAAGTTTGCAACTGATTCATTTTCTTTCATCTGAAGGTTCTCAATCTCCCTCCTTATATTATGTAGCTTTACTGTATGGACTTTATCAGTCCCCTTGAAGTTCATCTCAAGGATATCCCATGCTTTCTTTGCATAATTTTCTGCTGCAATCTTTGGAAAAACTGTCTCTATCATAGCTGCCTCAATCAAACTTAATGCCTTAGCATCCTTTCTCCATGATTCTTTTAGTTGAGTCTTCTGTGCATTTGTGAGAGTAACATACTAAGTTGGGTTTGTTATATCATTGAACCCATTAATCATAAACTCCCATAAATCATTTGCAACCATTATGGTCTTCATCTTCTTTGCCCATGTATCATAATTTTGTCCATTGAAGGGTGGTGCCTAATGCCATATCTTTCCTATATCTATTGCCATGTCAAATATCCCAAGAAAATAAATGCCCTGACTCACTGTGGATGTGGAGCCTCAAAGCTCTTATACCATGTAAAATATAAAAATTCAATTAAAACTCACAATCCTAAACCTAAAAATCTGCTCAATACATCAAGGTGTCAAGTGCCAGTTTTGCTCAGCACCTTAAAGAGCCAAGTGGCAGTTTGCTCGGCACTTGAAGGTGCTGAGTGATAGGAAACAGGCCTGGAGCTAGATTGACACAAGAGGAAGCCAAGTAAGCTTGGCACACAAAGAGCAATGCTTGACAATAGTGGATGCCAAGTGAGCCTGTCTCAAACTAGAAGATAAATATAACTTAAAAGAATTTCAATGTGAATGCTTTCACCATTAAAACTAGATAGCCAAAGCTTGAAGCTTCTAAAGAAACTTCTCAAATGCAATGAATAGAAGAAGAGCAATGGATTCAAGTATGCCTACTTTCTTTCTATTCAACTTTGATTAAACCATTACCAAATCTAGGAGCATTCGGCTTCAACCAAAAAACCCTAACATAACCTTAAATTGATAAAAACTTCAAACTTCAATAAACTTTAAACTTGCAACTCTAATGGTTGCATATAATAGTTCTTGGAGCAATCACTGCTTCATCAGGACAAATCCAACAAAAATGAACTTACATAATGAACAGGGGAAACACGTGCAACTAGAGAGATGAGATCTGCTGATCACTTTCTTCTTCTTCCTTCTCTACTTTACTTTACTCTACTGAACTCTAAACTGATTCTTTGAATGAATGAAATGAAAAACATTCCTTTTGTCATATTTTTCCCCCTTTTTTTAAATTTCAAAACTCACCTACCACATTAAATTTTCTAACTGTTGTATTGTCAGGGATGGTAGGTGGGTGCTTGGCTCAATGAGCAACAAACACATGATAAATTTCAATAGATAATGGTAGAACATAGAGATATTCTAAAACTATCTCTTCGACAGTTTTACCTATGTCTTGCAAGCTGTCCATGCTCTATACGCATAACCCGTAGTCATGGGCCTTCTCCACCTAGAACCTCTACGGATTAATGTCATACTTGCATCCTATAATCATAAATATGTATTTAAAACTGTGAGAAAAATGTGACATAAGTAATGGATAGTCAGCTTAAAATTAATAACTATGAAGGAGTTGCAGGGGATGATTAATTGCTATTTATTTTCTGATTTAAATAGATCTGGATGTTATTTTTGTAATATAGTTAAATTTTTTTTTGGTTAATCTTCAAAGCCTATATACTAAAATTGTACTACAATTTTTTTATAATTTATATTATTAATTTTTTTTGGATTATCACAACCCATTTTTTTATTCCTAATACAAATAAGAAATTCTATTTTGACCTCATATTGTCTCTGAGAGGCATTTAGATGAAATTGGAAATTTTGATTACTCAAAAACTTTACTATTTTGTCTGAAATTAACAGAACTAAGTTTTGAGGATTTTTGGCCTGTCAGAAAATAGAATGTTTTGGAGATTATAATAAGAGGGAGAACACAAAACTTACACACATGGAGGACTAGGAGGCAACAGGAATGTTGTGGAATGAGAAACCTTTGAACTATAAGGTTCCTCTATTATTAAATTTTACCGAAATGTCTCATGATTAATTTCCATAGATGTGCATGTTTTCAGAAAGAATTGTTCTCTCTCTCTGTTAATAAATTAAATAAATTCAGAATGTCAAAGCCTTTTATTTTACTTATTTATCTTGTGTATTACATGCATTAAAATTATTAGATCATTTTATTTGTGCCTTAAGCCAAGTACTAAGATGAAAAGAAAATTGAACGTTCCCTTGCTTGGAGATAGCGACGAAACAATTCCATTCCATTGATTGCTGCACTTGGGGTCTACTTAAAAAAATTTCTTTCTTTTCGCAGCCTGTTTTATCATCCCTATCATATTCGTTGGAGTGTGCAGACCTTAACCTTCCCTAGTATCGCAACTAGCTTTCCTACAGCTTCGTTCTCCTACCACCCAGTTTCATCATCTATTTTTTTAAACTCCAAAGGTTGGTCATTGTCTTGGTCTAAGGTTTGTGCGAGATTCAAAATTCCCTACCTGGAATATTTCCCCAACCTATTAATCGCCCCTGCCCCTTCCCGAGCCTTTCATGAATTATTTTTTTAAAAAAAAATTTCGCTTTTTCAGAAATGTTTCCTTCGGCACCCATGTTATGTTTTGAGAAAAAATAATTGTTTTCAAAATCATGTTTTACTCATCATTTTTTGGTTCCCCACCCATCACTTATTAGAAAAAGTTCATAGAAATTCATTTTATATAAACTGAATAGAGGAAATTTATGATTGGATGTGGTTTATGGAATAGAGAAATCTTGTCTTATTTTATTACTTGTATAGGTACTAAAGTTATTGGAATTGGAATATGTTGTAATCACTTTATTATATAATTAATAGAATCTAATTTAATTTATTTTCCTTTTTATATAATTGAAATGATCAAGACGACCTTGTTTTTATAATAGATTGAAGATAATATCAATTTAAGTTATAGACATATAAAGGAAAATAAATATAACTTTAGGATAATGGTTAAGGTAAACACCAAGAATAATGAAATACATTTGTTGATTGGACTCTCAACATATCCTTTTTTAGGTAAGAGTGTTTAGTGAAAATTTATGATTAGTATTAATGGGTAGCCAAGTTATAATGTAGTTTAATTTTCTAGATGTAATTTTGTAATGATATGGGAGGGGTTTTGAACTGAGCAACATGGTAGGGTATAATTAAAAATGTTAGCAAAATTAGTTTATTTATACATTTTGGATAACCAACTAGTTTTATTCTAACATCAATAACAAGTTAAATAAAGAACTCCTTACAAAATAAATGTAACTCCTTAATTGTCTTCATCCTGTTTATTTAGAAGTATTCTTATGCAGATTTATCTTGTGAAAAAGGATTTTTTGAGGATGAAGATTATTATTACTTTAAACTACTACTTGTATATTTTAAGATATATATGTTATAGAATGAGTGGACTAATGTTGAGTTAAAAATGAGTTGTATTTAGGATCTAGAATCAAAAATTACATTAAAAAATATTGCTAATATTATATCTCAATCCATTAGAAACTTTGCATATGTTCTCTTATAGCATTTCCTCAACCTTAGTTCTCTTGTGAGTTGTGCTGATAAGCACATGTGCCTCTTTTTTTCTTTTTCCCTTGTTATCAAGGTCTTCTCCCATCTTGATTACACTATAATCAAACCTTTTCTAAACAATATACTACCTTGGGTCTACAAAAAGAGTAAAAAATAGTCTTCTCATGACCTCTCTTGATTTATCAGGGTAAATTCTCATGAGAAAAACCTTCTTCTCATTGAGCACATCCGTTATGTCTGTAAAGAAGGTCATTAGCTTATTTACTTTATCAACCATTCTTTTAGCAATGATAATGGGTTGTAACTTTTCTCAAAACAATTAACAAATTCTAAAACTCTAGAATAGACTCTCCATTTTTATTTTTTCGCTTCCTAGTCTTGTAAGGAAAAATCATTCCTTATGACATCTATAGGATAGTAGAAAAAAAAGTTTAGAAGCCTTTTCTTTTTCTCTCTTCCTAAACATCTCAAAAAATTCCCTCATTATCAACAAACCTTGCTTGGGAGTTTGCCATTTTATAAGGGTTCAAAATTTTATGCAAGAAAACCCAACCCCTTATGGTAATCACAAATTGATGAGAAATAGTGCATGTGGGAAAAATAGAACCTCTTGACCTACCTATTATACCTTAGTTAAACCATCTTTCAAGGGTACCTAGTATGGTAACACATGTGCAGTTCCTTGAATCCATACACTCTGATCACAAAGAGATTGTGTATAGGATAATATTTACCTAGTTATGAGAAAATTTTAATTCATTTGGAGAGTCCATAGGTTTGATAAAATATGAAAGAAATTTAGAAATTATTTGGTTATCATTTGACAATTGCATCATCAATTTTGATGCAAAAAAATTATCAAACCTAACAAGGTTGGACTCACTTGCATCCTATGCCATATCTGCACTCCATAACTGAAAAGGCAAAGGTTTTCCTTCATGCTCTTTCAATCAACATTAAATACCACCCAAATTTTCTCTCTATCTTTCCCTTTACAATCCCAATCAATCAAACACAGGTTTCTTTAGATAGAAAAGAATAAAAATCAAATATGATATTGACTCAAAAACAAAAAAATTGCACCATATACATGAACTTGATAGGCATGAAGTCCTATTCATCTTCACCAAAGGCCCTACATTATAAGGACATATAGATATCTAGGCCACGAGAAGTGAAAAAATATTTCTTAAGTGGTTCTTGGGTCGAGGTTGTGACCAATGTTGAGTTCCCAATAGTTGACAAGTGTCCCCTTAAGGGTCCTTGGCTAATTTTATTTTTCGAACACTGGTATCCTTTTTCTAACTTCTAAAAATCAATAGACTTGTGATATTGTGATGTAGAATCCACTCCAAATATTTCCTGAATCTTCTTTGGTATCATTTTCAATAGAAACTCTCTATTTATCCCCCTCATTGACTTAGTTATTGGATTATACATTTTAGCTACTGGAGCTTGAAGGTCCAAGTCCATGAATACTCTTGGAACAACTAGTATCATAAGGTAAAAAATCCAAATAATTCCATGTGGGCCAATAAATATTTTTTTTGAGAAACACTTTTTGAAAAGTTGCAACCCAGTCTTAGATGTTATTGTATCACAAGTCTAGTTTCGTCTATCATAAAAACCCTTACCAACTTTCAATCTTGAATTAACAGGATTCAATTTTTTCATTTGTGCTATATCATTTATTGCCTCATTCAAATAATCTAAAAAATCATTATGGATATTTCTCTGGTGATAATCTATTTGCCAAGAAAAAACCCTTTTTTAGAGGCATTGTGAGAAAATAAAGACAATTATCAAAATTCTTCAAGGGGAATAAAAATCACTTACTACGATCAGACTCTTCAGCTCCTTGTAGATTTTTTCTTGATCTAATGACTGAGAAAATATTATACTTACCAAACTACATTGGTCAATAGGGAGACATGTCAACCTATCACTATTTCACCTTGGTTAAACAACTCACATCTATTTATAATGACATAGTGTCATGTGTTGATCTTTGATCCGATCAACAATTGAGAAAGAACTTTGGAAACTATCTAATGAGGAAGAAAGACAAATCATTATTGAAGTACACCTATCATCTAAATAATCTTAGCCCCTTTGGATACCTGTAGATTGATTGGCCTATTGGCAGTGGGCTACCCTGCCATGCTAGATTTGTAACATGGCTTAACCTTCTCCTATGGCTCTATAAGACTATTGGTTGTATCGATAATTGATAGTTCGATATTTTGGTGCAACAACAACCTTGAACTTTGTTAGAATTGGTATTAGAGCTTGGTTACAACTTCAAATCTTGTAGGCCATAGAGATTCAAGATGGAAGGGGGATTGTTGGTAGTGGGCTAGTGTCCCTCGTAGTATTTGCGACATGGCTTAACTTCCACCTATGGTTCTATAAGGCTATTGGTTGTATCGAGCATTGAAAGGTCAATATTTTGGTGCAATGAAAATCCTACCCTTTCTAAGATGGTGCCACCTTGGACACACATCACATAGTTGCTATGTCACCTCACTTAAAAGACATGTTTCTTTTCATTGTGACATTGAAACAACCATGGATCTTGTTCAAAAGATTAATGACTAACATTTCTCATTTTTATTATTATATTTAGTTAGTTGATACTAAGACTGGTCCCACCTATTCCATGTGGTGTGCTATCATTATGTCGCCAAGACTAAAAACTTTGAAACTTTTCATAGTGACATAGTGAGAAGTGTTGATTTTTAAGTCAATCTAATGGATCAGATTAAAATTTCTTATTGTTGTGTCTCATTGGTACCACACAAAAGGTGTCATCTTGTCACTATCTCACTTTGGTTAAAATCACCACACCCTTTTATAATGACATAGTGAGAACCATATATTTTCATGAAGATCAATTCTCACCAAAACAACTCACCATTTGGGTTAAAAGAAGGTAATTTATATGCCAATAACTAACCAAGATGACACCATAATTTGATCAAAAGAACAACTTCAGGAATTAACCCTAATCTTGCATAAAAAATTGCTAATGGGGAAACAACCCTATCAAAGAAATTTGAAGTAATACTAGGGTTTTTTCAATGTATTTCATGTTTGTACTTAGGAATTATTTGAAAGTTCCTACCATAAATAAAATAAGACCATTAAAATTTTTTAAAAATATTGTGGAACTATTTTGAAATAATGTGGCACAAATAAAAGGCCTAATAGTGGCTCTATCTGGGGATGATGAATAATGCATATTCATATGAAGGCTTTGAAACTCTAGTAGAAGCATACCACATAGTTCGAAAAAATGACAACTTTCTGAGAGAGAAATGAACACACATAGGAAAACACAACAAATATATACAGAGAAAAAACATATATACAAGGATTTACATTTTGTACATAGACCTAAACTAATGTTCATGGAAAGAACTGTACCTTCAACATAAGTACTTCTTCAATAATTGTCCATGAACTATCAATTCAAGAGTATTTCTCGATTATTCCTTAAAGATATATGAACCTTCACCCCATGTGGATTCTATCAGGTATGGGCCAAGAAATATAGGTATTATCCTTAATTAATTCGCCTCTCATGAAGAGATTGGCAACCATGAATATGCTCAAAACTTGTAGGTCAACATAGATGCAAGTAAGCCAAGATTATAATGCATTCCATTTAAATTTTCCCTCAAATATTTAGATTAAAAATTAGTCACTTGTTCTTTTCCATATGGTAAAAAGTGAAAAGGAAACCCATCAAGCCTTGGACATATTGGTTGACCAAGGTCTAGGTAAAATAGACCATCCACTAGATGGTTTCCAAAAACCAACAATGAGAACAACATACAATGAAAGAAAAAATCAATCATTTACCAGAGAATCTCCTTGTGGTTCTCATGTGCAATATCCTTAATATGCTCATCCATGATTAAGAGTTGGCTTATCAGTGTACATATCATATTTGCATGTAGGAACAATAAACCCTTGCCTGCCTAACCAACAAATTCCCTTTGACATGGAGGTTTACAGTTAAACAGAAGCACATAAATATCCATAAAGTTGAATGACATTTCTTATGCATCAATCCATCCTCTAAAGTTCATAACTATTGTTATTCCCTATAATAAGCTTGCATTGTACTGTAGTATTTGTGCCTACTATTTTATCAGCTGACAATCCTCTATAATTGTGCCTCCTCTTCCATTTCAACACTAGGTATAAACTATCAAGAATCTAGAGCCATAAAAATATCCAATCACAATATTGAGAAAACTATACCCAAGACATTGATTCCTGCCCCTGCAAATTAATGTGATATGATAGAGACATAGTTTATGGTGTCTTCTCTTGTCTTGATATTCGAAAAGACTTATCAAAGACAAGACTACCCTCTGTAACACCAATTAGAGGTGTGCCAAATACTTAATATTAGTATTGTAAGTAAAAAATGTGTAAGTTGCACATGAAACATTTGATAAATGATAATGATACAAATAAATTAAAAAAATTGATTGGTTGAACAAAATAAGTTTAATTAGGGTTTAACAATTGAGCCTTGAATTCTCTTCCATTTTTCACAACATGTCTCTAACTAAAATTAATTTCATATTTAGAGTTTACTACTCACCATATTTATTTATTTTGACTGCTATACTCTAATATAATCAATTACAAGAAAGAATAAATCAAGTCTTAATCTTTATCATTATATCTCTATACTAGTTCTCATTAGACACTCCTGCTCATCTACTCCCCTGAACAGGCATGTCAGACTTGACATCTACAGGAAGTATATCATACAGACCTAGGTGGATCCTCCAGGGGGACTACGTCTGAGGATGGCTTTCTATGTCGAGCACTTCTTAGATATTCAAGATGGGATTATTACTCACCCTGAGTACTTACACAGATATTGGACACATGCCCTACATATCTCCCTTGGTTGCTTTAGGGTGGGCTCACACAGACTTCAGATCCAAGTTGATCACCATATTGCTAGAGAGGATCGGGTGTGCATACTTTGTACCTTAGATGAGGCAGAATTTGAGACTCATTTTCTTTTCAGATACCCATATACTACAAGATTAGAGGGAGATTTTACTATCTATTTAGAGATTGCAGATCCCTCTCAAATATTTTCAAGCACATCGATCAGTGTTGCATTGCACTCTATCTCCATGAGTCCTTGTAGCTTCATGATCATACTTTGCATCTTTCATTCCCTAGGAGTCAGGCCCAAACACAACTTATTATGACCTTCTTCTCACCCTTAACTTTGGTTTGGGGTGTGAAGTGTCTGTACAGTCTCCCTAATATGGGTCATTCTAGATTTGTGAGACCCCACAAAGGACCTCTTCACTAGTGACACTCCTCTCATAGCACTCAGCTTTATCATAGGGCCTTTGGTAGTTGCATTGGTAAATCATTGTTGGACTTTTTCTCTGGGAGGACAGATACCTAATCTTTCCCGTGTTGTCTTCTGCTTTCTTCTTCTTCTTCTTCATTTATTGTTCTTGTTCTTTTGTGGTCACCATTTGGTGCTCCATTTGTCTGCTATTTTCCTAATGTAAGCTTCCAATCCCATAGACCCTCATTGTGGTCTTTTGTTGGACATTAATAATACTATCTTATTATCTTATCTTATCTATAAACTATTATAACTTATGGAAAATACAAGCTACTACATGGCACTTGTTACTAGTTTATATTACATATTATTTATTATTTTAGATATTTTAGCTATTAAACATAAGCACCTAGGAATTTTGAGAAAAGAATAAAAGGAATCATATAATGAAAAAATCACATTTACATTGAGATGGTACTATAAAAGAATAAAAACTTTAATGATGACATTTTATGCAGTTTACAAAAAGCATAGTCCCTCATATGGTAAAAAAACATAGTCCTTAATATGGCTAATACTATTACATTCACTTACCATAATTATTTCATTAGTTTAAACCTAATCAACCAATGAGAAAGAACTATTTTTTAGGTAATTGTAAAGTTATTATTTTATATTACTATTCCAATATATTATTTATACTATTCATTTCAATTATAATTGATTCATTTGATTCGGTCTTATAGGACCCTTTTTCCCTCCATATTGATTTATTTTCTACTATATTTTAGGCTAGGTATTAAGTTTGATTGATTTTTTAGCAGCACCACTTCGTTTAATTCTTCATATTAAACATTTTGTAAAAGTTATCTCCGCATAGATCTTATTTATAATAATATAGTTTATCTCGACAATATACTATTTTATGATTGATCAATTAATTTCTACATTACATATAATTAGTTTTTAGTCATTTAAATATTTTTAATTTAGTTGCAAATTTAATATATTACAAAATTTAATTTTCTCAAATTTATTAACAATTATTTGATATATTGTATGTAGTTCATGAATGTCAAATTGATCTCCTAGTTTGAAATTCAATTGTTCCTATTTGTGATAAATAATGTCAAAATATATAAAAATAATAGTTCTTCAACACTTGAATTTTTTTTGACTAAGTTAGATAACCAAACAATAAATTTACTACTATTACAATTTTGTGCTACTCAACATTTCAAAACAAACCAAATTTCAACTATGTCATAAGTGAATTTTCTTAACCATGTTCTAATCTAATTTAACTATTATATTTTTTAATTTAAATTATAATTTATAATTAGTATAAAAACTATAAGACAAGTACACCACTAGTGACACTTGTTTATAAGTTGTAATAAAACTTTAGATTTCAATTCAATGCACAAAACATCTTATAAATTTAAATTTTAATAGAAAAAATGTCTAGCAACATATTTGTTGTAGAGAATAAACAAGGCAGATTTTTTACATTAATTGAAATCATGTTCATCAAAACTTCGACAGATCTATTAACAATAATTAGGTCATTACTATTTATTTTATTTTTTAAGTTAGATATATATTCGTGTTCCCAATTTTACTATTTATGAAATCCAAAATTTATATAACATTTTGACAAATCCTAGATTTTGACATTTGAAACTTTAGATGGAAAAGAATTTAAGGAAAAAATTAGTCATGTCTAATGAGATGAATACAGCTAAGTCAATGCCGTTCTTGACGGATGAAAATAGTCCTTAAATGTTTCTTGCCTACCATGAATATATTTTAACGTCACTGTTTAGAAAAAAAAAAGGAAGATAACAAAGCATAGAAAATAGTAATTAAAAGCTCGCACCACTTAACAGACCCCTCATTCACCAAATACTCATTGGGAGATAATATTGTAGAGACTAGTTTCAAAAGATAACTTACTGTGAGGAATGCAATATGAATTAAAAATATCGAGTCTCATCTGAAGAAGCAACTTGTTGTGTCTGGTTATTGCTTCTGGTTATTCGTGCGGACATGACTCTTTTATTAACTTCTATTTTCCCCTTTCTGTCACTGCCCTTGCCAATGAATGAATTAAAAAATACATGCTATCAGATTACAATAGAGAGATCAACAAAATAAGTATAAAGTGGTGTATGGTACATAGATATGTAATTGCTATCTATTTCAAAATTTACAAATCAAATTTCACCTGTTCTAATTTTTTATTTTTTTCAATAGTTAAAAAAGACTACACCAAAAATGTTCTCAGCCAATGAAATAAAGAAATAAAAAAGTTTAAATTGATTTTAATAAGAAATTTTAAAAGAAACTTAGGTTAAATTATTGGAGTCTAAATTACAAGATTCTAATTAATAGATAAATGAACTGAAAAATACTGAAGTCTCCCTCCTTAATGACATAGAACTAACAAATCTATGAAACTCTCCAATACATAGTTTATATATGGAAAGAAATCTAAAGAAACAACAAATGAAAGATTGCCACACCAACTCCCATTGCTTCTAAATTGAACACATGAAAATAAACAAAGAAAATTAAATTGTTTATCTTACTAGTGCCTCCATCATTCACAATCAAAAGCTCAAACATGGGCAATCTGTGGGCAATCTGTGTGCTGTCTAGGAAGAGCTTGGGTATTAAACAAATTCGATAAGTAGCTGGGATACAAAATACAATGATTGAAAACTAGAGTTTATGAACAAGCAACAGAACACAATAATATCACCAATCTAACACTTCTCACAAAAGAAAGGTCTTCATAATCCTGATTGAACTTCAAATTAAGGAAGGCATAATGTTGAACACCAATTCTGGAGACGATTGTCCATATTTAGAGCCCATCATTTCATCAAAAACCTAAAATGAACAAAGAAAAAATGGGCAATCTAATACCCACCAAGCCCAGGAAAATTACTTGTGTAATTATGCCTTCCAGTATAAAATTTTATTATTTTTTAAGAAATGAATTAAAAACTTAACAATGACAATACTAGACTAATAAGTTATATAATGGAATATACCAATATTTATTTGTTTCATTCAATATTTGTTGATAATTTATTGACCTTTGTATTATTCTTCATTCTGTTGCACTGTAGTCTACAATGCCTATACATCCTCGCCAAGTGCAACCTGCAACTGCCCCAATTGCCCACCGTAGCATCTACAATCCTGCTCTTGTCAGATTGACTGTTGTAGAAGACTCTGTCACGCCAATACTATTGAATGAAATAAAGATCCTATTTGAGGAACTGATGAATGCATGGCCTTTCCTATTGGAAATTAACGTCAACACCAACTGTTTATCCTCGAGCCCCACACCCATCTACCCTGTCAGCACCGCAGGCATCCATGGTCGGCAGGCATTTAATTTTGGTAGGTAAGTTTTTGAAATTTGAACGTTGAGAGGGAAAATGGAATGAGACAAAAGGAATGATTACTCATTCATTCAGTAGAGAATTTACAGATCAAGCAGATCAGAGAGAAGTTGCAGATAGAGCAGAGAAGATCAGCAGATTAGTCGTTGGAAGAAGAAGAAAGTTTGTTTGTTTCGTGCTTGTAGTTGCATGTGATTGATTGCTAGTTACCTTGTAAGTTTGTTATTGTTTAATTCATCCTGTTGAAGCAGTGATTGCTCCAAGCATTCATGTATGCAGCCATTAGAGCTACAAGTTTTAAAAGTTGTTTGAAGTTTGAAGTTTTAACATTTTAGGTTTTTTTCTGGTTGAAGCCAAACGCTCCTAGATTTTGTAATAGTTTAATGCAAGATTGAATAGAAAGCAAGCAACATACTTAATCCATTATTCTTACTCTTCTATTCATTGCATTTGACAAGTTTGGTTGAAAGCTTAAAGCTTTAGCTTTCTGGTTTTAATGGTGAAAGCATTCACGTTGAAATATTTTATAAGTTATATTTCTTAAGTTTGAAATAGAACACTCGGCATCTTCTTTCTCAGTTAGAGCCAAGCTCACTCGGCATCCATTGGTGCCGAGAAATTATTGTGTGTCGAGCTCTTCTTGTGCCGAGCTCACTCGGCACCTCTTGCCTGTCACTCGGCACTAAGCAAGTGCCGAGCTATCTGGCACTCGACACCTTCATGTGCTGAGTAAAACTAGCACTCGACACCTTCATGTGCCGAGCAATTTTTTCAAAGTGCCGAGTATAATTTTTAGGTTTAGGGTTGTGAGTTTAAATTTTTAATTTTTATTTCTCACATGGTATCAAAGCTTTAAGGCCCCACATCCACAGTGAGTTAGGGCATTTGTTTTTCTTGGGATATTTGATCATGGCAGGAGATGCAGGAAAGATATGGCAGCAACCACCATCATTTAATGGATAGAATTATGATACATTTGCAAAGAAGATGAAGACCATAATGGTTGCAAATGATTTGTGGGAGTTTGTAGTTAATAGATTCAATGATGCAACTGATCCAACTCAATATGCTGTCCTCACAAATGCACAAAAGACTCATTTGAAAGAGTCAAAGAGGAAGGATGCTAAGGCATTAAGTTTGATTGAAGCAGCAATGACAGAGATAATTTTTCCAAAGATTGCAGCAAAAAATTATGCAAAGGAAGCATGGGATATCCTTGAGACAAACTTCAAGGGAACTGATAAAGTTCGTACTATAAAGCTACAGAACGTTAGGAGGGAGTTTGAGAACCTTCAGATGAAGGAGAATGAATCAATTGTAGACTTCAGTTCAAGGACCTCCAATGTGATTAACCAACGGAAGTCAAATGGAGAAGACTATCAAGAGCAGAGGATAGTGGAGAAGATATTGAGAAATTTTTCTCATAAATATGACCATTTGGTCATGACCATAGAAGAGGCAAAAGACCTCACTACTTTGACAATGGATGAGTTGATGGGTTCTCTTCAAACCCATGAGTATAGGATCAATAGATCCACATCTTCTTCTACCTAAGTGCAAGCATTCAAAGCTCAGTCAAATCCAAGAGGAAGGGGGAAAGGAAGAAATGGCTTAGGCATAAACTCCACAGGCAGAGGCCGAGGTAATGGAGGACAAAGAAATACTGCAGCAGAAAGTTTAGAAAGAGCAGATGGAGCAAGTAGCTCACAAAATACTTCAAGAGGAGGTAAGAAAAACTACAACTCAAATAAGAGTAATGTAGAATGCTACTATTGTCATAAATATGGGCATTATGCAAATGAATGTTGGAAGAAGCAGAAAGATCAGTTAGGACAAGAAAATGTGGCTGATGTGAATATGGGAAGTGAAAACACTGCCTTCATCATGTGTAATGTTGGTGAAGAAGGAAGCCCTGAGGTTTGGTACCTTGACAATGGATGTAGCAACCACATGAGTGGTAATGAAACCTTGTTTTCATTCATTGACAAGAGTTTCAAATCTGAAATTAAAATGGGTAACAATGGAACCCTATCAGTTGTGGGCAAAGGATCTATTATGGTCCACACCAAAAAAGTTGAGAAAAGGGAAATACAAAATGTGTATTTCGCCCCTAGTATGAAGCACAATTTGATGAGCATTGGTCAGCTCATTGAAAATGGATACAAAGTGCTGATGGAGAATGACATGTGTGTCATTCAAGAAAAGGATGGGAGCAAGAACCTACTTACAACAGTTCAAATGACAAAGAATAGAATGTTTCCCTTGAAGATTGAGACATGTTTCTCATCTCAAGTTAGTGCTGCACCTCCCATATAATCAGCTCTAAGGAGTGTGATTGAAGACCCCTCACAACTATGGCACCTCAGGTATGGTCATCTTGGCTATGCTGGTTTAAATTTATTGTCAAATAAAAGAATGGTAGAAGGTTTGCCGCATGTAGGAAATTCTTGTGACAAGTGTAAGGCTTGTATTTTGGGTAAGCAACATAGGCTTCCCTTTAATTCTGGACATTCTAGGAGGGCTAGATATCCATTAGAATTAGTGCATACTGACCTAGTCGGTCCTATGCAAGTTACTTCCATTGGGGGGAGTACTTATTTCATGACATTCATTGATGATTTCAGTATTAGGACATGGGTGTATTTCTTAAAGTATAAATCTAAAGCATTTGATAAATTTATAGAATTTAAAGCCCAGGCTGAAAGAGAATGTGGACACTATATCAAGGTCCTTAGATCAGATAGAGGAGGGGAGTATACCTCCAATTCTTTTGTAAATTTTTGCAGGAAACATGGAATAAAGAAAGAGCTCACAGCCAGCTATACACCATAGCATAATGGAGTGGCTAAAAGAAAGAACAGGACCATTGTTGAAATGGCAAGGAGCATGATGAAAGAGAAAGGTCTCTCAACTAAATTTTGGGGAGAGGCTGTGGCAACAATAGTTTACCTAATTAATAGGTGTCCTACAAAGGCAGTTCATGATAGAATTCCAATGGAAGCATAGTCACGAAGAAGATGGACAGTTGAACACCTAAGGGTGTTTGGATGTGTTGCATATGCACATGTGCCTAAAGAGCAAAGGTAAAAATTTGATGATAAAAGTGTGGAATGCATTTTCACAGGGTACAACTCAGAATCAAAGTCATACAGATTGTATGATCCATTGAACAACAAGATGATGCTTTCAAGAGATCTGGAATTTCTTGAAAATCAGTCTTGATATGGTTCATTTAATGAGTCACTGTGCACTTCTAGTAAAGTGCCCATTATGAGTGAAGAAGATGCTGATGAACAGCAAGAAGAAGGAGCAAATAGAAGAAAAGGCAAGTAGGTTCAGACATTGCCAAGCTCCTTTAGGCATGACCGAGTATCAATGTCGAGTACTAGTGAAGATCGAGCTAGTCGGCAATGCAGTAGCAATGAAGATTCTAATCCCACACTCTCCTCCTTATTACCAAGAAAGACCAAGAGTCTTAGGGAGATATACCAAGATGAAAGGTATGAAGATTATGATGAGAGTGTTAATTTTGCATTATTTTCTCATAGTGATCCAATATATTTTGAGGAAGCTATTAAGGAGAAGAAATGGTGTAATGCCATGGATGAGGAAATAGATGCCATAGAAAGGAATGAGACATGGGAGCTAACTGAATTGTCTCCAAAGAAGCAAGTGATTGGAGTGAAATGGGTCTATAAGACCAAATGCAATGCTGAAGGTAAGATTGATAGGCATATGGAAAGGCTGCTAGTCAAGGGCTACAAACAGTAGTATGGAAGAGATGATGATGAGACCTATGCCCCAATTGTAAGAATGCAAACCGTGCGTGCTGTCATAGCAATTGCAGCTCAAAACAAGTGGAAGGTATTTCAAATGGATGTGAAGTCTGCCTTCCTAAATGGTGTATTAAAAGAAGAAGTGTATGTGGAGCAGCCACCTGGTTATGAAGTTGCAGGTGAAGAGAACAAAGTATATAGATTGAAGAGAGCTCTTTATGGGCTCAAGCAAGCTCCACGGGTATGGTATAGTAGAATTGACTCATATTTGATGAGCAATGGCTTTAGCAAAAGAAATGGTGAGCCCACTCTTTACATCAATGCAGCAGATGGTAATGTATTGATTGTTTTCTTGTATGTAGATGATTTAATTTTTACTAGTAATGATAAGGCTCTAATTGGTGAGTTCAAAGAGGCCATGAAAAGTGAATTTGAAATGACAGACATAGCTCTCTTGAAATACTTTCTAGGCATAGAAGTAAAACAAATGCATGATGGCATCTTCATCTCTCAAAAAAAGTATGCAGGGCAGATCTTGGAGAGATTTAAAATGCAAAATAGTAAGGCAGCCCCCACTCCAACCGCAATAGGTCTGAAGTTCAGCAAGGAAGACTCTACCAAGAGAGCGGATCCAACATTATACAAGAGTATGGTTGGAAGTCTAATGTATTTGACAGCAACTCGGCCAGACCTAATGCGTGTAGTAAGTCTAATTTCTAGATTTATGGAAACACCAAAAGATTCCCATTGGGAAGCGGAAAAGAGGATCCTAAGGTATGTGAAAGGTACCAAGGGATTTGGGATTTTGTATACTGCATCAAATGATTTCAGGTTAGTTGGCTATAGTGATAGTGATTGGGCTAGAAGTTTAGATGATAGGAAGAGAACTTTCGGATACATGTTTCATATGGGATCAGGTGCAATTTCATGGGCATCCAAGAAGCAACCTATTGTTGCTCATTCTACAGCAGAGGCTGAATACATTGTAGCAAATGTAGCAGCATGTCAAGCAATTTGACTAAGGAGGATCTTGACAGATTTGAATGAAAGGCAAGAGGATGGAACCACAATTTATTGTGACAACATCTCATCAATTGCATTGTCCAAGAATCCAGTCTTCCATGGTAGAAGCAAACACATAGAAATCAGATATCACTTCATCAAAGAGTTGGTGGAGAATGGGGATATCAAAATGAATTTTTGCAAGTCAGAGCAGCAGCTAGCAGATATTTTTACCAAGCCATTAGGCATTGGAACTTTTGTGCACTTAAGACAGAGTCTTGGTGTAGTTGATTTGGATCAGCAGTGATCCTTGTTTGTGGGTCTCAGGACAAAGGGGGAGTGTTGAAAATTAACGTCAACACTAGCTATTTGTCCTCGAGCCCCACACCCATCTACCCTGTCAGCACCGCAGGCATCCATGGTTGACAAGCATTTAATTTTGGTAGGTAAGTTTTTGAAATTTGAATGTTAAGAGGGAAAATGGAATGAGACAAAAGGAATGATTATTCATTCATTCAGTAGAGAATTTACAGATCAAGGAAATCAGAGAGAAGTTGCAGACAGAGCAAAGAAGATCAGCATATCAGTCATTGGAAGAAGAAGAAGAAAGTTTGTTTGTTTCGTGCTTGTAGTTGCACGTGATTGATTGCTGGTTACCTTGTAAGTTTGTTATTGTTTGATTCGTCCTGTTGAAGGAATGATTGCTCTAGGCATTCATGTATGTAGCCATTAGAGCTGCAAGTTTTAAAAGTTGTTTAAAATTTGAAGTTTTAACATTTTAGGTTTTTTTCTGGTTGAAGCCGAATACTCCCAAATTTTGTAATAGTTTAATGTAAGATTGAATAAAAAGAAAGCAGCATACTTAATGCATTATTCTTACTCTTCTATTCATTGCATTTGACAAGTTTGGTTGAAAGCTTAAAGCTTTAGCTTTCTGGTTTTAATGGTGAAAGCATTCACGTTGAAATATTTTATAAGTTATATTTCTTAAGTTTGAAACAGAACACTCAACATCTTCTTTCTTAGTTGGAGCTGAGCTCACTCGACACCCATTGGTGCTGAGCAATTATTGTGTGTCGAGCTCTTCTTGTGCCGAGCTCACTCAGAACCTCTTGCCTGTCACTCGACACCGAGCAAGTGCTGAGCTATCTGGCATTGGGCACCTTCATGTGCCGAGTAAAACTGGCACTCAGCATCTTCATGTGTTGAGCAGTTTTTTCAAAGTGCCGAGTATAATTTTTAGGTTTAGGGTTGTGAGTTTAAATTTTTAATTTGTATTTCTCACATTTCCTACATATACACCTGCTTCAACATGATTGATGGACCATGAAATGCCTGCTAGAGAAAAATAGTGGGTTATATTAAATTATTGTTGTGAACTACCAGTCAGCTAAAGCCGCCACTGAAACAATTTAAAAATCCACTAGAAATTTACATATTAAAATAAGATGCCACAAATAAACTAAGTAGGTTAGAATGGGTGTCAACAGATTTGTGAAATGCTGGCCCACCATGTCTGCGGCTATTTAGAATGGGTTGTTGGCCACGTAAAATCAACAACAAAAAGGAAATCATTCATAAACATGCTAGAGGAACTGTTGGCTTCTGCTACTGACAGTAATGATAACTATTTATGGGAACTGATGAACGGTATAGCAACGGCAAAAGTTTTGAAAATGACTTTGGTAGAGCGTTATTAAAATGGTGGGTTAGAGTGGGATATTAAATGTGTGAAACGACTTCCTATCAATATAATCCTCCACACTTTCTATTGCAAAGAGAAGAGAGCATCCAGGGAACGGGCAAGGAGATTAGTGGGTCGTCTTTCAACACCTCCTGCTTTCGATGCCAAACTAGGCTTCTACTGTCAGTTTCTCCAAGAGAAGGTGGATCTCTGAATTCGTATCATCTATATCTCTCCATTCCATAATTGTATGTATATCTTCTGTTTAACACCACTGATTCACTCACTCCCCTTTTGTTTACAGAAAACTAAATCTGGTAAAAGGCGAGGAGACGGGCATAAAGCAGTTCGTGATGGGGGCAAGCTGCCATTGCATACTTGTCTTCCTTCTCCCACACTGCTAGAAACCATCAGAATCCCTAGCAGCGCCAACGAAAAAAGAGTCCGATGTCGCCATGAAAGTGTAGAGGTGTGTACATTTTTTTTAATCTAATTTTAAGTTGCATGCCTCAATTAAGTAGAATGTTCAAGACCGGTGATTACTGTCCCTTGTGTATGCAGAGCACTGGTGCATCTATCTATCAAGGATATATGCCAATGAATTTTGTTATTGGTGAATGAAATAAAGCTCCTACTGTTATTTCATATGACATCGCCATTTTCAATAAAAACATTTCCAGTGGTGTACCTAGGTTTAGTTATATATTAACCAGTTTTCATCATGCATTAATATTAAACATTATTGGTCTAGAAATATTATTTCTTCTCACGACAATGATTTATCGCAATGCAAAAATAATACTACTAATCCCATTCATGGAGATAAGTTGCAATGGAACATCAACAACAAAATTTCCAGGGATGAAGTAGTACCGGGACAAAGCAAAATCTCCAGGTTTATCCACAACCAAATTGTGGTCTTCTATTTTACTTAAACCATTGCTAATTTGGTTCAAAGATATTATTCTTTAAAGTACACTAAAAAATGTGTTCTTTCATTACTCTTATGCATTCCTACTTCGTTTATAAAGGTATTATGCCTTCTGACAACATTATTTTGTTACTTTGCAGAAGGGGTAGTGAGACCATCATAATTTGTGCGAGGGATTTTATAGAAATCGGAATGCCTCAAATTAGAATTATCGTTACCTTCTTGGCCTCTATTGTAAAAGAGAGGGTTATGTTACTATTCTAATAATGGAGACCTACCGAGGACCTTTTGCTTCCACTTTTTATCTTTATGTTCTGTCTTCTCTCTATTACAGAGAACGTTTCAATTTTGATTTGCCTCAATATGGATGGTTTCTCATGCGTTTTATGGGTGACGAATAGCTTCATTCTATATTAGCACTGCTAATGCATAAATCTTTTAAATAAATAATATGTTTGTTTTCATGTAAGTAAGATTTTTTTTAAATTTAAAACCTAAATTTAATTGTATTTTATATTTGTTTATTTATTTGCGTAAACTGTGCTCTTGATATCCTATATATACATTAAATCAATAAGAATCTTGATATCCTATATATACATTAAGTCAATAAGAATCATCAATGCCTTTTACATAGTTATGGTGAAGTATAATTCACATTTTCAAATGAGAAATTGGTGAAAGTATAATTTTAAATTTGCATTGTAGTTGCACAGGCAAATTGAAGTCCTCCAAACAAGGATCACAGTATAGATCTCAGTTTGGGAAAGCTATACTGTAGTGTCTACCCTCGTTCACATCTTTTCTGGACACATTGTTGTTATCATTATCAGACTATGTTAGACTAGTTTTATGTTGATGAATTAGTGGTATTGTTTTGAGACTATCAAACATTATGTTATGGATTCAGTTGATACTTGATGAGATTATTTAGACTTTACATTTCATGTATGCATGATGATCATTACATTATTTTTAGTTATTGATGATTAGTTAGATGGTTTATTATCTCATGTGTTTTATTATGGATACTTACCCTATACTTGCATGTGTATGGTGTGTGTGTGTTTGTTCTTATTGTATGGCGTTTCTGATGTGGTTAAGGAAGGGAGTCGTAGTGACCTACTAGTCAGAATCTACATGATGCACCACTTCTTACCATTGCCTGTTTAGCTTAATATTATATATATTGTATGTACATGCATGGTTTTTATGCAAGTTGTAGATATCGGGTATCGACTTCCTTGAATTGCCAGGATGAGCGTACCCTATTACACTATCTCAATGATAAGAGAAGGGAGATAAATTCTCAAGTCCAAATCCCAAACCCTTAAACCATTGTTCTAGAAATATAGGACAAGTATTTGGATATTTCACCCACCAAATGTGTCGGATAACATAATTCATGATTTTTAACCCTTTAGACTGATTTTGTATGGATTGTTCTATGATGGGTTTTCATATTTTATCTTGGAGGTCTATGGTGAATTTTCTATTAATTAATTCTTAATAAATAGAATTAATTAATAAATTAATTATTTGGAGAAAATTAATATAATATCATGATCTTTGATATTTTTATTATAATTAATTAAATAAAAAATTAATTGAGAAAAGAAATAAAAAAAAGTAATTAATTAAAAATTAATAATAATACTAAAATAATAATAAAGTAATAAATAAATAATAATAAAAGTTATAATAAAAGTTAAATAGAAGTTATAATAAAATTAAATAAAAGTTATAAGCTTGCTTAGGAGTTAACACACATTTTTATTTATCTTATGTCAACAACACGGGGGTTAGTGCACAAATTAAGAACATAGTGTCTACAACCATATGACTCATTTAGAAGGTTGGAAAAAGCTCATGCATAGTTGTCTACACTTTCTAGTTGTTTCTAGAGACATTCTAGGTGCTTCCTGAGAGTCCTTTATATTCGGGCACTCCTAGAGGCTTACGGAGAGCATTTTTGGAGCATTGAAGGACTTGGGAACTTTGGAGAAGGGAGGAGCTTGCTCTGCAGGGTTTCTAAAGAAAAACAAATTAGCATCAGAAACTGGGTAGACTCTTGTGATTTTGCTTATGTTATTTCTGCATCTTGCACTTCCTGTCTTCTTCGTGTCTTCCATATGTTTTCTGAGGGTTTTTCCTGTTTTCGTCGTATGCATTTTCAATATGGGTAGTTAAAAATTATTTGAGAAAATCTTATATGCATAGATCTAAAAAGATTACGGGGCTAGGGTTTAAATTATAGCCAAAATCCATTAGAAAATTTATTGAGTAAATTTGGAGAAAAAATATTTTATGGATTTCTTAAAATTGAAAAGCCTTTTAAATTTTGTTGATATGGGCATATTAATTCGGATCTGCATACATACATATATGTGTGTGTGTGTGTGTGTGTGTGTGTGTGTGTACACACACACACACACACACACATATACATACATATGTATATATGTATATATTTAATTGAAAGATTGAATGATTTATCATAGTGAAAACTCATTAAATCACATTGTGATTTGTATTTATAACTGCATTTGAAAAATGTTATTGAAATGTTATAAAATAATATTATCAAATGTTGGGGGGTGGGGAGGGGGGTTACCACCCCATACCTTCCTTATGTATGCGCCGACAGTCATCCCTGTTGTCGCAGGTGCTATGACTATCGTTGCAGGCCCTGTGATAGTGGTAGGCTGCACAGCTTCCCTTCAATAGAGGTAGTTGTTAATTGCAAAAACAAATAGTGATTTTAAATCACTTTCAAATAATATGAATCGCAAGTTGCATGGTTCGGATTCATAATTTGATTTTGTATTTCATTTTTTAAAAAATTTATATATATATATATATAAGTATGTAAATATGTTATTAATAAATTTAAATTATTATAATTGATAAATGATTGTCTTTTATAATACTGAATTATTTTATAATAGTTTAACTATTCAGATTTAATTAATTGATCTAAATTATAAAAAAATATGAAATTAAATTGGTAGTTTGATGGGGGATGTTTTCAATGTAATAATCAAAAGATTATAATTGGAAGATAGATTTATAGAGTTATAAGAGGGAAACCTTTATATGTACATGGGTTAGAATATACATGCAAAATATTTCTTCCATTGAATATCTAAAATTGGAAATGGAAACTGAAACCTCCACACTTAACTCAATTATGTAGTTTTAGCAAAACCAAAACATGTGCTTGCATTGTGTTTCTCTATGCTATTTGTTTTGGGTTTTGGGTTGACTAGTATTGACCAATTATAGGATGTTTACCAGAAGTTCGGGAGTTATGATTGTGATGTCATGATGATATTTTATTTTTGATCTTTATAAACCAATCCATGGTTATGTGATGGAATGCTCTATGTAATGTTTGTAAATATTGAATGTTATTGTCTTCTTGTGAGAAGTTGAGATTCTTATGTAAGAGACACTTGACCTAATCATTTTTGAGTCATCGATCAGTTATCCTTGGTTTATTTTCTAGTCTCTATGATGGGACTGAAATGTTGATTTATGATGTCATGTTGTGACATGTTTTGACTCAACCATTTTGTACTCTTCGATCAATTATGATTTTGAGATATATGTTGGTTGTTGAGAACCAATGGATATTTTTTATTATCAGTGATACTTCAGTTGCCAATAGAGAGCTGTTGTGGTCATGATTTTCTATGTTTGCTTTTCAGTTGCTCATGGAGATTTGATGCTTTTATTGTGGATATTTGATGCTTCTATTATGGATTATCATTTGATATTTCTTTCTAGTTGTTCGTATAGGACTAGGGTGATTTATGATTCCATGAGCTTAGGGTAGGTTATCTGCTTGTAGTGTCGAGAAGTGGCTTACAATGGGGGTCGGGGCCCTAAGAGGCTGCTAGGGTAACTTATTGTAAGTTTTTTTAATAAGTGAAAACATTCTCACCTAATACTAACTTAGTGAACCTAAAAAGATAATTATTTTGTTCTTGCCCATGCCTCGAGTGCTAGTACATACTAGGATGGGAGTAGAGAGAATGCTTGGTTACGACCTTGCATTCCATGGTATGCTTTGTCAGTATGAGAGGATACTAGTGGCCGCATGAGGATCAATAGGGACCCGTGGAGTATAGCTAACTACCAAGGTAACTTCTATATGATATATACGATGATACTTTCCCACTTCCATAGTAGGTTTCCTACATGTCATTGTGTGCCTCTGGGATTAGATGTCAATTTTTTGATTGGAACCCTTGAGTTAGTATACTTTTAGGATTCCTGGACTTAGAGAGTATTATGCTATGTGATTTTGATAGCTTGTTTGGGACTTGAGATTATCTCTTCAGCACGGTGGGAGTAGACCACTTAGGTTTCACGCAGTCTGGTGGTAGTGTTTTTCCACTCTTATCATTTGAGATCCGTTTGAGACATCATAGCTAATGCGTCCTTTATGATGGTGGACATGTATCCTTTCATTGATGATTAGCATATGTTAGATGATGTTATCTTATGCCTACATTTGCATGTTAGATTACTTTCTGCATATGATGTAGGATGTATAGGTGTGACATTTCTATTATGATAATACCAATGATCTCTTCGGTAGTTTAGGATGTTATGCATAGAGGGATGGCTAGGATCCATGATGCTCTAATGATGTTATTTATGGTTGGGAGGAACCGTGCACTTAGTTTATTATGTTTCATCTTTTATGATGGATGTATATATCTTTTATGAGGTTGTATCATGTATAACATGTGATTATCTTTACTTTGTTGTATCATGGATTAGAATAGGATGATGTACTTTGTCTCACATATGTATATTCTTTTAAGCCTTTCATACCCTGTGGCATGTGCAGTGGATGATTGAGCATTTAGAAATGTAATGTGTAAACATTGAACTTATCATTATTATTTCATGTGGTTGTTGTATTAGATGGATTCATTATTGTTAGTTGATTTAGATGTGAATCAATGTTAAGGGATCTTTAAAGAATGTAACCTGTTATGTTATGTTTACTTTCAGATGGTTATTGCTATTGCTTCCGTATTTATGCTTAAGTTGTAATTGGATTAGTTGTAAATGATATTACCTTCATGTATTTTTTTTTTTTAAAAATGCTACCAAACTTAGCAAAATTTTAGGTTAATTCTTTGGGTCCCTTGGTGGGGCATTACATATACTATGATTATTATGGGAAAATGTGTATACAAGAAAATTTTGAATATTCTTGCAAGCTAAAAGGTTAAGGAGGGATTAGTGCAAGATAGGGATAGAAATAAAGCTACCCTGCAACACTACTAGGCAAGTGGGATGAGAGCATGTACTAGATTATTTCTAATATTATCACCAAGTCAAAGGGATATTTTGTGCTATAAAAGCTCACAAACGAGCTATATATGTTTTGTACTTAATATCTAAAATGATTAAATAAATGATTTTTAGTTTGAAGGCATTCTTTAGTGTTCACTATATTCAGATATTTCTATTAAAAAAGGAAATTGCAACTATATTCAGTGTTCACAGAATGCAACGCTTCTGCTACATCAGTGGAATCGAAGATTGGGTAGACAACTCTTGTGCATGGCAGCATGGTGGAAGATTCCTCTGCGGTACACGGGTTCTCGGAAGCTGTCCAAAAAAAAAATTGGAATAAAAAACTATTTACAAGTTATGAATAATCATTACAAGTCAAAATCCACACTAAATCTATATACGAATAGTGGCTGCATGCTCCATCTAATTTTGTTTCTAAATAATTCTCATGCGAGCTCATGGTGAGGTTTGAGCGAAACACCAGATCTGCATTTTAAGTAACAATTAAAATGAACAAAGAGAACAGCCAAATAGTGAAGAGAAGCGTGGCTAATTTTGACACTGCAATTTTTTGCCCGGAGTACGCAGGGACACTGAGGAGCAAACAAAACAGTCAATATGATCTGCAATTTATCCTCCCATTCGTTTATCCGCTACATTTTCTCACAGAATTTTAGAATATATTTCAAATTAGTGCCCTAACTTTAATTAGTGATGGATACATAAGTTGTTTGAAGTTAATCCTTTTACATCACATTTCTCTATGGCATTCCATCAAGTAATCCCCGCAACCTTCCTAGTGTCATAAATTGTAGCATTATCACTGGACTGCATTGCTTCTCAGCCCTAATTTCCATTATCACTACGTACGTTAATCTCTTTCATCGATCACCAATTGTCCAACTCAGTGTCAATAATGGTAGGACACAGAGATATTCTAAAACTATCTCTTCTACAGTTTTACCTATGCCTTGCAAGCTGTCCATGCTCTATACACTTAACCCATAGTCATGGGCCTTCTCCACGTAGAACCTCTACGGATTTAAAATGCGAAAACTTTCTCTCCAAGAAGTTAATCTCACACTTGCTTCTTATAATCATAAATATATATTTTAAAATGTGCGGAAAAATGTGACATTACTTAAGTAATGGATTTAATAACTATGACTGAGTTGTAGTGGATGCTTAATTGCTATTTATTTTCTGATTTAAATAGATCTGGATGTTATTTTTGTAACACAATTCTTTTTTTTTTGGCTAATCTTCAAATCCTATGTATTAAAATTGTATTAAATTTTTTTATAATTTATATATTTAATCGGTTTTGGATTGTCACAACCCATTTTTGTATTCCTGATACAAATAAGAAATTCTACTTTGATCTCATATTGTATCTAAGAGGCATTTAGATAAAATTGGAAATTTTGAGTATTCAGAAACTTTACTATTTTGTCTGAAATTAACAAAAATTAGGAAATTTTGAGGATTTTTGGCCTGTTAGAAAATATAATGTTTTGGAGATTATGATAAGAGGGAGAACACAAAACTTACACACACAGAGGACTAGAAGGCAACAAGAATCTTGTGGAATCAGAAACCCTTGAAAACATGCACAGCTGTGCATGTTTTCAGAAAGAATTGTTTTCTCTATCTGTTAATAAATTAAATAAATTTAGAATGTCAAAGCCTTTTTATTTTACTTATTTATCTCATGTATTACATGCATTGAAATTATTAGATCATTTTATTTGTGCCTTAAGCCAAGTACTAAGATGAAAAGAAAATTGAACGTTCCCTTGCTTGGAGATAGCGACAAAACAATTTCATTCCACTCACCACTGCGCTTGGCGTCTGCTTTAAAATTTTGCTCTCTTTTCGCAGCCTGTTTTATCATCCCTATCATATTTGTTGGAGCGTGCAGACCTTAACCTTCCCTTGCATCGCAGCTGGCTTTCCTCCAGCTTCGTTCTCCTACCTTCCACTCCCGTCATCTATTTTTTTAACTCCAGAGGTTGGTCGTTGTCTTGGTCTAAGGTTTGTGCGAGATTCAAAATTCCCTGCCTGGAATATTTCCCGAACCTACTAATCGCCCACTCCCCTTCCTGAGCCTTAGCGAATTATTTTAATTTTTTTTTTTTTTTGCTTTTTCAGAAACGTTTCCTTTGGCACCCACGTCATGTCTTAAAGAAAAAGTAATTGTTTTCAAAATCATGTTTTACTCATTTTTTTCCCCTCCACCCGTCACTTGATTAGAGAAAGTTCTAGAAATTTCATTTTATATAAATTCAATAAAACAAATTTATGATTGGATGTGGTTTATGGAATAGAGAAATCTTGTCTTATTTTACTTGTGTAAGTAATAAAGTTATTGGAATTGGAATATATTATAATCATTTTATTATATGATTAATAGAATCTAATTTAATTTAATTTAAATTTTTATATAATTGAAATAATCAAGACGACCTTGTTTTTATAATAGATTGAAGATAATATCAATTTAAGTATAGATATATAAAGGAAAAAAAAATATAACTTTAGGGTAATGATTAAGGTAAACACCAAGTATAATGAAATACAATTTATGGTTAGTGGCAAAATATGTTTTGTTAATTGGTCTCCTAAAATATTCTTTTTAGGTAAAAGTGTTTAGTGAAAATTTATGATTATGTTGCCAGGGCTAAAAACCTTAAAACTTTTCATAGTGACATAGTGAGAAGCGTTGATCTTTAAGTCAATCTAACATATGGAATTAAAACTTCTGATTGTTGCATCTCATTGGTCCCACATGAAAGGTGGATGCTATCTCACTTTGGTTAAAATCACCACATAGTTGGAAAAAAATGACAACTTTTTAAGAGAGCAACGAACACATATAGGAAAACACAACAAATATATATAGAGAAAAAGCATATATACTACACTTTACATTTTATACATAGACCTAAACTATTGTTCATGGAAAGAAGCATACCTTTAACATAAGTACTTCTTCAATAATTGTCCATGAACTATCAATTCAAGAATATTTCTCGATAATTCCTTCAAGATATATGAACCTTCACCTCATGTGGATTCTGTCAGGTGTGGGCCAAGCAATATAGGTATCATCCTCAATCAAAGCACCTCTCATGAAGAGATTGGGAACCATGAATATGCTCCAAACTTGTAGGTCAACATTGATGCAAGGAAGCCAAGATTTTAATACATTCCCTTTAAATTTTCCCTCAAATCTTTAGATTAAAAACTAGCCACTTTTTCTTTTCCATATGGTAAAAAGTGAGAAGGAAACTCATCAAGCCTTGAACATGTTGGTTGACCAAGATCTAGGTAAAATAGACCATGCACTGGATGGTTTCCAAAAACCAACAATGAGAACAACATACAGTGAAAGAAAGAAAAAATCAATCATTTACTAGAGAATCTCCTTGTGGTTCTTGTGTGCAATGTCCTTAATATGCTCATCCATGATTAGAAGTTGTCTTATCAGTGTATATACCATATTTGTATGTAGGAACAATAAACCCTAGCCTACCCAACCAACAAACTTCCTTTGATGTGGAGGTTTACAGTTAAACAAAACCACATAAATATCCATGAAGTTGAATGACATTTCTTATGTGTCAATCCATCCTCTCAAGTTCATAACTATTGTTATTGCTTACAATATGCTTGCACCACACTACAACATTTGTGCCTACTATTTTATCAGCTGACAATGCTCTATGACTATGCCTCCTCTTGCCTTTTAATACTAGGTATAAACTTTAGAGAATCTATAGCCTAAAAAATATCCAATCACAATACTGAGAAAACTATACCCAAGACACTGATTCCTGCCCCTACAAATTATTGCAATATGATAGAGACATAGTTTATGGTGCTTTCTCTTGTCTTGAGATTTGAAAAGACTTATCAAAGATAAAACTATCCTCTATAACACAAATTAGAGGTGTGTCAAATACTTAATATTATTATTGCAAGTGAAAAATGTGTAAGTTGCACATGAAACATTTGGTAAATGACAATGATACAAATAAATCTAAAATTTTGATTGGTTGAATAGAATAAGTTTAATCAGGGTTTAACAATTGAGCCTCGCCTTCTCTTCCATTTTTTACAACATCTCTCTAACTAAAAGTAATTTCATATTTAGATTTTACTGCTCACCACATTTATTTTGTTTTGACTATTATACTCTAATAAAATTAATTACAAGAATGAATGAATCATAAATCAAGTCATAATCTTTGTCATTATATCTCTATAAACTATTATAACTTAAGGCAAATATAAGCCACTATGACACTTTTTACTAGTTTATATTACACATTCTTTATTATTTTAGATATATTAGCTATTAAGCATAAGCACCTAAAATTCTTGAGAAAAGAATTAAAGGAATCATACAATGAAAAAATCACATTTACATTAAGATGGTACTATAAAAGAATAAAAAAATTAATGATGACACTTTATCTAGTTTTTAAAAAAATAGTCCCTCATATGGTAAAGAAAACATAGTCCTTCATATTGCTAATACTATTACATTGACTTACCAAAATTATTTCATTAGCTAGCCCAATTTATTTGTGTTCTCAATTAAGAGTTTTATCTGCTTCAAAAATTACAAACAAATTTCAATTGTTCTAATTTTTTTTGAATAGTAAAAAAAGGCTACACCACCAAAAATGTTCTCAATCAATGAAATAAAGAAATAAAAAGTTTAAATTGATTTTAATAGGAAATTCTAAAACAAGCTTTAGGTTAAATTATTGGACTTTAATTTATAAGATTCTAATTAATAGACAAATGCAACCGAAAACTGAAGTCTCCCTCATTAATGACTGGAGAACTATCAAATCCATAAAACTGTCCAATACATACCTTATATATGGAAAGAAATCTAAAGAAACAACAAATGAAAGATTGCCACACCAATTCCCATTGCTTCTAAATTGAACAAACGAAAATAAATAAAGAAAATTAATTAATTTTATCTTACTAGTGCCTCCATCTTTCACAATCAGAAGCTCAAACATGGGCAATTTGTGTGCTGTCTAAGAAGAGCTTGGCCATTAAAAAAATTTGATAAGTAGCCAAGAAATAAAATATAATTATCAAAAATTAGAGATTATGAACAACCAATAGAACACAATGATATCACCAATCTAACACTTCTCAGAAACAAAAGGTCATCATAATCTCGATTGAACTTCAAATTATGGAAGGCATAATGTTGAATGCCAATTTTGGAGATGATTGTCCATATTTAGAGCCCATAATTTCAACAAAAACCTAAAATTAACAAAGAAAAATGGGTAATCCAATACCCACCAAGCCCAAAACAATTACCTGTGCAATTATACCCTCAAGTATAAAATTTTATTATTTTTTAAGAAAAAAAATTAAAAACATAATAATAGAAATATGCAGAAAATAAAATTATATAATGGAATATACCCATATTTATTTGTTCCATTCAATATTTCTTGATAATTTATTGACCTTCCTTTGTATTTTCTTGCAATTTATTGCAATTTAGCTTACAATGCCTATACATCCTCACAAAGTGCGACATACAACTGTCTGATTTGCCCACCATAACATTTGGAATCTTGCTATGTGACGAAGTGCCATGACAATCACAACCTGCCAAGTATGGCTTGTCAGATTGGTTGTGTAGAAGGCTCTACCACACCAATACTATTAAACAAAACAAAGATCCTATTTGAGGAACTAATGAATGCACAACATCTCCAACATATCCACCTACTTCAATATGATTAATGCACCATGAAATGCCTGCGAGAGAAAAATAGTCCTCCACACTGACTATAGCAAAGAAGCACAATTTTTGGAGAAGAGAGCATAAAAAACTAGACAGGGAATGGGAGAGGAGATCAATGGGTTGTCTTTCAATGCCTCCTAGATTTGATGCAAAACTAGGCTTCTACCATCAGTTTCTCCAGGAAGAGGTGGCTCTTTGAATTCTTATCACCTATACTTATTTATTTCATTCAATATTTGTTGATAATTTATTGACCTTCCTTTGTATTTTTTTGCAATATGTTGCAATGTAGCCTACAATGCCTAGACATCCTCTCCAAGTGTGACCTGCAACTATCTGAGTTGCCTACCATATTATCTACAATCCTGCTCTACAATGACCTACCATGACAATCATAAACTACCAAGTATGGCTTGTCAGATTAGTTGTGTCGAAGGCTCTGCCATGCCAATACTATTGAACAAAACAAACATCCTATATGAGGAACTAATGAATGCATGACATCTCCAACATATATACCTGCTTCAACATGATTAATAGACCATGAAATGCCTACCAAATTAAAATAGTGGGTTAAGGTGGAATATTAAATGTGTGAAACAATAGCAAAAATTTGTTGTCAATGTAATCCTCCACACTGTCTACTACAAAGAAGCACAGTTTTTGGAGAAGAGAGCATAAAAAACTAGATAGGGAATAAGAGAGGAGATCAATGGTTTGTCTTTAAGTGCCTTCTATTTTCAATGCCAAACTAGGCTTCTACCATCACTTTCTCTAAGAGAAGGTGGCTCTTTGAATTTCTTATCACCTATATTTATTTGTTTCATTCAATATTTGTTGATAATTTATTGACCTTCCTTTGTATTTTTCCCCAATCTATTGCAATGTAGCCTATAATGCCTATACATCCTTGCCAAGTGCAACCTACAACTATCTTAGCTACCTGTCATAACATTTGCAATCCTACTCTATGACGACCTACGATGAAAATCATAACCTACCAAGTATGGCTTGTCAGATTAGTTTTGTTGAAGGCTCTACCACACTAATATTATTGAACAAAACAATGATCCTATTTGAGGAACTGATGAATGCACAACATCTCGAACATATCCACCTACTTCAACATGATTAATGGATAGTGAAATGTCTACTAGAGAAAAATAGTGGGTTAGAGTGGAATATTAAATGTGTGAAATGGATGCCAGAGTTTGCTATCAATATAATCCTCCACACTATCTATTGCAAAGAAGCACAATTTTTGGAGAAGAGAGCATCAAAAACTATATATGGAAAGGGAAAGGAGATCAATGGGTTGTCTTTCAGCACCTCCTATTTTCGATGCCAAACTAGGCTTCAACTCTCAATTTCAACAAGAGACATTGGCTCTTTGAATTCTTATCACCTATATTTATTTGTTTCATTCAATATTTGTTGATAATTTATTGACCTTCCTTTGTATTTTCTGCAATCTTTTTCAATGTAGCCTATAATTCCTATACATCCTCCCCAAGTGCGACCTACAACTATCTAAGTTTCCTGCCATAACATCTTGAATCCTACTCTATGATGATGTGCGATGACATTATAGCTTTCCAAGTATGGCTTGTAAGATTGGCTGTGTAGAAGGATCTTCCACATCAATACTATTAAATGAAACAAAGACCCTATTTGAGGAACTAATGAATGGATGACATCTCCGACATATCCACCTACTTCAAAAATAGTAGGTTAGAGTGGGATATTAAATGTGTGAAATGGATGCCAGAGTTTATTGTCAATAAAATCCTCCACACTATCTACTGCAAAGAACCACAGCTTTTGGAGAAGAGAACATCAAAAAAATAGACTGGGAATGGGAGAGGAGATCAATGGGTTGTCTTTTAGTGCCTCCTATTTTCAATGCCAAACTAGACTTCTACCATCGATTTCTCCAAGAGAAGGTGGCTCTCTGAATTCTTATTACCTATATTTATTTGTTTCATTCAATATTTGTTGATAATTTATTGACCTTCGTTTGTAATTTTCTACAATCTATTGCAATATAGCCTATAATGCCTATATATCCTCGGCAAGTATGACTTGAAACTATCTAAGTTGATTGCCATAACTTCTCCAATCCTACTCTACAATGGCCTACCATGACAATTGTAATCTATCAAGTATGGCTATGTAGAAGGCTTTGCCAGGCCAATACTATTGAATGAAACAAAGATCTTGTTTGAGGAACTGATGAATGCATGATATCTCCAACATATCCACTTGCTTCAACATGATTGATGGACCATGAAATGCCTGCCAGAGAAAAATAGTGAGTTAGAGTGGGATATTAAATGTGGGAAACAACTGCTAGAGTTTGTTGTCAATATAATCCTCCACACTATCTACTACAAAGAAGAACAATTTTTGGATAAGAGAGCATCAAAAAATAGATAGGGAAAGGGAGAGGAGATAAATGGGTTGTCTTTCAGCATCTCCTATTTTTGATGCCAAACTAGGCTTCTACCGTCAATTTCTCTAAGAGAAGGTGGCTCTTTGATTTCTTATCACCTATATTTATTTGTTTCATTCAATATTAGTTGATAATTTATTGACCTTCCTTTGTATTTTCTTCAATCTGATGCAATGTAGCCTACAATGCCTATACATCCTCACTATGTGCGATTTGCAACTATTTAAGTTGCCCGCCATAACATTTGTAATCTTGCTCTGCAATTGCCTATCATGATAATTGTAACCTACCAAGTATGGCTTGTTAGATTGGCTCTGTAGAAGGCTCTGTCACACCAATACTATTGAATAAAACAAAGATCCTATTTGAGCAACTGATAAATGCACAACATTTCCAACATATCCACCTACTTCAACATGATTGATGGACCATGAAATGCTTGCTAGAGCAAAATAGTGGGTTAGAGTGGGATATTAAATGTGTGAAAGGACTACCAGAGTTTTCTATCAATATGATCATCAACACTATCTACAACAAAGAAGAGTAGTTTTTGGAGAAGAGAGCATAAAAAATTAGATAGGGAATGGGAGAGGAGATCAATGTGCTATCTTTCAATGCTTCCTATTTTTGATGCCAAACTAGGCTTCTACCTTCAGTTTCTCCAAGAGAAGGTAGTGCTCTAAATTTTTATCACCTATATTTATTTGTTTCATTCAATATTTGTTGATAATTTATTGACCTTCCTTTCTATTTTTTTTGCAATATGTTGCAATGTAGCCTATAATGCCTATACATCCTCGGCAAGTGTGACCTACAACTGTCTAAGTTGCCCGGCATAACATCTGCAATCCTACTGTGCAATGGTTTTCCACGACAATCATAACCTGCCAAGTATGGTTTGTTAGATTGGCTATGTAGAAGGCTTTGCCGTGCCAATACTATTGAACGAAACAAAGATCCTATTTAAGCAACTGATGAATGCACAACGTCTCCAACATATCTATCTACTTCAAAATGATTGATGGACAAAGAAACGCCTACCAGAGAAAAATAGTGGGTTAGAGTGGGATATTAAATGTGTGAAATGGCTACTAGAATTTACTGTCAATATAAACCTCCACACTGTCTATTGCAATGAAGTGCAACTTTTGAAGAAGAGAGCATAAAAAACTAGATAGGGAATAGGAGAGGAGATCAATGGGTTGTCTTTCAGCGCCTCCTATTTTTGATGCAAAACTAGGCTTCTACCATCAGTTTCTCCAAGAGAAGGTGGCTATCTTAATTCTTATCACATATATTTATTTGTTTCATTCAATATTTGTTGATAATTTATTGACCTTTCTTTGTATTTTTTTGCAATTTGTCACAATGTAGACTATAGTACCTATACATCCTCACCATATGCAACCTACAACTATCCAAGTTGCCTGCCATAACATCTATAATCCTACTCTGTGATAACCTACCATGACAATCATAAGCTACCAAGTATAGCTTGTCAGATTGGCTGTGTAGAAGGCTCTGCCATGCCAATACTATTGAATGAAACAAAGATGCTATTTGAGGAACTGATGAATACACGACATCTCTAGCATATCCACCTACTTCAACATGATTGATGGACCATGAAATGCCTGCTAGAGTGAAATAGTGGCTTAGAGTGGGATATTAAATGTGTGAAATAGCTGCCAAAGTTTGCTATCAATATAATCCTCCACATTGTCTACTACAAAGAAGTGCAATTTTTGGAGAAGAGAGTTTCGAAAACTAGAGAGGGAATGGGAGAGGAGATCAATGGGTTGTCTTTCAGGGTCTCCTATTTTTAATGTCAAACTAGGCTTCTACTATTAATTTCTCCAAGATAAGGTGTCTCTCTGAATTCTTATCACCTATATCTCTCCATTCCATACTTGTATATCTTTTGTTCAACACCACCGATTCACTCACTCTCCTTTCATTTGCAAAAAACTAATGTAGTGAAAGGTGAGTAGACAGGCACAAAGCAGTTCGTCATGGGGGCAAGCTGCCACTGGATACTTGTCTTCCTCCTCCCACACCACTAGACACCATTAGAATCCCTAGCAATGCCAATAAAAAAAGAGACCGATGTTAGTATGAAAGTGTAGAGGTGTGTACTTTTTATTATTATCTAATTTTAAGCTACATGCCTTAATCAAGTATAATGTTCAAGACCAGTGATTACTATCCCTTCTATATGTAGAGCACTAGTGCATGTAGCTATCAAGGATATATGCCATTGAATTTCATTAATGGTGAACGAAATAAAGCAAACAATAAATTTAATACTACTACAATTTTGTGCTACTCAACATTTCAAAAAAACACTCCTTTAATACTCTTTCTTTGGAAGATAACATGGAGATGGAAGCGTCCATTACCAAAATTCTTTCTCAATGAATTGTATCTCATGGAATATCAGAGGATTTGAATGTCTTGACAAGAAATATTTTATTAGAAACTTTATTAGTGATAAAAGAAATTTAGATTTAATGATGCTACAAGAGGTTAAAGAAACTGGGTTTTGTTTGGAATCCAACCTTAATTTTATTTGGAAGGATGTGGTGAAAATTCACATTAACCACCCTCAGGGAAGAGGAGGTGTGGCTATGTTACTTAGCCCAAAATGGGGTTCTTGGACTAAATTTCATGGCATCTCTCCCTGTAATAGAGCTATCTAGTTAATTTTGGAAATCAATAATAGGCAATTCGGTATATGTGTTGTTTATACTTCTAATGACTATTCTGAAAGAGCTTCTTTCTAGTTTTGGCTTAGTTTGCTTCCTGATATACCATGGGTCTTTGGAGGTGATTTTAATATGATTGAAAACTAGGAGGATAAAATGGGAGGTCTTCCTTTCTCCTAGAAAGAATAAGAAAGAAAGGGTTGGTATAATTTCAAGATCTCTAAATCATTGTTTGATCCTTTAAGTGGAAATAGAAACTCTAACTCAGGCCTCTGCTTCACGTGGTGTAATTTTCAAAAAGGTCGAGCCAACATCTAATCTAGGCTCGAACATTTTTATCTCAGTAGTAACTTCCTCTTTGTTCTTCCTAATGAGCATAATAGAAATGTGAATATCTTCCCTTCTACCCTTTTGAACCATCATCCTATCTCTATCTCTATTAGCCTTGGTTCCTTCCCGACCCGCAATAAACATGATTACCACAAATATTTTCTTAACACCAATCTTCTAAAAGATGAAGTTACCCTTGCTGCTGTTTCATTAATAAGGCATATTAATAATTTAGAATACTACTCCCTCTCTCACATCGATAGATGGAAGATGAATGTGGTTGCCTGGCAAAAATTACGCATGACTGTGGGTCAAAAGAAAGCTAAAGATTTTAGATTTATCGAGTCTCAGCTGAATGACAATCTCTATGTTGCTGAACTGGCTATTCAAAATAATGCTGATGATCCTTATCTCTATCTTTAGTTGGCTAATGCTAAACATTCTTTTCAAAAGCATCAACAACTTAAGACTATGGGGGTGAAGATTAGATCCAGAGCCCATTGGCTCTAGTTTGGGTATAGAGGTAGTAATTTTTTCTTAAATCTGATTAAACAAAAGCACACCAAGGAGAATATTGATCAATTATTAATTAATAATGTGATGTACACTGATGTGGACTCCATTAAAAATGAATTTTCCCACTTTTATGCCAATCTTTTCACTTATGAGGACTCTTAGGAAGTTTAGATTCTTTGTGACCAGTGTAGAAGCCTTATCCCCAATAGGATCTCAGATTATGATGCTTCTCTCCTTGAGAAACCTTTAACTATTGAAGAAATTGAGCTATCCATTAATTCTTTTAAGAATGATAAAGCCCTTGGTCCAGATGGGCTCCCTACTGAATTCTATAAGGCTAATAGAAAATGGATATGCAATGTTCTTGTTGATTTGTACAATAAAGCTATTGATATTGGTACATTGGGTAGGAACATCAATTCTAGTATTATTAAACTTATCCCCAAAGACGGTGATAAATCTCTTATTAAAAATTGGCATCCCATAACCCTGTTAAATCTTTTCTATAAAATTCTTGCCAAGGTTATTGCTCGTAGGCTGGAGAATATTCTTCCTAAGTTTATTTGCCACTCTCAAACTGGCTTTGTTAAAGGAAGGTTTATACTAGAAAATTTGATTACTAGCTAGGAAGCTCTTAACTAGGCTAATCATACTAATCAAGATGCTGTTATGTTCCTTTTAGATTTTGAAAAGGCCTATGATAGAATTGAGTGGAACTTCATTATCATGATGTTGGATGCATTTGAAATCCCCCACTTTTTTTGTAGTATTGTTAAAATGCTCCTCAAAGACGCTTATGCATAGGTTGATGTCAATGGATCCCTTTCAGCTCCTTTCCCCCCGGGTAGATCAATTAGACAATGATGTCCCCTTGCTTTGGCCCTCTTTGTTATCTCCTCTAAGGCTCTTTTTTATATTCTCAGGAACAATACCCTTTCCCCTGCTATTAAAGGTATCACTATCCCGAATGATAATGACCTTATTAACTATCAGTTTGTTGATGATACTGCCCTCTTCTTTGAAGCCTTTGAGTCAAATTTTGATGCTATGATTAGTAAACTCAATTTATTTTGCAAAATATCTAGAGCTTGATTATCCCAATCTAAACCTATTTGTCTTGGGTGGAATACCCAACCCCCAAATTGGTTCAAGAAATTTGGTTTCTAGTGGGGTGGCCCTTCAAAGATCATTAAGTATCTTAGTATTCCTTTTTTGGTTGACCCTTCATTAAAAGAAATGTGGAGATGGGTCAAGGATAAAATCCACAACAAGCTTAACAAATGGCACAACAGATCCCTTTCACTTGTAGGCAGAATTCAAGTGTGTCAAAAAATCCTTTCTTCTTATAATATTTACTATGCCTCTGCCTAGATGTTCAATGATTATCAAGTTTTGGAAATTCATAAATCCATTAGAAATTATTTGTGGTCTGATGGAAAAGGTAATAAAAAAACTCACTCTATCAAGTGGACTTGGTTGCACACTGACAAGCTGCTTGGGTGTCTAGGTCTTAAAGACCTTAAGTTAAACAACATAGCTTTGGCCTCCAAATGGATCTTTCATGCTTTGGAGGGTGAGGAACCCTGGAAGGTTTTGATCCATAATAATATTGGAAGAGGTCATCCAAAAAAGGCTAAGTTTTGGAAGAACCTCCCCCTTGCTGACCTTATTTGTGGTGAGTTCCCTACCATAGTTCAAGGCTCTACTATTTTTAAGTCTATTTGGAAAGCCTGGGATTGTGTTAGGCAGCTTATCGCCAATAAGGAGTTTTATGATAAAAACACCCTTCATGGTGAAAGGTCCATTTGGTGGAACCTTAAGCTAGGAAATAAACCCCTTGCTCTTACTCAATCTTGTTCTACCAAAATTTGGGCTAATAATGGGATCAAGCAGTTTGTTGATATTTTTGAGAAAGACTCCCTTATTCAATGGGAGAAGTTAAAAGCCAAATTTAACCTTCCTAATGTTCATAAGAGAACTTACAATATGATTGCTAAAGCTAGTAAAAAAATCCCTACTATATGTTATGTTGATTCTGACAATTATCAAAAAATTAAATGGCTTGGTGGTATTGTTGTTCCTAATATCAATGTTAAAGATATATACAAAGTTATTAATCACAATGAATATATCTTAAGTAATATTAATAAGGTTTGGTATACTGATTTAGACAAACGTGATGAAAAAGTTTGATTATCTTTGGAAGAGTTCTATTGACCTAAAACTCAAATGTTCTAAATGGCTACTTATTCTTAACAAGATTCCTATTGGGTACTTTTTCTTTGTTGTTGATTATTGCAGCATTTGCAAGGTCCCAAAAATGGGAAGGCATATTCTATTTGAATGCACTTTTTCCAAAAAAATTTGGCTTATATTTGGTATTTCTATTCCTACTTCCTTTACTATTTTCAAGATTATTACTAGTTTTATCTATAATGTTATAAATGATGTTAACATATTTTGGAATATTCTCTCAGCTAACATTTTATGGAAAATTTGGAAATGAAAAAATGAAGAAAGGTTCCAAAATAAACCTAGGTTGCTTATTGAGTTTTTTCGAAGTCTCACTTATTTTTAAAAAAATTCACAAGTCCAAATCACGATGAGAACCAGCAAGTCCAAGTTCAAAAGACTGCTTAAGGATTGATATGCTACCTTCTTTGCAAATGAGGTTAAAGATGGACACATTTGGAGACAACATTTGGATAATTTCAAGGTCTTTAATTAGATCATTCAAGCCATTAGCAAGGAGATCAAGGGAACACATCAAAGCTTCACTAGTGACATGATTTATATGCTAAAACAAATCCAAGATCAAAAAAACCTAGTTTGGATGGGAGGAAATCTAGGTTGGATAGCATGGATGGATACTTATGTTGATGTTCTCCACTAGTTGCCCTTCTTGCTCTTCTCTCTTTTTCTTGGTTGAAATGTAAATCCTTCCGTCTTTTGATGAGGCTTGGCCTCCTGTGAACTGATTCCGTTCATTTTGTACTTTTTGATCCTACTATACTTAATACCAAAAACAAACCAAATTTCAATTGAATTTTCTAAACCATGTTCAAATCTAATTTAACTATTATATTTTTTAATTTAAATTATACTTTATAATTAGTATAAAAACTATAAGACAATTACACCACTAGTGACACTTGTTTATAAATTGTAATAAAACTTTAAATTTCAATTCAATGCAAAAACCATCTTGTAAATTTTAGTAGAAAAAATGTCTAGCAACATATTTGTTGTTAGAGAATAAAAAATGTAGATTTTTTACGTAAATTGAAATCATGTTCATCAAAACTTGGACAAATCTATCAGAAAAACTAGGTCATTACTATTTTTTTAATTTTTTTGGTTAGATATGTATTTGTGTTCCCTATTTTACTATTTATGAAACCCAAAATTTATATAACATTTTGACAAATTATAGATTTTGACATTTGAAACTTTAGATTGAAAAAAATTTAAGAACAAAATTAGTCATGTCTGATGAGATGAATATAGTTAAGTCAATGACCTTCCTCACCAATGAAAATAGTGCTTAAATATTTCTTGCCTACCATGAATATATTTTAGCCTCACTATTTTGAAAGAAAAAGGAATAGTAATTAAAAGCTCACACCACTTAATAGACCCCTCATTCACCAAATGCCTATGCAGTTCACCAAATACTCATTGGGAGATAATATTGTAGAGACTAGTTTCAAAAGGTAACTTACTATGAGGAATGCAATATGAATTGAAACTACTGAGTCTCATTTGAAGAAGCAACTTGTTGTGTCTGGTTATTCCTCCTGACATGACTCTTTTATCAGCTTCTATTTTCCCTGTTCTGTCACTGCCTTTGAAAATTAATGAATTAAAAAATTCATGTTATCATATTATAATAGAGAGGTCAACATAAATATAAAGTGTTGTATGATACGTAGATATGCAATTGCAAATCAAATTTCAACTATTCTAATTTTTTTGAATAGTAAAAAAGACTACACCACCAAAAATGTTTTCAGCCAATGAAATAAAGAAATAAAAAAGTTTAAATTGATTTTAATAGGAAATTTCAAAAGAATCTTAGGTTAAATTATTGGGGTCTAATTTTTAAGATTCTAATTAATAGATAAATGCAACTAAAAACTGAACTCTTGCTCCTTAATGACATAGAACTAACAAATCCATAAAATTCTCTAATAGATAGCTTATATATGGAAAGAAATCTAAAGAAACAACAAATGAAAGATTGCCACATCAATTCCATTGCTTCTAAATTGAACAAACAAAAATAAACAAAGAAAATTAAATTGTTTATCTTACTAGTGCCTCTATCATTCACAATCAGAAGCTCAAACATGCATAATCTGTGTGTTGTCTGGGAAGATCTTGGACATTAAACAAATTCGATAAGTAGTTGGGAAATAAAATACAATGATAAAAACCTAGAGTTTATGAACAAGCAATAGAACACAACGATATCACCATTCTCACAAACAAAAGGTCTTCATAATCTTGATTGAACTTCTAATTATGGAAGACATAATGTTGAACACCAATTCTAGAGATGATTGTCCATATTTAGAGCCCATAATTTCATCAAAAACCTAAAATGAATAAAGAAAAAATGGGCAATCCAATACCCACCAAGCCCAAAAAAATTACCTCTACAATTACCCCTTCAAGTATAATTTTTTTTTATTGTTTAAGAAATAAATTAAAAAATTAATAATAGAAATAGATAGACTAAAAAGTTATATAATGGAATATACCAATATTTATTTGTTTCATTGAATATTTGTTGATAATTTATTGACCTTCCTTTGTATTTTTTTGTAATTTTTTGCAATGTAGCTCATAATGCCTATAGATCCTTGCCAAGTGCGACCTGCAACTGTCCGAGCTACCTGCCATAACATTTGAAATGATGCTATGTGATGACCTACCATGATAATCATAACCTACAAAATATGGCTTGTTAGATTGGCTGTGTAGAAGGCTCTGCCATGCCAATACTATTAAACAAAAAAAAGATCCTAGTTGACGAATTGATGAATGCACGACATCTCCAACATATCCATCAGCTTCGACATGATTGATGGACCATGAAACGCCTTCTAGAGAAAAATAATGGTTTAGAGTGGGATATTAAATGTATGAAATGATTTCTGGAGTTTACTGTTAGTATAATCCTCCACACAATCTATTGCAAAGAAGTGTAGTTTTTGCAAAAGATACCATTGAACAATAGATAGGGAACAAGAGAGGAGATCAATGGGTTTACTTTCAGTGAATCTAATTTTTGATGCCAAACAAGGCTTCTACCATTAGTTTCTCCAAGAGAAGGTGGCTCTCTAAATTCTTATCACCTATATTTATTTGTTTCATTCAATATTTGTTGATAATTTATTGACATTCCTTTGTATTTTTCTGTAATCTATTGCGATGTAGCCTACAATGCCTATACATCCTCACTACGTGCGACCTAAGTTGCTTGCCATAACATCTAAAATCATGCTCTATGATGGCCTACCATGAAAATCATAACCTAGCAAGTATGGCTTGTCAGATTGGCTATGTAGAAGGTTCTACCATGCCAATACTATTGAACGAAACAAAGATCCTATTTGATGAACTTATGAATGCATGACATCTCCAACATATCCACATGCCTCAACATGATTGGTGGACCATGAAATTCCTACTAGAGAAAAATAGTGGGTTAGAGTAAGATATTAAATGTGTGAAAAGACTACTAGAGTTTGTTGTCAATATAATCCTCCACATTGTCTACTGCAAAGAAACACAGTTTTTGGAGAAGGGACCATCAAAAAATAGATATAGAATGAGAGAGGAGATCAATGAATCATCTTTTAGAGCCTCCTAGGAGTCTTCGATGCCAAATTAAGATTCTACTATTAGTTTCTCCAAGAGAAGGTGGCTCTCTGAATTCTTATCACCTATATTTATTTGTTTCATTCAAAATTTGTTGATAATTTATTGACTTTCCTTTGTAATTTTCTACACTCTGTTGTAATGTTGCCTAAAATTCCTATACCTCTTCGCCAAGTGTGACCTGTAACTATTCGAGTTGCCTACCATAACATCTATAATCTTGTTCTACAACAACCTGCCATGACAATCTTAACCTGCCAAGTATGGCTTGTTAGATTGGCTATGTAGAAGGCTCTTTCACACCAATACTATTGAATAAAACAAGGATCCTATTTGATGAACTGATGAATGCATGAAATCTCCAACATATCCACCTGCTTCAACATGATTGATGGACCATGAAATTCTTGCCAAAGAAAAATAATGGGTTAGAGTGGGATATCAAATGTGTGAAATGGTTGCCAAAGTTTGTTGTCAATATAGTCCTCCACACTATCTACTAAAAAGAATTGTAGTTTTTGGAGAAGAGAGCATTGCAAACTCGATAGGGAACATCAGAGGAGATTAATGGGTTGTCTTTCAGTGCCTCCTATTTTCGATGCCAAACTAGGCTTCTACCATTAGTTCCTCCAAGAGAAGGCCACTCTCTAAATTCTTATCACCTATATTTATTTGTTCCATTCAATATTTGTTGATAATTTTTTGACCTTCCTTTGTATTTTTTTGCAATCTGTTCCAATGTATCCTACAATGTCTATACATCCTCGCCAAGAGTGACCTACAACTATCTAGGTTGCCTATCATAACATTTGCAATCCCTCTCTGTGACAACCTCCCATGATAATCGTAGCCTGCCAAGTATGGCTTGTTAGATTAGATGTGTAGAACACTCTGCCACGCCAATGCTATTGAATGAAACCAAGATCCTGTTTGAGGAACTGATGAATGCATGACATGTCCAACATATCCACTTGCTTTAACATGATTGATGGACCATGAAATGCCTGCCAGAGAAAAATAGTGAGTTAGAGCGGGATATTAAATGTGTGAAATTACTATAAGATTTTTCTTTCAATATAATCCTCCACACTGTCTACTACAAAGAAGCATAGTTTTTGTAGAAGAGAGCATCAAAAACTTGATAGGGAATAGGAGAGGAGATCAATGGTTTGTCTGTTAGTGCCTCCTATTTTCGATGCAAAACTAGGCTTCTACTATCAGTTTCTCCAAGAGAAGGTGTCTCTAAATTCTTATCACCTATATTTATTTGTTTCATTCAATATTTGTTGATAATTTATTGACCTTCATTTAAATTTTTGTATAATATGTTGCAATATAGACTACAATGCCTATACATCCTAGCCAAGTGTGACCTGCAACTGTATGATTTTCCCACCATAACATCTAGAATCCTACTCTACAATGACCTTCCATGACAATCTTAAGCTACCAAGTATGGCTTGTCAGATTGGCTATGTAGAAGGCACTATCATACCAATACTATTGAGCAAAACAATGATCCTATTTGAGGATTTGATGAATGCATGACATCTCAACCATATCCACCTTCTTCAACATGATTGATGGATCATGAAATGCCTACCAGAGAAAAATAGCGGGTTAGAGTGGGATATTAAATGTGTGAAATGGCTGCTAGAGTTTGCTATCAATATAATCTTCCACACCATCTACTACAAAGAAGTCCATTTTTTGGAGAAGAGAGCATCAAAAACTAGATAAGAAATGTGAGAGGAGATCAATGGTTTGTCTTTCACTGTCTCCTATTTTTGATGCCAAACTAAGCTTCTACCATCAATTTCTCCAAGAGAAGGTGGCTCTCTAAATTCTTATCACCTATATTTATTTGTTTCATTAAATATTTTTTGATAATTTATTGACCTTCCTTTGTATTTTTTCTGTAATTTGTTGCAATGTAGCCTATAATGCCAATACATCCTCACTAAGTGTGACTTGTAACTGTCTGAGTTGCCTACCATAACATCTGCAATCTTGCTCTGCAATGGCTTGCCATGACAATTGTAACCTAAAAAGTATGGCTTTTCAGATTGGCTGCTTAGAAGGCTTTGCCACGCTAATACTATTGAACAAAACAAAGATCCTATTTGAGGAACTGATGAATACATGATATCTCCAACATATCCACCTTCTTCAAATTGATTGATGGACCACAAAACACCTGCCAAAGAAAAATAGTTAGTTAGAGTGGGATATTAAATGTGTGAAATGACTGCTAGAGTTTGCTATCAATATAATTCTCCACACTGTCTACTGCAAAGAAGCACAATTTTTGGAGAAGAGAGCATCAAAAACTAGATAGGGAATAAGAGAGGAGATCAATGGCTTGTCTTTCAGTGCCTCCTATTTTCAATGCCAAACTAGGCTTCTACCTTCAATTTCTCCAAGAGAACGTGGCTCTCTGAATTCTTATAACCTATATTTATTTGTTTCATTCAATATTTGTTAATAATTTATTGACCTTCCTTTGAATTTTTCTGAAATAAATTACAATGTAGCCTATAATACCTATACATCCTCACCAAGTGTGACCTGGAACTATCTAAGTTGTTTGCCATAACATCTGCAATCCTGCTCTATGATGATCTCGCATGACAATTGTAACTTGCCAAGTATGGCTTGTTAGATTAGCTATGTAGAAGGCTCTTCCAAACCAATACTATTAAATTAAACAAAGATTCTATTTGAGGATTTGATGAATGCACGACATCTCCAACATATCCACCTACTTCAACATGATTAATGGATTGTGAAATGCCTGCCAAGGAAAAATAGTGTGTTAGAGTGGGATATTAGATTTAGGCAGCCATATGTTGTTGTAAGTTTGATTTAAGTATTTAGATGTTTTTTTCTCCTAGGGTTTATAGTTTATTCTCTAGATTTGTATTATTTTGATTCAATTAATAGAAAAGAAGCAAGCATACATGCAAATCTCAATATATTGTGTTTTAGATGTGCATAATTAGTAAGTCTTGGCAAAAGAGGAGGAGAATCCATTAAATCATTTATGCATTCTTTTGAATGTTGTTCTTCCTTCCCACATCACTTAGCTTGTATTAGAACCAAGTAACTCATCTTACTTTGACCAAGCTCCTTGTTTGCTAAGCTCACTTTGGTAACTAAGCTACTTGGTCATTATAGACCTACCTAGAAACTTAACACTACCTATATAGCTCAACACTACCTATGACTCGACAGTACCTGCTCGACATTGCCTATAATGACTTGACATTACTGAAGCTTGACTGATTTAAAAAAGTTGGTAAACTTTAAAAGCTTTTACATAAACATTATAATGCTAAAACATCTAGTAAAATAGAAGAGAAAGTGTGTCTTTTCCTTCTCATTCAATGCCATATCCAAGAGGATCACCTTCCCTATGTCTGGAATCACATTTTTCCATTGCTTAAAATCCTTATGTATTCATTTTTTGACCAATCATGCATTATCTACTACATATCTACAAAGAAAACAACACAAGCCCATGAAGAAACTTCAAACAATCTTCTCCCACGTAAAAATAGGTAGGGCATGATGAGATTCAAACCACCAACCATCATGAATTCAATGTTTTTGGATGACACCTCTTTGAAAATGTTCCCTCCCACATGCTTTGCCATTGCACACATGCGTGCACCCACACGCATGTGCACACTTACACACACACAATGATGACTGTGTTTTGATTCAGTGAAAGAAAAAACATGTCTATTTAAGATCACCCTTAGTAAAATTATTTCTAAATATAAATTTCAAGCAAGGAATTGCATAATAGAATTCCTTCAGGAAATTGTCCATAAATGTTACCCTGCCTACAAATTAAATAATAATCAAACTAAGTTAACTTAGAGCCAAAGCCAATATTTCTATTAGATAAGGGGAAATCAAGGTTCAAACTCACACCATGCGAAAACAATAGAACATGAACAAATCCCTTTCCATTTTAAGCATAACCGGAGGAAAACATAACTACAAAATATTTCAATTTTAAAAATTCAAAAAATTTGAGAGCATGCTTGAAATTCCACATCACAGACAAACATGAGGCCTTTACTTGGTGCTAACATGCATTTCATGGTCACCTCCTACATGCATTTTTCTTATTGGATCTTTCTATGGAGAAATAAAATCTTGAAACAATTAATACAATTCATAGAGAATTAATTCTTCACAAATGTATTGAAAGAAACTGTGTGCAAATGGAGGTGCTCTATAACTTGAAGTTGAGCTAGGGCAGTTGCGCCCTAGCTCATTTTTGTTTTATCTATGCATGCATAGGTGGGGGGGATTGTTTGGTGATGAGGGAGAGCAAAAATGATAGCAAACGTGCACATAAAAGCTGGTTCGATCTATTTTTGGATGCCCTCCTATGGGTAGTAGCAGGATCACTCCTTTTTGGAGGTGCCTGGATGGGGTTTCCTTGTTGTGGATAGCCCAAGTTGGTGTGAGGCCATGTCTCTGGGTGAACCTTTTAGGGCTGGGCCAGATGATGAATTGCATGATGCGATGGAAGTGTGTCTATCAAGACATAAGGCAAGGGTGTTTGATAATGCCCTCTTTTCTCAAATTTTAGGATCTACGGATTTGAGCTTGCTTGGTGGATCTTGAATAATGAAGATTAATTGTTGCCTTGAATGATGCAAAGAAAGACCCAAATTGGTAATCCCTTTTGATATATTTTTGAGCATGTTGAATACTATTCTAAGCACTTGTTGTATTGTAAATTTTTGCGATTAAGGATATCTCTCCAATTTCTAGAAAATTGGGCTAAGAGAATTTGGGAACCAAAGGTTGAAATGGAGGTCATGTTGCTTGGAAATAACTTTGCAATGGTCACATTCATTTGCTTAGCTGACCACAATAGGGTGTTTGAGGGTAGGCCTTATTTTTACAACCAGGTTGGGCTATTTGTCAAGCCATGGCATGCAGGATCTAATCCCTCTGAGGAGCTTCTTAATCAGGGTCTAGTATAGGTTTGGTCACCCAGAATTCCAATAGAATGTTGTTGGGAGGATGTTCTTCATATGCTTGCTTTGATGCTTGAGAAGGAAATGGGGCCTTCAACATAAACCCTTGGAAAGAAAGTAATGACTTTTGGTCGAATTTGTGTGGAACTGGATTTGAGTAGACCATTGCCAAATGCGGTGGAAATGTGTTCAGGTTCACATTCTTGGGTGCAACAACTGGGTTATGAGACCTTCCCTTTCTGATGCTGCCTTTGTCATGAATATGGTCACTTGATGTAAAGGTGCCCAAAGGCCAAGATAGTAGAGCAACAGGATCTGCCTCCTCCTCGTAACACTCCTGGTACTAATAAAGGGAAGAAGCCTATTTCTAGTGAGAGTATGGATGTTGAGGGTTTTATTTAGGTAAAGGCTCGTAACTGAAATCAAGGTCAAAAGAGTACTCTAAGGGAGATATAGGATGAGGATACATTTAACAAATTTTAGTTCTTGGATGAGTTGGGTCAACAAGAAGTTAATGCAAGATTTTCTAGTGTAGATCAATTTGTGGTAGATTCTAGCCTAGAGATTGCCTCTTCCATTCCTATTTTTGCTCCACATGTGGAATCCACCATGCCTATGGTCATTGATGGGCATACAGGTACTCAGATGATTCTAGAGTCAAATATGGATTTGAGACAGGGAGGAGTGGGCACTGCCCCTCCTACATAGATTGGTTTTGTGGATGTGGATAAGTGTGGAAAGTCTTCTCCTCATCTAGGTATTCTTCAAAAGGAGGGAAAGAAGGGGGTTTGAGAAAAAAGTGATAAAAGTGGACATAAAAGGACTTGGAGAAGATTAAGATGATAGTGGAGACTTTGGTGGAGCCAGGATCTATTAAGACCTTGGATTCCCCAAAATGATCATTATTTCATGGAATGTAAGGGGCTTAAACAACAAACCTAGACAAAAACTTGTTTGGGAATTGGTTAGAAGTCATTCTCGTGATGTTCTTTTTCTTCAAGAGACCAAGGTTTCTATTGAGTGCATGATGAATATAGTGCCTAAACTATGGAAGAATGGTCAATATCAATGCATTGGAGCTCAGGGATCTTTGGGAGGTGTGGCATGTCTCTGGAACCCACGAAAGATCCAACCATTGTGGTGGATATCCTTTAGGTCCTCCTTATCCATTGTCTCTCTATGCCTTGAGTTGGGAGAATGTATTCTTTTTTCCAATGTTTATGCTCCCATAGTGTTCCAAGGTAAGCTTCTTGTATGGAATAATATTCATTTTGTTCGTAGTCGATTTCCTTACATGCCATGGATTATTGCTGGAGACTTTAATGATATTCTTGATTTATCTAAAAAATGGGGGGGGGTAATGCAACACTTGAGCCCTCTTCTATGTTATTCTAAGATAATATATGAACACTTAATCTTGTGGATGTCAACCCCAATAATTGTCAATTGACTTGGAACAATGGAAGGGTTGGGGATAGTTGCATTGTTGAATGTCTAGATCAGTTCATGGTTTCCTATTTTTGGGTGAGCAGATTGTGGTCTTCCGGTTATGAGATATTAGGTTGGAGAGGTTCAGATCATTGACCCATTAAGCTAGTTATTTATTCTACCTAATTGCCTTAGAAGCCACCTTTCAAATTCTAGATCATGTGGTTGAGGGATCCAGACCTTTATGGGTGTGTGGTTGATTGGTGGAAGGATGGTAGACCTACCTTTGGTATAGCAATGTATATTTTTGCAAAACTCCTTCAATATGTTAAGTATCAGCTCAAATGGTGGAACCAACAAAGCTTTGGAAATATTTTTCATGTGAAAAATGTGGCTCAAGCAAAGTTGAATGATATTAACAGGATGATTAGGGAGGATGGGGTGTCAGAGTATTAGTTGTAAGAGGAAGCTAGGGCCTTAAAAACTTGGGAGGAATGGGAGCTGAGGGAGGAAATCTTTTGGAAAAAAAAAGCTTAGATTGAATGGCTTCAAGAGGGGGATAAGAATACTGCTTTTTTCTTCTACTTGGTGAAGGCTAGATGACATGGTAATTCTATATCAACTTTGATGATAGATAGGGGGGAGGTTCTATCTTCTTCTCAGGATATCTCCAATGAAGCTGTGCAGTATTTTGCTTCTTTATTTAGGGAGGATTCGAAGGGGGATTTGGTTGAAGAAGCTTAGGTCCTTTCTTGTATTATTTCTTTGGTTTCTTTGGAAATGAAAGAGCATCTTATGAGTGCCATATTTTTAGAGGAGCTAGAGAGGTCTATTTTCTAGATGAAAAAATGAAAAGCTCCTAGTCTAGATGGCTTTCTAATTGAGTTCTTCTAGGAATTTTGGGACATTATCAAAATTGATTTATTGGCAGTTGTTCAAGAATCCCAAAAGAATAAGCAAATGCTTTGGGCTCTAAACTCTACCTTCCTTGCTCTCATTCCCAAGGAGGAAGGGGCTGGTCGGTTAAGTCACTTTCACCCTATCTCTCTTTGTAATGTTATCTATAAAATTATATCTAAGTTGATTGCTGATAGGTTAAAAAAGTGGCTTCCAATGCTAATTTTTGAAGAACAAAGTGGCTTTGTGGTAGGACACCAGCTCTTCGATGGGGTGGTGCTAGCTACTGAGACTATTCATTCCATGGCCAACTCTAAAGACAAGGCTATGTTCATCAAGCTAGGCATGGCTAAGGATTATGACAAAGTTCATTGGTCATTCCTCCAAAAGGTTTTTGGGGCCTTTGGTTTTGATGAGGAATGGATCCATTGGGTTTTGAGTTGTGTAACTTCAAATTTTTTCTTAGTTTTGATTAATGGAGAGCATTCTAATATTTTTGGTGCCTCTTAAGGTCTGTGGCAAGGTGACACCCTCTCTCCTTACTTGTTTTTTCTTCTAGTAGAAGGTTTGGGAAGGTTGATAAAAAGGAATGTTGAAGAGGGTTTCATTAGGGCTGGCAATGGGGAGGGGACCTTCCTATTCAATTACAGTTACAGTTTGTGGATGATACTGCTTTGATGGACATGGCTACCATTCAAGAGGCTTCTAATATGTGCAAGGTGCTAGATGTCTATCTTGCTACTTTAGGCAAGCTAATTAATAAAGGAAAGTCTTTCATTTTTTCTTCAACACTTTGCCATCTATTCAAAGGAGAGTTGCTCATATTCTTAGATTCCAAATTGGGAATCTTTCATTGCTCTATCTTGGGATTCCTATCTTAGTGGGCAGATAGTCCAAGGATTCTTGGTAGATCATTTTGGATAAGTTCTATGTCAAAGTCACTAATTGGACCCACTAATGGCTATCCTTTGCAAGTCAGGTCTAGTTGCTCCAATCTATGGTTCAAGCTTTTCCTCTCTATAGGTGTATGATTCAGGTGGCATCGATCAACTTTGTTAGGGATTTGGATTCCTTAACAAGATAGTTTTTATGGGTTGGTAATTTATCTTCAACCAAGTGGAGCCTTATCAAATGGGAGGTTGTTTGTAGCCCAAAATAGTTTGGTGGTCTTGGATTACGTCAATCTATGCTAACTGTTATTGCTTTGGCAGCCAAATTGTATTAGTGATGGTGTGTGGAATAGGACTGGGTATGGGCCAAAATTTTGACCCAAAAGTACTTTCCAGGGATCCCCCAAAAAGATATCCCTCAGTATAGCTTGTTTGGGAAGGGTTCGATGATTTGGAATACCCTCAAGAAAGGGGTTGTGCTCATTAAAGGTGCTCTTTTTTTGATATGCAAGAGTGGGTTAGAGGCACATTTCTGGCATGATGCTTGGGATGGATACCCTCTCATGGTTGATCAATATCCTCATCTACACATATTGTCCCAAAGGTTACGTGAAGCTGGATGGTCTAAGGTGAGCAACTTTAAGTCCTTTTCCCTTCAAGGGTAGATGGTTGAGGCAAGATGGAAAAACCCAAAGGAATGGTCGATTCTCAGTATGAAAACAAAGTGTGCAAAGCTCCATTACATTCTTTTTGGCTGTAACTATAGTGCCCTTAGGGATGATGATGTATTGGCTTGGTCCCCTAATCCCAAGGGTGCTTACACTATTTCTTCTGGGTATCAGGAGTTGCTCTCCTACCAACTTGTTGGGGGGAGAAGTTCAATGGTAGAAGCAAGTGTGGAATAAATTTTCTTGGCCAATGTGTAACTGCTTTATTTGGACCTTGGTCTGGAATAGATGCTTGACTTGGGACAATATCTAGAAAAGGGGTTTTTTTGGCCCTTCATGGTGCGTTCTCTACAATACTGGGGAGGAAGACTCTTTGCATTTGTTCTCCCATTGTTCTTTCACTCTACAACTTTGGCACTTCTAGCAGGGTGTGTGGAAATACCCATGCATTCATGGCTCCTCACTGGCGGAGTTTTGGATGAGTTTAGGGAGGCCTCCCTCCATGGCCCCCTTCTTGCAGGATATATGCTGGACCTATCTTTCTACTATGGAAAGTCTGGTTGGAAAGAAATCAAAGAATCTTTTGGGGGGAGAAATTGGAGATTCAATAGGTATGACTCAAATTTTTTGGAATGATCCAAGATACTATTAAAGCTAAGAGTGAGATTGTGTTTCCTCTTGAGAAAAGTGATGCTGAGATGGTTGATAGGTTTGGAATACAAGGGATATCTCCTACTTCAACCTATTTTAGGAGAGGCAGATGTGCAAAGCAAAAAGTTCAAAGCATGGGGAGATGGATGCCCCCTTCGGCTAGTATTTTGAAAATTAATACAGATGGCTCTTGTAGGGGTAATGTAGGTTCAACTGGGATTGGAAAGATTGGTAGAGATTCTTCTGGATTAGTGGTTTTTATCTTTTTTTGCTAATAAAGGGGTGCAGAGCGTGAATAGGATGAAAGGTTTGGCTATCCTATATGCCTTGAAGCAAGCTTATGCTCTTGGGGGGTGGCAAAAGGTGATTTGTGAATCTAACTCTTAGGTTCTGGCTAATCTTCTCCTTGAGAGGAAGATATTGGATGTTAGTTGGTAGTTGTCTATGATAGTGTAGTGGATATTACAGGTTAGCTCTGTGATGGATTCAATGTCTTTTGCCCATATTCCAAGGGAGTGGAATAGGGCGGCTGATAGTATGGCAAAATGGGCATCTAAAAATTTAGAAGGGGGGAAGATTGATGAGTGGGTGGAAATGCCCTGCAAGTTATGTTAGGATTTGGAGAGGACCCTTGTGGAGGATGTAAGTGGAATTAGGGATGGATTATTTAGTTCTTATTTTTATGTGGTTTATGGTGGTTCTTGGGGCTTTGGCCTTTTGCTATTTTGTAATTTTTTGTTCTAAACTTCAATAAAGGTTTTACCCCTCTTTTTTCAAAAAAAAAAATCTTCACAAATCCACCAAAGATTTCATTATTTAGATTTGGTGATGAGAATAAAATAGAAATTAACTAAAATGGTAATATTTTTAAAGAAAGTATAAAGAATAAAAATAAATAAGAATAGAAACAATTTTAAGGGAAGTAAAAGGAAATAAATTAAAGAAAAAATTCAAATAATAGAAAGAAAATCAAAATAGTCAAAGCAATTGGATTTTTCTTTTACAATTGGAGCTCACAATTTTTTGGTATAAAATTGTAAAATATAGGAATAAAATTCCCACATATAAGTGTATAAACTTAAATAATGTTTAATTTCTAACTCTTCACAAAGATTTTCTTTAAAAACGTCACACGAGAAATAGAAAAAAAAAGGTAGAAAGTCAAGGGAGAAAGAAAATAGGCTCTAAAAGAAGTACATCAAAATTCAAGGTGAGGGTCAAGATGAATCATGGTCATAATGTACATATTGAAAACAACATAAAAGCGTAGGTCACTTGCAATAGTGCAACATATTTGCACTGGATGTCATGCCCCTCATCCGATGCCTTATCAGCCTCACTGCATGACTCTATCATCTGTCGTATGTGCACTTCAATCTATAGTAATAGTTTTTTTTTAACATGTCTTTAACATATTTTTCAATGGGATATCTCAATACACAATCTTTATTTTTTCAACATAGAATATCTTACAAATAATCTTTATGTTTTAATCCTTTTCTTGAATATATTTTTTAAGTAGCATAGCTATATGATGTAAGTTATATGAAACATTGTATAATATGTTATATAATTTTTAATGTTTTATTACTATTGTAAATATTCTTAAATATAACTTTTATACTATACTAATAATTTTTCAAAAAAAATCTATATGAAATAATTTTTATGATTTGATAAATAATAAAGAAAATCTTAAGTTTAGATTAATCTAAATTCAAAAATTTCTTGACACTCTTAAAGATATTTTTTGATGAATAGACCTTTTCCATTAATTAAAATATTAAAGATACATATTCACAAAAAACGGGCCAAGGGATATAGGATCATCTTGCGAGTTCAAACACCCCAAGGCTGGAAATGAACTATTCATCAAAAAACATATATAAGCAAAAACAAGAAACTTCAGGGTACAAAAGTAGTGCCAACTGAAGGAGGGTCTTTACCATTAGAATCCTAGAAATCCTTGGGCTTAGGAGGAGCCCAACTTTCAGCAGTAGCAGTATCTTTATTAGCCTCTTTTTCTTCTTTAGCCTTGGGAGGAGAAATGGAAGGATCTAGCCAAGGGAAAGACCACTTGGGGACATGGGTAGCAGATGGCCAACCTGCATCAATGGTAGTAGGGGGATCTAGTAGGGACTAGCTCGAGCCCAACCTCTAAGGAGGTGAGGCCAAGCATTCACAACCACAAAATCCACCACTGGTAGAGCGGTGTTGAGGTTGCAACTTTGGGGTCTGTGAACAGTGAGCAGAACTACTTTGACCTCACTGACGACCATGGGGAGGAGTATGGTCACCGAAAAAATTATCTAGAGGTACTCGAGCAACCATACAAGGGGTATTACCCTAGTGACCAAGTAGCTCCTATAGGTGAGCCACTTCCAACATGACCCTGTCAATTTGTACTTGAATCTACAACATGACAATATTACATATACATGCTTTAGAGTAAATTGCAACATAAATATCAAGAAAGTTGTGAGAGAATAAATCAACATTACAATCTTTCCAGATTGTAAACAATATTTTTAGATTGTAAACAATATTTCCATTCTGAGAGCATGCCAGATCTGGGCATATCTTAAAGGGAGTTTGGGAGCATCATCCAAATCTACTATATACCAAGTGAAGGCCTCTTGATGAAAAGGCTTCAAAAAAATCATAAATCTAGATCTAATAATTCTGAGCTCTTCAGCAGAACAAAAAAATATGAGGAAAGATTTCAGGCTAGCCACAAAAAGGGCATTTAGGATTTGAGACTCCCAAATTTCAAAGCCAAGGGCCCAAAGGAAAACCCTAGAAGAGGAGACACCAGGCGAAGTGAGAAATCTTTATCTCTATGATGGTATGCTAGATAGTGGCAAATCCAAGAATCCAAGTCTTATGCAAAGAATGCAAATGCCAATGCTGGTTGAGAGTCTCAACCATTGAAAGATGGGGCACTAGCCACTGATACCCTAGCATGGACTTATATCTGGTCATTAGAGTGGTAGGGTACCACTTTCAATATTTATACCATGGGTGTGATTAGTGAATTCCAAGCTTGTGCAATAGATTGGAAGGAACCATAGAAACTAGAAGAACAATTGTCTATCAATATGGATGGATAAGCTTATACTAGACCTATAGATCCTCCCATGAGTGAAGGCTCATACTAACCTTGGAGAATAAATCTCTAGGAGTTCTAATACCCTTGTGAAATAATCACAAAGCACTAGCCCCTTGAATTTTGGCTAAAGGTACACCTTGTGTGGCAAACAAGGGTGACCACCAAAGTTTTTGTTGTTTCATTGAGAGCCCATCTTTGAATCCATTACCATCTTAGCGAAGCTAAGGTTTGAGAGCTGGCCAAGATTTCCAAATGCTCTTAGAAACAAAAGTGCCTTGAATCTGAATAGGTTCAAAGGTCAAAAGAAGGGTTTGAAGACCAATCCTCTTCTAGGATGGACAGTTAACTGAAAAGCATGAAGAAATGCAATGACGTAGACAAATTTTGTAGGGTTCATCCCATGAGAGAGCCCTATAACCCACTTGATACAGAGGGTTGTCCCTTGGTTGTAGATGGAGAGTAACCCAAGGCCGCCAGAATCTTTGGGCAAGCAAAAAAAGTCTCAGGCAACTCTGTGAAAGTCATGATGCACAGCATCAGAGGCCCATTGAAAGTCCTTGAGAAGATGTTCGAGCTTAAGGTATGAGGCTTTAGAGGGAGCCCAACAAGATGAATAGTACACATGAGTAGCAGCAATCACTTTGGAACAGATTAAAAAATTTCTCGCATGAGAGAGGGGCTTAATAGTCCAATAGGCCAACTTCTTCTCAAATCGAGCAAGCACAACACTCCATAGCTCCATAGGAGAAGCTTGAAAAGCAAATGGAATGACCATAAATCTAAAGATTTCGCCATGTTGGACCCATTTCCATCGATATTGTTGCAACTAGTGAGGCCCGGGCAAAAACACTAGTGGTAGAAAAGGGTTTTGTACCATTGGATAACAGACCCTGAAGCAAGGTAAAAGGTATCCAAACATTGCAAAGCATTAGTAATATTCTTGTCATCCTCAATCAAGGTAAGGAAAGAATAAAAAATATATGTACATTAAATCATAAAAATTCTATATATATATATATATAATTTGTTTTCTAATTTTTTTTTTCTTCTCTTAGGTTTAATTTGGTTTAACATATGCATAATAAAGTGTATACTTAACTTTTCAATAATGTAGTTTGATTTGATTGTTCTACTTAACTAATCTTGCTTAATATTTTAAATGATTATTATTGATTATATAAATAACTATATACAATAATAAATACTATTATATTAAAATATCATATAAATTTATACTCATATTAAATATTAATTTTAACAAAACTAAAAAATATATTTTCATTTAGGGTGGGGATTTATGTCAATCATGAATGACAATATTAAATATTTTGTTTGGTAATATTAAGTATGATATTTATATGTATTTAATGTATAAAATATCTTAATAACTAATAACTTAAAAGTTTTGATTTGTGTGATTTAACAAAATATTTTTTTAGTTTTTAATAATTTTATAAAATAATTTATGGTTTTTTACTAATTATCATGTTTTCTAACATTCTAAAAAATTATGTTTCTATTTATATTGTTTTATAAGTTTAGACTAAATTAAATAACTATAACAATAAAATATATTTCATATCAGCAATTAGAAAATGAATTAATCATATTAAGATTTGATGTAAAATTAATGAAAATATGACATGTCTTAGCTTATATATATTTATATAATATAAGCATTTATATTTCAAATAATATATATTTTAATTAATTCAATATATTTAAGTGAGACAAATGAACTTTAGTAAAATTTGAAAATAAATAATAATATTATATTAAAATCAAATTTAATATTATTTATAATACTTACACAATATAAAATAAAATTATATAAAAGAATTTATAAATAATTATATATAAATTAGAAAAATATTAAATTAAATATAATCTATTAAATTTCCTTGATAAATTTCATTATATACATATATTTTATAAAAATTTAGAATAAACCAATACTTAATATAATAAATAAATATTATATGTAACATATGAGAAAACATATGTGTAGCTACTATAAAGGCAGCCGCTCTCAAAAACATTATTGAGGGGCATTAAAAATTACTTATTACTGATGCCAATGGATTTAACAGGATTGGCAGTATGAGTACGCGGCTGATAGCCTTCATGGCATGCCGGTGCCAAGAAAACTTTCTCTTCCAATAGAAATCAATGCCTGGCACGCGTCTGAGCAAAATATTGCAACACGGTTTTGCTATTATTGAAATTTTCCCGCGTCTGCATTCATATTTTACGCGTCTATCACCTTAAAAACGAGAAGGGAGATCTGAAAAACATATTGTACGCGCAGACTCGCAGGGGCTTTCTTTATAAGTTAAGGGCGCAGATTTCGTTTTAAAACGACGGGCAACTTTTGCGGATGTTTTCTCCCTCCTACGCTTGATATAACAGCTCTCCCAGCCAAAACCTGGTTAATCTGTCCTGTCTTCTCAAAAGGATGGGAAACTGTTGCGGATGCCTTCAGACTCCTCCGCCTAATAATCAATCTCCTGCTGCCCCGCTCTCTCATTCTTCTCCGCCTAGTCATCGTCCCACCGAATCGGCCATTCAATCGATTAATGAATCCGCTCCTACCTCCCAAACTCATCTATCATTTCCCCGACTTTTCTTGGTGTCAATCATCCGCTCTATCCAAATTGATTTGCTTGTCAAATTTGTCGACAGTACGCTGCATAAAATAAAGGTGATTGCAATTCACTTCTCATCCATCCCTCTCGTCTAACAAAAAATGGTGATAACGTCTGTAGTCTATGTTTGTTTTTGCAGGCCTTTTCAGTAGAAGGGGCATCAACCTCCTCTTCGGCTGTTCCGCTTGAATCTGTAGCATGGAGCATCAGAGCTGCTTCAGACATCATTGATAGCATTATAGGAGAGGCGAATGAGTCAAAAAATCTGGTAACGGGAGCATAATTGGAAAATGTTTCTATGAAGTTTGTGAATGGATAGTTGACCTACGTTGTGTTTTCTTGAATCAGGAAGAAGCAAGAGGATTTTTTATAAAAACAGTGGAAGAAATGGGATTGTCTATGGCCGCATATGCCATGGAAAGATGCGTAAGGGTGGCCGAGTGCGACGAGCTATTGGAGAAAATGGGTGTTCTGGCTAAACATGTTAAGAATCTCGGAGAAGCGACTCCTCACGACAGTGAAAGACTTAGCCGTGCTGTCCAAGTAATAGTGGAAGGAACAAGCCTCTGTATATACAGCAGCACTCTTAGAAACAGCTCCAGGTCGGTACAGCGTCCTCAATTTATTGCTTGCCCTCTACCGTCCCATATTTATTTTCATTCATGTTGATTTGCGATGTTACACTAAAATTTTTCTTACCACTATCAAAATTTCGTTTTCTCTACATGGCATGCCTTTTGCTCGAAGGCGAATATTTTAGAATCTAAAGCGTAGCAGACGACATGATTTCCAATCGTATGCATAAAGTTCAAAGATAACAATGATTATGTTCGCTCATTTTGGTAGGTACTGGTTTTGCCGTGTAATGAATGATCAAATTGAGAAGACTGAAAAGAGTATTCAAGATATTACTTCTTCTCGACTCCCTGGTCTCACCGCCGTCGTAGATAATCTCTCCACCGTCACAGACATTGAAAGACAAGTTAGCGTGAGTATAGAGCACTCTACACAGAACCTCGTCGACTTCAAGCCAGGTGCACACCCTAATTATCATTCGTAGCTTTAATTTGTTTCGGGATGATTTGTTGCATTTGTTTCCCAGGTTACGGTGTCTTCAATATTTTGTCTTTCGTTTAACATTTGCAGAAGGTATAGAAGAAAAAGTAGCTAATGTGAAGGAAATGGTGGATTTGGAAGGCAGTGAAGCAGCTGTAGCTGTTATACTATGGGGGTTCGGTGGCTTTGGTAAGAGTGTTTTGGCCTCCACAGTGGTTGAGGAGTTGGATTGCATCTCCAAAGGTTTCAAGTTTTGTACGGTAACAATTGACGAGAAAATTCCTTACAGAACATCTTACATCAAGCGGCTACAACAAGATATCATTTATCATTTTGGCGGTGGCGAATTGGAGTTGCGAAGTACAGTGGAGGGGCGACAACAAGTGCAAAATGTCTTAAGGAACAAACGGTGTTTTATATTTATTGACAATGTGGTTGATACTTGGTATATCAAAGAACTCTTGCCAAGAAAATTGCAGGTAGCAAAAGAGGCGAGGTTAAAGATTGTCATAACCTCTCGCCAAAACAATATAAAACATTGGCTAGGTATAAAAATATTGAAGGAATACCACGTAGAACCCCTGTCTGACACTGCCGCCAAAATCATCCTACGCAGAACAATTTTAGGTGAGGGCCATGATGACGAAAGACAAGGACTCAAAGGTGATTTCGACGAAGAGAGTTGTAAAGATGCCATTGCGGAGGCATGCAAGGGAGTCCCGTTACTTCTGTCTGTTTTCGGAGATTACTTGAGAGTTGAAAGGGAGCATTCTACTTACGAAAAAGTCCTCAAAGCCCTTAAAGATGGAGATATAGATAGATTTGATGATGAGGGGAACCTGAGTGAAAAGCTTCTCTTTCAGTATGATAAAATGAGAGATCGAGAAGCTAAAGAGGCCTTTCTTGATATTTGTACATATTTTCACGGTTGGTCGTGGGATGATGTTGCTGTGATTGTGGATTCAGATAACCTTGAAGCTCTCCACAAACAAGGGTTAGTAAAGAGAGACGAGTCAGGGAATGTGTTTGTTTTTTATATCCTTCGCTTGATGGGAAATAAAGTAGCAAACGAAACCAGGATTACAAATTATAGGGAATTCTCAAATGTGGTGGGAGATAAACATAAGCTTAACAATATCAAAGGTTTGAGTCTCCTAGAAGATACATGTTTAACTAGAGTTGAATCAATACATTTAGATGCCATGCGCAGTTCCTTGAGGGTCCTGATGCTAGGAGATTCCGTGGTAATAAATGACCAATGTGATGGAGCATTTACAAATCTCAGATATCTTCAAGTTGGGGACGTGGCCGGTTTTCCATTCACAGATGCTTCAAAAATGGAGAGGCTCAAATATTTCTACAATAAATCGACGACTGGGATTGTTTTACCTCGAGTACGTATATAATTTAATTGATCTAAGTTTTTTTTTAAAACTTTAGAATGGTTCAGTTTGATTTGCCTGATATGTCAAAAATATATAGACCAAATTATTCTCAGTATTTCCAATAACTGCCCATCTAACAATTATCTTCCATGGTGACAGATTCCTAAGACCCTAATGACCATGCAATACGATGTACTCTATGCAGGTTGCGATGACTTTGCAACGCTTCAACTTGGAAACCAGAAGGATGTAAGCTTCTTGCATCTCTAGAAATTACAGTTGTCACAAACATTTTAGCCTGCATTTAAGTGACGCTGAGGCTCTTCTTTTGAATAAATAAATGTGCTTTCCAATCTTTATTGTTGGAAGCGATTTGTATGAATAAAGCAAACAATAGTCGAATCTTAAATTTTTGTAATCCTGTCAAGTGCGACAGTTACAATACTTGTACTATACCTTATTTTTGTTTTTTAAGCAATCAAATTGTTCTCTAAATTAATTTTAAATAAGTACGCATTTATAGTTATAGATTTTAATAATTTATGAGCTTATTATGTTTGACAAAACTCCAAGACTCCATGTGTGCCAGAAAAGCTCACAAACAAGCTATATATGTTTTGTGCTTAATATCTTAAATGATTTTTAATTTGAATGATAGGTTGTTAGTAAGGTTTATTGCATGTAGGCGTTCTTTAGTCACACAAGGGTTCTAAATACCGCATACCAACGTTTTTAAAAAAAAAACTGCAGCTGTCAGATTTTTCTATTGAAAAAGTAAATTGCAACTATATTCAGCGTTCGCAGAATGCAACGCTTCTGCTGCATCAGTGGAATCGAATATTGGGCAGACAACTCTTGTGCATGGCAGCATGGTGGAAGATTCCTCTGCGGCACACGGGTTCTCAGAAGCCGTCCACAAAAAAATTGGAATAAAAAACTATTTACAAGTTATGCATAACCATTCCAAGTCAAAATCCACACCAAATCTGCATACGAATAGTGGCTGCATGCTCCATCTCATTTTGTTTATTAATAATTCTCACGCGAGCTCATGGCGAGGTTTGAGCGAAACACCAAATCTGCATTTTAAGTAACGATTAGAATGAACAAAGGGAGCAGCCAAATAGTGAAGAGAAGCGTGGCTGATTTCGACACTGCAATTTTCAGCCTGGAGTACGCAGGGACACTGAGGAGCAAACAAAACGGTCAAAATTAATGATCTGCATTTTATCCTCCCGCTCGTTTATCCACTGCATTTTCTCACAGAATTTTAGAATATGTTTCAAATTAGGCTGGGATCTCATGGCACCTGCTTGCTTAAAAGTAGAGCGGGTGCCCCTGAGCTTTTTTAGGAACATTTAAAGGGGAGCGGTCTCATGGACATTACATATAAATCTACTTTAAATATTAGCTTCTTAATTGAAGGAAGCGGGTGGTCCCATGAGTTTGAAAATGAAATCAGCTTAAAATTGTAAATATTTGATAACAATGTTTTATAATAATCATAATTAAAAAATTTTACTTTATAAATAGTGTATTTTGCATACATATGAATTTCTTAGAATCATGATACGTAATAAAAAAAATTGTACAATGTCTATTGTAATTTATTTAAATATAATAAAACTGAAAAAAAATTGTTTGTATTGGTTGAAAATTTTATGATATTTCATATTTATCAATTTTTGTGCATTTAACTTCATACTTTTTTATTATATTAAACAACATGAAAAAATAATATTGCCACACTTTTAACTAGTTTTGTCTTAAACACAAATATAAACTATTTCAAAATAGAGTCAAATTCTCATTAACCTTTGATTTCTTAACAGCTCTACATGTTTACATTATTCATATCACCATTTACAAAAGCCATTAATGCTTCTCAATCAATTGTTGCACCTAGATCTGCCCACTCATTAGTTGGCATATTTGTTCCACTTTCATCAAAAACATCATCACATGTGTCATCTTCATCTTCCACATTTAATGTCATATTATGCAATACACAACAACAAAATATAATTTGTGGAAGTACTTCCAAATTTGGATGCCAGATTTTTGATTCCAAAATTTGCCACATTTTTTTCAACCTCCCAAATGCACGTTCTACCACAATACGTGTTGATGACAACTTAAAATTGTATTCTCTTTGACTAGTTGTTAGACCTCCACTGAAAGGTGTAATTAACCATGGCAACAATGGATATCCTCCATCACCAATAATGTACTCCCTCATATTCAATGATCCAATTGATACTGAATGCCCATTTAATCTCTCCCCACCTTCACACATTCTATAGAAACTTGAGTTTCGTAGAAGTCTAGAATCATTTACAGAGCCAGGCCATCCTGTAAAAATATCCATGAAATACATATTGTTGTCAACGATTGCTTGTAATGACATGCTATAATTATGGTCACGATCAAACCAATAAGAAGAGAACTCATTAGGTGGAAGATGAAATTGCGTATGAGTTACATCTATCACTCCACAACAATTTGGAAATCCTCGTTTCTGACGGAAACCTTCTTTTACATGCTCAACTAACATCTGGCTACTAGGCCATTGGATATGATTTCGATATCAAGAATAAAAGACACTAATGAACTTATTTACAATTCTTACCATAGTGGACTTACCACAGCCAAATAGTTCACTAATGTTAATCATTGTCATTCCAGATGACAATCGTAAAATTGCAAGAGCAACCTGTTTCTTGACTGATAGTACCCTACCTTTTATGCTAGTAGCAAATGAATATGGTATTACACCTTGCTTCAACTCATCATTCAAATTTTCACAAAGATTTTTAAATAATGCATAAGGCAACCTAAAAATGTTGCAAAAACGTTCATCATCACATCTAACTTGGAAAATATAGTGGTTCCACCAATGTAAAGAGCGCGGCTTGACATACCACTCACCCTAAATTCTTCCTTCCCATTGAGAAATAGATAAATCATTTCGAATAATCTCACGTTCTAGCTCAAAATTGATTGCATGAAGGACCATTTCCATGTCATCTGAGTCCATTTCTGTCAATTGTATCATTTTACAGAAATCTACTCTACGCTTCTTACAATTGTTCTGTATAATTTTTTAGCTCTGAGTTTCATTCCAAATTTGTAATGCCAACTGGATAACATTTGATGCAACAACAAGAAGAAATTTCTTTTTTTTGGTTGAACTAGAATTCATTATGCACTGGTTAAGTCCACCCTGCCAAAAACAAAATACAAAAACATTATTAACACTTCAAAAATTACATTAAAAAAGGTAAGAAATACAATATAAAAATAGATCAGAAACAAAAGCAATTATTTGCATTTTCCATGCCATTTAAGGTTATGACTTCTTGCTGGATTTTCCATGCTACTAATACTTTATGAAATATATATATGAACAAGTCTGATAACCACTATAGATAGTACATAAATAAGGCATATAACTCTACTTCCTAAGATGCTTAGTAAAAAAGTAATTGGACTCTATGTACTTAGGAAGAAACTTATGATTTATCATTGCATTTCCTATTTGCAAATTAGATTTAATGCTTTTAGACCTATGACTATTGGTTTCAGATTTTATCCTTTTAGAGATATGGTTGTACTGGTTTCAAAAAAAAATGCTTTTAGAGCTATGACTGTACTAGTTCCAGATTTAACTCTATTCAATAAAGAATTTAACTAATAATAAAACTCTATGATTTTACTTTAGTGGATCAAAGCAAATACCTTTGCAATTAAAAAGAAAACTACTTTATTTTCTCAGCATTAAACTTATCCCCATATATATGAACACTCATAGAATTTCATCTACAAAATTAAACTTCTCCCCGTATATGCTATTGGTTTCAAATTTTAGCCTTCTAGAGCTATGGCTATACTAGTTTCAAAAAAAAATGCTTTTAGAACTATGACTATACTAGTTTCAGATTTAAATCTATTCAATAAAGAATTTAACTAACAATAAAACTCTCTGATTTCAAAGCAAATACCTTTGCAATTAAAAAGAAAACTACTTAATTTTCTTAGCATTAAACATATCCCCATGTATAAACACTCACAAAATTTCATCTACAAAATTAAACTTCGCCCTGTATATGAACCATCCCACAATTTCATTTACAGGTATCAAAACAATATAAGCACACCACTCAATAGAGAAGCTTTCAAAAAGATAACACCAAAGATCCCAATATAGAATAGCTGCCAACAGATTGCATTCCACACAAAAACCATGTAATATAATATAAAATTTTGAACTTTATATTTAAATGAAAGTCAAGCACAGGTGTTCCATGAAAGTAGTGCACAAGACAAGCAAGTGTAATGATTTCAAATGTCAAACAAAATATTACTTGAATGTCATACAAAACTCTAACCTATACAAGTACTAAAATTAAGTTGAATCATTTTTCATTTGAAAATGATTTAGATATCTTAACCATTGCTTGGCCTATAGAATTAAGGGCAACAACTAGGCTCATTTGCACATTGAGTTTTTGTTCTTCCAATTTGATCAATTTTTCATCATTTTTTTCTTCCTTACTCAACCGCCTTTCCATCAGACCATAGTCTTTTTCATGACACCTCTTCATCAAAGCATAGTCTTTTTCATGACGTTTCATGTGGCCATCTTCAGCAAGCTGTAATGTAGAAACAACTAGTTTATTGTTTTCAAGAATTGTATCTTTCATGCCAGCTATTTTCAGAGTTTCCTTTCATTTTTTCCCTATGTATCCCTTTTCACTTTCATTGTTAGTATGCATTGACCCTTTACATGCTCCATTCATTGTATCAAATTTATCCATTGGAAAATTTTCATTTGGAATAGTATTTTTGTCACTAGATGTATGAGTGTAGTAAGAAGTGTCAATAGTAATATTTCCAGGATCAATAACTCTATCAATCCCAAAATTTGTCTCCATTGCATCCATAAGCTCCTTTGGGAAGTTTGATGGAAGTCTTTTTTTTTTCTCTTTCTCTGGTTGTCATAGTCCAATAGCTATCATGGCCAGAGGGAATATGGAACTCATAATATCTTACTCTCTTGTAGTCTGGTAAAACATGCTCCCAACAGTCTTGTAATAACCCCAACAGGTTATAACTTCTTCAAACACCAAAAATCTTTATACTTCAATGGTTTGACATTTCATCAAACACTTTGCAAGCAAGCTCTGATACCACTGTAATCGCCCTCCTCAAATCTTCTCTCAAAAAATGCTAATGAAAGCTCAAGGAATTTCATCAAACAATTCACATGCAAGGGACGTATAACTGATATAGTTTTTCAGCTGGCTTTAAATGACTTTTTTTTTTTCAATTTGCATCAATGAGATTCTTATGCTAGAAGACTCCAAATGGACTGCACAATGGCCTAACATGATGCTACTAATTTTGACAATATTCAGTGCATATATATGATCTAAGCATGAGAAATGAACACCTACAACCAACTGGCATTTTTACAAACAGTTGGTATGCAAACTAACTAGCCGATAAATAATGATATTGTATTGCTTAAATGACACCAGCAACTATTATCTTATTAATTTGCAATGAAATTTCTAATACAATGCTCATGAAATATGGCCAAGACTTTTGGCATTTACATGGATTTCAAAATGATAATGCTGGTGTACTGCACATTTATAACTGAAACTTATAACACCCTAAAAAACAATATTAACAAAGGAACCTGGTTGTAGATGGCTGTAATAATTTCCTTCAATGCTGCCCCTTCTACTTTGCTTTTCTGATTTTCTTTTTCGACTGCTTTTTTGGATCTGCTTTTTGAACTGCTTTTACAGATTGCTTTTTCCACTTGCTTTTTCAGGCTTCTTTTTCGTATCTGCTTTTTTCAAACTACTACCATGTTGAATCTCAAGACCATATCTTTCAATGGCATCAAGATTTTCAGCTTGAAGGGATTTCATCCTTCAAACTATTGAAACATAATCTCCAGAAAATTTCCCAAGTTCTTTGATATTTCCAAGCATACTAAAAAGAAGCTCTTCCCTTTCTTTTATAGTGTTCTTACAAGAGCTCAATCCTTTGTTTTCTTAATGTGGAATAAAACATCACTCCCTTTATGTAACTTATATCTCCAATGTGTTATAAAATAAAGGGGCCTCTTTTAATTTAAATATTTCCCACAAACTATAGTCTATGCATTAATAAAGTTAAATATTTAAATTTAACTTTATAAGATAGCTTTATCAATGCATAACAAATCTTATCAATGATAAACAAATCTTCTTGCTGATTTTAAACAATTACCATTGACATACCGCTGCAACTGGATGTCCGACCATATCTAAGATGACTTACTATAAATAGTAAGTATGCCCAACGTTGCCTCAAAACCCCTCAGAAAGACTTGCAACTAAAACTATCTAGGCCAAATGGCCTCTGAGCCCCTTTAATGTCCTGGTTAGCCTACAGGACCGTGGGGAAATAGGCTAATGACAACATCATGCTATGAATGCTAAATAGGGGACATTACAAGTCTCGACATTGATTTGCTGTTCGAAAGACTCCATGATGAGAACAATATTCCTCCACAATTTTCCACTTTTCAGCAGCTGTTGTAGCCTTCTTCATTGGCCCACCATTTGAAAGTGTGTCTTTCTCATTACGCTTTGCTTCTATGAGGACTATGTTGTCCGAAATGGTCCATCGTGTCCTTCCTTTTTGTGTAGAAGAAGTCACAGGTGTTTTTTCTTGAACTTTTGATTGTTGTTCAATTGGAGTACATGGTATTGTTTCCTCATTTTCCCTCTCTATATTTTGATAAATATCAGAGCTGAATGTTCCACTCATTGTCTAAGAACTTGGGAAAAAACCAATGAACTCTTCATTAATAGAATATATATCATCATCCTTTATGTCATTCTGGGATAACATTGTTGTAAACCTCCTAAACCCACTCTTTGTTGGTATTGGATGATGTATATTTTTATCCATTTCCAACAAAATATCTTGCTCCACATTGCAAAAAAAGATGAGAATTTATAATTTTTAGTAATAAGATTGGAGTGACACAGGTAAGTAAGAAGAAAAGAGCTGAAAGTGACAAATTAATACAATATTTAACTTTAATACACTAGCAGACGTAGTGGCTGATAGTCACAATGAACTCCAAATAATAGAACTACAAAAAGAAGTTCCTAGTACCTTAGGTTTGTAGCAATACTCAATTTACTATTATGCTGATCAATTTTCAGCCAATCTAAACAATCCATTCTCACAAGGTCAATGATGGAGATAGATTGAATATGTCTGTATATGGGTGTCCCACATAAGAAGAAGAATATAGATATGAAACTTACAGATGCCACGATGCCAATTCCTACCCCCCAACTGACATTCCCTTGAACATACACTATCACTGTATTTGAGATGAGAATTGCCAATGAAATGAAGAAGTAATACCAATTGAAGAGGGATATTTTCTATTTTCTTTCAACTGGATGTTGCTAATCAAAGTGATTTGCTGCAAATGATGGTAGAGATGGCTTCATTCCACTAGACCCACAAGATATCATATAAAGTGTTGTGAATGAAGCAGCAGTCTGAGAGCTCGTGGCATGCTTTTGTAGATTAAGAGGGGGTCTGAGAGAATAGATAGACACTGAGGCTATGGACATCAGAACCATACAATGGCAATCTGTAAAATTCAACTCGAGATAAGACTCCATTTTCAGGTTTACATTTCACCATAATCCAAAAGTAACAGATATTACATTTACAATATTCACATGAAGAGACAAAGTAGACAAACCAATTGCTTCAGTAAGCCTAAAATAAATAAATAATAAAGTAATTGATGTGATGATAATACCTCTTATGGCCGTCAATCATGTGGGTGGATCTACAAACTGTACTAGTGAGGTTTCTTTTAGATTGAAATAACTGAGCCACCATACACTTGTCCTTCAAAACTACTATCTAATACACTAAAAAATCTACTAAGCTGAGAGTATGCCATTACTACACATAGTATCTAGCCTGCTTAGAGAAAATCATTGATGGCTTCCTTATGAGCATTAGATTCAATCTCAAGTGTCCTTTTTACAAATACAGATAGTGATTCTATTTGGGCTACACTAATATTTTAATAAGGAACTTTAGCAGCTTGACATTTAATCTATGTTTCTATTTTTAATCAATTTCTCACACAATTTACCTTGATAAATGGCACTATATAAATTTCACATATCCTTTTATTTCATCTAATAAGATTGTGTGATGGACAAATCATGCAATGTCTTCTAAATTTATAACTGTAACTATCAGGAGGTTTTTTCCAAATTTTCCAGCAAATTTGTCATCTCTATTTAAGAACGATTACAAGTTTTCTTGTGAAATACATTAAGAAAAGCTAAGAAAATACATCAGTTTAACACCTCATCTTAAGATCATCTTGACATCCATATCATGACAAATAAAAAACATAAACAAATTGATAAGGAAAGCTTGAAAACATTGAAATTATATATATATATATATATATATATATATATATATATATATATATATATATTTGCCACCAATGATGTTGCAGTTGAATCTGCCACCTCCATTAACAGAGATTCTTCTAAGATTGATATGAATGGGTCACCTTCTCCCTATTCTTCATCATTGTCATATTATTCATTCAACACTTTCATATGTTGGATGCCTACCTTAAACATTGAATTTGTGTCCTCAATCCACCCCTTTCCCGCATGAAAATCATCTTCTCGAGTTGATAAACTCTTTCCTAGCTTCCCAATGAGCCTTAGATTCAACCTCAAGTGGTTTTTTTCCACAAAGTGTATTGGGGTTCCATTTGAGGTAGATTGATCTATTGAGAAGGAACATGGTAGTTTGCTTATGAGTTTATCATATGATTGAGGTTTAAAACTGGCATCACCCAAATTGTACATACCAAGGAACTTAGCAGCTTCCAATTTGATTTTATCAGTCTATAATACGATTTAACTTGTAAATTGGTATCATCCTCATACTTGAGCATGAATTTTTCATCATTGGCATATAAAACTCCCCACCATATTCTATTTGGATCTTCATTAAAATACATTTACATTCAGGAGTACAAAGGAAAGGGTGATTTAGGAAGATGGAAAAACCTTTGCACTCTTATCTAGTACAATGGCCAGTAAGATCCCAACCTGGTATGAAGATTAATGACAAGAGGAATTTCTATAGCTCATATTCTTGAAGAAACCACTACACTTGAAGCAGAAGAACTTCGGAAGGATTTATATGTAAAAGGAATAAAAACAAATGATTTTGACAACGTTAAGAAAATTTAAAAAATTATCATAAACTTATTGGAACAGTTCAATTTAAAGGCAACCCACTTACTGGAACAACCCAAATCTAAATGGAGACACAAAACTCCGATGTTGTATCCCATTGCCTTGTAAGTGGGGAATAATAGCAGACAAACCAAATTTAGAGAAAACAAACCAAGTCAATTGAATGGTCAAGATTTTGTGGAGGAATTGGAATCCCTTGCCATATTGTTAGACTTTGGTGGGGGCTCAAACAACTCTCATTTCAATTGATTTCAAAATTAAAAACGTGTATGCTATGCATCAGTAAATTTTCCTATTCAAGATGATAAGACTAAAAGAAAATAAAGCTTCCCTAGTATCAATGATCATCTAAATTTCAACTAATTGAGCTTTTTCATTTCAACTCATATTAGCTTTGTATTGCTATGTTCAAACATAGAAGGAACAATTCATGCCGATTCTATAGTTTATGGAGATTCAAAAGCAAAATCATAATTCTATTTTCAATGGTTAAAACTTGAAAGTTGCATTTAATTGTTTAAATCTATACAATCTCTAGTATCAGATCAGTTTGGGACCTAAATACATAATAGTATAATATTCACAAACAAATATACTTTACAAAATAAACTACGATATATAATCTTCCATTGAAGATGAATATGGAGAATTCTACCATTAAGACTTCAAATACTATTTCAAGTATATTTAAGCTTCACATATTATCACCATGATAATACAACCTAACGAAAAGGGAAACTGCAGGGCTCCAATTCCCAGAATGAAGGATTCATTCAATGCAAAGATGGATACACATGGAGGATTTGGTCACCTGCTAAGGTTTCCTGCAGGAACATTCGTCCAAACAGTGCATGAAGTTTTGTTTCCTCTAGATTTGATTCAATCATTTGCAGGATTTTATCAAGATGATAGGAACCTATACGTGGGTATGTGCAAGATCATGGTGTGCCAAAAAGTGGCAATGTGAAAAAAAGAGAGTTTGAAGATGCCTAAAAGCGCTTCAAAATCCGCTCTGACTTTTTTTTACCTATCCAGGAACCAAACCTGGAAGGTTAAGCTGAGCCTTATCAGATATCCGATATCATATCAGATATCCGATTTGATATCGGATATCCAATTTTAAATCCAATATCCGACTAATAATTAAAATCATATAATAGTATGATATATTATTTAATATTATTATTATTGATATAAAATAATAATAATAATATTAAATAATATATCATACTATTATATTATAATATTATTATTATTATTTAATATTATAATTATAATTATTATTATACTATAATATAATAATATTATTATAATTATTATTATACTATAATATAATAATATTATTATAATTATTATTATACTATAATATAATAATAATATTATTATAATAATTATTATACTATAATATAATAATAATATTATTATTATATTATAATTGTATAATATTATACTATAATAATAATATTATAATAACATATTATATTATAATAATATAATATAATATTTCATATATTATAATATATAGTAATGTAATATAATATATATATATAATATAATATAATAATAAAAAGTAATATCTTATAATATAATATATAATAAAAAAGTATAATATATTATAAATTATAATAATATAGTATAATAATAATATTTTATATTATAATATATAGTAAATTAATATAATAAATATAAAATATAATATATATGTTATATTATATATATTATAATATTGGATATCCGATACCTGTGCATGTATTAAACACAAAATCGCAGACCCGCGACCCTTATTTTCACGTGAATTTGGGTCAGTCAGATCGGATATCAGATAATAAATCAGATATCAGATAGCAAATCGAATATCAAATATCAGGTATGTTCCCCCCCCCCCCCCCCCAAACTCATTTTTAACCTAAATTTAATAGATTTTAACAAGATTTTGTTTGTTTTAGTTGAATCTAGGGTTTTTTTGACAAAAATGGTTAAAATTTAGATTTTTTTTTAATATATATTACGTTTTGCAATTCAATAGGAATGGCTGATCAAAATGATGACACTGAGGCAAGGAATAATATTCCTCGCAACCCACCACCAAACGATCCAGTATCCCCACAAAACCGTCCACCAAATGATCCTCTACCTCCTCAAAACCCTCCTCGAATCGAGGATTTGATAAATGAAAATCTCACTGAGTTGAGAGGTTTGCATAGAACATACAATAATGTACCTGCACTGGCTCCTATGTTATCCACGTTAAACACCATAGTGGATAACATTGAAACTCTTACAAACCAACAAAATGTCGCTCTTTGTTGGCGTGATGAAATGCACCAGATGTTTGATGATGGTTTGGATTATGATGAGGTCACGGCCCTCAACATAACCAAAGACGATTTGGCAAGCCTTTTTGCTAACCCAAAAATGGGTATACCAGTTGACCCAAAAAAAACCAAACTATCGATTAAATGGTGCACAAATGACGCCATACGTGCAAATTTTTGGGACCGTTGGTGGATGGTCTTTGATATCCCTCCACATGGAAATTTAGACATACTATTTTATTTCCTTAAAAAATTATATGTAGAATTTGTGTTGAAACTTAAAGTGAACTATTGGAGCATGAAGCCCAACATGGGCTTAGGACTAGGAGCTCCTCAGGATAGATCCTCTTCCCAGCGGAAGAAACTTGGCACTTTTGTCCCCCCCCCTGATATCTCCCCCCCTCCTCGAGTGCAGCATCCAGATATTATGGTAGAGGCTAGCTCTCAGACCATCAGAGCCATTCATAGGCTGAGTAGCCTAATGATATCTCAGGCTAGGTCAGTCTTGCCTCCTCGTGTTGATGATGTTGGTGCCAGTTCATCATCGGCTAGCTCATCACATGTTTGTGTGCCTCACACTTGCATTACATGCAAGAATATTTTCCTGGGTCCCATAGGTGATCTTCCTGAGTATCATTTTGTAGTAGACGAGGATACACCAGATGCACATGCAGAGGCTACAAACCCTGATGCGAGAGAGGAGGGGAATATAGAGGCATGGACTCCTTCGGTGTCGGTACGTGTATACATTTTTTTGTTATGACATATGTGATTTAAAGTTAATTTTTATAATAGAGTAATTTTAATTTTTAAGCCATACTGAATTTTACATGTATGTGATCTTCATTCATGTTTAGTTGATGACCGAGGAGGAGCTCAGACAGATAGATGATGCTACACTCTCGGCCATTTCATTTGGCCTTGAGACATCTACGATACATTATGTTGTGTTCACATTTCTTTTTTCTATTTGATATTGTAGCATATATGGTTGCTAATCTTTCTTTTATCTTGTAGATACCACCTGCCCCGGGGGGACAAAGTGCGGGGGGTGAGCCAGCATGCATTGACAAAGAAAAGGTAATTAGATGTTTTCTAATTGATTAAATATTGATTCATTCTTGTAAAATGTTTGTGGTAATCTCATTTAATTACATTATTTATTGTATATAGGGTTTGGCTACTGGCGATGAGCCTGTACAGATTCGGCATCCTAGATCATCAGGGATTTTCATTCGCACAGAGATCCCCATTGTATGTATAAGTATCATTTATTTTTTATTTTTTTAATTGATGCAGAGGAAAGTATGATTGTTGTTCTATACAATTTCTATGATTTTTTTCGTACCAATAATGATTCATGTCTTGCATATGTTCATTACAACTTAAATAGGCTTATATGCACCTGTCCAACTGACCAAGTTGGTTACAAAGGTTTATTTAATCAAACAAATACCAAATTACTACTTTCCCTCCAAAACTAATATGACCATTTGAATTTGAAATTCAAATTTCAAACTATAGTTTTTATGCATTCCCTAACTTTCTAAACTATTCCATTGACTCAAAATTGGTCATATGGATTTATTAAATGCAACTAAGTAAATTTCCAGAAAATTGAAGTTTTTATTACTTTTTCTCCAAACCACCGTACACTCTGATCTCCCCCTTTCAACTAAGATCACATATGACATATATAAAGGTCTACATGACTGTTGGAACAACCATATAGGCGTTCCCAACCATAAAACAAACAAACAACCACTTTTTGCTAATACTGTTTAGACTCTAAATACCCTATTCTAAGGCCTTTTGGTCCCATGGAGTCACTCGGTTTATAACCACACCAAAATGCTTGTGGGCCTTACATGTGCCTTTATTACAAAACATAGACCAACTTGTAAAATATGGACCAAACCTTTATTCCAACTTCCTAATCTACTTGAATCCTCGCTTTCATGGAGTGGCAAGGTGTCCGGCAACAGAGATACTTGTTCCCCCCTGCCACATAGGTTAGGTGCCCTGCACCACCTTTCCTCTCTCTCATTCTGAACACTAGTCCACCAAGTGAGTGATGTTCCTCTCAGTCTTGTTGTTGCTACTTTTACCTTCTTATCTGCCTTTATGTCTTCAAGATCAAAGTAGTTCTCAAGGGCCTCTATCCACCCTAGCACTTCTTCACTATCCATTTTACCCTGGTATATTGGAAAATCAATATGGTTCTTCCCACCATTACCTTGTACTGCCTTAATGATTCTCATAAATCTCCTTTCTTCAGGATCATTTGTTGTCTCATGCTCTTGCCTTGCATTACCAACCTCTTCTTCTTCATGGTTCTCTCCATGATTTCTTCCTCTAACCTCTTCTTCTCTAGGTTCTTGCCTTTCCTTTTCTAAGGATTCTATCCTTGCAATAAGCTTTAGCCTCTCTCTTCTCATCTGTCTTTCTTCCCTCACTCTAGATGCTTCAAGTTCTCTCCTCTCTCTTTTCTCTTTTGCCAACTCTTCTCTCAATTCTTCAAGTTCTCTAGCCATTTGATTTTTAGGAGGCATTTTCACAACAAGTTTTCTTCCTTCCCAAGGGCCAACTCACTGATTCTCTTTCTTTCCTCACCAAGAAATCTCTGGACACCACTTATGTACCTTTCAACTCTGGGACACACAAGGAGGAATTAGACACACCAAGGCTTCAACAAAGGGACCAACACACTAAGGATTTTCAAGATTATAGGTCTTGGTCACACTCCTAAACACCCAAACTTCAAAACCCTCCTTAAAATGGCTTAAAAACTAGGGCCTGCTTGTTCAAACCCCAAAACTCAATTCTAGAACGTTTTGACTTGTCTAATGACAAGATATGATCATGACAACCTACATGAACCTATGAAATGACACATCTACCATATGAAATCCTAAAATCCTATCTCATGCCCAATTACAAGTTTCTTCCACATATAAGTCCAACATTATAACTTTGTATGCTTCCATGAGCCATAATTGGTGCAAGGATTGTCCAATTGACTTCAAGAGATGTTCCATGACCTCTGTAATGCCTTGGATCTTCAATGTTCCCCTGATGAGCATGGGATGCTCTTGCATCACTTATCTTCATAAATAAATTCAAAACTAATTCCTATGATATTAACAACTACTATTTTGTATCTCATAGGAGACTCCTAGTGCACATGAGGTTTGACGGGACAGTTATGTAGATTTGATGACGCGGCCACTCACTCCTGAGGAGGAGCCTACAATAGTAAGTTGTAGTTTGAATTCATGATTAAATATGTTCTAAATTTAGCATGCTATTAATTATAATGTTATAGTTTAAATTGTAGATTCATCTGACAAAGGTATTTGAACATATACAACCCACAATCACAGAGGTACCAGCATTGCCGAGGGCATACAAGAGGACTCCTGACCGGCGTAGGAGGTCGACAAGAGAGGTATTTATTATGAAATTTTTATAGTATTAATCTCCAATACGGAAAAGATCATTATGCATTTGATTAATTAAATGTTAGATATGTAGAATCATATAAATTTAGTAGTCTAACTTTGGGTTTTCCTTTTTTGTTTATGTAGGAGGCATCTGATCCACCTAGTGTAGCGAAGAGGCTGCATTTTGATCATCCACCAGCACCCTAGGATAGTATAGTTTTTGTAGGATGCATCATGAGACATTTTGAGATGGAATATGCCACATTGTATATAGAAACATTGATATTATAGACATTCTGATGGCAGGATCAACCACATTTTGTACATGGATATATGTATTTTGATATATATATATTTGAGTACTTTGTTTATGGATACATGATCTTTGATATATATTTGTGTAAAATTTTTTCTATGGATACATGTATTTTGATATATATTTTTATCATTTACGTGCACAATGATATACATATTAATTTAGTATCTAGTATTGTTCAATTTATCGTGGATCATGTGTCATGCCCTAAATTTTACTAGTAAAAACACAACAATTTTTTTTTTTTTTTAAGCTTATGAAGTCGCATAAGAAATTACATATTGTAAAACAAGGTTATCATTGAATAGGAGTTCAAGACTCATGTGAATAGTGTGAAGGTGTTAACATTTTAGTCACAGCTGGTTTTCAAATAGATTGGATGACAGTCTAGTTCAAGTTAGCGTCACGAGTCAAATGAGCAAGTTCAAGATACAACACTCATAAATTAGTGAGGTAATTCATATCCTAACAAGCCTCTGATACTAATATTCTATTATGGTTTGTCAGTTGTATCATATGGACTAGGTCGTGATTCTAGCATGTAAGGGAAGGGGATCAGAATTACTTATTATCCTCATTACCAATGTACACACATTCATTAATCGTTACAATATATATTAATGTGACAATTAGTATATTACTATATCCTCATTATCTATCAACATTGCTTCCTCACCAAATTATTGAGTGCACAACAAGATTGTAAGCAATCTACTAAGTTTTAAATTTATACAATCAATGGTATCACATAACATCTATGGATTGTTATTATCAACTAGTCATTTACAATACCACAAGGAGAAAACTTTCTTTCACATTTTCAAATGATAACAATGATGTCAAAGCAAATTTGTGACTCGTACCAATGCTTTCATAAAAATATAAACTCCAAACGAAAGATGCATATACAACCTTATCAATATTTTGTTCTACACGTACATTAGGTAACAATGATACAATCTCCTTCCATCACAATGGGGCAACATAAGGGACTTTTCAAAATCATAAGGAACATGGACATTGAAAGATATGGACAATGAGTAGCATGAACATTTTCCAACATGATCGTTGAGAACATGAACAAGCTGGTGAATCCTCCTTCACAAATGAGGGCATAATGTCAAGTTTTCTCATCCAACATCAATCTGCAAGATGATCATTCCAAGCCATTTCCATTGCTCCCTTGGACACAAATCTACATATGCAACACAACAAAATAACAAGGACCATGGGTGCTTTCCACCCAACCACAGGCCTCAAAGAGACCACCCTCGTGCTAGGGAACAAGGCTCGAACTGGGATACACATACAATCTTTCAAACTGGGATACGAACTTGTCTCCTCTAATGGTTCATCGATAGCCCTCACGAGCTCTGAGTTATGACCCTCGAAGGATCGACCTCAAAATGCACTTAGAGCACCTTGAAGACTCCTCGGTACGGGGTGGCCGCAAATGATGGATGGTCTTTGTGGCCAGAAAAAAGGTGTGACTAGGGTTCACCCACTCATCTGGAGCTAATGGGACTGACGATTCGATGCCAAGATCAGCGATTTCAAAGTTACGTTGTGGTGCACCTATGAACTGAGGCACACTGCGAGTTTTGGCATCGAGCGAGATCGTTGTGCTGAATCCAAATGGAATGTGATCTCTCAAAAATGAGATAGCTTATTTTAGGCCTCAGGAAGAAATGAGATTGGTTGTAAAATGGAAGAAATCAAGTATTCTAATTGTTCATCCATACTTTATGGATTTTTCTTATTTGATTAGTTTGATAAAAATAGTTTTAATAATCATAATGTCAGCTTTATGTCAAATAAGGAAAAAACCAAATTTTTAATAAGATATCCGCATGCAATTATCTTTCATATAGTTATAAATGCTCTTAAAATTGTCGATATAGCCTTGTATCACATGCAAAGTAGAACGGATGGAGCATAATAGTTCATGGTGCATAGAAAACTCAACATGATATTTGCAACAACATGTATTTCGAATTTTGAGTGGCACACAATAAAATGGCTTCAAAGATTCAAAAGCCCTTTGTGATATATGAACACTTGGATGACTCTCTCTAAATTGTTTGAAAAACATAGTTTGACTTACCTCCAAATAGTGTTTAGGATGTGGCGTTTGGTCTCTAATGCCAATTCTCAACTTTAAGACATCTTTAGCATTGGGTGATACTCGTGAGTTAGAGTGCCAAAATTGTATAATTTCTTCCTTCACATCGTCGGATAGCTTCTTATCAAAACGTGGAAGTCTCCCACCAAATGCCCATGTTTCATTTTGAAGAGGATCATCAATTTTCTCTCATCAACTAAGTGCTCTTCTCAAAGTAGTACAATTTAGATTCAAATCAATACAAGTTTGTCTCATATATCTACCCTTTCTCAAATGATGACTTACCAAAGAGGTTGTAATAACCCTTCGAGCAGCTCTATTATCCTTCTCTCTGCTATTTTTCCCAACGCTATTGAGAGCACTAAAAAGATTCTTCACAATAATGACATTTCTTTCCAACTTTTTATTAACACGAATTTTCAACTTGGAAAGCATAGGTCTCATCTTTTGCATCTTTAATAAGTGCATGAAAAGCTGACATTGCTCTGCCACTGTCTTGTTGCCGAAAAACATCTGATATAGTCTTGAAGCTCATAACCGAATGGTTCTTTCTGATTTTTTTCCTTCCAAACTAGTCATAATCGTTTCATCAATTTCAATTATCCATTTTGGTGTTTTAGAACCTTCATGTCAATTATAATTAGGAGATATGTAAGGTTCTTGTGCATTAAGTTCCTGTGCATTGTCATCTTTGACATGGTCAATTATGCAATTTGGATTATGACTTGGTGGCATTTCTTCTTCAAAATTTTCAATCTCTACATTTTCAATTTCCATATTATCATTTTCAATAGGTACATTTTCATTCCCCAACTGTACATTTTCATTATCTGACTCTATGATTTCACCTTCTATTAATTCATCGTCAACTTGATTGATATTTAGCATACCTTGTCTTTTTTTTTGGTGTTTCATTTTGTCCTTTTTCCTATATGCTGCAATGTCTTCATTGGATATCTTCCTTTTACGTTTATTCTTTCGACAACTACTGCTCCCCATTCAGATGACAAATTCGAACACCTAAGGTTATATTTTTGAATTCTTTTCGATTGGTTGGGCCCCAAAACACGACTTTTTACAATTCCTGTGAAAAAAGAGGTAAAAAAGTAATGTTGTCGTGTCTGTAGGGACAGTCAAATATTTGAAATTGATGCCAGTATAATCGGATATCCGATAATAGATCGGATATCCGATATAGGAAAAGGACTTTTGAGGGGAAAACTTGCTAAGGTTTCCCTCCTTTGCCACAATAATATTAATATTATGAAAATATTTGGAGGCAAACGACTTTAATTTATAACTAAGTCAATAGTATATTAGTATTAGTATAAAATATCAATAATATTAATATAAAATAGTATTAATATACCTATAGTATCAATATTATTATTATACCTATAATAGTATTAATATTATTAATATAGATATAATAGTGTAAATATATAGTGTTTATTTATATTAAGCTACAATATATAGCATTAATATATATTATTATTATAGCTATAATAGTATTATTATTATTACTATACATATAATAATATTAATATTTAGTGTTTATTTACATTATAATTATTATCCTAAAATATTATAAATAGTATATCCTAAAATATTACGTTATTATATCGATATATTAATAACATATATATTAATATAATAATATTTATAATATATATTATATTTAATAAAAATATTAAATTGTTATATATATATTATATTATTATACATATTAATATAATAATATATAATACAAAGAGGGTCGTCATTTAATGGGTCAAAGGGGGTCATAGGTCACCCTATGACCCCCTTTGACCCATATGAACGACTCGACTATGTCCCTAGGGGTCCTAGGACCCCTAGGGACATACGTCATCGTTTAATGGATCAAAGGGGGTCATAGGTCACCCTATGACCCCCTTTGACTCATATGAACGATTCAAATATGTCCCTAGGGGTCCTAGGACCCCTAGGGACATATGTCATCATTTAATGGGTCAAAGAGGGTCATAGGTCACCCTATGACCCCCTTTGACCCATATTACCCATTTGAATATGTCCCTTGGGGTCCAAGGACCCCTAGGGACATATGTCATCATTTAATGGGTCAAAGAGGGTCATAGGTCACCCTATGACCCCCTTTGACCCATAATACCCATTCGAATATGTCCCTAGGGGTCCTAGGACCCCTAGAGACATATGTCATCATTTAATGGGTCAAAGGGGGTCATAGGTCACCCTATGACCCCTTTTGACCCATATTACCCATTCGAATATGTCCCTAGGGGTCCTAGGACCCCTAGCGACATATCTCGTCGTTTAATGGGTCAGAGAGGGTCATAGGTCACCTTATGACCTCCTTTGACCCATATTACCCATTCGAATATGTCTCTAGGGGTCCTAGGAACCCTAGAGACATATATCATCGTTTAATGGGTCAAAGAGGGTCATAGGTCACCCTATGACCCCCTTTGACCCATATTACCCATTCGAATATGTCCCTAGGGGTATTAGGACCCCTAGAGACATATATCGTCGTTTAATGGGTCAAGAGGGTCATAGGTCACCCTATGACCCCCTTTGACCCATATGTATGATTCGAATATGTCCCTAGGGGTACTAGGACCCCTAGAGACATATGTTGTCATTTAAAGGGTCAAAGAGGGTCATAGGTTGCCCTATGACCCCATTTGATCCATATTACCCATTTGAATATGTCCCTAGGGGTCCTAGGACCCCTAAGAACATATGTCGTCATTTAATGCATCAAAAGGGGTCATAGGTCACCCTATGACCCCCTTTGACTCATATGAACAATTCAAATATGTCCCTAGGGGTCCTAGGACCCCTAGGGACATATGTTTCCATTTAATGGGTCAAAGGGGGTCATAGGTCACCTTATGAGCCCCTTTGCCCATATGAACGATTGGAATATGTCCCTAGGGTCCTAGGACCTCTAGGGACATATGTCATCGTTTAATGGGTCAAAGAGGGTCATAAGTCACCCTATGACCCCATTTGACCCATATTACCCATTCGAATATGTCCCTTAGGGTCTGAGGACCCCTAGGGACATATGTCATCATTTAATGGGTCAAAGAGGGTCATAGGTCACCCTATGACCCCCTTTGACCCACAATACCCATTCGAATATGTCCCTAGGGGTCTTAGGACCCCTAGAGACATATGTTGTCATTTAATGGGTCAAAGGGGGTCATAGGTCACCCTATGACCCCCTTTGATCCATATTACCCATTCGAATATGTCGCTAGGGGTCCTAGGACCCCTAGCGACATATCTCGTCATTTAATGGGTCAGAGAGGGTCATAGGTCACCCTATGACCCCCTTTGACCCACATTACCCCTTCGAATATGTCCCTAGGGGTCCTAGGACCCTTAGAGACATATATCATCGTTTAATGGGTCAAGGAGGGTCATAGGTCACCCTATGACCCCTTTTGACCCATATGTACCATTCGAATATGTCTCTAGGGGGTCCTAGGACCCCTAGAGACATATGTCGTCATTTAAAGGGTCAAAGAGGGTCATAGATTACCCTATGACCCCATTTGACCCATATTACCCATTCGAATATGTCCCTAGGGGTCCTAGGACCCGTAGGGACATATGTCGTCACTTAATGCATCAAAGGGGGTCATAGGGTGACTCATATGAACGATTCAAATGTCCCTAGGGGTCCTAGGACCCCTAGGATACCTAGGGACATATGATGTCATTTAATGGGTCAAAGGAGGTCATAGGTCACCATATGACCCCCTTTGACCCATATGAACAATTGAAATATGTCCCTAGGGTCCTAAGACCCCTAGGGACATATGTCGTCATTTAATGGGTCAAAGAGGGTCATAGGTCACCCTATGACCCCATTTGACCCATATTACTTGGGGTTCGAGGACCCCTAGGGACATATGTCATCGTTTAATGGGTCAAAGAGGGTCATAGGTCACCCTGTGACCCCCTTTGACCCATATTACACATTCGAATATGTCCCTAGGGGTCCTAGGACCCCTAGAGACATATATCATCGTTTAATGCGTCAAGAGGGTCATAGGTCACCCTATAACCCCCGTTGACCTATATGAACGATTCGAATATGTCCCTAGGGGTCCTAGGACCCCTAGAGACATATGTCATCGTTTAATGGGTCAAAGAGGGTCATAGGTTACCCTGTAACCCCATTTGACCCATATTACCCATTCGAATATGTGCCTTGGGGTCCTAGGAACCTTAGGGACATATGTCATCATTTAATGGGTCAAAGAGGGTCATAGGTCACCCTATGACCCCCTTTGACCCATATTATCCATTTGAATATGTCCCTAGGGGTCCGAGGACCCCTAGAGATATATATCATCGTTTAATGGGTCAAGAGGGTCATAGGGTGACCTATGACCCCCTTTGACCCATATGAATGATTCGAATATGTCCCTAGGGGTCCTAGGACCCCCAGAGACATATGTCGTCATTTAATGGGTCAAAGAGGGTCATAGGTTAACCTATGACCCCATTTGACCCATATTACCCATTCGAATATGTCCCTAGGGGTCCTAGGACCCCTACGGACATATGTCATCATTTAATGGGTTAAATGGGGTCAGAGGTCACCCTATGACCCCCTTTGACTCATATGAACGATTCAAATATGTCCCTAGGGGTCCCAGGACCCGTAGGGACATATGTCATCGTTGAATGGGTCAAAGGGGGTCATAGGTCACCCTATGACCCCCTTTGACCCATATGAACCATTCGAATATGTCCCTATGGTCCTAGGACCCTTAGGGACATATGTCTTCGTTTAATGGGTCAAAGAGGGTCATAGGTCATTCTATGACCCCCTTTGAACCATATTATCCATTCAAATATGTCCCTAGGAACATATGTCGTCGTTTAATGGGTCAAAGAGGGTCATAGGTCACCCTATGACCTCATTTGACCCATATTACCCATTTGAATATGTCCCTAAGGGTCCTAGGACCCCTAGAGACATATATCGTCGTTTAATGGTGACCTATGACCCCCTTTGACCCATATGAACGATTTGAATATGTCCCTAGGGGTCCTAAGACCCCTAGAGACATGTCGTCATTTAATGGGTCAAAGAGAGTAATAGGTCACCCTACGACCCCCTTTGACTCATATGAATGATTCAAATATGTCCCTAAGGGTCCTAGGACCCCGAGGGACATGTGTCATCGTTTAATGAGTCAAAGGGGGTCATAGGTCACCCTATGAACCCCTTTGACCCATATAAATGATTCGAATATGTCCCTAGTGTCCTAGGACCCCTAGGGACATATGTCGTCGTTTAATGGGTCAAAGAGGGTCAAAGGTCACCCTATGACCTCCTTTGACCCATATTACCTAATCAAATATGTCCTTTGGGGTTCGAGGACCCCTAGGGACATATGTCATCGTTTAATGGGTCAAAGAGGGTCATAGGTCACTCGATGACCCCGTTTGACCCATATTACCCATTCGAATATGTCCCTAGGGGTCCTAGGACCCCTAGAGACATATATCGTCGTTTAATGGGTCAAGAGGGTCATATGTCACCCTATGACCCCCTTTGACCCATATGAACGATTCGAATATGTTCCTAGGGGTCCTAGGACCTCTAGAGACATATGTCATCGTTTAATGGGTCAAGGAGGGTCATAGGTTACCCTATGACCCCATTTGACCCATATTACCCATTCGAATATGTCCCTAGGGGTCCTAGGACCCCTAGGGACATAAGTCGTCGTTTAATGGGTCCCTTTGACCCATATGAACAATTCGAATATGTCCCTAGGGTCCTAGGACCCTTAGGGACATATGTCATCGTTTAATGGGTCAAAGAGGGTCATAGGTCACCTTATGGCCCCCTTTGACCCATATGTATGAATCGAATATGTACCTTGGGGTCGTAGGACCCGTAGAGACATGTGTTGTCATTTAAAAGGTCAAAGAGGGTCATAGGTTACCCTATGATCTCATTTGTCCCATATTACCCATTCAAATATATCCCTAGGGGTCCTAGGACCCTTAGGAACATATGTCGTCGTTTAATGCATCAAAGGGGGTCATAAGTCACCCTATGACCCCCTTTGACTCATATGAACGATTCAAATATGTCCCTAGGGGTCCTTGGACCCATAGGGACATATGTTATCATTTAATGGGTCAAAGGGAGTCATAGGTCACCCTATGAGCCCCTTTGACCCATATGAACGATTGGAATATGTCCCTAGGGTCCTAGGACCCTTAGGGACATATGTCATTGTTTAATGGGTCAAAGAGGTTCATAGGTCACCCTATGACCCCATTTGACCCATATTACCCATTCAAATATGTCCCTTGGGGTTCGAGGACCCCTAGGGACATATGTCATCATTTAATGGGTCAAAGAGGGTCATAGGGTCATAGGGTGACTATGACCCTCTTTGACCCATATGAATGATTCAAATATGTCCCTAGGGGTCTGAGGACCCCTTGGGACATATGTCATCGTTTAATGGGTCAAAGAGGGTCATAGGTTACCCTATGACCCCATTTGACCCATATTACCCATTCGAATATGTCCCTAGGGGTCCTAGGACCTCTAGGGACATATGTCGTCGTTTAATGGGTCAAAAGGGGTCATAGGTCACCCTATGACCCTCTTTGACCCATATGAACAATTCCAATATGTCCCTAGGGGTCCAAGGTCCCCTAGAGAAATATGTCATTGTTTAATGAGTCAGAGAGGGTCATAGGTCACCCTATGACCCCCTTTGACCCATATTACCCATTCGAATATGTCCCTAGGGGTCCTAGGACCCCTAGAGACATATATCGTTGTTTAATGGGTCAAAGAGGGTCATAAGTCACCCTATGACCCACTTTGACCCATATGAACGATTGGAATATGTCCCTAGGGGGTCCTAGGACCCCTAGGGACATATGTTGTCGTTTAATGGGTCAAAGAGGGTCATAGGTCACCTTATGACCCCCTTTGACCCATATTACCCATTCGAATATGCCGCTAGAGGTCCTAGGACCCCTAGGGACATATGTCACGTTTAATGAGTCAAAGGGGGTCATAGGTCACCCTATGACCCCCTTTGACCCATATGAATGATTCGACTATGTCCCTGGGGGTCCTAGGACCCCTAGGGACATATGTCGTCATTTAATGAGTCAAAGGGGGTCATAGGTCACCCTATGACCCCCTTTGACCCACAATACCCATTTGAATATGTCCTTAGGGGTCCTAGGACCCCTAGGGACATATGTCATCGTTTAATGGGTCAAAGGGGGTCATAGGTCACCCTATGACCCCCTTTGACCGATATGAACAATTCGGCTATGTCTCTGGGGGTCCTAGGGACATATGTCGTCATTTAATGGGTCTAAGGGACCCCCTTTGACCCATTAAAGGACGACATATGTCCCTAGGGTTCCTAGGAGCCCTAGAGAGATATATCGTCGTTTAATGGGTCAAAGAGGGTTATAGATCACCCTATGACCCCCTTTGACTCTTATATATTAATAATATATATATTAATAATATACATATATATTAATAATATACATATCAATATAATAATATATATATACATATACGTATTACATTATTATATTTAATGAAAATATTACATTATTATATAAATATATTAATAACATACATATTAATATAATAATATTTATAATATATATTATATTTAGTAAAAATATTACGTTGTTATATAAATATTATATTATTATACATATTAATATAATAATATATAATACATATTACATTTAATGAAAATATTATGTTATTGTATATATTAATAACATACATATTAATATAATAATATATAATACGTATTTTATATATATATAAATTACGTTATTATATTTAGTAAAAATAATAATAATATATGTTATATTTATAGATTGTAATAAGATTAACATAAGATATTATTATATATTACTAGATTATATCTTGTATGTTTACATTACATTATTTTATATATATATATATATATATATATATATATATATATATAATATATTAAAATATGCCTTTACATATTAATATAAGTGTAATAATTTAAAAATAAAAAACTAGAACGTTTAAATCGAATTTCTCTCCAAAATTTGAAGATTTTTGGAATTTGACTACCGAGCCATATCGGATATCCGATGTCAAATTGGATATCCGATTTTGAATCAGATATCCGATCAGGTTTGGTATTTACCAAGCCTGCCCGATCAACCCTAAAGATGTGTTTATAGAGAGTTTTAGTGATACTCAGACTTCGGGTAGCCGTCTGACAATGTTATTTTGATTGAAATTGAATGAAACGAAATGAATTTTTTAATATCGCTCTCTAGATTCCATCAATATAATTTTTGTCAAATTTTGAGTTCGATAAGTATTTATTAGTTGATTATCAATGAAGATTATTGTAAAGTGCTGATTGACATACTGAATGAAAAATAGCTATAACTTTCAAACGGTATAATATTTTTTAAATCTAAAAGTTGCGTCACATTCTATACTTCGCCTAGTATAAGAAAAAAACAAAAAAAGAAAAATTTGATCAAATTTTCTATTAGTTAGGGTGGTCAGACACAGGACTTTTTTTAATCTGAAAAAGTTTTGGTAGAAAATTCATATTTAATTATTTATTTGGAATAAAAATATCAAAAAACATGCGTCACATCTGGGCATGAGTCTAGTTTTCATATCTATAATTATATTAAAAAAAATTATGATTTGATTTTGATTAAGGTGGTCAGACATACACCTACTTTTTATTTTTGCCCTGAAATTTTCTTAGTACTGCATTAAAATTCAAACTTTTGACCAATCAATTATTTTTTTCTCCTGATAAGGCCTAGTAGTTTAGAAACTACATTCAATTTTCTACAAATTATTTTCTTACAACTTTTTGATATAAAGTCCATAACCACTTCAAAATTATGTGTCAAGTTGACATAAACTTGATTTGCTAATTTTTCACTGCCACTTAAGGCCATAGTTTGGTACACCATGATCTTGCACATACCCATAAGTGAGTTTTTGAAAAAACTCAGTAAGATCCCTCGTCTTACCTTGGTACCTCTCCTCGTTCCTACACTTCCAGATCTGCTAGAGAATGTTAGATGATAATATATTCCAAAATAAATTGGTATCCTTATTAAGACCATTAATATGACTAGTGATAATATCAAGAATATTAACATCAATAGGATAAATAATGCTAAACATTCTCCATATTTTTTTTGCAAAAGTACAATATAAAAGAAGATGTCTACCAGTTTCAAGAACTTTGCACAAATTATAAATATTAGAATTAGATAAATCTCTCTTAATATGTAGCTTGTCTAACATGACTAACCATTTGAAGCATCTAATTTTAGGCTCAACAGAACTCTTCCACAAGATATCAAAGTATTTTTTCCAAACATCAGCATCATAAGAAGAGTACCAAACAACATTGACATGATCAATAATATGCATATTACAATCAAGGATTCTATATATATTCTTGGCCTTAAGTAGATTCACAAAAACTCAACCAGGCCAGTTACATTTAAGGTGCCTTTGAGAGTCAACATGGCATATAGTGGGAAGACCATTAACAACTTGCACAATCATGTTATAAGTTCTTTTATGGGAATCAGGGATATCATATTTATTTTTAAGCTCATCCCAAGGAGTGATTTGATTCTGCTCAAAGAGATCTATGAACTATTTAATACCTTTCTTACCCCACAGTCTAGCAGAACGCCCTTGGGTAATATAAGATTTCTTCATAAACATAATATTTCTTCATAAACATAATATTTATAAAAAATTGACATGTATTTCTTCATAAACATAATATTTATAAAAAATATGGAATTAAATGAACTTTTATTGGTAGAATAGAGGTAATTTAATAACAAGTTAATGTGAGCAATCCAAAAAATGACACAATAGTACTTAGCCTACCAACAAGTACTAATAAGATGACTAATATAAAACAAGTACAAAAGTTCCTACCGATGGTAAATGAAAATAAAAAATGGAATGAAAGAGTGAGATGAGATATCGAGGGACTAGAGTAATAATAATAATGTAACTTGATAGAAATATTCATTAAACTTTTAAGTTAATAAGTTTTTAGCTAAAAAACTAAACTAATTCTATGACTTATTCGGATTGAAAAATTAAGAAAATTTATATTTGACACAAAATATTGACAAAGACAAATTTGATAATAAAATTTAAAAATATTATAAAATTGTAGAAAAAAAATGTTCATGCCTATGGTCTAATGCCTTTAGGGGTAAGATATGGTGAAATAAAAATGTGTTTAATGGACATAAATAAATTTGATCACACTAATAATTTAGAAATAGAAGGTATATTTCAAAAATAAAGATGTACATGAGAATAAAGATATCTTGATAGTATTGTATGTTTGAAAGTGAATGATAATTTTAGAAGACAAATTAAAAACAATAGAAAAGAAATAAAAGAGAGTTAAAAATGCAAGAATTATGTAAGTAATCTTTAATGTACATACATTAAACATGTACCTTAATGTGAGGAACTATAATTTGGGACAAGAAATTTATATTTTTTATTGAAAGAAATTAAAGATGTGATAATTATATAGATGCACTAATAGATCTATTGGTAAATAGATTTGTCACTGTGACAAGTATGATTTTTCCCAATGCAAATGTGTATGGCAAATCAACTTCTCCAATAGTTGGATAGATCTTTGATATATGAACTTCCTCTATGTTATGAAGTGCACCTCCCTAGTAAGATGTAAATTTTGTTTTTCAAATGAAGATGAATTTGAATCTAGAAAGATGTGATGAAAATTATGAAAATGGAAGCACAAAATGACTTTCATCCCTCCTAAAATCAACTTCAATTATTAACAAGAACGATCAAGAACTACACTTGAAAGATAGCATTAACTTAGTGATGATTTGATGATAACATTTGCACAATACCATGAAAAAATTAATTATAAATAGAATCAACACTCAATATTTTGGATTTTACAGAAAAAAGAATGTAAAATATACTTTCTTTTTTGTTCTTATCACCAAGAACATAAGAGAATTGCTGATTACAAGAACAAGAATTGTACACACTTTCCAATTTTTTTTTTTTTCTATCAAAACATATGTCTCCATTGTCTCTAAATTCCAAAAATTCCTTATTACATGAGCCATTCATGAATTTATAATCTATTCTAACATAACCAACATTTTAGATTCATAGCTACTCAGAAAGTTAGAGTATGGACTATTTTTAAGATAGTTTATAACCAACTCTATCTTTCAATGGTTAACTACAGGTAGGAAAAAGTTAAGGCATTGACCAAAACCAAAATTGATTCTAAAGTAAACCTCTTTACTAAAATATACAAACAAAACATTGAAGACAACTTTAAACACATCTACTTTTAACTTTCAATTGTGATCACTGATATCTCCTATGCTTGCTCTTTGATCTAGACGTGCAATGAGTAGTTGAGTCATGTTTTCCTTGTATGACCTAAAAAATTTGATGACCTGTGCCAAATATTTATTTTCTATGATGACCACACTGCATTTTCAGCTTTTTAGATCATTACTCTTCCTGATTTCATCCAACTCTATGCTGTAACTTGACAAGTTTTGATTATAGGAGTCTAGTGCCAATAAGAGAGAGATCAATATCATCATAATATTTGCATCCGAACACTATTTACTACCAATCATAGTGCTGATTTTTAATTCAATGCATTCTAAAATGTAAGATATTTCTAGATTATGAGTATGCTCACTGATATGAATACCTTACACAATTGTTGCTATACTACCCAAGGTTTTTCTTTTCAATTGTTTGCAAGCATTTAAGAACTTATCTTCTTCAGCTAATTGACGATTCATGCTATCATGCTTCCATTTGATGTTCTCCAATCATATGCCAATTTTATCTTCTTCTCCATTGGTGGCTAATTTCAAAGATTTGACTATGTTACTATCCATTCCTTTAATCTCTACCAAATTACCATCAATTTCTCTCAATAATGTTTCCTATTCCTTGAGAGTTACTAACTCTTTCTGTATATTTTGCAATTTTTTTTTGTATGTGATTTGTCTTATCACATGTGACTATTACCTTATAAAATAGGTTTGAGGCTTGTTCATTCATGTTTTTCATCCATGCTTTTACCATCTTTCCATATGTCTAGCACTCTCCTACATTTTGAATGACATCTTTATCAAACATCTTCTTGGGAGTTTCCATTATTTCTATAAAAGTACTAGGATTTTAGAATGAATAAGCTAGGTCATTGATTATATGAATGAAGAAAGGGCTTGAACATGATGCTTGAGTTGATTTTTTGCTTTCTTGTCTCTTTTTGACCATTCAATTAGGACAACAATTGACACCTAGAAATTATGCTTTCTACCCTAATGAGTAGTTCAACCCAAATCCACTTGATTTATGTTAAAATCAGCTTCATCTGCCTCATCTATGTTCTTCACTATGACCAGTCATGCAATCTCAATAAATAAGTTTCCTAGGGAGGATTCACTACCAATCTAAAATCTATTATGATTTTCTTTACCTTCATACCTTTATGCACTAAATTAGTTATGACATCCATGTTTGGTGCTTCTAATTGAATCACTCTATTCTTCTTTCTCTCCAAACTATATTGTAACCAAGATGTTAAAATAGTGTCTAACAGGACTATAGGTAAGAAACCTTGATTATTTGTATTCTCTACAACTAACACCTCTTGAGTCCCTTCCACACTTTCAAGAGACAAAATGTGCATACGAGATGCCATGGATTGAATCATTTCACCTATGAATGATGATGGTAAATAATTGATCTCACAGTATTCATCTATCATGTAATGAACCCATTTTGGGGGTCCATTGTTTATGTGTGACTTTCCTTTTATTTGTCTCCCTTTTTCCATATTTCACCTGATTTCTTATTCCAGTTCACTGATTGTATCCTATGTAAAGATTCTTAGGGGTTATTGGGGTTTGTTACATGGTAACATCCTCCCAAGAAGAATTCAATTTGAGTCTGCAAAATTATTAAAAGAATATCCTATTCTCTATCTACTACCTTTATTCCTTCACACCTTTTCATATTCCTTTTTTAAATAGATAAAGTTAATCACAAATTTCCCAATTGAGTGTCTGGGATTGATTTTTTGTAGTGTTCCCTCTTCCTTGGATGTTGTATCCTCTGTTATTGTAGTATTAACTCTTAGAGGCTACTTACTTTCACTACTCTAATATCACAAATTAGATACAAATGGTTTCTTTCTTCCTCTATCGCTGGTATGATAGTCTACATCTTCCCTTCCTACTGGTCTTCCTGTTGGCATGTTGGCAAAGATGACTATGGTTCAACTATTGTATTATGTATCCCTACTAGAGATGTTGGGTGCTCGGTCTTCTTAGTTTAGTCTGGACAATAGGGCAAGTAATGTGGGCTCCTACCTATCTTACACAAATAAAATCTCCCTTTTTATTGGAATGATGGAGTGTTCAGCTTGACTACATTACATATATAGAGTCCAATCCTTATGCATGAATTTATGTGAATCTTAAATTTGGTTCTGAGCAAGTATGAAGGCTCAGTGCAATTACGTCTTCTCTCTCTCCAATGATGGTAAAGTTTGGGTTTCATATTTATCTATCCACATATTGGTTCCATTAGAGTATTATTTGACTACATTCAGTGGCTCATGCATAATATTTTGGATGATCAATGTTGATGTAGATAGAAACCCATAGACTACCCATTCCTTTTTCCCATATTCATTTCTCCACTTGATTCAATGCTACCTCCTTGTTTCTTGATATATATATATATATATATATATATATATATATATATATATATATATATATATATATATATATATATATATATATATATATATACCTTGCTCTCCATTTATATTTCAATTTCAAATAGTCATGTTGTTTTGGTTTTCTATTCATCACTTTATTTATTTATTTATTATTGTCAATAGTGTTTGTTTATTATCAAACTTCATATTAGCTAACATATTATCATATTATTATTTATGTAATTATGTTACTTTCATATTATAAATATATCAATTGATATAATATATGATATTATATAGAGACATGTCTTTTCATAATATAATAATTATATTATATTGATTATGTAATCATATTAATAACAACATTATAACATATCATATATTATATTATTAATAATAATATTAGTAATATCATTATTCTTAACACTATTATGTAGTATATTCTCTTTATATATTATTTATAATAATATTTAATTCTCAATTATATTATAATATTATCCTTGAACATGTCCATTTCATAATATAACCCATGTAGGTACATTACAAAATTATTATTGGTATTTGATATCATTTATAATCAAAATATTTATTTCTTATTTAATTTATTTAACTCATTAATATTATAATTATAATATAATATTTTACATTGCAATTATGCTATAATCTTATATTGTTTTATTTTATATTGTCAAGTATATCACTATTATATGATAGATTCTAGTATTATTATTCTTAATTATTATCATTATATAATATGTTATTTGAATATTCATATATCCTTTGAATTTGGGCTTATGACAAGTTTGCCCTTCCTCAAATTGCTTACCCTCAAGCAATTCCTAATTTCTACTCAACTTATAATCTTAAAATCAATTGCCTATTCCTTGATCATTTTACTTTAGATTATTAAAATAATGATTATGCTAACAAAATTATGAAATATAAATATATATAATGTATAAACATTAACACATGAAGACACAAATTAGACACGAAGTATACACATTAATGCAACAAGAGACAAAGCAAGCACGAAGTAGACACATGAATGCATGAAAACACAAAGTATACATGATGAAGATAGATGATGGATGAAGGCACAAAACATACATGATGCAAACACATCATACATTCTTTGTTGATTCTCTATAATTTAATTTTCACAATGAAGTAGAGTAAAGGGAATGATTTATAAAATATACTTCCCTAATATGCCTTTTGATCATGGATCCTGTAAACACCACTAATTATTAGCATATAATAGCCCCAAAGAAAGACGAGTCTCGTGAAGATCCCTTTTCTCATTTACATAATCATTTGGAAGAAATATTTCTCTCCTTATTACAATCATCATAAGATGGAAGACTTACAGTGCCAAAGGGCACATGAAACAGACTACAAAATGGTTCCCTGGAGGATATCTATCATGTGCTCGAAATTACTCTGCCTCTCCCTCCACAAACTCCCTACCTTATCATATATTAATGTGGATGAGAAGATGAGTGTTAATCTAATGAATATAGTCATTTGGAAGAATTCTTCATATAGGAATCTTTCTCTCTCTTTATTTGGAAGATTTCTTCATGTAGGAATCTTTCTCTCTCCTTTATTATGATCATCATAAGATGGAAGACTTACAGTGCCAAAGGGCACGTGAAACAGACTACAAGTGGTTCCCTGGAGGATATTTTTCATGTGCACAAAATTACTTTTCCTCTCCCTCCACAAACTCCCTACCTTAAGATATCATAATGTGGATGAGAAATAGACCCTTAATTTGATATTTATCTAATTTTCATTTTTTATATATTGATATCTATACTTTTTTTTCTTTTTTCAAGTGGATTATCTTCCTTAAGTCTCTTTATATTTCTCAAATATAATTTTCTTTGACTCAAGCATTTAAAGGACGAGATTTAAATTACTTCCTTCCCAAGAGATATAAAATATCACTACCCTATTGCCTTTTCTTATTTTAATGTATATATTTGTTGGAAATATTCAAGATATGACAAGTTACTGAGAGGGGAGGGGGGAATCAGTAACTTCAAAACTTTTAACTAATTCAACACTTTAATCATATATACTATTCACCATTCATTCATCTAATCTACTACATATATGAGAGATCAAACATCCATAACACATGTACACAATGATTTGGTAACCCAGAAACCTTTCAAATAGAAAGTAAAACTGGGGTGGGGATAATACCCACAAAACTTTGTTACTGCAATATGAAGTTAGCCTGTTAAGGCTTACATTGACCACTTTTGGTGATCTACCCTATTAGGAGCACAAACGACTACTAGGTCCACCTTGTTAGAGGATTTACAAACATACAATGAATTATGCACTCTATTAAGAGATTTATACAAAGGCTGCTTAGTCTACCCTATTAAAGGATTTACAAAACTGATTCACCTGTTAGGATGAAACAGTTGATCTACTCACAAATTTATTGCTAATTAGATCCTTGAAGTATAGATCACCTCTTGTGACTGATGAATCTTCACTACTCCTTGTAGACCTTACTAAATACTCTACTCTGCTACTGATTCACTTTCATTCTTCTCAAAGCATTACATGTCTATCTTGATACTCTCATGCATACATAGTAAATGATATAATACATTACATATATACCATTCCAATAATTACAATAGCAAGGTCAGCTAAAACACAAGTGAACAAAACATTACTGACTCAGCCCAATAGTAAATAACTCAAGTTCACTGAACTGACTCAGTGACCTTCTAATACTCGGTGTCCATTGCATTACTCAGTATCATCATGCACTTGGTAGAAGTGAAGGCTCGGTCCTTACTAATCACTCAACATAGTTCTAAACTTGGTAACCAGTGTGACTCGGTAGATGTAGTGTTACTCGATAGATATAGTGTTACTCGGTAAGAACTGAATCCTTCATTTACCTTGCTTTCACTCGGTAAGCAATACACTTTCATTACTTAGTAAACATTGGACTTTCATCACTCAGTAAAGACTATACTTTCATTACTCAGTAAACATTACACTTTCATCACTCAGTAAAAATTGTATCTTCTAATGCTTAGTTTACATTGGATTCCCATGACACAGTCTAACTGCTCGGTAGATACTAAGATGCCCAGTGTAAACTATGAAGCTCGGTGTATGTAGGAAACTGAGTGCTGAGCTTGGTAGCTATACTAATATAGATAAGTGTTGTCACTAATGGAAATAATAACTTAATGCCAATAATCTCCCCCTTTAGCATTAGTGACAAAACACTTATAAGCCAAAACATATGTACATAACTTGACTCAATGAATTTTGGTTTTTCAAAATTGATCTTTGTAGAACTACTACATATACATTTTTATATATCTTCTTGATGACTTATAATGTATATATAAAGATACTTATGTACACGTGCTAACTCTATTGAGTGCTAGCTCCCCCTTTCACTTATACTGATAAATCTCCTCATTTATTATGCTAAATCTCTCCCCCCTTTTTGACAATAATGCCAAAGGACTACATATATAGTTTATATGACTACACCAAAGTGAGATAGAAAATCTTGATGTACCTTAAGGATGGTGGCAAAAGTACTATCCCAAGTCTACTGCAAAATTTGATAGGTGGAGAGAGAAATTTGAACTTCTGTTGATAATTGGATCATGTGATCAGCCACTAAGAAGTTCTGACCTTGGACCAATGTTTTGCAATGAGAAATATGTTTTTGGATTGTTTCCATGATAGGAAGGATCATGTTCTGGATGTCTATGAGTGTAGACCAGATCCTTGCTTCCTCTCTCAATAGTTTTGCCTGTACATCTGCCAAATATCTGATTTTGGTGTGATGGGAGGTTGTGGAGGAGGAGTCCACCTTTAACTTGGATGCACTTGATTGTATATCAATGTCAATCTTATTTAGCTTATCCTTTATTTCTTTAGTAAAATCAAAAACATCAAAAATTTTGGCAAAAAGTGATGCTGCATTATTAAAAGAATTTTCAAAATTACCCAAAAATGTTGACAATTCAACTTGCTCGATTGCTATCTTTTGAGCAATATGCTCTAGCATCTTATTATCAAATTTCTTTTCAGCTTTATCAATTAGTTTCTCTTGTCCAAAAGAATCTTCATTAAATTTTTATACTGCCTCTTCTAACTGAATCAAAATGTGTTGAGTGGAATCTACTTCAACACCTATAGCATCTGTAATTATATCCTTGGCATTCTCAATTATTTTGTATTCCTTATCCCTTTCTAATATTAATTGTTTCTGTGTAGCTTTCATCTCTATGAGTTGACTGGCTAATCTCATCTCTTCAATGGTAGCATTGTCATAGTCAATCTTTTGAATCACTATTTCTGTGTCTAAGTCAATGTCTTCTCCAATTTCCTTTCTAGTGATTAGAATTTTTAATGGATGCTTCTTTTGTTTGACTTCTATAATGACTGGTTTGATCTTAGGAATAGACACAATAGTGGTGATAGAAGGGCTAGCAGTGAAAAATGGGATAGGATTCAAGGATTGAATACCAAAAGAAGTACTAACTGGATAAAAAATTGAAACACTTCCCAAAAATGGTATCACACTCAGTAGAGTACCCATAGTAGTATCAATACTAATTGGAGTCAAAGTGGATATAGATAATGCTGATGAGAAAAAAATTGTAGAACTTACTAGAATTGATGGAGACAAAATTGTAGAACTTACTATTACACTCATTGATGGTGAAGGAGCTAAGGAGGCTGACTCGGTAGCTAAAGAAGTGACAGACAACTCGGTAGATGAAGTGCTTGGCACTTCTATTCCAAATACCTAGAGTTGGGAGTTGGCTAGTGAAGATTGAGCTATGGTAGTGACTATTGTACTCAAAATTTCACTTACAGAAGCTGTCTCCATAGTCCCTACTTAACTATCTTTAGTGGAGAGTGAGGAAGGGATGCAATAACTTCTACTGCAATTTTTACTTAATCTTCTTCATCTTTTTCTTCCTCAAGTGCTTCTTCCTCCTTGTCTTCTTCCTCTTTTTCTTCCACTAGTGCATGCAACTCTCCTAGAGTGATTGTGATGGATGAAGTGCTATCAAAATCATCATTGTCACTGTTATCATCATCCTTGATTTCAACAGGATCATCACTAGGCTTTTGCAGATCATAGATGTTCATCCACATGTTTGTTGCATCTCTTACAACATGTTCAATGTCCTTAATTAAAATCAAACATGTGTGAAATCTAATCATCATTTTACCTTCATTGTTCTTTATTGCTACCTTTGTTTTTGCTTCAATAAGACTTGATAGAAGATTCTTTAGGAATTTCTCATATATTTCCTTGGTTGTTTGGGTGGCTAACTCCCATCTTGGTTGCAATCCCTCCAATAGCTCTTTGGAGATTTGAGGGCCAAGCTGGTCTGGGGAGTATTTCCATTTTTCCATCTTATTGAGTACTAGTTCCTTAATTTGCATTTTCTTTGCATCAATCCTTGTTTCAAATTTCAATGCCTTGAAATTTGTGATGCTAGCTCCCTCATTCAATTTTTTTAGCCTTTCCTCAAATGTAAGTGGAGGCCTGACAAGTACAATTTCCTGCTTGCCTTGTCTAGTTCTTTTAGAGAATATTGTAGTAGGTTGCTTCTTAGGTTTGGTGATAATCACCTTCCCTTTCTTCTTTGGCTGTTCCTCTTCTTTTTTAGATTCAAGTTCTTTACCTTCTTCTTCTTCTTCTTCTTCTTCATCCTCACCTTTTCCTTCAGTAAGCATAAGAGGGCCAATTGCAGTTTTCAACTTTGCTATCTTTCTCCTACCTTTGCTTATAGCCTGAGGTAGCTTGATTTCAAGCTCAATTCTAGTCTTGGCTTCATCATAAGTGCCAAATGTAGGAAGCTTAGGATCTACAGGCTCATTAACTAGTGCTTCAATTATGTCCCTGGCTTCATCAATATTCACCTCATAAGGAAGAGGTTTCACCCATGCAACTCGAGGTCTAACTACTTGAATGTACACTCTATCATAGTCAACCATGAAGCATACATCATCTTTGTAATATTCAACCAATTTTGGTGGAATCTAGAACTTATTATTCATTCTTTCCTTGAAATCTTCAAAATAATTATCCATAACCTTCTCAAATTTTTTACCCATGTCAACAATAAACTCATTAATCTAATATAAAATTGGAGTATCTTTTCTCCATACAACTGAGCCCTTTGATGGAAAGAATTTTTTAATATAGAAAAATAAACAAATTAATAGGGAACCAAATTTGTAGGGATTATTCTTTGAAGTCCTTATGTTGTCCATATTCTTGTTCAATTGTTTTAACAACACTTTTGATAGGTCAAATTCAAAATTTTTCTTCACAGTTTTGAACGCCAAATCCATAGCCTCATAGGGAACACTATTCAAATGACTGGAGCTATAAATTTTGTGGGAAATGACATGAATGCCAAACCTTAATTCAACATCAGATAGAGTGTTGACCTTCAAACCTCTACTGTCCCATTCAACTAGGGTTTTCTTTTGTAACTCCTCCTGACCTAGGGTTTTGGTAGTTTTTGCTTTACTTAGCATGGGGAGACCGGTAATCTTATGAATCATTTTCTTGGTGATTAACACTGGCTGCTCTATCCATAGTTTCCCATTGTGAACATGACTGAATATGTACCTGATCCACTTAATTTGTAAACTTCTTGGCATATGCGAGATATGGGTTCACCCTTTGGTCTCTAGATGCTTATGCTCGAGTTTCAAAGAGCCATCAACACTCATTTCTCCTAGGGTATTGTCCATCTCTAAGTTTCCAATCTCTTGAATAGAACATTTGAAATGTGTACGAATGTCATTTATGAGAAGTACCTTTGGTGGAGTTTGTGATTGAGCTCCATTGGGGTCGAGTGATTCTGCGATTGCTGGAACTAGCTTGAAATTTGGCACCTTCCACTCCACACCTTTAACTAGCATTTTTGAACCTCTTTTTGCCTTGGTGCTTCTACTACTCCTGGATACCATCGCTACTCGATATGTGTAAGAAAATTTTGAATAAATTCTCCACTTGAAAAATTCTTGAAATCGCTTGGAATTTGCTTTGGAATTGCTGGAAATTTCTTAGCTCTATAATCACGGTGAAGAATGAAATCAAATTCTGCCCTTTTGATGAGATTTTTTCCATAAATGCTTGATACTAAGGTAGCTAAGATGACATAGTGCTTGATAGGCTATCATTCACTTACTCGGTAGATGCTCACAACTCGTTGATTGAACAAAAATTTAGTTACTACGAACCTAGCTCAGTTGAGTCTGTGACTGACCCTGCTTGGCATGACTTGATTTCTTGTGACCCTTTGCATCTAAAATACTGATTGGATCATTTAATTTCTTTCATTTTGTAACTACTTGAGATATCACTAGAAGATGCAGTTCCATATCTTTGTTTATGGATCTTAACTAGAGATGGTGGAGTCACTCACTTCTTGAGTGACATTGCCATCATTTGAACTATCTTGCTCAGTAGATTTAGGAATCTACTATTGCCTCATCTTCTTACGAATGTTATTAGCTTTAGCTTTCTTTTCATCTTCAACTCTTCCTATGTTCATGTAGTTTTTAGCTATATGACCAAGTTTTGTGCATGTATGCATCTTACAATAGTGTCCTTCTTCCATAGGTGATGTCTTGCACAGTTTATACCAATATGTCCATATTCTCCACAATAATGACATCTGCACTAGGTATTGTAGTCCCATCCAAATATTTCTTTAACAAGTTTTTCAGCTAGATTGAATGATTTGGATCTACATTGGAATGCCTTGTGACCATGCTTCTTGCATTTGTGACAATTTCCTTCCTTTATGACCATGCTAACTGCAATTGTAGCATTTACCATTAAATTTACCTTTTCCATTGCTCCAACACTTGTTTGATGTGTGACCTAACTTACCACAGTGATTGCAAGTAGGTCTTTGATTCCTTTGGGAACCTTTTTTAGAGGTTTCACCTTCTTCCTTATAACCAAGACCAGCTTTACATTTTTTTCTATGAAGATTTTGCTCACTTTGTTGATTTAATTGAGTCATGTTTGCTTGAAATTTCATTATCCTTTCATTGAATTTCTTTTCAGTTATTAAGTCATTTTCAAAAGTTTCATTGATTTGTCTTTCAGATTTTAAGTTGCTTTGTAAGCTTTCATTGATTTTTCTTTCAGTGATTAAATCATTCCTTAGGCTTTCATTTTTAGATCTTAGATTCATAATTTCTCCATTTACATTAGATAGTTGATCTATAAGATCTTCATGCTAAAGGGATTGATTATTTCTTATCTCTAAGTCTTCATTTGCCTTGTTTCTCTGTTCCAAAACTTCATATAGCCTAATTGATTGGATTTCTTGTTCTCTTTTAAGCTTTCTTACTTCTTCCTATAGAGAGCCATTCTTTGCTAGGAGTTCCTTGATTGCCTCATTAGCTTCATCTAAATTTCTTGATGGTAAGAGGTCTTCAATCTTTTCTTCAACATATTGATGGTCATTCATTTGTCTTGCAAGTTCCTTCCTTCTCTTCAGGGATTGAGAAAGATGCTCCTTTGCTTCTTTGAGTTGAGCCATGGCCATTTCCAGATCTAGCTTTTCATTTTCAATAACTTTGTCAAGTCTAAATATCTCCATTGTCCTTGATCTTTGCTTAAACTTTCAAACTTTTATCTTGGGAACCACAAAATTCTCTGATACCAATTGTTGGAAATATTCAAGATATGACAGGTTACTGAGAGGGGAGGGGTGAATCTGTAACTTCAAAACTTTAACTAATTCATCACTTTAATTATATATACTATTCACCATTCATTCATCTAATCTACTACATATATGAGAGATCAAACATCCATAACACATGTACACAGTGATTTGGTAACCTAGAAACCTTCCAAATAGAAAGTAAAACTAGGGTGGGGATGATACCCATAAAACTTTGTTACTGCATTATGAAGTTAACCTGTTAAGGCTTACATTGACCACTTCTGGTGATCTACCCTGTTAGGAGCACAAAGGACTGCTAGGTCCACCTTGTTAGAGGATTTACAAACATACAATGAAGTATGCACTTTGTTAGGAGATTTATACAAAGACTATTAAGTCTAATATATTAAAGGATTTACAAAATTAATTCACCAGTTAGGATGAAATATTTTATCTACTTACAACTTGATTTCTAATTAGATCCTTGAAGTATAGATCACCTCTTATGATTGATGAATCTTTACTGCTCCTTGTGGACCTTGCTAAATACTCTACTCTGCTACTAATTTTCTTTCATTCTTCTCAAAGCATTACATGTCTATCTTGATACTCTCATGCATACATAGTAAATGATATAATAAATTACATATATACCATTCCAATAATTAAAATAAAAAGGTTGGCTAAAACACAAGTGAACAAAATATTATTGAGTTGGTCCAATAGTAAATAACTCAGGTTCACTGAACTAACTCGGTGACCTTCTGATACTCAGCATCATCATGCACTCGATAGAAGTGAAGGCTCGGTCCATACTAATCACTTGACATAGTTCTAAATTTGGTAACCACTAGTGACTTAGTAGATGTAGTGTTACTCGGTAGATATAATGTTACTCGGTAAGAATTGAATCCTTCATTTACCTTGCTTTCACTTGGTAAGCACTACACTTTCATTACTCGATAAACACTAGACTTTCATTATGCGGTAAACACTATACTTTCATTAGTCCATAAACATTAAAATTTCATCACTCGATAAACATTGCATCTTCCAATGCTTCGTTTACATTGGATTCCCATGACACAGTCTAACTACTCGGTAGATACTGAGATGCTTGGTGTAAACTGTGAAGCTCAGTGTATGTAGGAAACTGAGTGCTAAGCTCAATAGCTATATTGATATAGATAAGTGTTGCCACTAATGTAAATAATAACTTAATGCCAACAATGTTTTGATGCAAGAAATTCCATGTGAATGCTGGACATGGTTCCATGTTTACTTCAATTTTTTGCATTCCTTACTTTCCATGTGAGTAAGGTTTTTTTCTTTAGTTTATGAACTTCTTATCTTCTATGTCAATTACATTATAAACCTTCAATTTAATGGTTTCGATGGTTAGCTTGTAATTTATGTATGATGTGTAGATTATTTTCCTTGCTTTTGTTTATTATTTAATGATCCCAACTTTCTTATTATCTTTGTTTAAATGCAAATGGGATTTGATAATATTGCTAACTTTATGTTGAGTAGTTTATTTGTTGATGATTAATAAATGCTATTGAATGCCAACTAGGGCTTATTCTTGATCATCTAACATTTTTCTAAATGATCTTGTTATCTTTTCATTTTTTTCAATTTTTTTTTTTTTGGTGTTTTTGAAATTTGATTCTTATTGCATCTCACATTTCTCTACGCTTGACAGTTAATGGAAAGCATTCCTAGCTGAGCTTAATCCAAATGCAGATATTCACTTATATTGATTTTATCATCGACATTACTCATCAAGATTCTTTCTTAATATCATTTCTTTAACTATTTAGTTCTTTGTTGGTTTCAAATGCATAGTCTAAAATTATAGCAGCCTTGCATGCAGCAAAATTAACACTATATAGCAATCCTCAATGCCCAATTAATTGTGTGTATTTGGGATGCCCAATATGATCATTGACACTCACAATAGTTCAGAATTGAAGGTCTAGAGAAGTAATCAGAGCTTTCTTGGTGATTGGTTTGATTATGTTAAGGCATTAAAGCCTATCAACAAACTCTCACACTATGCATGCCATGGGCAGAAGAAATGGCGATTTGATTTCAGGAGGATATGTATACAACAATTTTTTCACTTTTGATGTTACTTGTCCTTGCTAGAAGACATGTGTTTTATCTTCTTTGTTATATCTATCACCCACATTAAGGCAATGGTTTCTTTTTGTTTTGTTCAGTGCTTACAATCTCTACCTTATCATTTTCTCCTTGTCTAGAAATTAGACTTCTATTAATCATCATTCTTCTACAATTCAAACTATCATATCTTGTTTCTTCTTTTGAATGTTAATGTTCAAATTGGAGACAATATTTAGTTTTTTGCTGATATTTTGTGATGATAGAAACACTAGTATTTACTCGTCTTTTATATCAAATATTAATTGGTGAAATTTTTATGCTATAATATGAGATATACATGTGCAAAGATTCTTATATTTCATATTATTTCTATTAACATGGTTTTTCCTTAACCTTATTATTGTCCTTATTATTTGGTACATTGCTCTCTACCATGACTCTTCATAAATTAAATTAATTTTTTCATGATCATTCTTTAGTGTACCATTCTTAATTCTCTATGACTTCCATTTATTATCACATTAATAATTGGAGACATCGTATATTCTTGATGAGTATGAGTCTGTGCAAATGTGAATGGGTTGTGCCCTAGGATAAAAGTCATATAATTTCAATGCTTATCCCTAGTTCCTACGTATGATGTAATATTCCTAGGTTTTTTGGATTTAAGATTTAAAGGTTTATGAGTATTTTTCCTAGCTTCTTATTATATCTTGGATGATTGTTGATGATCTAAATCTCACAAAAACTTATGTTTGATATTCTATTTAGCTATGATTATTTCTTTGTTTGATTCTTATTTGCTAACTAGGAATATTAATTTTGTTCTCCTCCTTATGTAGTGATTGGACTTCCATTGAGGTTCAAGGCAAGCTGAGCCATCTCTTTTATTGTCAATGCAATAACCTTGATATTCTATATCTTCATATATTTAAGCAATTGTGAATAAACTATTATGCAATACTAGCAACCAAAGGTCTTTTTGTCCAACTTAATACCACTCGAGAACATCACCCCAACTCTATTATAGAATTGTGGGCTATTCCTTTAAATATTTCTTTAACTTTGTATGAAAGAGATCTACAATGAATTTTCTCTTCTAATAAGCATTTCACAAGCTGACAAGATGCTAGCTCTGATACCATTTGTAATGAACCCAATTTGGGGGTCCATTTTTTATGTTCGACTTTCCTTTTATTTGTGTTGGAATATTTAATGCTATTAATGTTTACCCCTAGAGCCAAATGCCCACCTACCACCCCTGACAGACTCCAGAATAGACATAAAACCCAAATGTGGTAGGTGAGTTTTGGGTGAGTTTTGAAATAATAAAAAGAGGGGGAAAATATAACAAAATGAATGCTTTTCATTTCAATCATTCAACAAAAGAAGTTAGAAGAAGAGCAGAGCAGAGAGTTGTAGAGAAAAGCAAAGCAAAAGGAAAGAGATTAGCAGATCGTGTCATTGTAGAGATAGAAGGAAGGTTGTCTCTAGTTGCATGTGTTTCCTTTGTTCACTCTATAAGTTCATCATTGGTGGTTTTGTCCTATTGAAGAAATGATTTCTCCAAGCACCATTGTATGTAGCCATTAGAGTTGCAAGTTTAAAGTTCATTGAAGTTTGAAGTTTTACCAGTTAGGGTTATTTTAGGGTTATCTAGTTGAAGCTGAATGCTCCCATATTTTGTAATTTTTTCAATCTTAGTTGAATAGAAAGCAAGCAGGCATACTTGAATCTATTGTCATTCTTTTCTATTCATTGCATTTGAGAAGTTTGTTTAGAAGCTTCAAGCTTTAATGGTGAAAGCATTCACGTTGAAATTTCTCTAAGTTATAATTTATTTATTTTTAGTTTGAGCTGAGCTCACTTAGAATCCTTTGTTATCGAGCATTTCCCTTTGGTTTCCAATCATTCTCATTTAGTTCCAAGCTTACTTGGCTTGCCCTTGTGTGCTAAGCTTACTCAACTTGTTATTGTGCCGAGCTAACTCGACATCTACTGCCAGTCACTCGACAATAGTTTGTGTCAAGCACACTATCACTCAACACCTTCACATGCCAAGCACATTGCCACTCGACACCTTCAAGTGCCAAGAAAAATTGGCACTTGGAAATTGTTAGTGCTAAGCAAATTTTTTAAGTTGTGATTTATATTTCTCACAATTTGTCTTCCTTTTTCCATATTTTTCTTGATTTCTTATTCTAGTTCACTGATTGCATCCTTTGTAAAGATTCTCAAGGAGTATTGGGGTTTGTTACATATTAACATCATCCCAAGAGGAATTCAATTTGAGTTTGTAGAATTATTAAAAGAATCTCCTATTCTCTATCTACTATCTTTATTCCTTCACACCCTTTCATATTCCTTTTTTAAATAGCTACAGTTAATGATAAATTTCCCAGTTGAGTGTCTGGGCTCAATTGTTTATAGTGTTCCCTCTTCCTTGGATGTTGTATCCTCTATTATTGTAGTATTAACTCTTAGAGGCTACTTACTTTCATTGTTCCAATATCACAAATTAGAGACAAATTATTGTTGTCTTCCTCTATCACTGGTATGATAGTCTATGTCTTCCCTTCCTACTAATCATCCTGTTGGCATGTTGGCAGATATGACTATGGTTCAAATATTGTATTTTGTATCCCTACTAGAGAAGCTAGGTTCTCAATCTTCTTAGTTCAATCTAGACAATAGAGCAAGTAATGTGGGCTCCTACCTGTCTTACTCAGACAAAATCTTCCATTGTTATTGGAATGATGGGGTTTTCATCTTGGAATGATGCAATGTTTAGTTTGACTACATTATAGATACAGAGTCCAATCCTTATGTGTGCATTTATATGAATCTTAAATTTAGTTCTGATCAAGTATGAAGGCTCAATGCAATTATGTCTTCTCTCTCTCCAACGATGGTAAGGTTTGGGTTTTGTATTTATCCATCCACATATTGGTTCCATCAGAGTATTATTTGACTATGTTCAGTGGCTCACACACAATATTCTGGATGATCAATGTTGATGTAGATAGAAATCCATAGACTACCCATTCCTTTTTCCCATATTCATTTCTCCACCTGATTCATTACTACCTCCTCATTTCGTGATATATATATATATACCTTGCTCTCCATTTATATTTCAATTTCAAATAGTTGTGTCCTTTTGGTTTTCTATTCATATCTTTATTTATTTATTATTGTCAATAGTATTTCTTTATTCATATTAACTAACATATTATAATATTATTATTTATGTAATTATACTATTTTCATATTACCAATTGATATAATATATGATATTATATAGAAACATGTCTTTTCATAATATAATAATTATATTATTGATGGGGACACAACCCAAACACAGAATGGACACAACAGGAAAAGGGAAATTGTATTAACTGTGAAAATAAGCTAGTACATTTAGTACAGAGAAAATAGAGTTCAAAACATGCCCTAAGGGCTTACAATAACATAAATCTGGAGATGATTTCTCCTTTCAGTACCTCCTCTCAAACTCCACTCTGAACTGCCTTTTACAATGCCAGAAATGTCCTTAAATAGACCCCAAAGGGTTAAGGACTAGGAATACATTCTATAAAGTGCTAGTAGGCATCCAACAACCAAATAGAAGGCTCCAGAAGCTATGTTAGAAGTCGACACAAATCTAGAAGAATCCAAAAATGGTAACCAAACTTTTGGGAGGCATAACTTTTGAACTGTAGCTCCGATTGACGAACCGTTTACATTTTTGGAAAGCTCTCGAAGTGCTCTATAGCCCTATGGACAATCTCTGCTCATCCCCCAATTTTTGACCCTTTTTGAGGTCATTTAATGCCCCTAACCTGACTTTGAAGCATTCTTATGAGGTCTCCAAAACTCGAAAAACTGCGATAACTTTCAAATCGTGGGGCCTTTTGACCTGATTCTTTTTTTGGAATGCTCTAAATTATAGTTACATTCATCTGGCCAATTTACACCTCCTAGTTCACCAAAATGGTGGCTCAATTACATACTCCTATTTTTTTGACAATTACACGTATCCCAAGGTGTTCAAATAATCTATCCTAGAACACTGATAGTGGAACTATGAGAGTTGGAACCTTTATTTGACCCAAATGGGTATCCAAAAATGAAAACACATGAAACAAAAACTAAGTCTAAGTACATTTTTTGGGTGACACAAGATTGCCCTTACACCTTTGGATGCTCCTGCATCAATTATATTGATTATGTAATCATATTAATAACAATATTATAACATATCATATATTATATTATTATTAATAATATTAGTAATATCATTATTCTTAACACTATTATGTAGTATATTCTCTTTATATATTATTTATAATAATATTTAATTCTCAATTATATTATAATATTATCCTTGAACGTGTCCATTTCATAATATAACCCATGTAGGTACATTGTAAAATTATTATTGGTATTTGATATCATTTATAATCAAAATATTTATTTTTTGTTTAATTTATTTAACTCATTAATATTATAATTATAATATAATAATTTACATTACAATTATGCTATAATCTTATATATTGTTTTATTTTATATTGTCAAATATATCACTATTATATAATAGTTTATAGTATTATTAGCCTTAATTATTATCATTATATAATATGTTATTTGAATATTCATATATACTTTTAATTTGGGCTCATGACATATCCTTTTTGGATTGGATTATAAATTTTCTCTTTGGATTTTGACCTTTTCTTCTAGGTGACTTTGTTGAGCTCACACACTAAAAATAGATCAATTCTTTTGTCTAGAACTTCACCATCATCTCCACCTTGTGCATCATGTACAAATAACCTGAAGTAGTAAGCAAAGAAAAGGGAATGACTAAATTGCATGTACCTTCTTGTGAGCTATTATTTTTCTTTTCACTATTTTTCCCTTTTGACCTGGTGGTAGTGGCTTCTTTGGTTTACTTCTTAACCAATTCTTTATTCGTTGAATCACAAAGAGGTTCTTTCCTAGAGATCTTTCAATTTAGTTAATGACCAATTGATATATGGTAATTCCAATAGTTGCATTCATTCAAAGTAGAAAGGATCAATTAGATTTGATCCATCTTCCTTTATGCCTATGAAATCCCACCCCTATTTTATAATAAATGATTTGTTGTATTGTAAATCTCACCCAAAATCTTTTTCTCACCTCAAAGTCATTTTTATAGTTTTCCCAATAATCTTCCATCATAGGAAAATGAAATAGTTAGGTCCTAGTATTAGGTTGTTTTTAACATACCCACTGCCATAAAATGGAAAATAATTTTGAAAAGAGTTTAAAATTATCTTCACTAGAGATATTTCAATATTTTGGTCATCTAAAGATGAAATACAATTGTAGTGTTAGATATCGATTAGGAAGGGAGTGGATATTTTGTTCTTGCACTTCTTGTTTACTTGACCAATCTTCTCGCAAACTTCTAAAAGTACCAACATGTCATCTACAAAATGAGGCAACACATGAACACTATCTTGAAAATGTCCAATGAAAATGTAGGTGAACAGGGGATATTTTGTGAAGACGATACCATAAGTACTAATGAGATTGAGACTTTGGGAGAATTTGAAGTTCTATATCTCATTATAGCTCTCTAGTTGTGACCATAGTGAAAGCATCGTTAAGTGTGCATTTCTTTGTTTCAATTGCAATTAGAGATAGTAATTATATTTTTATGTAGCCATATTGTATTCCCCATATGGATGGAGGCCATGCCATGATTTCGTTGTTGGAATTATGATATATTTTTCATTAGTTACAACACTTATTCGATTCTGAATGCTTACTGAGCTCATCACTCAGTCTACAGATCATACCAAGCATTCAGTAGTGGTTACCAAGCAGAACAGTTCATACCATGCTGAACAGTGGTCACCGAGCAAATGGGAAGTTCAACAATGTTTACCAAGTTCTCAGTGTTCACTGAGTCATCAGTTGAAATTAGTGTTTACCAAGTGATCAAGGTGAACGAAGGACTTAGTGTTTACTGAGTGATCAAGGTAAATGAAGGACTTAGTGTTTATCGAGTGATCAAGGTAAATGAAGGAATCAGTCTTTACCAAGTGAAGAAGGTTATCAATGGATTCAATTTTTTTTGAGTGACACAATATTCACTGAGTCACCAATGGTTATCGAGTTCCAAACTACTTAGTGTGATTAATATGGACCGTGCCTCTACTCTTACTGAGTGCATGACAATGCAGTGTATTGTAGTGGATGTCGAGTATCAGAAGGTCACTGAGTTAGTTTGAGGAACCCAAGTTTTCTACTATCTGGCTGACTCAGTAATATTTTGTTCACTTGTGTTTTGTCGACCTTGCCAGTATAAATATTGGAATGATATATATGTAATGTATTATATCATTTGTAAAATATGATAAGATGATATATATCATTGTTGGTGTTGTATTGCAATATTTTGAGAAGAGTAAAAGTGAATCAGTAGCAGAATAGAGGAATACAACAAGGTCAACATAAATGGAGAAAAGTTATATCTATCACATCAGGTGATCAGTATATAAAGGATCTTATCATCAATCTGTTGTAACCAGATCTACTACTTCATCTTAATAGGTGAATCGATTTGTAAATCTTTTAATAGGGTAGACTTAACAGTCTTTTGTAAATCTCCTAACAGAGTGCATACTTCATTATATATTTGTAAATCCTCTAACAAGGTGGATCTAGCAATCCTACTTGCTCCTAATAGGGCAGATCACCAGAAGTGATCATTGTAAGCCTTAATAGGCCAACTTTATACTGCAGTATTCAAGTTTTTTGGACATCATCCTCACCCCAGTTTTACTTTCTAATTGGAAGGTTTTTGGGTCACCAAATCAGTGTGTTATGAATGTTTATCTTTTCATGCATACAATAGATTAGATGAATGAATGGTGAATATGTTATTATGCTGAATTGATTTGAAGTTTTAGGGTTACTGATTCACCCCTCCTTTCTCAGTAACCTTGTTAGTCTTGATTATTTCCAAAAATTGGTATCAGAGCATTGTGGTTCTCAGGATAAATTTTGACAGCTTGAGAAAAGATTGAGGACAATGGAGATATTCAGACTTGACAAATCTATTGAGGATGAAAAACTAGATTTGGAAATGGCCATGGCTCAACTCAAAGAAGCAAAAGAGCATCTTTCTCAATCCTTGAAAAGAAGAAAGGAACTTGCAAGAGAAATAGATGATCATCAATATGTTGAAGAAAAGATTGAAGACCTTTTACCATCAAGAAACTCAAATGAAGCTAATGAAGCAATCGAGGAACTCCTAGCAAAGAATGGTTCTCTGTAGGAAGTAGTAAGAAAGCTTAAAAGAGAACAAGAAATCCAATCCATCGGGCTATGTGAAGTTTTGGAACAGAGAAACAAGGAAAATGAAGACTTAGAGGTAAGAAATAATCAATCCCTTCAGCATGAAAATCTTATAGGTCAACTATCTAATGCAAATGAAGAAATTTTGAATCTAAGATTTGAGAATGAAAGTTTGAGAAATGATTTCATCACTGAAAGACAAATCAATGCAATGCAAGCTTACAAAGTGATATGAGATCTGAAAGACAAATCAATGAAAGTTTGGAAAATGACTTAATCACTGAAAAGAAAATCAATGAGAGAATGATGAAATCTCAAACAAATGCGGATCAATTGAATCAGCAAAATGAGCAGAATCTTCATAGACAAAAAGGTAAAGCAGGCCTTGGATACAATGAAGAAGGTGAATCTTCCAAATAAGGTGCCCAAAAAAATCAAAGACCTACTTGCAATCACTATGGTAAGATAGGTCATACATCTAACAGATGTTGGAGCAATGGTAAAGGAAAATTCAATGTTATATGTTACAATTGCAATCAACATGGTCACAAAGCCAATGAATGAAAAGAGAAACCAAAATTTGAAGGCAAATGTCACAAATGAAAGAAACAAGGTCACAAGGCATCTGAGTGCAGATCTAAATCATTCAATCCAACAAAACAAATTGTCAAAGCATTATTTGGTTGGGATTACAATACTTGGTGTAGATGTCACTATTGTGGAGAATATGGACACATTAGAGTAAACTGTATAAGGCATCACCTAAGGAAGAAAGATAATACCATAAGATGTTATACATGTACTAAACTTGGTCATATATCTAAGAATTGCATGAACATAGGAAGAGTTGAAGATGAAAAGAAAACCAGAGCTGAAAACATTCAAAAATAGATGAGACAACAGTGGATTCCTAAATCTACTGAACCAGAAAGTTCAAATGATGGCAATGTCACTCAAGAAGTGGGTGAGTCCACCATTTCTAATTAGACTCATCAAGAAGGATCAGGGGTTGCATCTTCAAGCCATATCCTAAGCAGTTCTAGAATGAAGGAGTGCAAATGACAAATCAATATTTTAGATACAAGACATAGTTCACTGTGATGCATCTACCGAGAAAGGTTGGTCTCAGACTTAACCGAGCCAGGTCGGGAATATGAAAGGTTTTGTTTGTTCACCGAGTTTCAAGGTTTATCAAGTAAGTTGGTGCCTATCTAACAAACCCTAGGTCATCTCAGCTACCTTCGTACCTGAGCATTAATGGCAGATTTTTCATCAAAAGGGAAGAATTTATCTCATTTTTCACCATGAATTTAGAATATATAGAGCGAAGAGATTTCCAAGAGCACACAAGTGATTTTAAGCGATTTGAAGTGATTTTCCAACAAAGAATTTGTTTTACAAAATCATTCACTCATCGAGCAGCAATGGCATCCACGAGCACCAAAAATAGTAAGGAAAAGAGGGGCTCTAAAATGCTTGTGAAGGGAGTCAAATGGAGAGAACCTAGCTTCAAACTCGTTCCCACCATAGCTGAATTGCTCGACCTGCATGGAGCTCAATCATGAATTCCACCAAAGGTACTCCTTGTTAACAATATTTGTACTCATTTTAAGTGCAATATTTAGGAAATTGGTACATTGGAAATGGATAGTGCCCTAGCCGAGTTATGTGTGGATGGAACCCTCAAACTCGAGCACAAGCATCTAGAAACCAAAGGTTTGACCTGCCAAGGAACTTTCAAATGAAATGGATAAGATACATTTTAAGCTGTGTGCATAATAGTTAGTTGTGGTTAGAGAAACCCATCATGATAACGAAAAAGATGATTCATAAGATCACAAGTTTAACTATGTTGAGAAAATCCAAAACCACTAAAACCCTAAGTCAGGATGAACTTCAAAAGTTAACGCTGGCTGAATGGGATGGCAAAGCACTAAAAATTAACAATGAATTAGATATAGAGCTAAGATTTGGAATTCATTTAATTGCAGATAAGATGTATAGTTCCAGTAGATTGAATAGTGTGCCCTGTGAAGCTATGGACTTAGCATATAAGGTTGTGAAGAACAATATGGAATTAGACCTGGCACATGTACTGTTGAAACAATTTAACAAAAATATGGATAACATAAGGACTTCAAAGAGAAACCCTTGTAAATTTGGTTATTTTTTAACTTGTTTATTTTTCTATGTGCAAAAGTTTTTCCCTTCTAAAGGTACAGTAGTATGGAGAAAGGATGTTCCAGTTTTGTATCAGATTAATGAATTCATTATAGAAATGGGAAAATTTTTTGATAAAGTAATGGATATCTATTTTGAAGATTTCAAAGAGAGGATGAACAAAAGGTTTAGAATTCCACCTAAGCTTGTTGAGGACTATAAAGATGATGTATGCTTCATGGTTGACTGTGACAAAGTGTATATATAGGTAGTCATACCCTGAGTGGCATGGGTAAAACCATTGCCTTATGAGCTGAATATTGATGAAGCAAGAGATATTATTGAGTCACTAATGAATGAGCCAGCTATTCCCAATATTCCAGCATTCGGTACCTATGATGAGGCAAAAGCAAGAATTGAACTTGAAATCAAGCTGCCTCAAGCAATTAACAAAGGAAAGAGGAAAATTGCTAAGTTAAAAACTGATACTGGCCCTCTTATGCTTATCGAAGGAAAAGATGAAGATGTAGAAAAAGAAGAATCTGAAAGAGAGGAATCAGAAAAAGAGGCAGGGCCTGTGAAGAAGAAAGGTAGGGTGATCATTACCAAACCTTAGGCAGTATTTACAAGGAGAACAAGGAAAGGAAATAAGAAAAGTAAAGTTGTGTTTAACAAGCCTCCTCTCACATTTGCAGATAGGCTAAAACAACTCAGGATTGGTGGAGGAATCAACAACTTTAAAGCCTTAAAATATGAATCCAGGACTCCTGTTGAGTAAAAGAAAATTGAAGATCTGGTATTGGAGAAGTTGGGAACTTGGAAATTCTCCCCAGACCAATTTGTCTCCCAAATTCCTGCAATATTGTTTGATAAAATAAATGTAAGATGGGAAAACACCGAGCAAACTGTTAAAGACATTTTTGAACAAAAATTGAGAGAACTGGTACCTAGCCTGACAGATGCAAAAATCAAAAAGGCAATGAAGGATCAGGAAGGAAGAATGAATATGAGATTTTGTACATGTCTCATATTGTTAAAGAATATTGAACCAATTGTTAAGAATGCAACTGATGTTTGGAATGATACTTATAAACTATATAAGCCAAGTGATGAACCTATGGAAATCAAGGATGATGACAGTAAACATGAAGAGGATGTGGATGTTGATAACTCTATCACCATGGATGTAATTGATGAAGATCTCCAACAATTAATGAAGGAGAAGGAAAAATAAGAAAAGGAGGAAGAAGCAATTGAGGAGGAGGATGATATAGTTAAAATTGTAGCAGCTGTCATTGCCTCCTTTCGTCATTCTCCTCCTAAAATTGTTAAATCTATGGAGATAGGTTCTTTGAGAAAGATTGTGAGCATCATAGAGAAATCAATAGCTCAAACTCCTCCAGTCACCTCTCAGCTCCAGGTATCTACAATGGAAGTATCAAGTACTTCATCTACCGAGCTGAAGATCACTTCTTCATCTATCGAGCATCGGTCAATATCTTTAGTCACTGAGTCATCCATTACAGTAGTCACTACATCAAGTTTATCAATTCCTCCTACAATATGTACAATAAGTTTTCTAGTTCTCACTTCAATTTTGTCATCCCCAGCCACATTGGGTCCAATTTTTGCTCCAGTTAGCTCTTCTACTGTAAATATTCTAATTTGTACATCAATTTTGGATATGGGAACATCAATTTTTCCCACAGTTAGCACCTCTCTCAGTCTTCCTTTAGTTGGTCCTATTCTAGTTTTGACAGCCAGTCCAGCCTCATCAACCATTGTCTCTGTTTTCAAAGGAAAAGATGTTAGCACAGTAGAAAAACCAAAGACTCCATTAGAATTTCTACTTACAAGAAAGATAGTGGATGAGGATGTAGACTTGGATAATGAAATTTTCATTCCCAAGATAGATATGGATACTGCTTCAATTGATGAACTAAGACTGCTCAGTCAGCGTATAGAACTAAAGGCAAAGCAGAAACAACTAAGGAATGAGAGAGATAGAGAGTTTAATATTATTGAAGGAGCAAAGAATATTATTATTGATGCTATAGGTGTTGATGTTGATACTTCTCAACACATTTTGTTACAATTAGAAGAGGCAGTTAATAAATTCAATGAGGATATCTCTGGTCAAGAAAAGTTGATGGAGAAGGCAAAAAAGAAGTTTGATAATAAGGTGCTTAAGCACATTGCTCAGCATATAGCAATAAAATAGGTTGAATTAGCCACAATTTTGGCCAACATTGAAAATTCTTTTAATAATGTAACATATCTTTTTGCTAATCTTTGTGATGTTACCGAAAATAAGATAGATGAGGATCTGAAGGCAAGTGCACAAAAGTTGAAGCTTGACCCCTGTTCAAGCTCATCTCATCACATCAGGATCAAATTTTTGTCAGAGAAGTAGGTAGAGTTGCTTAGAGAAGAAGGAAGGATTCGGTCTACATTGCTAGATATCTAGAACATGATTCTTCCTATCATGGACACAATGCAGAAACATATTGCATACTCCAAAACATTGATCCATGACAACAATTTCTTTGTTGCAGACCATGTGGTTAAATTTTTTGCAGAAGTTCAAGCAGCTCTATCCACATGCAAAATCTTGCAAGAGAGTTGGGATAAGACTCTGCAACTCATTCTCAATGTACATTATGAGTTTATCTCACATTTTGGTGTCTCTATGTAAATACATTGTTTTATTCTTTGGCATTATTGTCAAAAAGGGGGAGAAAGAGATATTGGTAAGATAAATGTACAAAAGAGACAAAGAGATACTGTGAATAAAAGTCATATAACTCATGTTAATACCTTGTGTATATTGTATGGGGGAGTTATATGTAACTGTAGGACTAGAAAAAAGGTTAAATGCATAACATACTATGAGCAAATCACAAAACTCAATCAACATATGTTAGCACCCATTAGTCTACCATGAAAACAAAACTAATAAAGAAAACAATAGAAACCCCCTTTTTCATTTGTAGCTCCCATGTCCTTCTTTCTTCTCCAAATGATTGTAGCTCCAATTTTCCTATAGTGCACACAAAATTGAAGCAAAAGTCTATGATGTGGATAATGCCATGAGAATACTTGAAGTTTTGATTTGAATGTGAGAGATGGAATGAGAAATCTAAAAGAAATTAGGACCTAAAGGCTTCCAAGACTTCAAGAAGACCCAAAATGAGAGAAAGAGTGTCCATTTTATAATCAACACTTAAAGTGAGGGCATTGGATTTGTCACCCATAGATGTGCGATGTGGCAAGAGATTCCTTTGAGAATCCATGACGCATATGACAAAATATGCCAAATGTAAGATTCTATGACACATGAAAGTCAAACTTGGCTAAATGTGGAAGAGAATCTATGACGCATCATAAGATACCTCAACCCACTTAAAGCCAAGAATCTATGACGAATAATCCAAATAGGGACATGCGTAATAGATAAGAATATTTGATTATAACAAGTCTTAGCCAAGTGTCGAAGGAGAATCTACGAGGTGTCATATCCAAGTGTCATGATGATGCAATATTTTATGGAATATTTGAATTAAAAATTCTCTTATTCCACAAAATAAGAATTAGTAGAAAATGGAATTAATGATGAAAGATGGAACTTGGGAAATTAAGAATTTCCATGGTTTGTAGATAATTTATCAATTGATTAATAAAATTAATTAATTGAGGATGATAATTAGGAAGAATAATAGAATTAAATTATGGGTTATTTAATCCTATAGAGAGAATTAGTAAATGATTGGCCAAATTGATTAAATGAATGTGACAATATCCTTTGATGAAAATGTGACAATGATGGATATCAAATAAGATGACAAAAAGTAGACCAAAGCCATGGTCAGATTGATTGATAGATCAAAATTGATAACATGCCAAGGACACATGACATGAATTGGTTGATATGTAACATTTAACCGACATTGTAAATGCTACAAGATTGAAATTGATTCATAAGGTTTGATAATAAAACATCGACGAACATTGTCAATGTTATTAAAATGGTTGATGATGCCATGATTTGACATTGAAAGCCTCAACAATGTCAAATATTGGATGACATGAATGATAGTTTGACCTAGCACTGAGAGCCACAACAGTACTAAGGTCAAATTGATAAGATTGATAGGTTGATAGATTTCCAAGGCACTGAAAGCCACAACAATACCTAGGAGTCGGAAAAATGATGATTGATTTGGGATGTTTGATATGTTTTGGGTTGATTAGGACTGATTCCAAATGATTTCAAGTTGATTTGGGGTGATTTTGAGTTGATATGAAATTGATGTGAAGAAGGATACAAATGACGAAATATGGTCAATCTGGCCAAAAGATCAAAGTTAGTAGAATGAGAAAATGGGACAAATTAGTATGAAGAAGTGATGAAGTCATAGATGTGAACCATTTTTTAGTGTTTACATTTTGCCCCTCTTTGATACAATGTGATTTAGAGAATTGTATCAAAGAATAGCTGATGAGAAAGCCACAACATGCCCTAGTAGGGATGATATATATGGGTTTTTTTCCCCTCTTTGATACAATGTGATTTAGAGCATTGTATCAAAGAATAACTTATGAGAAAGCCACAACATGCCCCAGTAGGGATGATATATATGGGTGGCCCCTTGATAAAATGAATAAGATGAGAATATGATAAGTAAATTTATCAACAACAAGAAGACAAAACCATAGCAATTGACAGATCACAAATCAGAGCTAAGATGTGAAAGTTATGAGGTCTAGAGTGCAAAACAGGGTCAATCGGGAGCCCAAGAGTGATTGCATGGGTTACCACTCAAGAAAAACAAAAAATGATGAAAATGATATCTGATGTTTTCCACAACAAAGATACAAATCCAACACAACTAACGGATTGAAAATCCAAGTTAAAATGTAAAAGTTATGGGCTCCAGAGTGCAACATAGGGGCTCTAGGAGTAGTTTTGGGTATCCTAGGTCCCCAGCTGCGCCCAAAAATCAACCAAGTGCATCATTGACGCACTTGGTAAGCCCAAGTGCACCATGAAAGTACCAAGTGCATCAATGATGCACTTGGGAAGCCCAAGTGGTCTCAAAAAGTGCAAAAATGTGCCCGAGAAGGCTCTGGGGGCCAAAATCAACATGACGGAGGGCAACTAGGAGCCCAAGAGTAATTGCAAGGATTAAAACTCCATATAGTGACCAAATAATTAAAATGATAGCTCATTTTTTCCACAAGAAATATATGAGTCCAATGAAACTGACAGTTCATAAATCAAAGTTGAAACGCAAAAGTTATGGCCTCCGGAGTGCAACCTAGGGGTTTTGGGAGCAATTCTGGATAACCTAGGTTCCCAAGTGCTCCTAAACTCTACCAAGTGCATCAATGAAGTATTTGGAATGACCAAGTGCATAAATGATGTAGTTGGGAACCCCACCTATGCCTTGAAAGTGTAGATTGTGCCCTAAAAGGCTTTGGGGCCTAGAATCAACCCAATTGGACTCGGAATGACCCAAAACTGTGCGTGCATGCCCAAAATGATGGAAAGATGGCATAACATGAGGTAAATCATCAAAAATGGTTTTATTTGGTCAAATATAATGAGAAAAATGTCAAACTAAGGTTGAACTAGGTGGAAAGCCATAGAAAGTTGATTGACAGTGTAGGATGATGCAGGAATGCATGAATGCGAGATGAAGATGATTTGTTGAATCAAAAGACATGATTATGGTGATAGAGAATGAGATGAAGAAGAAAGATGGGATGAGGAGATGTTAGTATGATGGAAAGAATTTTTCTTGTAGAAAGTGCACTATATGTCAAATGGAGCTTTATTTTGATATGGCAAATGGAATGCAACACATCATGGCATAAAGGGCTAGAGTGCAAATGCAAGCCTTTTGCATAAACAAGCACGATGCAGACAAAGAATGACCTTGTCCTTTCTAAGGCATATGTACATGCCCCAAAATTTGAAAGGTACATTTTAACAGACAAAAATTGAAAAATATAACCATGAACCATCCTGGCCAGTCTCGTAGATTAGTTCTATATCATCGAGTGGGATAGGAACATGATGAAAGAAAAACAAAGTAAAAATAAATCACTCACTAAACAACATGAGCCAATAGCTATTATTGTCCATTATTACATACTTGTTAATGTTTTTAGGTGTGTAGATAGTGTTTGACATGTTGATAATGTGATAGCACTATTTGTGGATTCAGTTGATAGGTTTGTAGTGACATGTTGGATTGATTGTTGGTTCACGTTGGTCAGATAGTGTGATCGTTTTGAAAGTGTAGTGCTTTGTGTTTCAATCTGCAAAGTGCAAGTGTGAACGTAAAAGGGATGGTTATCCACAGTGAATATGTACAAGGTTTATTGCAAACTTTTGATGAGTTTTGTGATTTTTAGGATTTTTGAGGATATTTGATGTTTTTGCGTGACTAGTTTCTTTAAGACATTTTATGATTTTTAGGGTTTTTTTAGGACATTTTATGATTTTTAGTGCTTTTTTCAGGACATGTTATGATTTTTAGTGATTTTTTCAAGATCATATTTGAATGTTTAGGATTTTTTAGGACATTATGTGATTTTTAGTGATTTTCTCAAGACATTTTATGATTTTTAGGGATTTTTTCAGGATCTTATTTGAATTTTAAGGATTTTTTTAGGACATTATGTGATTTTTAGTGATTTTCTCAAGAGATTTTATGATTTTTAGGGATTTTTTCAGGATCGTATAAGCATATACAAGTGTTAGCTCCAATCCGTTATGCGATAGGTCCAATGGATAGAAAGAACTTAGGGATATGCCCCTAGTTGAAATTCAAACTCATGCACCATGTAGCTAATATGCCCCCAAACAAGATGCAAACTATGTACAAAGGCCAATGACAGACTGTGTGTGCAGACTGGTGATGCTTAGGCAAGGTAACAAAGGACATTAACCAGTTCATGAGCCATGATAAGGGACCAAGGATGTCTTGCAATATGAAGGATATGATCGAGGAATGATGGAGGGGGAAAAGACCAGATGGAATCCTGATAGATGGCGGAGCAACACTAATTACACATGGTGCCTGTTTGCCAGGTTTTCACCATGGTACTTGCCCAAAGCGCTTGTTTGCCAGGTTTTCACTTTTGGATAGAATTTTTCTCTTGACTCAAATTTTCATGCCAAGATGCCTGTTTACCAAGTTTTCATCAAGGCATCCATTTTTTCATGACATTTTACTATTTTTTTGATATTTTTTCAAGACTTTTAGATGAAATCAAGAATGTCACTGACAAATGCTGAGAAGATATATGTTCTTGGTGCTACTAGCTAATGAGCTCTAGATCCATGACTGACCATAATTATGGAGGATTTGTTTCGAGTCTGTGGCTAAAATCAAACAACTAGAAAGGCCTCGAGAGATACCATCGTGTACCGTATGTAAGAAAATGTCTATCTCTTGCGAATCAAGGCATCTAAGGATAATTGGGTCAATAGAAATGTCATGTGGGATGTCATTGATGATGACATATGCAAAGGCTTGTTGGATAAAGGACTGATTTTTGTTATAGGAAAAATTAGGTAGCTGGATTGGGGGATAAACAAAGGGATATAAGGGAGGGTTTGGAGGGTTGAGACCAATGACCTTCCACATGAACATTGATTGAGAGAACTCCAAAAGACTTTGTGGCATGTTGAACACTGGAACACTGATATTCATGGCATCATATTTTTCATTTTGTATCAGTGGGAGCTGCTTAGCTTTTGATTTTTTATGGTCTAATGGTGCCTTTTGGTTTTCACCAAGAGACCTATGCTTGTTATTTCTTTCTCTTTTTTCTTTGTAACTAGAAGGTGGAGTGGACTCGCCAAAATATGCCAATGTGTTCTCTTTAGGAGAAACTACTTCTTTATGATCCTTAGTCATAATGCCTTCAAATTCTATTTTAAGAGTGTCATCATCGTCGAATTGATCAAAAATTGGTGGTCCACATTGGTCCCAATCCAAAGGTTCAGGATAACTTGAGGAGATGTCATCATTAGTGTTGAACGGGCTTTGGTTGAAGGTAGGTATATGGGTAACTGATTCAACTAGGTCATTGGCGTTATGCTCAAAAGGGAGATGATTTTTGGTTTTAGGTGGGATATCCTTAGATGCCTTTTCATCCTTCAAAACATGCATAGTCTTACATGTAGGTACCATGGTACTAGGAGGAGCTATTCGTAATTGTTTAAATCCAAGCCCCAAACTAGGAGGTTGTCCTTTTTTAGTGATGGGTTCAATTATACCTTGTTTCTGAGATCCAAGACCACTATAGCCATCATAGCCTTGTTTTTACATGATAGTAAACCCAAGTCCATAGTTGCTAGGATATATCAAAGTGGGTTTTCATTCTGCTTTTTCTTTCTCAATACATATGGATGTATTCTCATTGATAGAAGTATAATTCTTTGTACTGATGGGAGAAAGTGGTGACTCCCTAACATGACAGACTTGAGACATAAAGTACTCTCCACACACATTGTCTTCAATCTTCATCTTTTCTTTGGCTTTATTGAGTAGTATATCATCATCCACATACTTAGAGGGATTTTTGGGTTGTGCTTCATTTTTGTTGGAATTTGGAATGCAGTAGCATCTCTTAGGTTAGCACAAAACTGGAAAGGATCTAGATCACCAGGGATGGTAACCTCTACGTTGTGATATGAAAACTTCAGACACTAATGATATGTAGAAGGGACTACTTTCATAGCATGAAGTCAAGGGCATCCTAGTATCATGTTGCAATTCATTTCTATATCTAGGACATGGAACAATGTATCTTCAATAGCTGGACCAACTCTGACAGGTAATGTGATGATGCCCCTGGAGAAGCGTTCACCATCATCATAAGCTTTTATTGTGATTCTTCAAGAGGGATCACCAAATGTAGGACCAAAAAATGGGTTAAATACATAACATACTATGAGAAAATCACAAAACTCAATCAACATACATTAGCACCCATTAGTCTACCATGAAAGCCAAACTAATAAAGAAAGCAATAGAAACCCCCTTTTTTGTTTGTAGCTCCCATGTCCTTCTTTCTTCTCCAAATGATTTTAGCTCCAATTTTTCTATAGTGCACACAAAATTGAAGCAAAATTCTATGATGTGGATAATGCCATGAGAATACTTGAAGTTGTGATTTGAATGTGAGAGATGGAATGAGAAATCTAAAAGAAATTAGGACCTAAAGGCTTCCAAGACTTCAAGAAGACCTAAAATGAGAGAAAGAGTGTCCATTTATAATCAACACTCAAAGTAAGGGCATTGGATTTGTCACCCATAGATGTGCGATGTGGCAAGAGATTCCTTTGAGAATCCATGACGCATATGGAAAAATATGCCAATTGTAAGATTCTATGACACATGAAAGTCAAACTTGGCTAAATGTGGAAGAGAATCTATGATGCATCATAAGATACCTCAACCCACTTAAAGCCAAGAATCTATGATGAATAAGCCAAATAGGGACATACATAAGAGATAAGAATATTTGATTATGAAAAGTCTTAGCCAAGTGTCGAAGGAGAATCCATGAGGTGTCATATCCAAGTGTCATGATGATGCAATATTTTATGGAATATTCTAATTAAAAATCCTCTTATTCCACAAAATAAGAATTAGTAGAAAATGGAATTAATGATGGAAGATGGATCTTGGGAAATTTAGAATTTCCATGGTTTGTAGATAATGAATCAATTGAATAATAAAATTAATTAATTGAGGATGATAATTAGGAAGAATAATAGAATAAAATTATGGGTTATTTAATCCTATAGAGGGAATTAGTAAATGATTGGCCAAATTGATTAAATGAATGCGACAGTATCCTTTGATGAAAATGTGATGATGATGGATATCAAATAAGATGATGAAAAGTAGACCAAAGCCATGGTCAGATTGATTGATAGATCGAAATTGATAACATGCCAAGGACACATGACATGAATTGGTTGATATGTAACATTTAACCGACATTGTAAATGCTACAAGATTGAAATTGATTGATAAGGTTTGATCACAATAACATCGGCGAACATTGTCAATGTTATTAAAATGGTTGATGATGCCATGATCTGACATTGAAAGCCTCAACAATGTCAAAGATTGGATGACATGAATGATAGTTTGACCTAGCATTGAGAGCCATGACAGTACTAAGGTCAGATTGATAAGATTGATAGGTTGATAGATTTGTAAGGCACTGAAAGCCACAACAATACCTAGGAGTATGAAAAATGATGATTGATTTGGGATGTTTGATATGTTTTGGGTTGATTAGGACTGATTTCAAATGATTCCAAGTTGATTTGGGGTGATTCCAGTTGATATGAAATTGATGTGAAGAAGGATACAAATGACAAAATATGGTCAATCTGGCCAAAAGATCAAAGTTAGTAGAATGAGAAAATGGGACAAATTAGTATGAAGAAGTGATGAAGTCATAGATGTGAACCATTTTTTAGTGTCTACAGTAAGGAAGCCATGTATATTCAGAAAAATCAAACGTCAATATGTCAGATGTTGTATATAAGTTTTGGCTCATAAGTGTTTTTGTCACTAATGCCAAAGGGGGAGATTGTTGGAATTATGATATATTTGTCATTAGTTACAACAGTTATTGGATTCTGAATGCTTACCGAGCTCATCACTTAGTCTACAGTTCATACCAAGCATTTAGTATTGATTACCAAGTAGAACAGTTCATACCATGCTGAACAGTGGTCACCGAGCAAATGGGAAGTTCAGCAATGTTTACCAAGTTCTCAGTGTTCACCGTGTCATCAATTGAAATCAATGTTTACCGAGTGATCAAGGTAAATAAAGGACTTAGTGTTTACTGAGTGATCAAGTTAAATGAAGGACTTAGTGTTTACTGAGTGATCAAGGTAAATGAAGGATTCAATGTTTACCAAGTCAAGAAGGTTATCAATGGATTCAGTTTTTACCGATTGACACAATATTCACCGAGTCACCAATGGTTACCGAGTTCCAAACTACTTAGAGTGATTAAGATGAACCATGCCTCTACTCTTACTGAGTGCATGATGATGCAATTTATTGTAGTGGATGCTGAGTATTAGAAGGTCACCGAGTTAGTTTGAGGAACTCGAGTTTTCTACTATCTGGCCGACTCAGTAATGTTTTTTTCACTTGTGTTTGGCCGACCTTGCCAGTGTGAATATTGGAATGATATATATGTAATGTATTATATCATTTGTAAAATATGATGAGATGATATATATCATTCTTGGTGTTGTATTGCAATATTTTGAGAAGAGTAAAAGTGAATCAGCAGCAGAACAAAGGAATATAGCAAGGTCAACATAGATGCAGAAAAGTTATATCTATCACATCAAGTGATTAGTGCATAAAGGATCATATTAGCAATTAGTTATAACCAGATCCACTACTTCATCCTAATAGGTGAGTTAGTTTGTAAATCCATTAATAGGGTAGACTTAATAATCTTTTGTAAATCTCCTAACAGAGTGCATACTTCATTGTATGTTTGTAAATCATCTAACAAGGTGGATCTAGCAATCCTACTTTCTCCTAACAGGGAAGATCACCAGAAGTGATCATTATAAGCCTTAATAGGCCAACTTTATATTGCAATATTGAATTTTTGTGGGCATCATCCCACCCTAGTTTTACTTTCTAATTGGAAGGTTTCTGGGTCACCAAATTAGTGTGTTATGAATGTTTATCTTTTCATGCATATAGAAGATTAGATGAATGAATGGTGAATATGTTATTATGCTGAATTGATTTAAAGTTTTAGGGTTACTGATTCACCCCTCCCCTCTCAATAACCTTGTTAGTCTTGATTATTTCCAACATTCATACTAGCACTTGCATACATAAGATACAAAGAAATGTAGAATATTTGATTCGTATTGAATTCAATCAGCTGATGATCAAGGGAGTCAATAATAACTTCTCCCAAATCAATAAATTGCTTTTGAATGGTGATGGATCTAATGTACAAAATTTTCCAGTCTTGAAAATCATCAATTGTCTCATTCCCCTCTATTCTATTGAGAAGGATGATCATATGAGAAATGTCTTCATTAAAAAAAATTCTAGACAAAGCTCTTGTTAACTGTAACTATTGTCTCCAAGCTTGTTCTAGCCAAATTTTAGTAATAACATTCAACACCTCTTTTATTCTAATAAAAATACCCTTGAGCACCTTCTTTAGATATTTTTGTGAATTCTTCCCTCACTGGTAATATGAATGAAATGGAGATAGATATTGGATCTATACTTTCAAAGACATTACCTCTTGAGGTCTTAATGTCTCTAGAATTTTGATCATATGCCTTAATACATTCCAAAACTAGTTTGGTACACTAAATTGTGAGTGAATGTCATCCTACATGAGCCAGTCTATTGTCTAATTTTTATTATACCAAAGGTGATCTATCCTCTTTTCTCATTTCCTGCCAAAAATCTCCAATATCAATGTGTCCCATTTTGGTTTTTGATATCTCGGGAAGCATTCTTGTGAGTATTTGGGGAGCTTCTTTGAAGTGTAATTTGTACCTCATAATATTTCTTAGAACTCCTTGTCCTAGTGAGATGTCAAATGAAAATTCAATGGTCCCTTGGCTTCCTATTTTCAAACTCTTGATTATATCCCCTTCAAATAATCATAAAACACTATCAAAGTTGTTATTATGTGCACATGTTCTCACATTTACTAGAAGCATTCCATCAAATAGTTTATAGGTTTTGATGAATAATTGGTTCCATCAAACCTCCACTTCTATAGATATATTAGAGTTACCTATAGCATAGGAAGATGAAGGTTAACATTGAACTTCATAATAATCTATTTTAACACCTACAGTTGTATCTATCTTGTTAAGGTGACACATATTTTTCAATTATTGAGATCGCATCTTGGTGTCAAATTTCATCAAAGAGTTCATGGGTTTTGTCATTATATTTTGTTTACATCAATTTTGAATTCAATCAAACATATTGAGACCCATGTGTATTTGCATATACATTATACTCTACACTTCAACTGCTAGAGCTTTAAGAAATCATAAGCATTTTGTCAAATAGATGTCATGTTAGCAAACTTGTCAAGGTTGTAGGCTAGAAGAGTAATGGATATTCGACCATATATTTCATCTAAATTATTATTTCAACACCTTATAGTATAGATCAATAGGCATAGTGTTCACTCTATTAAGGCTTCAAATATCCCATATACAAGACTCAAACTTCATTGTTGAATAGATTATTAGGATCCCAAATAAAATTATGTGATGTGATGGAACTCAAAACATTCTATGAAATAGCTGATAATATGTGTCTTTGACCTGGTAGTCAATGTCAAGTTTGTTAGAATATATAGTCCACCAATATAACTAAGAGGGTGGGGCGGGGGGGGGGGATCAGTTATCTAACCATTATCACAATTATCAACTTTATTGATCCTTAACCATATGAACAATATAATAAACAACCATGAAAAGATACTCATACACAATAACACCATATATGTTAACTATGGAGACCCTTGATCAAAGGGAAAACCCTAGTGGGGATGCTACCCACAAAATGATGTACTCATATAAGTATCCTTTGTTAGAGGATGGACCCTATTAGGAGTCTATGAAATATATTTAGTACATATCAGTTCTTGTTAGGGTACTTTGAATCCCTTCTAGGAGATTCTAACCCTATTAGGAGTTGCTCCAACAATATTAGGAGTTGTGCCAACACTGTTAGGAGTTGTAGAAGGTAGATGGGCCCACTATTTAGATAGCTTCAAGAGAAAGACTAATGGACCCACTATTTAAATGATCTTTGTATTATTCCTTGCAGAATAATAGAAATAGACTGTATTTTGATTCCTATTCCTCTATCCTCTCTACTAGACTTCTTCTCCATCTAATCTTGATAACATATCACCAACTTCACATCCATTAATTTCTTGGATCACTTATTCACATTTATCAAGTACTTTACTCTTGATTTCACTTCACAATCACACTTCCACACTTCTCAAACAAGGGAAACATCTATCCTTTATACCTTTTCCTCAAAAAAATTCCTTGATTTGGCCTTGAGGCTTTCACAATTAATTATAATAGGACCATATTAATATAATTAATTATTTCACAATCACACAACATTGTCAGCTCATAGTCTTTATAACTTCTCACACATGCGACTCCAAACCTTGCACACTCTCTAACATCATCATTAGACTTTCCTCTATTAATATCTAACTTTTCATAACCTATGTCTATCTTTTTTAAGAGATACAATCCATTCATTCTAGACTACTACACATATACTTTGTCTTTATAATGCTCTTTATAAATATCTCATATCTTCTACATATATTCAACTTACTCAACATGTACTTAACCTCATCATTAGGAAACATTGTAGAACATGTCCTTAACTACACTTCTCCTAAACATCAAATCTTTTTCTATATGACCACAATCTCTATCTGCTATTCTATCAGTCTTTATAGAAACCATACTATGTTGTCATCAATGACAAACAAAGTTGTGAATACAACATGAGAATCATGTTACATGCTAATGAATGCTTTGAATAATCCCTAAAGGAATACCATCATAATTCATGCTAAAAAATCCTCCTTTGGCATTGATGGCAACATAGATAGAAAAAATCCAAGTCCATGAATACCAAATTATTCACTGCTATTCTAGTTATCTTTTCAAATCCTCTTTATCAATCAAATCTAAAATCATTTGGAACATTGCTCAATTCTACATCTCTTAGGATTGCCATCATTTTTTCACACACTAAAAAACTCTCAGCTTCTCCTTCATAAATAAATCTATACTTATCTTCCCCTTTAGGCATTAATAACTCTTCATGTTGTGTATCTCCCTCATAGAGATATTCCTTCTCCTTATTTAAATGAATCTTTCTAAATCTCTTTACCAAACATATGCTTATATATCCATTAGGAATTTTTTTATGCATCTCCCTCATTGGTATGCATAGAGATGTTTTTCATGAGAACATCTCCCCCATTGATGTCAATGAAAAAGGCCTCATTATGTCAATCGTTTGGTCCAAGTCTTCAACCAGCTCAAGTATCTAATGACATTTCAATACCAATTACCAAGAGTCCTTAACGACTTTACTCATCATGGATACTTCAACATAAGAAGATTTAACATTTAGTCAAGACAAAAAATAGTGATATGTACCATTGGACTGATGCAATCTCTTCATCATCTACTCTAAAGGAGGTAGGGGTATAACCCCGAGCATACCTCTCAGTTACTCAAATGTATCATTAGGAAAGAGCTTTTTTAAAGATATCTAGAATCTAATCTTTAGTACTAAAATACTCTAATCTGATCTCTTTCTCTACAACCTTCTCTCAATAAACATGATACATAGTAGATATATGTTTTGTCATAGAATGGAATACAATATTTTTAGACATACTTATTGTACTTGTGTTATCATGATATATGATAGTTCAAGTTCTAAAAATTCTATCCCAATGTCTTTCAACACCTACTTCATCCACATGGCCTAATTACAATTTATACTTGTGCTACATACATTTCTTTAAGTGTATGTTGTGAAATAAAATCTTTTTTCTTTCTTAGCCAAGAAACCAATCTTCCTCCAAGAAAGAATGCTCCACCATTCGTGTTTTTTCTCATCTATACTACCTACCCATTCTACATTAGTATAGGAACATAAAGTGGAATCACTTGACTTGTCTTATGATATCCCTTTAAATATTTGAATGCCCTATTTAATTTTGGATAATGATACTCCTTTGGATCATCTTGAAATCTAGCTACAATCCTAGCTACATTTTCTATATATGGTCTAGGGTGAGCCTAATATTACAAACCTCTAATCGTAGATCTATACTTGTACTCAACTATAGGTGTCTCATGCTTTTTAGATAACTTATGACTAGTTATCATTGGTGTGCCGACACATTTACAATTTTCCTAGCCAAATATTCTTGACAAGTCTTTCAATTACTTATCTTGTGAAATGAAAATTCCATCACTATTTTTCATAATCTACAAAATTAGGAAGAAAGTCAACTCACCAATCATGTTCATCTCAAACTCATTCTTCATTTCTTCAAAAAGCTTATCGCTCACTTCATCATTTCCTACAAAAATTATGTCATTAATGAATATCACTATTGTGATATTGCTATTAGGATTTAATTGTGTGATTTTTAGTTAAATTCATTGACCCATGTTTCATGAGTAGTGATTCAACATGAATCCATCTCTCATGAGAATAAATGGAAAACTTAGCACTCATTGGATCTAGGTGATGCTCATAGGGGTGAAGCACTGGGACTTCCTAGGAGGTCACCCATCCCACTACTACTCTAGCTTGAGCGCACTTAACTACAGAGTTTCCTCCATAGTTAAACCTAAATCTTGCAACCCCATTTGCTAGAAATATCATAATTTGACTTGCTATGGAAATTGATAGCAATATCACAATTTGACTTTCTGTGGAAATTATCTGCTACTTATCAATATCACTATTACTAGAAAATCATTCTCAATTTCTTTTAAGTATAAGTTACTATCTATTGTATCTTAAAAAAATTCAAGCTTTTCAAAATACATGTTCAACCTTGCATACTAGGTTCTACGTGATTTCTTTAGACCATATAGAGCTTTCTTCAATGTGCATGCCATATCCTTGTCTCCTGTCAAAGGAAATCCTTCATTCTTCTCCATGTAAACCTCTTCTTCAAGTTTTTCATTTAGAAAGGATGATTTGACATCCATCTCATACACTTAGAACTCCTAAATTATTGCATAAGCCAAAAATATTATCACTTCTTCTATTCTAGCTATAGGTGCATATATTTCTTTATAATCTATTCCTTCTTGTTGTGAATAATCTTGCATACCTGTTTATGTTTGTTTCTTAAAAATTCACCTTGTTCATTCATCTTGTTTATGAATACCCATTTAGTTCCTATAAGATTCTTTTCTTTAGGCATGAGAACCAATTCCCGTGTCTCATTCTTCACATTCTAATCAAGTTCCTCTTTCATTGTTTGAATCCAATGATCATCATTGCATGCCTCATCTATACTCTTAGGTTCAACTTGAAAAATAAAAAATAATTCCTCATTAATTCTATTTCTTGTTATCATTCCTTTGTCTTTGCTTCCAATAATCTACTCTGGAGGGTGATTCTTTGTTAGGGTCTTGTTAGAGGTAGGAATTTCTAACCCAACTCTTATCTCATCTCTTGGTTTAGATCTATATTCTACTCTTTACTTAACAATTTTCACATCATTTTGCAAATCATTGTTAGTCTCAAAGAGAACTTCCACATTTTCTCTAACCATTGTAGGATCTTCTTCTCCCTACTGAGAATTATAATCCATCATGTTTTCCTTAATTCCAAACTTCTGATCCACTTTTACATTTGCACACTCAATTATTATCTTGGTTCTATGGTTAACAAATTTGCAAGCTTTACTTTTCAATGAATAACCAAGAAACATACATTTATCACTTATTGGATCAAAATTACCAACATTGTCATCTCTCTTTATATAACACTTGCTTCCAAAAAATTTGAAATACTTCAGTGAAGGTGTATGACCAAACAATAGTTCATAACAAGTATTATTTATATCTTCTTTGATCTATACTGTGTTCATGGTGTACACTACTACATATTGATAGCTTCTCTCCAAAATGTCTTGTATACATCATTCTCAAACATCATTGTTCTTACTACCTCTAATACAGATCTATTTGTGCTTTCTTCTTTCTCATTCTACTTAGGGGTCTTCACTAATTACAACTATTTATTAATTTTATTTTCTTCACAAAAAATGTTAAAATCTCTTGAAGTAAAATTTTCTTAGGGGTCTTAGGTGATCATAACTATCTCTTAATTTTATTCTCTTCACAAAACATGCTACCCACAAAATGATGTACTAATATAGATATTCCTTGTTAGAGGATGGACCCTACTAGGATTCTATGAAATACATTTAGTACATATCATTCCCTATTAGGAGACTTTGAATCCCTATTAGGAGATTTTCACTATCTTAGGAGCTGTGCCAACCCTATTAGGAGTTGTAGAAGGAAAATGAACCTAGTGTCCAAATAACTTCAGGGGAAAGACCAATGTACCCTATCCAAATGATCTCGGTATTATTCCCTGTAGAATAATAGAAATGAATTGTAATTGGTTTGCTCTTCCTTTGTCCTATCTATTTGACTTTTGCTCCTTCTAATCTGGATACTAGATCACCAACTTCACATCCAATAATCCCTTGGATATCTTATTCACATTTTCCAAGTACTCTTCTCTTGTTTGCACTTCACAATCACACTTCCACACTTCTCAAACGAGTAAAAAGTATTTAATTTATATCTTGTACTCAAAAAAAATCCTTGAGTCGACTGTGAGGCTTTCCAAATTAATTATAATAGGACCATATTAAGATATTTAATTATTTCACAATCACACAACACTATCAGCTCACCGTCTTACAAAATCTCACATGTGTGACTCCATACCTTGTGCACTCTCTGATGTCATCATCAAATTTTACTTTGTTACTTTCTAGCTTTGCATAACATGATTCTATCTTTGTTAGGAGAAAAAATCCATTCATCAAAGACTACTTTGTAGATACTATATCATTTTACTACTCTATAAAGCTCATATACAATCTACATGTCTTTGACTTACTTGATGCACACTTAGCCTTGTCATTAAGGCATAGTATACAACATGTCCTTAATGTTGGTAATATGGTCAGTTAGATATCTAGAGTGTTGTAATTTTTTGCAACATACATTCAGTATTTAATTTATGCATTTAGATTTAGAAAATTCTCCGTGTTAGATAGTTTGCAGCAGTACATAGACAGATGAGATGTGTATGGATTGTAGACTTTGAGTTAGCTTGTGCGAGGTTGAGAATAGTTATATGACAATGTTATGATGACATAGGTTAGTATGCAGATGTGTATGGATTGTACAAACCAATCTATAATTGATTTACCAGTTCTAGTATTTAACATAATAGAATAGAGCATATCAGAAAATTGGATTGCATGACCTAAGAAATTATTTTTCTAAAATGATAATTACTATGTCATGATGGACCAATATCCTAGATTTTTACCCTAAGTTAATTTTACATTTAGTCAAGCACTTGAAAGCACCTAAGGTTGACTAAGCATCTAGATTTATTAATTTGCAAGATATAAGTAAAGATCTTTTTGTGTGTAGATAATATAAAGTCAACAAGTGTTGCAAACTATTCTAAAGAAAGATTATATAATATGAAAACCTTATGTGATGAAAAAGATGATGTATGATCAAAGAAAGTGTGAGATATAGTAGCAAGATAGGATTGTATGCATACCTATTCTTGTGAAGAACTTAATTGCATAATTGCGTGTTAGGGAAGTGGGCTCTTCTTGCATACATTGTATTTGATCTACCAATTCCTAATAGGTTGAGGCTTTTAACAAGGCCTAGTCCTCCAAAAAGGACTCAAGACACTATATATTATTATAATTGTCATGATTATGGACATAAAATAGTAGATTTTAAGAAACCTGAGTTTAATGTTAATAATACAAATAATAGAATGTTTAGGAATACTAACCCTATAGGTAAATAAAAGAGGAAGATCAAAAAGAAGATCTAATGATGGAGAAAGATCTAATCATGAAAGGAACCTATTTATATGTTAAAAGTGTAGCAATCCTAGACATATTACAAGGTATTGTAGAGCACTTGAAAGTGTGAATAGAACTAGTCAAAGAAAGAATGCACCTATATGTCAGTTACACAATAAATTTGGACACACAACATGATTATGTAGAATGGATAGAAGGAACTTCAAAAGGATTCCCTATTATAGAAGGAATAATAATAGGAATGATAAAAGGAATTCTAACAAAAATGATAATAGTAAAAAAGTAGTGAAAGAGCATGTTGATGAATTCAAAGAAGAATTTTAAAATATAAGAATCTAGAAAGTTCTTATATAGTTTTGGAGGAACAGTATTTTGATGCACTTGATGATAGATTGAAGTTAGATTTTTTTTTTGACTCGTCCTACTTGAATTAAGCATTTACAGTAGAGATGGAGTGTTAGCTAGTCAGAACTAATTTTAAATAGTGAATTAGAAGTTGCACAGATAAGAGAAGGTAGAAGACATAGAGAATAATATATGGTCAAGAACACAAGCATAAATATGATTGCAAGAAGCTGTAAGAAAGAAAACAATGTTATTGGTAATTAGTGAAAGTATTTGAACTTGTGGTAGATACACATTTAATGTGAAGTTTGGTTTGAAATGATTTAAATATTAAGAAGAAGATTGTTAGTACCATTTGATCATGCAAATAGTTTAGAGTGATTTAAGAGAGATTTGACAATGATTTCAAGTGCAAAGAAAGGCATTTGAAGTGTGAAGTTACAAAAGCCCTAAACATGATATTTTAAGGTATTTTATGAAGCTTTGATTAAAGTTCTATTGTAAATAGTTAAGAATTGTGGAAAGTTAGATACTATATGATGTAAGTGATAGGATGAGGTATAAGTTTAAGAAACACCCATTTGTTTCTTTAATGGATGATCTGTTAGGAGTATTTTACAAATCTCATCGAATGTGCTTGATGTAGAAGACATTTGAATTTATATTCAATGAAAGTTTTAAAGCATTGGAGATGATGATATTCATAAGGATTTAAGAGTCTTTTGTAATAGTGAACTAACCCTTAAATTCGAGTACACACACTAAACTGAATTGAATTTGATCAAGTAGATGTTCTACACAAAGTTTAACAATCATGAGTGGATCAAAAGCATTTTGAGTTCATGATTAAATGCTTTGGATAGGTGATGTATCAGTTACAATTGACAATGACATAATTCATAAGGTCACATGTATGATCAATGAAGGATGCAACCCAATGAACAATAGAAGCATGAGGAAGATAGTTGAGACAAACTTGTACACCAAATTTGATGGAAGAAACATGAAAGTTGACATGATTCTAGACAAAGGAGTTAAAATATTAAGAAAAATTCTTGGATATAAATTAAATCATAGTTCTAGAGTGAACTCAGTGCTAGCAAGGTTTATGCATGCACCATATGTGATGGTTGTAGAGAAAACAAAGGGAAACATGTGTGAGATTGTTAGGATATAGCTATTGGATAACTTTGCAAAGATAAAGAAGACCAAGAATGTTGTCTTTAGATTTGATTCTTTGTTGACACATTTTTTCTACGCAACTAAGAAGTTCCTAGGTATGACTAGTTGGAAAAGTAATGAATGTTCTATGAAGTTGATATCACAATGTTATAGGGTGAGATTGGAAAACATAAGAGATAGTAACATTGATAGAAAGATGAAGAAACTCCAATTTGAGATGAAATAGAGATATAGAATCCCTCCCTCCATGGTAAAAAATTATAAAAATGAGATATGCTTAATGGTGGAAATTGATAATGCTTGTATGGAAGAAGTTGAACCAAGGGTAAAATTAATTGAACCAATGGGATACGAGATCAGTGAAAAACTCATAGAAGGGTAAGCATAGATCATACTATAGCCAGAGAAGGACATTGAATTCCTTAGATGGAGTACCTATGAGGGGAAGGTAAGGGATGATCATTTTAAAATTCACAGCAAGGAGATTAATAAGAAAGTGGAAAAGAAGATAGATAACATCCTCCAGGAATTAGGTATGTCTCAAGAGGAGTTTGATGAGATTAAAGCTATTGTATTGGAAATGTGTTAGTAAACAATTTTGTCATTGTAAAAATGGCCCAACGAAGTGTATGTTGCAAACTATTAACAATAGTTTTATAGGCCCTTGGTATCCAGCCATCCTCTGCATTTAGAGGGGCAACTCTGTCATATCATGTAATTTTAAAGATTTTCAAATAAAGAATTTAAACTTTTAAAGATCAAGGAAAGCCATTGATGGTGAATGCACTACATGACATCATAGCTTTCTGGAGTTAACATAAAATGATAATAAAGATAATCAAGAACTATGCTTGAAAATGGTCATTACCACCATGTTGATTCATGGTTCATAAATAGTCACACAATTCTGTGAAAACATTCACTACAGAGAGAATCAACAATTTTATGTTGCAATAATCTAGATTTTAAAACAAGAAATCAAATGCATGTCACATTTTATTTTCTTGCACCAATAATGTAATAGAGATTTTCAATTTCAAAGAAAAAATCTATACATACTTTACAAAATTTGTCTTCTAATCAAAGTTTTAGCACAGTGTTCCCTTTTGAAAAAAAAGTCCCTTACAAAGCTAAAAAGATTCCTTATATAGAAATAGAGGTTAAGAGCTACCTCCTTGTGGTAAATAACTACCTTTAAAATACATAATTTTGGAGAGGTTAGTTAACCTCACTAAAATTAACCTATACAAGGAAAAATCCAAAAAAAAAACTTTAGCTAGAATTACTAAGGATGTGCCAATAGTGGCATGTTGTGATGGTTAAATTGTTGAGTTGTTATCCTTGCCATCAAGGTTCAAATATAATGGGGATGAGGTCCCCTATTTGTGGCCTCACTAGTTCATAGATCTAGGTCAAAGCGTTTACCCCTCCTTAAAAAAAAAAAAAAAAAGAATTACTAAGAATGTATACATATCCAATCATTGTTCTTCTAGCTATGAACTCTATCTATCTAAACATGATTGACTTATCCTAAAATGTCCTATTAGTGTCAAGGATGATCATCATTGAATCATAATTTTGAATGAACATGTTCTCCATCATGAGTTTGGCTGTGAAATATTTATCCTGGATCTCTTTGGACTCTTATCGATAGGCTGCAATGTTGTAATCTTCTAGAGTGACTGCAACTAGACCAAGATTCATGATTGTTTCAGCATTTGATACTTGATTCTCTATTTATAAATGAATTTGGATACTAAAAGAATCAAGAAGAAATTTGCAATCAATATTTTAAAGATCACTTACTACCAGCCCACCTATTATAGTAGAGACTAATTCATCCACAACTTTCATTTTCAACTACTTCTAACAAGCTATTAGTTTTCCAAACTTAGTGATCCCTTTGCTAATATTTATCATTTTCAAATTAAAAATTTTACTCCAGATATGTGTCTGATTCTTGCTTGCATCAGCAATAGTTTTCTCGAGAACTAAGGTTTTTGTATCTAACTTGGTTATTTCTTGTAATTCATTAGCTACTTTTTGCCAAGTGACTTTCTATTCTTTGTTGCTTTCTAGCTCTTTATACATTTCTTGTATCTATTTGGGGTCTTTTCTATATGTTTCCTTCGCTCCACTTATGAGTTTTGAAGCATCTTCTATCATTATGTTTATCCAAGCTTCGATCATCATACTATGTGACTTGTGTTTGTTTACTCTTTCAACAACAACATGATCAAGAATTCCATTAGGACCTACAGATGCTAGTGAAGTAACTACTATATTCACATTAGAGTAATCACTAAATAAATTGATGTAAGAGACCAGCATTTGAACATGCTCTTTAAGTTTCTCCTTGGATCTTTTCTCTGTCTTTTCTCTTTGTAACATTTGGGTAGTAGTCACTTCAAAATTTTGAAAATATCTTTATGTAGTAGATGGACCAAGATCAACCTTATCCAAAATGCAATCCGACTTAGATGCTTCATCAACATTCTTTTCAATTATGGGCTTGGCTATTTCTATGCATAGATTTCCTGAAGTTTTATCAATGACCAACCTATACATCACTTTATTCTTTTTCACTTTAGGAGGCTTCTAAAGAAAAGTAGAGATTACATCAAATGGAGGCAGGATCACCTAAATTACTTTCTTCTTCTTTTGGAGAATGGTTTGGAACCATGAATGTGTAGTATCTAGAAGTGAAACTTGCAAGTTACCTATTATATTTTCAGCAATTAACCAATTGTGTGATGTCTATTAATGATATCTAAGGAGGAGAGAGTCAAAATTACCATGTGATGAGAGGATGTAATGGGGATGTGTGGTTCAATAGTTTGAGGAGTTCTTTGATCTTTCTCATTAGGTTCATTTCCTTTTTTATTCACTCTAGTAGATTTACCTTTCATTTTTTTCCTTCTTCTAACTATAAACTTAGCTAGTTGATTTAGATTTTCATCTTGATCTAGAGCATTCATATCCAATTGTTGTATTTTCTCATAAGAAGTTGCCTTTAATGTCATTTGAGATGATTCTTCTTGATTACCTCTCATCTCTTTACTTTGAAATTCACCAATCACTTTTTTCTTCTTTGATTTTACTAACTCAATCTCTTGTTCTTTTAAGGACATAGGTAGTTCTTTCTCTCAAACTTTTTAACTCCTAAACTAACCAGTCAATAGGAGGAAGATCTAGTAATTCAATTTTCTCATAGTAGAAGGTATCAACCAAGGAAAATTCATCATCATTTACACTTGTCACATCAATATCCACCTTGAAGTCTATCACCTGTCTTATGGTAAGATGCATCCAATCTCTCTTCCTAACTTCAAAATGATTTTCACAATCTTCCCAAAAAAAATTCTAGAGCTAGAAAGTGACCGAAGTTGGGGTTTATCTTTAACTCATTAATTGCATAGCCTTTACTATCATAAGGGAAATTCATAGTATACGGATGAAAATTAATTATGTAGATGGAGCATTCTATGTTCCTCACATCTGATGCAATATCATAAGTATAATACCCAATGCCAATAGGGAAGGGTACTTCATCTATCCTCTTGTTCCTATAAAGTTTATTGATTTGACTAATCTGCATGCACATTTCAATAAAGAGAAATTTATCATCAATGAATCTAGGTAGCATTAGGGGACACCCATCATAGGAAACTAACTTGATATAAGTGAACTTTGGGAACTGTATGAAAGCACTTCCATATTTTTGTACTTTCATCACTACTTCTAGTGAAATTATGAGTCCCATGTTTCCCTGAATTTCTCTTACAGTCAACATTGTGCATGAATTATTCACTCTTCTAAAATGGTGTAAGCTATTTTCATATTGTATCTGAGCAATGTGGTTGTAAATAATAGTCATACCTACCAATTAAGCCCTAAACAACTTTTGGTACTTGCAATAACATAGAAAAGTATGAAGTCATGTAGAAATAATCATTTTCCTAAAGTTCTATGAGTTTCCTATGCAATGAGTCACTGATTATTTAAGCCCAATCAATGTGTTACTTCCCTTCATAGACGATGTTGATAAACAAGAACATCCAACCTTCAAACTCATGTGAATCTTAGAGTCATATTATCCTACTTAATAGAGTTACCATGTTCTCTACATTTTCCTTTAACAATGATCCGTGGATGGATTTGGCTAGTTGAGATTTCCCTTTCCTTGGTTGCAAGACCCATGAACTCATAATGTTCAAACATTGAGTCTAATTTTCCATATAGTACTTCTTGGGGGTTCTTAAATTAATGTTGGCATGTTGCACTCTAGGAGGTCATTGAAAGGCAATGGCAATAGAAACAAGATCTAGATGGACAATCACTTTATTATTTGCTGAATGACTTCCCTAGTATTTTGATGATAGGCCTTCATGCATTCCAATACTACAATAGGATATTGTACTAAGATGGGTTGCCATCCTACTTGAGCCAAGCCACTTTCCAATATTTTTCTAGCTAAAAGGGTCCTATCCTCACTCTCAACAGTTGGACAAAAGTCTTGAGGGCTAGTACTTCCTAAAATGGTATCACCAATGTTGGGAAGTGTAATTTTTAAAATGGGAGCATAATCTAGCCTTTGATATTTGTATTCCATGCTTTGGCTATTGATCCTTCCTGTTGATTACTTTAAATTCCTTCAATGTTCTTCACAAATTGTAGACTTCACAATTCAAATTAAAAATTTTTTGAAGACACTAAAACCTATACTCTATTTGAAAAATTACCCATGAATTCATATATGCTACTGTGCAAACTACTTGAGCTAGCTCCAATATTTTGTTTCAGTACTTTTCAATAAATTTTCATATATTTTATTAATGCATCATTCATAGTAGCATATATATCAATCCCTATTTTGCAACACATATCTCCATCATTGCAAGTACAAGATATATCTGCTTAATCTTTCTTCTAGTTTTTTGAGTTGTTGGAAAACATGGTGTTGTTGCTAAGTATTCATAAATGAATTATGTCAAATAGTTCAAGTGCCTGTGCTAGGACCTTTCTAATTGCCAGATTAATTTATAAAGCTACCAGTTGAAGTTTGTTATTTGGTCAAACAATTCAACCAAATTCTAATTGTGCATTTCATCAAACAAGTCATATTCAATCCAAAGGCTATAACATCTTTAGGAGCTTTTAATAAATGAATCAATATTCATTCTTGATGCATCCACATTGAGTGTTGTGGATTGGGAGATGTAGGAAAAATTATAACTGAGAGTATATATGTTTCTCTAAATAGCTCATAGGCTTCGTAATCATGGTGACCATACCTATAGCTATTGTATCCATTACTATATTCATAACCATTATATCTTGTTGTATGCACCTTTCTTGACATGCTAACAAATTGTTTTTTTTTTTTTTATATCACTTAGTGCATAATCAAGAAACTCATCCAGGTAGAAAGCATATTTGTGTACAAAGGCAAAAAATTCTGAGTGATGGGAATGTGAGTCATCTATAAAATTAGGCAATTTCAATGAATTAGCACCACACCTTGCTACATAAAGTACTTCATGCTCAAATCTTGGATCACCATCATGCAACAACCTATGGATGATCCACACGACTTTCACTCTACCTATAGCTCCTTATGCTATAGATTTGAGATACATAATCCAATTTTTAATACATAATATCCTACAAGATAAATGCTTGATGCAATCACCATTTTAGTTGGTGTGCAATCTTCATATCATTGGCTTCTTTTATATCAAACAAATCATATATCTCAGTTTGAGATAATCTCACAATATAATGATGCCCTTTGTTTACTACCCATACTTTCATTAAGTTAATCTTCTTTTCACACAGGCTCAAAGCTTAGGGAAGTTGGTCAAACATTGCATGTGTACCTTACAACCCTTATTTTCATTGATATCTATAGGCAACCAATCTTTTAAAATTATTTAATGCTACAACTTGGAGGTAATCATTGCCACCTTAGAGGTCTTCACATTTGGTTTTCCTAATAGGGAGTTAATTGTTATCATCAGACTTGCATGGGTCTCAAAAATACATATTTTGGACTCAAAAATTAACCTCTTTCAAAAAGATTAATGGTTAATTATTTAGCTTAGAAAATATTTTTTGACCCCCATACGTTAACCTTTTAAAAGGTTAATTTTGCAAGCTTATCTTAACCTATTTTTAGAAGGTTAATTTTGCAAGCTTATCTTAACCTCTTTTTTTTTAGAGAGGTTAATGGGTAATGATGCAATTGAAAATACACATTTTTGGTTCCTTCATTACCCTGTGACAAATTTTTGACTTGGAAGATGGATTTTGAAAATTTGGAGTGCTGGGCGAAGCTGGGAATGAGCCAGAGACATTGAAGGGAAAAATTTCTTAGAAACTCAAAAATGAAATGACCATTTCAATGCTTAAAATGAGGCATTTCTCAAAATAACCATAGCATTAACAAGATCAAAATTGAGAAAATTTTGATAACCTAGTAATAGTTGGTTCTATCTAGGGACAAGGACTTTATAAGGGCATAGCTCAAATCCAGAAAACCTACAACAATGCTTTATCCATTGGGTTGTAGAATCAAGTCACCTAAGGGACCACTTTGCAAAAGAGGGAGCGAATACCAAAAATGGGACATTTGAAAGAAAAACTAATAGCATCACAAACTGATAGGGGCACACCAAAAATGGGACAACTTATATACAAAAAGGTGTCAAACTACACCTTCTACTAATGATAATGCTTCAAGTGTTGCCCGCTGTAAGGTAAGGGCAATTGGGTACCACTTGGGTATGAAAAAATAAAGGAATTCTTTCCACATACCTCTTTGATTAGGAATGGGCCTCTCCATAAGGATTCAAATTTTCCATGTAAACCCTTTTGCTCTCTATGCTTATCCTAAAGTAGGACAAGATCACCTTCCTAGAACACCCTCTATTTAGCTTTCTTATCAAATAAATTCTTTACATGGGATTCATGTTCCTGTATTATGTCTACAATTGCATCTCTTTCCTCTTCTAGTTTGGTCAGATATAATATTCTCTTTTCAAGAGCATCTTTGAATTTTCAATAGCATCTTGTAACTTCAAAACAAATAATTCTAGAGGAAGAGGAAAAACTTGTTCAGTACCATATAGTATCTCAAAGGGAGATAGTCTTGTTGCTCTCTTCTTTGTGGTATGATCTACCCATAGTGCATCATACAAGTATTTGTGCCAAGACCTCTTATTAACATCTATTAATTTTTGTACAATGGACATAATATTTTTATTGCTAGATTCTGCTTGGCAATTTCCATATGCAAAATAATCTAAGGAGTGAGAGAGAATAATTCCATATTAATAGCAAAAGGTTGATATCTCTTGGGAGGACAAGTTTGTAGCATTATTGGTAACCATCTTGTTAGGGACACCAAACCTAACCAAAATATTTTGTTTGATGAAATTGCACACCACTTTTGAAGTTGCTTGCTTGACTAGAATGACTTATACCCACTTGGTAAATTAATCAATTGCCATTAAAATGTGAGTATATATAGTAGTGGATGAAGGATGGATAGGACTGATGAAGTCTAAACCTTATTGTCAAAAGGGTTCTTCGATCACTACTAGTTTCAAGGGCAGTGCTACTAATTAGACTCTTCTTTTGAAATATTGACATGATTCACAATTCTTAATCCATTCTTCTACATCTTTGAACATTTTGGGCTAGTAAAAAAAATTTCTTAGGATTTTATAGGCTATTACTAATGCTGAGTAATGATCTTCACATGCTTCATTATGAAACAATTGAAGCAACTCCTTTCTTTGTTTAAAATCAACACATCTTAGGAAGGTACTATCTATTCCTTTCTTGTAAAATGTGTCACCCCAGATAACATACTTTTTAGATTTCAATTTTAGGGTCCTCTTTTCTTTGGGTGACAGATGAGTTGGGCATTCTCCATATGTCAGAAAATAGGCAATATTGGAAAACCAATTATCGACATTACTAATGAATATAACTAATGGAACTTCTTTTTCTATCTCTTCTTCATTCCTTTAAGATCCTTCAATGATAGCTTTGCACAAACCTTTCCCTCTAACAAGATTTATGTTTGATATCCAGATCATATTCTTAGGTATGTGCAGGATCATGGTGTGCCAAAAAGTGGCAATCTGAAAAATCTGTAGTTCTGAAATATCTCAAACCATTTCAAAATCTATTCCAACTTTTTTCCCACCCACCCTAATACTAAATGAAAATAATTAATATCTTTATAAGGTCTTCTATATATTCTGATACCAAACCTATATGGTCAACTTTAAAAACATCCTAAAAGTGTGCTTTTGGCCTGTTTTTATGTGATTTTTACTTCAAACATGTAGTTGATGACTTTTTTTTCACCAAAATTTGATGAAATGAAAAGAGGTTCTTAAGAATGTTCTTATCTTTTCTAATAGATTTATGTATAAAGTGTTAGCTAACACACTACTTGAAAAATAACTATAACTTTCAAATGGTACAACATTTTTAAAATCCAAAAGCTACATCACATTCTATGTTTCTTCTACTATAAGAAGAACAACTGAAAAATTAAATTTTGCAGGGTTTTGAATTAGTTAAGATGGTTAGACATGAGAGTTTTTTATTCTAGAAATAATAAAGTTAGAAAAAATAATTATTTTTTATTTATTTAGAATAAAAATACCCAAAACTATGTGTCACATCTAGCCATGAGTCTATTACTTATATCTAGAATATTGTTTTAAAATATTATCATTTGATTTTGGTCAAGGTGGTTAGACATACATCTACTTCTTATTTTTGTTCTGAAATTTTTGTAATATTGCATTAAAATTCACAATTTGACAAATAAATTTTTATTTCTTTAAGATATGTCCTAGTAGTTCTGAAACTAGATTCAATTTGCTAGAAATTCTTTTCTCTCAAGTTATTGATGTAAAGTTAATAACAAGTAGAAAATTGCATGCCAAGTTGACATAACCCTAATTTTCTAATTTTTTATTGCCATTTAAGAGTATAGTTTGGTTGACCATGATCCTACACATACCCTCTTGTACTTTAGCTATCCAAGAAGCTCTTTTGTTCACACCATTCTCTTGTTGTGTTAGAAGAGTTTTCAATGTTGAATCAAGAACAAATACCTTGGAGTGAGAGTTCAAGATGTAAAGCCTAAATTTTTTCACTGCTCTGATCAGAGCATATGCATTCTTTTTTATCAAAGAATATTTCAATTAATTTTTCTTATGAGGGACACTAATGAATTCTATTGAGGCCTCAGCATTGTCTTTTTCAGGTTGATTTAGTATAGCAGATAAGGTGTTCTCAGATGCATAACAATATAAATTAAATTTTTTAGAAAAATCTGGATAAGAAAGGGTAGGGGTATTAGTAATCACAGTCTTGATTTGTTCAAAAGAATCTTTACCTTCCTTTGTCCATTTAAAATTTGTATTCCTTTTCATCATATCCACAATTGACTTTGTTATCTTAGAGAAGTCTAGTACAAACCTCCTTATGAAGTTTATTTGTCCAAAGAAAGACTTGACCCCTAGTTTACTCATGGGAAGTGATAATTGTTGGATAGCTTTTTCCCTTTGAGGGTTTATATATGTCTGAGTAGTTTTCCTTCTATCAATCCAAATATAGACTTCTTTGGATTTAGCAAGGTGTCATGGGTTTGACATCAATGCAAGATAGATTCTAGATGATCACATGGTGTCTTCTATGTTTTGAAAATACTATAAGATCGTCAAGGTACATGACAATGATCTTATTCTTGAGATCTACAAATGAATGATCCATTCCTTGTTGAAATGTGGAGTTGACATTTATCAAACCAAAAAGCATACAATTGTAGGCAAGCGCACCCCATAGAGTGGTAAAAGCTATTTTATATTGATCTTCTAGCACAACATTGATCTGAATATAAATGAAGAAACCATCTAACATTGACATGAGCTTAGAACCAAATACCAACTATAAAATATGATCCATGATAGGGATCCCATAATTATCCTTAAGTGATGCTTAATTCAAATTCTAAAAGTCATCACATATTCTTATCTCACCATTCTTCTTCTTGACCGAGACAATATTGGCTACCCATGTTGAATGGTGGATAGGTTAGATAATCCTTGCTTTAAGAATTTTATCAACTTCATTGAATATAGCGTTAGCTACTTTGGGATTGAATTGCCTTTGTTTTTACTGGAAGGGAGTTGAACTAAGTTTCAAAGGAATCTGATTCTTAAATTTTCCATTCATGAATTCCTTCAAATCTTCATAACCCCAAGCAAAAACATCCTGGTAAGCTTTCAAAAAATTCATGAATTCTTCTTTCTCTTCTGGTGACAAATCTTTCCCTATAAGGACCATCTTTGGAATTTCTTCAGAATCGATGTTTACCTTCTCATAATCCAAAGAGTTAGAAGATTTACTATCTTCAACTTTCTCTTTCCTCTTATCTTCTTTATCAAAAATACCCTCAAGGGTGACTAATCCTCTTGGAATAACATTACCTTGCAGTTGAATAATCTCAAGATTATCTCCTAGTGTTCCATCATGATTATGTTATCCTTCAAAATTAAAATCTTAAAATGGAAACCTTCCCTCAAGAAATGCAATGATTTTCTAATCATCATCAAAAACTTGCCAGTGTTAATCATTATCTAACACATTGGGTGTACAAATCATCTCTACTATGTAGATATCTCTTTTGAACTTAGGATGAGGAATAAGGAGAGAGGAAAAGGCTGAAAGAAAATCATCTTTAGAATTTTGTTCATGAGGGATAGCACATAAAGAAAAAGCATCCAAATGCTCAATCTCATCCCACACTCTATTTCTATATGCCTTTAGTCTTGCATTCTTTCTTTGATATTGCTTCCACACCTGGATGACAACTAGTTCTACATCTCTTGATACCTTGAGTTGTTTGATCCCTTTTTATCATGCATACTTGAGGCCAAGTAGAAGATCTTCATATTCTATTATACTATTAGTGGTTTCAAAAAAAAACTTATAATCTTTTAGGAAGTTTTCTACTTTTGGTGATATCAAAACTATCCTAGCACCTAAACCAGAAGAAGAAGAACTTTCATCAAACTCTATTGACCACAATTCATGGGTTATATTAGGGATAAGATGCTCAGATACATCTTCTTTAGTGGATTTTTTCATATATGTTCCATGTCTGGTATCAATATACAATATTTCAGCCCTTGGATCATTTGATTTCAAGACTGTATATTTAGTTTTAGGTTTAGGATTGAGTTTAACCTTTTTATCCCCAATCAGGATAAGGGCATGAGACATGTCTATCTTGATTTCACCGCCGAGATCTTTCCAAAAAAATCTACTCAATAGAATCTCATAACTATTTGGGATATCAGTAACCAAGATATTTAGTTTTAACTTCTTTTCAAGATGTACTGCAAGGGCTACTTGAGCATCTTTTAACTAGCCAACCAGTGGGACTTCTTTTGCCTCCATAGAATACACATCCATAGAATATGTTGGTGTTTGAAAATTCTAGAGGGTTTCCAATTATCCCACTAAGAAATTGACATATCTAGGGGTAGCTAACTCCCATTTTCAACATTCTATTTTTGACAATAGGCCAACTAGAAGGCATGATCCTTCTTCTACTTCAAGCTTTGCTAAACCTAGGCATGTAGACCTCAGATTCAAATGATACTATAACAGTGCAAAAACATATCCCTGAATCTATCAAGTAGATTTTAACCCTTATATCTCCTAATAACACATGAGATAACATCAATCTACATTAGCTAAATGCAGATCTATGAATCTCAGAAGCAGAGTGAGGGTACTACATTTAGGTCCTTCAGCATGAAAGGGAAAGAATGTTTGATTAATACTGTTGAATTCAAAAAACCCTTAGGTATGCAGTAGTAAGACTTAATGATCCTATAACTGATCAGTGCTTAATCCATTGGGTAAATCTATGAATCAAGTGCATACATATGAATATCTGATACTTATTTATATATTTAGATATCTGATCTAACTATTTACCTTGCAAATAGACATCTGTGCTCAATTTGAACCTCATTCTTACATGATATCCCCATTAGTAAACTTGCAACCTCTTTAATTCCTTGAATCATTTACATAACTTCTTGATTCATAGGCAACAACAAAATAACATAAAGCCTTAAGGGACTACAACTACAACCTAAGCTCTTTGTTCAAAGATCATAAAACATTGAAGATCACTAATAAAGGGAGATAAGAATCATAATGAAACTAATGAATCTGTTGTTCCTTGTATTTATTTTCTTGAAATGATACAACCATATGCATGAAATGAAATACATGAAACAACCTAATAGATTTGAACTATCTGTATATTCCTTCCTACTGCTATTCATACAAGAGAGAATATGCTAAAGAATGAAGGTGGAATAACAATTTTGGATCCAAAGAAATGGTCTCACAAAATGACTAAAAATTTCTTGCCATGGTCTCATAGTCAAAAAATTGGAACCCTTACAATGAATCATAGAAAGAAAGATATAGTCAAGAAAGAATTCCTAGATTTGTTCTGAAGATGACAAGTGTCCACTTGGAATCCAATCTTTTTCAGCTAAAAAAGCTCTCTCTTCTCTCTACCATTTTGATCTAATTTTGTTTCATCATTGTCCTGTAACTAATTTGCAAAATATCTCTTGCTAAATGATGAAAGCCTTTATATTTGATTTGCATGAAGAATGCTGATAAAACTCCATCTGATTGATTTAAAAATGACCCCACCTACATTTTCTTTGTCTTTTATGCATATTCAAGTCATCACTTTTCTAGAAATCAAAATTGAACTTCATCACCTGAATTTAGTTGCAAGATAGGAACCTGAGACAAAACCTCCTGTAGCTCGAATAGACGGGTTCCTATATAGAAACTAACCTTGAAATCAAAAAGTTTAGATTCTCTTGATTCTGGCGATATATAACATTGCATATCTAGCCACTTGAAAACCCCCAAAAAGTTGATTTGAAAATCACTCCTTTGTTAGGAAAATTCAACATTTCCAATTTTAAATTTTAAATTTTCAAAAATTTAAAAATTTCTAAAGTCTAAACTTTAGATTTAATGCCTCTTTGAAATTTAAAAACTAATCATGACATGCTTTTTGAAAACAATTTAAAATTATATTTCATACTCATCAGATTTTTTCTCTATCTTTCAAATTTGGGATCAACTATCCTTTCACCAAGTGCTACGTGGTAGCCTCTAATTGGTCGACCTGCCACCTCATCACCATGTGGCACTCACCTACTTGCCTGCACTTCTTAATGACCTTTCAACTCTAAAATGCAAGATTGCATCGTCCATCAGATCATGACATGTGTTACGATCTGAGCACTTCTCGCCTGAGCTGCTCTGCAATGCCACTTCATCATGTGTGAGACCCACTGCCACATGGCAACATCCTGCATTTCCACATTTTCTAACTCATGAGCACCTTTAGTTTGTGAGCGTGCGTTGTTTTTTTGATGTGACCCATGTTAGCATCTGGGCGCCTACCTCCACATTAGCACACATGCGTCTTTGTTCAAAATTTGCATTTAGTCGGCTCTAGCTGGTGTCCCCATCACTAAGTCGCCTACAAGGGCCCCCACACATTCTTCATGCCTTTCAAAAGGTTGTGCCTTTCAAGACACAATGTATTTGCAATAACTTGTATTTAATTTTTAAAAATGCATTTTGAGTCTGCAATGTGGGACTAATGGCATGGGCTTTACTTTGTTAACATGTGTTTGACCTGCATGTTTTGCCATGGCGATTGCTACAAGTTCTCTTTGGCCTACAGTTTTAACACTATCATCTCCATCTTAGTGTGGAAAAAATGACTCATGGAAGCCCTTGTTTTGTTTCCACAATCTTTCTTTAACTGGGCGTGATTGATGGCTATTGGGCATCCCCTACACTGGTCTTTCTTTATGTTTATGTGTTGACTGATCTCTGCTATGTCCATACGTAGATATATGGAGGGCCCCTCTTCTTGTAAAAAACACAGATTCCCTAGCTTCCCCATGCCATGGGATATCCCTTCATGCTTAGCATGAGAACTTCCCTTTAGAAAGCATGGATAGCTACTTTGAAATTGAACCTACGGCTTCTACTTTCCTTTATTTGTCTCTTCTTCACTTGCAAGGAGGCTTTTCTTTTTATCTCCCTGCCTATCATGGATAACTACCTTTTTTTAATTCAGAATCATATGGTAATACCAGCATATGAATATGACATTACTAGTAAACTTTATCATAGATCATCATTACTTCTTGTAATAATAGTAATATTACATTCTTTAGTAATACCAGTAAAATCAGATGGTAATACCAATAAACTTCATGATAGAAATATGGACTGTTACTTTCTCCTTCTTGGTGGTTTGGATGTATTTTCCCACACACACTCCAAAATTAAATCCACACTTTGTTTATCAAATTCAAAACCATGTTTCCTCTTTTATGAATGGATCCTCTCTGGATCTTCAAATGAAATTTTATTGTCATCACAAGTGTGGGTAAATAAACATAAAATGGTCCACCTCCATTGTAAGATCTTTGACTTTCAACCCACCTATAAATCTCATTTTCTTAATCCTTGATAGTTGTCACAAGACTGAACAAATATAACAAAAGTTATGGAGCACATGAATTCTTCAATTCTTCTTCCAGCCTAGAGAGATATGTGCCTTTAGATGGAAAATTAATTATGCAAATTCCATCTCTTTGTGATCTATTTCACAATGAGAACTTGGTGTAGATGCTAGACCCAACTTATCCTTTTCCAATAAAAGCTTAGTACCTTAAAAATCTAACAGGACTAGTCGAAACACAAAGTAGGTTCGGCTAAAAAAAATTCATTTTCAAACAACCGATCCTTCAGATAAATCCTTTTGGCATCTTGAATTGATTGAAAACAAAATCCATCACTGAAACAACTTTTAAAACTCACTTTACCACTTATTGTAAACTATGAATTTGGTGTTAGGAGGTCCTTTGACTGGCCTTAAAAACTGACTCGAACCCCTGATCAAGCTTTGAAATCTAGCACACTAAATCTCTGTACCACGTACATGCACCCTATCAAATCTCATCTCCTGATGAATTTTCAATCAAAAGATATTAGCTATCAAAGTTGACCTCTCAGAACTACCTACAAGAAAACATGTTAGAAGACACTAAACTGGGTTCAGAATCAGCTTCAAAAACTGGGTAAACTGACACTCGAGAGAATGAAAACTAGACTAATAGTTCTTTATCATGAGAGCAATATGAATCTATGATTTGGGCTTATGAAAAAGAATAGGGTGCAAATGGCAAGCGGTCAAAGTGAGCTACTTGGATTTTGTAAACTGGAAAAACTAACAGAAAACATTTTTTGCAAATGGAATTGACTTGGAAAAGTTTGCAAATGGATTCTTAATGACTTAAAAACTGACACACTTGGTCTATTTTCAGAGGACAACACATCAATACAATCCATTTGATCTTACCAGTCACAAATCTCGAGTTATGACATCATGAATAGGCGTTTCGACAAATCTGCAAATGTTGAGACTAGTGAAAAGATAGAAATTGTGTTTAGAATCGCATTCAAAAACTAATCAAATGGATCGTCATAAGCTAAAACTTGAAACATAACAAGTCTCTAACATCTACAATGCAACACAAAATGAATTTTCTCATTTTGGTCAACTAGGTCAAAATTATAGAACATCAAACAGGGCTTCTCATAATTATGTGCAATTTGCATCAACATGACAAATTTAAATGACCAACTTTGAGGGATTCAAAACCTAGTCAAATGGACTCAAAATGACTCAAAATCTGAAAAATAGGTTCTTAGGTATGGACACTAGGCACTCCCAAAGCAGAAAGTCACAAAACATTTTTGGGTGTGAGATATTTAATTACAAACACATCCTTATGTCATTGTTTGACACTTAGGTGAAAATGCAAATTAGAAATGCACTCAAAATAGGACTTCACATAATGGTTCAAAATACCAGTTTATCATCATGGAACACTTAAACACACTAAATGGAGGGTGTTAGAAACATTAAAACTTGAGGGGCCTCAAAGGTACAGTAGGGTACATAGGCATCAAAAAGAATTTATGGGGCTTGATTTCTCAAAATTGCTCAAAATTTGGGTCACAATTTTGAGCACTAGTAGTGGCTCTATCTAGGGATGCATGTCCCTTGTGGGAATGGAAAGGATTTAGATCTTTGGAAGAAGTAGACCACACACCTGAAATAGCAAAACTTCCCTCGAACAACTTTATTGAAAGCAAAAAACAACTAACACTAAGATTATGTACAAGCGATGGCCCCAGGCCACCAAACTTCAACAAAATTGTTTACCTCTATCGTATACCTTATTCTCGTCACCATTTCCTTGATGCAAACTAAAATTCTCATCCTTCTTTGTTTCACTAAACATATCAACATTTGCAATCAGTTCATTAGGCAAAACAAAACTATCATGATCTTCATAGTGCATATAAAAATTAGACATACTTTCTTCATCTTCCTCACTATGAAAAAATGATTCAGCATGATCATGACAACTAAGATCAAACTAAAACTGATCATACTAACTAAATCATGGATTCCTTCAACCGAAAACACAAAAGTTTGATACTCTACTCCATTCAAAAAGTTACATGAGTCAAATTGTAACTAACCTTGTGCTTTTGGGTGTGAAGAGTATAAAAATTCTGATTTCTCTTTATTTTTAATATCAGTACTCCATAAATTAGATTGAACATATGCTACATCTTCTTCACATTTCAACAAATGATTAGATCCCAAATCATAAGAATTATCATGAAATTGCATGTTCACCATATGCTGATCCATATCAAAATTTTCTTTAAATAACTCACTAAGATAAACCATTTCATTAGTATTTCTTTTCCCATCACATGAGCTATCTAAATTTATCTTAGCCTCATGAAAACAAAAAGACAATGAACCAACAACAGACCTTATCCCTACATTTTCATTCTCAACATAGAAGTCATCATGTGTATTGATATACAAACTACCATCACATACACCTCCCAAACTTGTCAGAGCATATTCTGAAATTGTATCTTCTTCAGCATTAAATTTAGGGGATATGACTTCACCAAATGAATTTGCATAACATGCCAAAACACAAGAATAATTAGATTGCTTAGCATACCTTTTGAAATCATGAGCCAACAAGTCAGAAATCTCATCAACACTCAACAAGATTTCACTACTATTTTCTTCTCCTTGGCTGAGATCATTATTTGGATGACTTGGCACATTTTTAACAGTAGATTTGTTAGCAATAGAGCATGAAAAATCAGAATTATGATCATCCCATACATCTTCCTTTCAGACAATACTTCAACAACCGACATGGTAACAAATTCACATTCATCACTAAAAAGAAGATGATTACTAATGTCACACTGTTCCTCTTGTTTATAATCACTATCATAAGAAGATGAATCCACATTATGCATATTATGAGACTGTTGATTACTATCCTCTGATTCATAAAGCTGAGACTCTTGATTTTTGACATCATTTTCAATAGACTCATTACATTCACTAACATTGGACTGATTAGCTTTTAAAGAAATTTCACTTTCTATGATAATATCTTGGAATTTAATGATCTTTGTGAATCTTAACTCAGTTGGCCAATCAAATGAATGTGGCATAAAACTTTCTAAGAGCAACATTGGCCATGAAGATTTTTTTGATCTAAGGGATTCATCAAGGTTTATAACTTCATGCTTAAACTTAATGTAAGTTTGGAATCCATTAAGATCCTTAATATAACCAATTGCATTTCTTAATATGAGGACCATATGATCATGATTTTCTCTTTCTAATCTAGAAATCTTTGCATGAAGACTCTCTAACTCATACTGAGATCTAGACTCAAAATCCATCTCTTTAAAAATTTAAAAAAAAAAAAAACAACACTCCTAGCTCTGTTTCTTAGTGCTGGACCATTGGATGGATGCAACCATTTCATTCATTCAATTTTCATGAAAGAAAAATATATTAAAATTGAAATACCTTTATGTGTTGCTGTTTGAAACCTCAGATCTGCTGATTGGCACAGGCGCAATCACGAAACCCTTAACAGCATAGATAGAATCCTTTTTAGGGCTGCCACCTCCTTGAAGAGGAAAATGGAATCACAACAGTGATTCACCTTTTGAAATTAATTATATCAGCAGATACAAACAATTACATAAACTATTAATCGAGAACTTGTACTTCCTCTTTCCCAATAAACTAGATATGCCCACAAATACTAAAAGCTTTTGATATTTCAAACAAACCATGCACTAGCACAAAGATTTTGACTAGAGTTGCCACTCACATTTAGTGAGAAATATTTTGAAACTATTTATCACTTGTAAATTCTAAACCAGACTTTCAATATGGAAAATCTTGCATATTCACAATTCGCAATAGATCTATACAACCTTCTACTAAATAACTTTCTTTAAATACACTTCAAAAACTTAAATACAATAGCTAAAACTTAAACCAATGAAGTGTATGAAACTTATCAACAATTCTCCTCCTCTTAGTGCTAAGAAACACCTAATGGAGAACACGCTTCTTAACAATCAATTTTCATGAAAAGAAAATACATGAAAATGAGAATACCTTAAGATCTAGATGACTAAAAGTTCTCTATCTACTAATTACAATAGTAGATCCAAAATCTTACCAAATCCTTACTAAACCTTTTAAACTAGTAGATCACAAATCTTACCCAGCTTCTGAATGTTTCAACCTCTTTGAATCTGCTCTTCTCCTATAGCAACTAATCACAATTCATGTATAGAACTACACTGGTACAGAGATTAAGTTTGAGTTGCCACTCATATTAAGAGAGACATGAATTGCATTAGTCCTAAAGATACCACAAACTAATTTGAAACAACATGAGATAGAAGAAACTTCTTCAGATTTATCTCAAATTTGAAATCTCTAAACGAAGTTGAAACACAACTTCTTCACTCTGAAATCACAAAAACAACTCACAAAACTAAATTGATTGAAGATAGACTATAACAGTCATAAAACACAATTTTCAGTCAATTTTACAACATACTACTATCCATGAATAAAACTTACTGGGGTGCATGAATTTTCAGCAAGGATATGGAAAACACCTCACAACCCCACTGCTGTAGCAACACTTTTCTAATGTATTGAATTTTTTAAAATTCTCAAGGTTTGTCCATTATATAGATTCAATACAACTCCCCAACAGAGTTGCCATTTTGTTGGTGTTTGAAAATGTTGGAGGGTTTCCAATTATCCCCCTAAGAAACAAACATATCTAGGGGTAGCTAAGTCACATTTTCAACTTGCCATTTCTGACAATAGGCCAACTATAAGGCATGACCTTTCTTCTACTTCAGGCTCTCCTAAACCTAGGTAGGTAGACCTTAGATTCAAATGATAACATACCAATGCAAAAACATATCCCTGAATCTATCAAGCAGATTTTAACCCTTATATCTCCTAATAACTTATGAAATAACATCAATCTACAGTAGCTAAATGCAGATCTATGAATCTGAGAAGTTGAGTGAGGGTACTACATTTAGGTCCTTCAACATGAAAAGGAAAGATCATTTTATTAATAATGTTGAACTCAACAACCCCTCAGATATGTAGCAGTAAGACTTAATGATCATGTAATTGATTAGTGCCTAATCTATTGGGAAAGTCTATGAATCAAGTGCATACATATGGATATCTAATACTTATTTATATATTGAGATATTTGATCTATCTATTTACCAATCCATTCGATATTACCAATCACAAATCTCGAGTTATGACATCACAAATAGGGGTTCTAACAAATCTGCAAATGTTGACAATAGTAAAAAGATAGAAATTTCTTTTGGAATCATGTTTGAAAACTGATCAAATGGATTCGTCAGAAGCTAAAACTTGAAATATAACAAGTCTTTGACATCTACAATGCATGAAAAAAGGAATTTTCTCATTTTAGTCAACTAGGTCAAAATTATAGCACATCAAATAGGGCTTCCCAAAATTATGTGCAATATCCATCAACATGACAAATTTAAATGACCAAATTTGAGGGATTTAAAACCTAGTCAAATGGACTCGAAATGACTCAAAATATGAAACATAGGTTCTCAGGTATGGACACTATGCACTTCAAAAGCAAAAAGTCACAAAACATTTTTGTGTGGGAGATATTTAATTGCAAACACAACCTCCTGTCATTGTTTGACAGTTAGGTGAAAATGAAAATTAGAAATGCACTCAAAATAGGACTTCGCAGAATGGTTCAAAATGTCAGTTTATCATCATGGAATACTTAAATACACTAAATGGAGGGTGTTAGAAACATTAAAAACTTAGGGGCCTCGAAGGTATAGTAGGGTACATAGGCATCAAAAAGCATTTATGGGGCTTGATTTCTCAAAATTGCTCAAAATTTGGGCCACAATTTTGAGCGCCAACATAATACACCTTTCCTACTGGTTTTTTTAGAGATAGTCCTAGGGTATGGGCCACTTTTGAAGGCATAACATTATCAGGTGCAAAAAAATCTATGATACTATTACTTAACTTGCATCCAACTATATAGAGTGCAACATAGAATGGATCAGGTTTATCTAATAAAGAAGTTGCAACAAATGATTCTCTCTCAATCATGAGCCCTTCCAAATTATTTTATGCTTCCATAGAAATTCCTAACTCATGGTTGACAGTAATCTTAGGTGAACCTTTTCCTTTACCAACACATTGAATCAACCTTTGTAATTGATGTAGGTTGGCTTTTAAGTAATCCAACAAAGAAATTTGTACTTTGTTCTTCTTACAATAATCAATAAAATTAAAAGATTCTTCAACAATGGGAAAGGATTTTCCTCTATCTATCTCCTTCACTTGTGAAGGCTCTTCTGGAGTATGCTTATGAGATAGTATTCACTTAGATAGTTCATCAGAGGCTTTATCCTTTGCTTCCTTTCCCCACTTCTCTTCTAATCTTTGTCCCCAATTGGATGTAGCCGCATTGCAAGAATGATTTTTATCATCTTCTGCTCTCTCACCATTAGATTCATATTCTAAAAATCTTATGGAAGAGTTCCCAATAGTAGGTTATGTTACATCTTTAGGAGCCACATATTCTTCTATTTTCTCTAATATCAAATGCATTTGCATGAATCTGTCCATCTCGGGACAACTTGCACCATCATGAACTATTGTTAGGTGAAAATCACACATAGCAACTTGATTATTGGATGTCATGGGATGCTCAATGGCTAATCTTGGTGTTGGCTAGGGTAGCCATTTAGTTTGTCCATTTTATTAATATGGCATATAATTCCTCCTTGGAATATATTGATACAAAGGCAAAGGATTGTGGGGAAATTGCTTCTTGATTTGTAGCACATCATTAGCTAATTTTTGATATAAAGGGTTAGTGGTAGTGATAGGAGCTTGTTGACATTTCCCTTTTTGCAGATCACAAGTCCATTTTCTTGAACTAAGCAATTTGTCCTCCACCACAATGGCTAAATTTTGCATGACTACTAGATTAGTTGCTCTCACCCTTCGTATTTGAAAGATTACAGTAGAAGGTTGAGTGCTGATGAAGAAAGTCATTTGATTTTCTTCAATGGGTCTTTTGTTGATGAGAATTTGGTTCACTATCTGGTTAAATTGAGCAATGACTTCTTGCATGGGCTCACGAACCTCCTTCTTCATTTGCATTAATTGGGAGAGAAGAAAATGTCCATCCTTGACAATTTTAAATCTCCTCTTGAAAGCTTGAATTAAGGTTTCCCATGAAGTCACTGATCTACTTGGCAACTAATCAAACCATTCAGTGATTGCTTCTATGAGTGTTTCAAGAAAAAGATGAACAAAAACATCTTCATGTTGAATTGCAAGAACCTCGGTTACCATAAAAAATGCACTAATGTCTTGATTAGTAGTGACTTTTATGTCACTAGAAAGCTTAGGAAGAATTTTTTGAGAGCCAATGGCCATTTCATGTAATTGGTTCTAAAGGACCAATAGTAGCTCCCCATAGGACCAGTGGTTGCGGTGCTTATTGTGCCATAGTTTAGAGAATGATGTTCAATGGCTACAAATTTATAGCTAGAGGTACAAGGGTACCTAGTAGGATCAAATCTTGAAAGGCCAGAAGAGAAAGAGTACCCTTGGGTGGTGAAGATGGCCTACTAATAGATTTAACCTTCTTCTTCTTCTTAGGAGTAACTAGCTTAAAATCTAACTTCTGAAGGGCTTCAAAATCCTCATCTAGCAGACCCTTTTGTCTATCACCTCAAGTATATGGTTTGTTTGTTAGCTTATTGGTTATTATTTACTTGCTCGTGGATATGACCAAGATTATGCCTATTGCTTCTTGGGATAACTATTATTCTTTTAATGACTAAAATGTTTTTACCAATAGGAGCTCTTTGCAAGATTTCTCTAAATTCTTCTTCTTCTTCAAGAACTTGATTTACTTGATGATATTGATGTGCACTTTGTTACACCTCCAGGCTAGGATGTTCAAGTCTGAAATAATAACCTCCTAGGTGTTTTGGAAGCCAAGATTTGGTTGGAGAACAAAAAAAATGTTCTCATATGGAAGCACAATCGTGCTTCATCATAGGTGATTGTCAATCCGTCTTCATTTAGTCTCCCTAGTAGAATCACAAAAAAATTGTTGGTAAATAGATTTTTCACTATAAAAATGGCCCAATAGAGTGTATGTGGAAAATCATTCACGACAGATGGATAGGCCCTTGGTATGTGGCCTTCCTCTGCATTTAGAGGGGTAGCTCCCTCATATGTTGTAATTTTAAATATTTTCAAAATAAAGAATTTAAACTTTTAAAGATCAATGGAAATCCATTGATGGTGAATGCACCATGTGACTTCATAGATTTTTGGAGTTAACATAAAATGATAATAAAGACAATCAAGAACTATGCTTGAAAATGATCATTATCACCATGTTGATTCATGGTTCATAACCATTCACACAATACCATGAAAACGTTCACTATAGAGAGAATCATCAATTTTATGCTACAACAATCTAGATTTTAGAACAAGAAATCAAACACATGTCTCATTTTATTTTCTTGCAACAAGAAAGTAATAGATATTTTCAGTTTGAAAGACAAAATCTATACATACTATCCAAAATTTGTCTTCTAATCAAAATTTTAGCATAGTGTTTCCTTCTTCTAAAAAAAAGTCCCTTACAAAGCCAAAAAGACTCCTTATATAGACACATATGTTAAGAACTACCTCTTTGTGGTTAATAACTACCTCCAAAATATGTAATTTTGGAGAGGTTAATAAACCTCACTAAAATTAACCTATACAAGGAAAACTCCAAAAACAAAACTTTTTCTAGAATTACTAAGAATGCATACACATCCAATCACTATTCTTATGGCTATGAACTCTACACATCTGGACATGGCTGACTTATCCTAAAAATTCCTATTAGTGTTGAGTATGATCATCATTGAATCATAGTTTTGAATGAATACATTCTCCATCCTAAGTTTGACTATGAAATATTTATCCTAGATCTCTTTTGACTCTTGTCAATAGGCTGAGATGTTGCAATCCAGAGTGACTACAACTAGACTAAGCTTCATCATAGTTTTGGCATCCAATACTTGATTCTCTATTTTTGAATGACTTTGGATACTAAAAGAATCAAGAAGAAATTAACAATCAATATGTTGAAGATCACTTACTGCCAACCCACCTATGATAGTAGAGACTATTTCATCCACAACTTTCATTTTTAGCTGCTCCCAAGAAGCTATTAGTTTTTCAAACTTAGTGATCCCTTTGCTGACATTTATCATTTTCCAATTAACACTTTTGCAATAGATACACATCTGATTCTCACTTGGATCAGCAATAATTTTCTCAAGAACTAAGGTTTTTGTATCTAGCTTTTCTATTTCTTGTAATTCATTAGCTACTTTTTGCTAGGTGACTTTCTATTCTTTTTTAGTTTCTAGCTCTTTAGACATTTCCTTTATCTATTCAAAGGCTTTTCCATATATTTCATTCACTTCAATTATAATTGTTGAAGCATCTTCTATCATTCTATTTATCCAAGTTTCAATCATCATATTATGTGACTTTTGTTTGTTTACTCTTTCAATAATAGCATGATCAAGAATGCCATCAGGACTTTCTAAGGCTAGTGAAGTCACTACTATCATTGCATTAGAAGAATCACTAATCAAATTAATGTAAGAAACCAACATTTGAACTTGCTCTTTGAGTTTCTCCTTGGATTTTTTCTCTTTCTTTGCTCTTTGTAACATTTGGGCAGCAATCATTTCAAAATCTTGAAAATTTCTTTCTACAGTAGATGGACCAAGATCAACCTTATCTAGAATGAAATTTGACTCAGATGCTTCCTCAACATTCTTTTCAATTATGGGCTTGGCTATTTCTACACATAGATTTCCTGAAGTTTTATCAATAATCAAACTAGACATCACTTTAGTCTTTTTCACTTTAGGAGGCCTCTAAAGAAAACTAGAGATTACATGAAATGGAGGTTAGATCACTTGAACAAGTTTCTTCTTCTTTTGGAGACTAGTTTGGAACCATGAATGCGTAGTATTTGGAAGTGAAACTCGCATGTCAATTAATATATTTTCAGAAATCATCATTAAATCTTCTGAATTAGATAACTAATTATTTAATTGTGTGATGTTTATTAATGATATCTTAGGAGGAGAGAGGCTCAAATGATGAATTACTACATCATTAGAGGATCTAATGGGGATGTGTGGTTCAATACTTTGAAGAGTTCTTTGATCCTTCTCATTAGGTTCATTTTCTTTTTTATTCACTATAGTAGATTTACCTTTCATCTTTGTCCTTCTTCTTTTGACTGTAAACTTAACTGGCTGATTTAGATCTTCATCTTGATCTAGAGCACTTGTATCCAATTGTTGTATTTTCTCATGAGAAGTTTTCTCTAATGCCATTTGAGATGATTCTCCATGATTATCTCTCCTCTCTTACTTTGAAATTCACCAGTCACTTTTTTCTGCTCTGATTTTACTAACCCAATCTCTTGTTCTTATAAGCACATAGACAGCTCTTTCTTTTGGGCTTTGTAACATATAAACTAACCAATCAATAGGAGAAAGATCTAGTAATTCAATTTTCTCATAGTAGAAGGGGTCAACCAAGGAAACTTCATCATCATTTACACCTATCGCATCAATATCCACCTTCAAGTCTATCACCTATCTTATGGTAAGCCACATCAAATCTCTCTTCTTGACTTCAAAATCATTTTCACAATCTTCCCAAAAATTTTGTAGAGTTGGAAAGTGATCAAGGCTGGGGTTTAGCTTTAACTCATTAACTACATAACCTTTACTATCATAAGGGAAACACATAGTATAAGGATGAAAATTAATTGTGGTGATGGATCTTTCTATGTTCCTTGCATCTAATCCAGTATCACAACTATGATACCCAATGCCATTAGGGAAGGGTATTTCATCTATCCTTTTGTTCTACAAAGTTTATTGATTTGACTAATCTGCCTGAACATTTCAATCAAGAACAATTTATAATCAACAAATCTAGGTAGCATTAGGGGATACTGATCATAGGCAACTAACCTAATATAAGTGAACTTCAAGAACTATATGAAAACACTTCCATATTTTTGTACTTTCATCATTTCTTATAGTGAAATTTTGAGTCCCCAGTTTCCCCAAATTTCTCTTATAGTCAACATTGTGAATACATCATTCATTCTTCTAAAATGGTGTAGGCTATTGTCACACTATATTTGAGGAAGGTGGTTGTAAATAATAGTTGTGTCATCATATAAACCTTTCCAATTAAGCCTTGGCCAAATTTTAGTACTTGTAATAGCATAGAAAAGTATGAATTCATGTAGAAACAATCATTTTCCTAAAGTTCTATGAGTTGCCTATGCAATGAGTCACTGATAATTTCAGCCCAATGAATGCGTTGCTTCCCTTTGTAGACCATGTTTATAAACAAGAACATCCAACCTTTGAACTCATGTGAATCCTGGACTCCTATTATCCTACTTAATAGAGTTACCATGTTCACTACATCTTCCTTTAACAATGATCTATGGATGGACTTGGCTAGTTCATATTTCCCTTTCCTTGGTTGCAAGAGCCACGACCTAGAAACAATGTTCAAACACTGAGTCTGATTTGCCATATAATATCCTTGGTAGTTCTTAAATTAATGTTTCCATATTGCACTCTGGTAGGTAATCAGAAGGAAATGGCAATAGAAATAGGATCCATATGGACAATCACTTTATTATATGATGAAATGATTTCCCTGGTATTTGGATGATAGGCCTTCATGTATTCCAATACTAGATCAGGACAATGTATTGAGATGGGGTTCCCTCCTACTCAAGCCAAGCCACTTTCCAATATTTTTCCGTCTAAAGGGGTCCTATCCTCACTCTTAAGAGTTGACGAAAAGTCTTGAATGCTAATACTTCCTAAAATGGTATCACCAATGTCAAGAAGTATACTTTTTAAATGGGAGCATAATGTTTCATTTGATATTTGCATTTCATGGTTTGACTATTGATCCTTCCCATTGATTACTTTAAATTCCTTCAAGGTTCTTCACAAATTGGAAACTTCATAGTTCAAATTAAATTTTTTTGAAGACGTTCAAACCTATACTCCATTTGAAAACCTATCCATGAATTCATATATACTACTATGTAAAGTGCCCAAGCTAGCTCCAATATTTGGTTTTAGTACTTTTCAATAAATCTACATACATTTGATCAATGCATCATTCATAGCAGTATATAAATGGAACCCTATTTTGTAGCACATATCTCCCTTATTGCAAGTACAAGATACATATTCTTAATATTTCTTCTAGTTTTTAGCATTGTTGGAAAACATGGTGTTGTTTCTAAGTATTCATAAATGAATTATGTCAAATAATTCATGTGCCTATGATAGGACCTTTCTAATTGCTATATTAATTTACAAAGTTGCCAATTGAAGTCTATTATTTGGTCAAACAATTCAACCACATTCTAATTGTGCATTCCATTAAATAAGTCATATTCAATCCAAAGGACATGGCATCTATAGGAACTTTCATTAAATGAATCAATGTTCATTCTGAATGCATCCACATTGAGTGTTGTGGATTGGGAGATGCAGGAAAAATCACAGCCAAGAGTATAAATGTTTCTCCAAATAGCTCATGGGCTATGTAATCATTGTGACCATACCTGTAGCTATTGTATCCATTACTTCAATAATCTCCATTACTATATTCATAACCATTATATCTTGTTGTATCCACCTTGCTCAACCTACTACCTTTTTTTTATATCACTTAGTGCACAATCAAGAAAATCATCTAGGTAGAAAGCATATGTGCATAGAAAGGTAGAAAATTCTCTAGCATGGGAATGTGAGTCATCTCTAAAATTAAATAATTTCAATGAATGAGCACCATGCCTAGCTGCATAAAGTACTTCATGCTCAAATCTTGGATCACCATCATGCAAAAACCTATGGATGAGCCACATTTCTTTCACTCTACCTATGGCTTCTTATGCTAGAGATTTGAGATACATAGTCCAATTTTTAATACACAATATCTTGCACAATAAATTCTTGATGCAGTGAGTATTTTGGTTGGTGTACAATCTTCATATCAGTGGCTTCTTTTATACCAAACGAATCATATATCTTAGTTTGAGATAATATCACAACATAATGATGCCCTATATTTACTAACCATACTTTCATTAAGTTTATCTTCTTTGCCCATAGGTTCAAAGCTTAGGAAATTCATTCAAACATTGCATGTGTGCCTTATATTATTTTCATTGATATATGTATGCAACCAATTTTTTGAAATTATTTAATGCTACAACTTGGAGGTAATTTTTGCCACCTTAGTGGTCTTCAAACTTGGTTTCCTAATAGTAAATGAATTATTACCATTAGACTTGTATGGGGTGATGAAGTTCTTCCAGAAACACATGCATTATGACTGGTCATGAACCACCATATACCCAATCCCTCACTCAAAAATACGAAGTAGTGAAGTCTTTCAATGAAGAATTCACAACCTTATCTAAAATTTCTTTGGTACAAGCATGGTCCAAGAACAATACATCATTGTTTTATGCAGTATGCAAAAATGTGAAAAATAACATAAATTCATTAGATGTATGCATCAAGGAATCGAGGGAGTACATAGATAAAGGTAAGAAGTTGTATGGGCACTACGCATTGTCGTGCAATTACCTAACATATTTTGAGAATTAGAGCAAGGGTCAAATGAGTAAGCTAAACACACTCACCACCAGGTTGTATTTACTAGAGGCCAGCATTGAAGATGATGGAACTTAAGTAGAGAAGATTCACAAAACAATAAGAGGCATAGAGACTAATAAGGAAAAGGTAATCAAAAGGTTCTCTACTCTTAGACAAATTTTGTCACCTAAGATGAAAATTTTGTAGAGGTAATTAGAGGAGTGTCTGATAGCCAAGTTGGACTTCACTTTTAAAGATTTTATGTCAAAGAGTTTTGAATTTTCATAACTGTGGATCTAGAGGGAGAGTGGAAATCAACGTTTGCTTGCATTATCAAGATGCAAAAACTTTAAGTAATGCAACAAAGCACCTATTTGAAAAATGGCCATATTTTTAAATTCATAAAGTAGTTTTACTTTTTGAAATAGAGCCATTTGATGTTGTGAGACTGATAGATAAAATTCAAATTTGAGCAAGAAATGAAGGTAATGGCTAAAGTAGTTAATATGGCTCAGAGCTCATTCATGTGATTTTAATACCCTAGTATAACTCATGAGTTCCCCATTATTGAATAATAAAATCACTAAAGGATATTAGAGCACAAGGATTTTTAGAGCTAGGGCACAAAATTCTACTATTTTTTCATCAAATTACAACAAAATTTTACAAAAAGAGAAGGATAATTCAGTGGGTAAGTGATCTGCAATCTTTGAAGATCAAGGAAATAGTTTTGTGTGAATTTAAACTTTTCAAAAAGATGCCTCCACAAAAGGAATTCTTTGGTCATACTGATTATCTTAACAAGTCTGTCCATGACAATTTTCTTGAGAAATTTCCCCCATCTATACATGAAATAACAATAGGCGGGGATTTCATTCCAAAGAACCCTAGCTTGGTGGTAGCTAAGGGTTTCTATGAAAAAGCCAATTACTTGAGATGCCTAGGTTTCTGTGGGGGGGTTAGAATTATTCAAAAAGTGGTTTGCTTAGAGAAACCTAGATAAACCTTTGAGTAATGTCTGGGAATTTGATATTGTAAAATTAGTGGTCCCCGAGGTTTTCTTTGATAGTGATCTACTAATTAATTTAGCTAAAAAGTATGATCATATTACTAGGTTTGTGTAGAATTATGCTAGTGACAATCTCTTTAGGGCCTCTCTTGGATTGATTAGGGAGGTTTTCAACCTCAACCCTAACCATGTTGTGCACCAGCTTATTGACATGGATGACCTTCAAGCAAGGTATGATGCAAAGAGAGTGTATCTAAGAATAGGGCCTCTACAATAGCATTTTGCTATAATTGGTACACTACCCTTGGTCACACCCAATACCCTAGAGCCATTGATGAGGAAAAACTTCAATCCTAGGGCTCAAGCTTTGTACTTCACCCTCTACCAAATCTTTGGTATAGATGAAGGGGAACACATACAAGGATCCATAGTTCTTATTATGGGTCAAACATTGCAATTAAAAATGAGCACTATTCTACATTTTTTCACTTTCCTTATAGAAGAAATTCATAATGCTTTGGTAGGAATATCATAAGTAAAGGTAAACAAATACTTTTTTTGGTACTCCTTACTCATGCACATATGTCTTTTTAAAGGAGCTACCTTTTTCTCTAAAGGAATGGAGCTATAATTAACAAAGGATGGTGAAAAGTCACCAGTGTAGTTATGGAGTGTTGATATGACTTGGGAGGCTTGGAATGCCAGTTATGTAAGATTTGATAGATATTTGACATCTAGGCTTAGATTTCTTTTGAGAGGGGATATCCCTAAAATCCCATAACCATTGTTAGAGTTGATCAAACCCAAAGACCATGCAAAAGGACTCTTAGTTAGTTACTACTAGGGGGATATAATCCCATATAATATTTCTATAGTGATTAGAGTGTATGGTTTTTTGGGAAAACCTCATGTTCTACCTTTCCATGAGCCTTTGAAGATAGGGATAGTAGAATTGCTTTGACAAATTAGAACTATTGAAGAAAGAGACATGATTTCCAAAAATAAAGGTACTTTCTTTGTAGTTGTCACTCTAGGTGTCACTTTGGGACATGATTTTGTTTTTATAAAGAAGGGATGGAGACACCTTGATTTATTTTTGAATAAATATGATATGGAAGAATCCCATGCAAGGTATATTGATCCAAAGGGATTCTATGATCTTTTGAGGGAGAGAACAAAAGCCAAAAGTATTACATATCAAGTATATTTCCTTGAAGATATTATTAGGAATATCTTCTCCCTATAAGAACAAGAGTTTAGGAAAGAAAAATTGATAGTATTTAGTAAAGTTCTGGAATTCATTAATGCTTTTGATCCGTATTATAATCCTTTAAAAGACAAAAAATATTGGGGGCCAAAATGCATGTATTAATGATTAATTTTACTACAATGATGCAAACTATGAATGAGAAGAAGGCCACATCTGTTAAATCATATCCTACTAGAGTATTAGAGGTGGAGAGAAGAATAAAGAACAAGATGATAGTTGCTCCAAGGTAGTACACATTAAAAAAGAGGGTAGGATACATTATGGTTCAGAATATACAACAAGTTTCCCCTTATAGAAGGCCAAGGCTAGAGAGCCTACCTACAACTAGTGCTACAAAAAGGTAGAAATTGGAACAAGGATCCTCTTCTCATGTAGAAGAGTATTGCCCAAGTGAACCCTAATTAGAATAGAATATGAAGAATATTTAAGAGAGAAACTAAGACAAATGGGTGGGGAAGGGGATGCAATTGTTACTTTTGTAGACATGGGAAGAGGAGTGCCTCAAGAGCCTCCTATGCCCTCCTTGGACCTCACAGTTGCTGATTATCAAGGTAAGGAAATAGACCCAATTATTCCTCAAGCCTTACAAAAAATCATTGATGATGAGAATTTAGTTAAATCTAGGGATTTTGTATAGTTTTTGTGGAGAAGGAATATAAGAAATTTTGAAAAAATATGTAAGAAAGTAAAGGTAGAACAACTTGGAAAACTAGATTCTGATATTGAGGAAGAGATAAAGTCTAAATTTTTGAGTGATTTTTCCCAATTAACACCTAAGACCAATAGGCAATTAGTTAAGGAGTTAGGTGTTATAATTTTTCTTGAGTGGTACATAGCTAATGCTATGATTTTTTATTCAATTAGAAAGGAGAAAAATGTGCAGTATAAGATAGAGGAAGAAATATTACATGCACATAGGGGAGTCAAGTTTAGTAAGGATCATCAAGCCCTAGTAATTTGGTCAACTAGAAAAGATATAAGACTAGAATATGAGAAATTTCTAGTGCAGAACATCTTGGTACTCTCATAGTATATAGGGTTGATGAAGTGAGTAGTTAGAAAATCACTAGGATGGCTAAAGAAATACTAGAGTTTGGGGATACAATGTTTGGAAAAGAACAAGATCTAGGTTCTTAGAACTCAATTCTAGATTTGAAGAAGTATTGAAGGCATATGAAGAAAGGGGAAAATAGATACAATTACTAGAAAGTTAGATATCTCAAATGGATAAGCAGCTTGGGAAGAGAAAGATGGGAGAATCTAGTAAACAAAGAATTGTGTATCCTTAGCCACTGGTTGAGCCATTTAAGTCAACTATTGCTGAAATACCAAAAACCCCATAGAGGCTTGAATTTTATACTATAGAAGAATTTGAAGAGGAGAGAGAAAAATTATAGGAGATGCATATAAAATTGAATAATCAATATGAAAAAAAACTTAGGCAAGCTATATTTGGTAGATAGAATTGAGTGACCAACATTTTATGATCAGTTGGCAAGAATTGTATCTATATGGGATGAAATATAAGGAGAGGAAGATAAATTGAGACCCATTATATGAAAGTGGAGTCAAAGAAATAATGAAATCACTATTATCTGCATATTTTTCATCTAGCTACCAGGTCATCAAATAGAAAAGATTTTTTATTTACTTAATAGGCTAGAGGATTTTAATAATAAATAGGTTTCTATTCAAAAGATAATAACAATTTGCCTCTCCAAGTACATAGCTGAAAATTTGGATCTTTTTCCTAGTGCTCTTAAAAGGGTTGATAAAATAAAATAAAAGGAAGAATGGACAAAGGAATTAGATGAAATATTTTTCCAAAGAATGAATAATGTTGTAAATGAAAAGGGGCATCTACTATGGGCAATGACCAATGAAGAACAAGTCAAAGTATACTTAGTTTACAATATTATCAGGAAGGACCTCGTTGAAATAGAAGCAGCTGAAATTTTTGTAATAAAAGTGCAAAGGGAAATCCTAAACTTTGATTGGCCTGATGACATTACTTTCAATGACTAGAAAGATAAATTTATGTCTACAGAATAGATGACAGAAAATGATGGGGTAGACGAAGATGTAGAGGTAACTATTATGTTAATAGTTCATGATGAAGACAATGAGAACCTTTGAGTTGAGGTGAGCCTATAGGTAACAGAACAGGAGACATCACTCTTGAGCCTAATAGCCATGTACTCCAAAGAATTAGAATAAAATGGGAACTAGTCATGGATTTCACAAATTTTTATGTATAACAAAAAAGTAGCTTGACTAAAAAGAATATTTTAATGTAAGAACTTTTCTATTACATAAAGTTTTTGTCCTTTTGTGACTATTTGAAAACAGTAAATATCTTTTGTAAAGAGGAAAGTTGTTAGTTCTATATGCCTAAAGCTTGATGCATCTCACTCTATTTAAATGAGATTCCAAGGGTAGAGAAGGGTCCTATTTAATTATCAATATTGGTCCATATAGAATATGGTTCAGTCCAGTTTATTAGTGCAAAATTTATGATGTATTTCTTCTGCATGTACTTGGGAATTTATTGATTTTATAGGGATCTAATGTTTTATTTGGAGTCATTCTAAGTCTTACTTCAAATGTATAAAATTTTCAAAAGAAGATTAATACAAAGTTGAATTGTCCCCATATCTATTCTTGCTGAATTTTGTCTCCATTAATATTACTTGGTAATTGTGATGTTGTTTGAGCAAAGCTTATTCAATTGAATGTAATTTATTTAGATTGTATGTCAATTCATTATTGCTATTGATTTAGTGAATTAGGTAAATGTTTTAGTAAATTTGATAGGATTGCTAAATTAATATGAAGAATCTCTATAAGAATTAATTCTAGTAAGAATTACTAATAATATTTGTTTTAATGCAACCAATTAGATCTATAAATTGGAGTAGACTCTAAATCCCAATGGATAAAGTATTGATCTAGTTAATCCAGTTTGTAGATAGAGAAATCATGAAGAAGCACCAATTCTAAAATTAAAATCAAATTTATTTTATGATTTTAAGAGTTTCAAAGAAGGTCAGCACTTGTTTACATTTGATTTTTGAGTCTTAGATAGCTACTTTGTTCAGAAATATTTGTAGACCTAAGGAGAATTGTGACCAGATCTGCTTATAAGGGATGTATATCATTTGAAAATGTCAAGAAAGGGATAAACTATGTCTATGCTAGAAATAGGAGATAAGAATCATAATGAAACTAAAAGGATTCTCATACAATAGCATTCATTTGAATCATCCCCTAGGTATACCCACCTTGGTTCTATAAAGCCTAAAGAGTAGAAAACCAGTCTTGGTTTTGTTGGAGTTGGATCCAAATAATATGCATAAATAATTGTTAATGGGAAGTACCTAGTCTCTAGATTTTTGAGTATTATTATCTTGGTATTGAGCTTTTGTTTGATTAGTAGTTTCAAAACACCAACATACCCTAAGTTAGTTTTATATTCAATCAAGAATTTGAAAGCACCTAAGGTTGACTGAGTAAAGATTTATTAATTTTCAAGATATAACTAAGGATATTATCTTGCATAGATAATGTGAAGTGAACAAGTGATGCAGACTATTTTGAAGAAAGCTTATTTGATATGTGAGTATTATATTATGCAAAATCTAATGTATGATCAAAGAAAGTGGGAGATACAGTAGCAAGATAGTATTATATGTATACCTATTCTTGCAAAAAACTTAATTGTATAATTGAATGTTAGGGCAGTGGGCTCTTCTTGCATACATTGTATTTGATCTAACAACTCTTAATAGGGTTGAAGCAACTCCTAAAAGGGTTGAGGCTTTTAATAGTTCCTAGTCCTCTAACAAGGACTTGAGACTCTAAATATATTTCATAGACTCCTAATAGGGAAAATATCCTAAAGGGTATGTGCAGGATCATGGTCAACCAAACTATGCTCTTAAGTGGCAATAAAATATCTGTAAATCGCGCTTATGTCAACTTCACATGCAATTTTCTACTTGTTATAAACTTTATATCAAAAATTTAAGAAAAAATAATCTTTAGGAAATTGAATTTAGTTTCTAAACTACTATGCCTTATCTAAAAAATAAAAAATTAATTGGTCAAAATTTTGAATTTTAATGCAATAGTACAAAAATTTCAAGACAAAAATATGAAGTAGATGATGTCTAACCACCTTAATCAAAATCAAATGATAATTTAATTTTTAATAATATCATAGATATAAGAAGTAGGCTCATTACTATATGTGACACATATTTTTGGGTATTTTTAATCTAAATAAATTATTAATTATTAATTTTCTACTTTATAATTTTTGGAATTAAAAAACTCTTGTGTCTAGCCACCTTAAGTAATTCAAAACTATACAAAATTTAGTTTTTCTTCTTCTTTTTTCCTTATAATAGAAGAAGCATAGAATGTGATGCATTGTTTGGATTTCAAAAATGTTGTACCATTTGAAAGTTATAGTTATTTTTCAAGTAGTGTGTCAATTAGCATTTAATATGTAACTTCATTAGAAAATAAGTAATAATTACTTACTAAAGTCATAATTTGATGAATCTTACATTTATGGAAAGATAGAAACATTCTTTAGAGACCCTTTACATTTCAATAGATTTTGGTGAAAAAAAGTTGGCAATTACATGTTTGAAGTTAAAAATACACAAGAATAGGCTGAAAATAGATTTTTAGTACATTTTTAAAGTTGCCCATTTATGGTTGGTATCAAAATACATAGTATGCCTTATAAATTTATTAATTGTTTTTGTTTAATGTTAGGATATGTGGGAAAAAAGTTGGAATAGGTTTTGAAATGCTTTGAGTCATTTCAGAACTACATATTTTTTGGATCGCCACTTTTTGGCACTTTGGCACACCATAATCCTACACATACACTTAACAAGATTCTTTTGTTTAGTAGATCATCTTGTGGGTATGATCCCCACTAGGGTTTTCCCTTGGCTAGAGTTTCCTTAGTTAACAATTAATGGTGTTATGAGTTTTCTTTTTCTATGGTTATATTTACTATTCAACATTGTTGGATTACTTTCATATGCAAGTTATAAAGTAATTAACAATATTTAGTTGTGGGAAAAGGTTTGTAGAATACTGATTCACCCCCTTCCCCCTCCTCTTAGTCTTATTTGTTTCTAACACTTAACCATGGTTCACTTGAACAAAAAATCTCTATATGTACAACCATGATCTTTGTCATCTACTCTACCAATCTTTGCAGAAACCATACTATATTGTCATCAATCACAAACACTATCATGAATGAAACATGACAATCATCCTACATGCTCACCAATTCTTATAATACTTCCCAAAGGAATACCATCATAATTCATGCTAACAAATATTTTATTCTATCTTTTCTTTTGTCAAATTCACTACAGATAATGGGTATTGACCTATAACTAACTTGCACTATGTAACTAGAAAACCAATGAGCAAGAATGGGCAGTCATGTATAAACCTCCAAGATTTTAAAATATCCACACTTTACCACCTCTAAAATGACATTACATCAAACAAATTATTTACATTATCTCCTTTATCATAGTTTAGAAAAATCACGTCTTACATGAACTACCCAAGCCATTGGAGGATGTTTTGATTATTCATACAATGCATCATGAGCACATTCTTATTCAATATATTCTCTTGTTGTAGTGGCCTACATCAACTTGTTCATCACTCATCAAAACATGCTCCTTTTATTTAATGTAGAATAGAAATAATGTCATACATGAGGTGACATGTATATGATCTTGAGGTTTCAAATTACCACATAGAGCTAGTGAAGATAATTCCTTTTGTTAGAGTACCTTACTAAAAAAATCACATGCATTAGAGACCATGGTTCATATTCCTCTATCTCAGGTTCAATTTAACTACCACTATATGTACCTTCAATATTTCTAACTGAGGATGCAAAGATGATGTCTAGTCACCTCCTTTTTCACCCATTCTTCTACTTGGTTCCATTCAAAAAAAACCATAATAGTAAAGAGGAATAATTATGTTCCATGCTAGTAGCAAGAGAAAATAAAGTATGACATGCAGTTTGACCAAGATGATAAGGATGAAGCGATTATTTTACAAAAGATTTAGTCCACATTTCACATGCCTTCTCCTTGTATCATGTGCAAATGATTTATAATATTGAAATATTTCCAATTAGACATACTTGAATTGATAAAGATATTTTATCAAACACCTAGATGCCCTATCAATACTCTTCAACATATCCTACCAATAACTTCTTTCTCATGAGTCTAAAAATTCATTATAGTATCATGCCAATATGGTTCATCATCAAGATTATGTTTCCCAACCATTTTTTTTTCCTTCTTAAAATTTGGCTTGCAAAAATGTAATCTTTCATTATCACCAGTAGTAAGTCAGTAACACATACAATTATTTAATAATAGGATAAGAGGTTAAGAACTATCTCTAACACGTGTGTTTTAAGAAAAGATAAAACCCAAACCTAAACTTCTTTATATAAGTTTCAGTACATAGAGAGACAATTTTAGTACATAGAGAGAGAGAGAGATGTACTTTTTGTATGTGGAGATAGAATAGTTATAGTACATAGAGAGAGAGGTACTTTTGGTAGGTGGAGAGAGAATAGTTTGAGTATGTGGAGAGAGAAAAGTACATAGAGAGAAATTTTTGACATTTAAAATTATACCCTCACTCTAGAGTTAAAATTTTTTCTAACTTGTTGGGTAAATTATCAAGGTAACATATGCCTCTATCTAGAGACAAGGATTGTATAGGACACTAAAAAAACCTAGACTTAAACAAGATCAATTCTTTATCACAAGGGCTATAGACTCACATAGAAAGGAGATAAATACATGAAAAGGGACAAGGAACACCAAAATTGGGAACACAAAACAAAAAAAAAGGAAAAAAGGCACAACAAAAAATTCTAACAAACATATGTATAGGGTGGCAAGCCACATACCTTACTAATGATAATGCTTCAAATATTTCCCATTGTAATAAAAGGGAAAATGAGTACTACTTAGGTATAATAATATGAAGGATCTTTTTCCACATACCTATTTAACTTGGAACGGGCCTCTCCATAAGGAGTAAAACTTTCCATGTAAACCCTTTGACTCTCTGTACTTGTCCTAAAGCAATACAAGATCACCATTTTGCAATACCATTTTCTTTGTCTTCTTATGAACTAATTTCTACACTTGGGATTGATGTTCACATATTTTATCAATTACCACTTCTCTTTCTTCTTTGAACTTGGTCACATGTAATATCCTCTTTTCAAGAGCATCTTTCAATTCATGATTTTCAATAGAATTTTGCAATTTCAAAGTAGACAATTCAAGAAGGAGAGGAAAACTTTCTTCAATACCATATAGGATCTCAAAAGGGGATAATCTTCTGGCTCTCTTTCTAGTGGTGCCATCTACCCATAATGCATCATACAACTACGTGTGCCAATATCTCTTATTGATTTCTATCAACTTTCATATAGTGGATATAATTTTTTTAGTGCTTGATTCTACTTGACCATTTCCTTGTGCATAATTATCAAAGGAATAAGACAATATGATTCCACATTGATAAAAAAAAAATTGGCATTTCTTAGGATGAGAAGCTTGTAGAATTTTTAGTAACAATATTATTAGGGACCCCAAACCTAATTAAAATGTTTTTCTTGATGAAACTACACACCACTTTGGAAGTTGTTTTCTTAACTAGAATTTCCTCCAATCAATTGTTGAAATAATTAGTCACCAATAGAATCTGTGTGTCCAACACTAGATTAAGGATGGATAGGAGCAATGAAGTCCAGGCCCCATTTCTAAAAAGGATCTTTAATTATGATTAGTTTCAATGGGACTATCACTAATTGAACTCTTCCTTTTAAATTTTAAGAGGATTCACATTTCCTAACCCATTCCTCTGCGTCTTTGAATATTTCAAGATAGTACAATAATTCCTAAGAATTTTATAGGTAGTCATCGATGTTGAGTAGTGTCATCCACATTCTTTGTTATGGAACAATTGAAGTAACTCCTTTCTTTGGTCAGAATCCAAACATCTCAAGAAAGTGTCATCTATTACCTTCTTGTGCAACATATCACCCAAGATAATGTACCTTGTAGATTTCAATTTTAGGGTCCTCTTTTTTCTCGATGATAGATGAGTTGCACATTCTCCATATCTCATAAAATAAGCAATGTTGGAAAACTAGTTATCAATATTACTGACAAGTAGAACCAATTTTATTTCTTTCTCTCTCTTTTCAATGTCTAGGAGATCCTTTTCCAATAGCTTTACACAAACCTCTTCCTCTGACAATATTTGTTAGTTTGAAATCAAGATCATACTCTTGTACTTTAGCTATCTAGGAAGCTATTTTATTCACACCAATCTTCTACTCTATTAGGATAGTTTTCACTATTGAACCTAGAATAAACACCCTAGAATGAGAGTTTAAAATTTAGAACCTTAATTTCTTCACTACTCTAACAACATAATAGGCATTCTTTTCAATCAAAGATTATTTCAATTCATGATTTTTAAGAGGAACAATCATGAATGCTATTGGGGCTTCACCATTATGCTTATTAGGTTGAGTTAGTATAGCAACTAATGTATGCTTAGATTATAACAATAAAAAAGGGTAGAAGTATAAGTGATTGCAACTTTAATTTATTCAAAAGTGACCTTACCTTCTATTATCTATTTAAAACTTATGTCTCTTTTCATCACATCCACAATCATCTTCATGATTTTGGATAAATCTAGCATGAATCACCTTGTGAAGTTCATCCTCCCAAATAAGTATCTAACCCCTAGTTTGCTCATTGGGAGAAATAAATATTGGATAGCTTTCACCCTTTTGGGGTCTATTCAAATACCTATCTTTGAGATGATGTGTCCAATAAATTCTCCATCTTCCATAGAAAATATATATTTATTAGGATTTAGTGAGATGCCCTAAGTTCAACATTGATGCAAGATAGATTTTAGATGATGCACATGAACTCTTCTCTTTGTAGAGAACTATGTAAGATCATCAAGATATATGATGATCATCTCATTCTTGAGGTCTAAAAATGAATGATCCATTTCTCATTTAAAGGTGGCTCTGACATTTATCAAACCAAAAGGAATACAATTGTAGGAAAATGTAGACCATGGAGCAGTAAATGTCATTTTATGTTGATCCTCAAGAGAAAGACTAATTTGATGATAGTTAGAGAAGCCATCTAAAATTGACATTAGCTTAGAACTAGATACTAATTAAAAGATATGATCCATTAGAGGGAGGCCATAATTATTCTTGAGTGATGCCTAATTCATTTTTTGGAAGTAAACACATATCCTTATCTCACCATTCTTCTACTTGACTAGGATAATATTAGATACCCATGTGGAATGATGGATAAGATAGATAATATTTTCTTTAACAATTTTATCAACTTCATTAAATATAGCATCAACGACCTTTCAATTGAATTTCCTTTAATCTTGTTAGTAGGTAGTTGAACCAGGTTTCATAAGAATATGATGTTTGAATTTTCCATTCACGAATTATTTGAAATCTAAATAACCCCAAGAGAAAATATTTTCATATTATTTCAAAAATTCATGAATTCCCCTCTTTCCTTTTATCATAGTTCTTTCTTGATTAGAACCATCTTTGGAGTTTCTTCTAAACCAATATTTACCTGCTTGAGATCCAAGTAATTGGTGTTGGAATTATGATATATTTGTCATTAGTTACAACACTTATTCAATTCTGAATGCTTATCGAGCTCATCACTCAATCTATAGTTCATACCAAGCAATTAGTAGTGGTTACCAAGCATAACAGTTCATACCATGTTGAACAGTGGTCATCGAGCAAATGGAAAGTTCAGTAGTGTTTACCAAGTTCTCAGTGTTCACCGATTCATTAGTTGAAATTAGTGTTTACCAAGTGATCAAGGTAAATGAAGGACTTAGTGTTTACCGAGTGAATAAGGTAAATGAAGGAATCAGTGTTTACCAAGTGAAGAAAGTTATCAATGGATTCATTTTTTACCAAGTGACACAATATTCACCAAGTCACCAATGATTACTAAGTTCCAAGCTACTTAGAGTGATTAGTATGGATTGTGCCTCTACTCTTACTGAGTGCATGATGATGCAGTGTATTTTAGTGGATATCAAGTATCAGAAGGTCACCAAGTTAGTTTGAGGAACCTGCTTTTTCTACTATCTAGCCAACTTAGTAATATTTTGTTCACTTGTGTTTGGCCAACCTTTCCAGTGTAAATATTGGAATGGTATATATCTAATGTATTATATCATTTGTAAAGTATGATAAAAATGTTATATATCATTGTATGGTGTTTTATTGCAATATTTTGAGAAGAGTGAAAGTGAATCAACAACAAAATAGAGTAATACAACAAGGTCAACATAGATGCAAAAAAATTATATCTATCATATCAGGTGATCAGTGCATAAAGGATCTTATCAACAATCAGTTGTAACCAGATCCACTACTTCATCTCAATAGGTTAATCAATTTGTAAATCCTTTAACAAGGTAGACTTAACAGTCTTTTGTAAATCTCCTAATAGAGTGCATACTTCATTGTATGTTTGTAAATCCTCTAACAAGGTGGATCTAGCAATCCTACTTGCTCCTAACAGGGTAGATCACCAGAAGTGATAATTGTAAGCCTTAACAAGTCAACTTTATATTGTAGTATTGAAGTTTTGTGGGCATCATCCCCACCTCAATTTTACTTTCTAATTGGAAGGTTTCTGGGTCACCAAATCAATGTGTTCATGTGTTATGAATGTTTATATTCTCATGCATATAGTAGATTAGATGGATAAATGGTGAATATGTTATTATGCTATTGATTTAAAGTTTTAGAGTTACTGATTCACCCCTCCTCTCTCAGTAACCTTGTTAGTCTTGATTATTTCCAATAATTGGAAGCTATAGTATCTTAAAAAAAATTCTTCCTTTTATCTTCTCTATCAAAAAGACCTTCAAGAGTGACTAATCCCCTTGGAATAATATTACCATTTAGCTAAATAACTTCAAGATTATCTCCTCATTTCTAGTCATGATTCTTCTCATCAATATTATCAGATCCTTCAAAAATGAGATCACAAAATGGACCTTGTCCCTAAAGAACTACAATTTTTTTTGCATCATCGTCAAAGACTTTCAAATGTTGTTTATTAAAATGTTGGTCATTATCTAGTAGACTGGGCATATGAATCATCTCCACCATGTAAATATCTATGCTAAATTCAGGGTGAGGAATAAGGAGAGAATCAAAGACTACAAGGTAATCTTCTTTTGAATTTTGTTCATGAGGAATAGATGATATAGAAAAAGAATCAAAGTTATCAAACTAATCCTATGACCTATTTTTATAGGCCTTCCATCTTTTTTTCTTCATTTGATATTGCCTCTGTATCTGCTTGATAACTAGTTCTACATCTCCCAATAATTTGACTTGTTTGATCCCTTTTCCCTAGCATATTCGAGGCTGAGGAGAAGAACTTCATAATCTATAGTATTATCAGTAGTCTCAAAGGCCAACTTATAAGATTTGAAAAAATCTTCTCCTTTAGATTACATCAATACTATTTTGGAACCTTTTCCCACAATACTATGTTCAATAGCTAGCATTTGTGGTGGTGGGGGTAGCCATTTAGATTTCATGTTCTATTAATGAGGCATGTAATTCCTCCTTGGGATATCTTGGTATAGAAGTGGAGAATTTTGGATCAATTACTTGTTGATTTGTAATACATCATTAGCCAATTTCTAACATAGAGGGTTAGTGGTAGGTATGGGAAGCTACTGACATTTCTCTTTTTTTGGATCACATCTCCATTTACCTGAGCTAAGTAAGTTATCCTCCACTTCAATAGCTAGAGTTTTCACAACTTCTAGGTTCAAAACACTTTTTCTTTAAATTTAAAATCTTACATTATAAGGTTGAGTGTTGATAAATAAAGCCATTTGATTCACCATCTTGTTAAGGTGAGAAAATGATTCTCTCATTGGCTCAATAATCTCCTTTTTCATTTTAGTTAATTGGGAGAGAAGAAAATTTTCATCTTCTATGGTCTTGAATCTTCTCTCAGAGGATTGCATTAAAGTTACTATAGTAATGATTGATCTAGTTGGAAGTTGACCAAACCACTCACCTATGACATCAGTGAACATTTCCACAAAGAGGAAAATTGAAACATCTTCATACTAGATTCCTAGGACTCCACTTGCTATAAAGAATGTGCTAATGTTCTAATTAGTAGTAAATTTTCCATCCCCATAAAACTTAGGAAAAATTTTCTTAGATCCATTAGGAAAATCATTCAATTGATTTCTCAAAGCTAAAGGACAAATAGCAGCTCCCCATGGAACTAGTGTTTGTGGTGCTTGATGTGCCATAGTTGGGTGGATGATATTCAAAGATTATAAATTGATGGATGTTGGAAGAAGATTCCCTTGTAGGATCAGAGCCTAGAAAGCCATAGGAGAGATAGTAGCCTTTGGTGGTGAATATTTCCTACTAATTGGCTTAGTCTTCCTCATCCTCTTAGGAGTAACCAGCTTGAAATCTAGCTTTTAAAGAGCTTACAAATCATTGTCTAGAATACCTTTATGCCTTTCCACTTGGGTGTATGGTTTTTTAGACAACTTATTGGTTATTTTTCACCTAACATTGCATTGGAATAGTATTTTTTCTATTCTTTCTTGGTACTTGTGCAATTCTTTCAACAATAGCCACTTCTTGTTTCATGGGAATTCCTCTCAAGAATTTTCCAAATTCTTCTTCTTTCTCTAAGACTTGACTCACTTGTTGATATTGTTTATTATTTCTTTTACAAGTGTTCAAATTTGAAATAATATCTTCTTGGGTGTCTTGGGAGCCAAGATTGGTTTGAAGAACTAGAAACAAGTCCTCATATGGTAGTACCATCTTGTGTTGATATTGTGGAGATTGAACATGTAGAGGCGGTTGATTTTAAAGGTTTCCCTAAAATGTTGTTATTAGTAGCTGAGATACATAATGCATTGTAATGTTGGTGAAAATTTTTGCTAGATAATAAAAAAGTTTGAAGGCTATGTAGGGGGACATAGACTAGGTTTTGGGTGAACCACATTAAATTTGTGTGTTATATGTGTCTTTGTGTCTTCTTGTAATACTTTTGCGTATAACTATTTATTCTTGTATTGTTTTTAAATCTGTTAACTTCTAACATTTGGTATCATAGCAAGGTTTGTTTTTATAGATTAACAAGACATTTGGATTTGAGTGGGAGCAATGGCAGATTCTAGATTCAAGATTGAAAAATTTAATGGCTAGAATTTCTAGTTATGAAAAATGCAGATGGAAGATTACCTATATGAAAAGGACTTATGGAAGCCATTACATGGAAAAGCCAAGAAATAGGAAATCATCATAGATGAAGATTGGGAGATCTTGGATAGAAAGGCACTAGGATCTATTCAACTATGCCTTGCACCATCTGTAACATTAAACATATCAAAGGAAAAAATGATAGTAAAATTGATGGAGACATTGGCTACATTATATGAGAAACCCTCAAGTTTGAATAAGGTATTTCTTATGAAGCATCTTTTTAATATGAAAATGGATGGGGGAGGATCTATAGTGAATCACTTAAATGAATTTAACATGGTTACCAATTAGTTGTCATCCATACAAATTTCATTTGATGAAGAGGTTAGGGCTCTCTTAATCTTATGTTCTTTTCCAAAAAGTTGGAATAGTTTTGTTATTATTTTATGTAACTTTGTCTCTAGTTCAAATACTTTGAAATTTGATGAAGTTTTTTGTGTTATCCTAAGTGAGGAAATGTGATAGGAAGAATAGGTGAAACTTTGACCTCATTAGGTTTCACTTTAAATGTGGAGAGTAGAGGAAGAACAAGGGGAAAAGGAAAAGGGCCTTCACATGACAAGTCATGAGGGAAGCAAAGAAAGGAAGGATGTTCTCAGTCTAAAGGAAAGAAAGATTATTGGTACTATGGAAAACCTAGTCTCCTGAAGAAATATTTTTTATCTTGGAAAAAAAACAAGGAGATGAAAATAAAGATGACAGTAAAGAAGCTAGTGTTTCAAGTAATACTTTACAAGATGCTTTAATTTTATTTTTGGATAATGTCAATGATTCTTGGATAATAGATTTTGGGGCATTCCATGCTACACCTCATAGAAAATATTTTCAAGATTATGTTGAAGGTGATTTTAGACAGATATATTCGGGTGATGATGAGCCTTGTCCCATTGTTGGGAAAGAAAAAATAAAGATCAAGTTGCAAACAGAAATGACTAGATACTATAGGAGGTAATGCATGTCTCTATTTTAAGATGAAATTTAATTTCTACTAGACAACTAGGTAGTGAAAGATACATAGTCATGTTTTTAGACAATATTTGGAAGGTCATTAAAGGTTCATTAGTAGTAGCTAAAGGTGGAAAGGTAGGCACATTATATCTATGTACTGGTAACACTTATTCTACCTTAGTTGCTATTGATAATGTTAAAGTAGGAAAAGCTACTATAGATGTTGCAGGAACATATTAAAAAATGTGGCACCATATGCCTGGGCACATGAGTGAGAAAGGGATGAAAATCCTTCACCCTAAAAATATATTGTCAAGATTGAAAAAAAATTGATTCAGAGTTCTGTGAAAATTGTGTTTATGAAAAATAGGAAAGAGTGAGATTTCTAAAAGTTGGAAAAGAAAAGAAGAGTGAGAAGTTAGAGCTAGTGCATTCAAATGTATGGTGACCAGCTGAGGTATCATCTCTTGGTGTTTCTCATTATTATGTTATATTTTTAATAGGTGATTCAAGTAGGAAAATATGGATGTATTTATTGAAATAGAAATCTTATGTTTTTGAAATACTTAAGAAAAGAAAAACTTTGGTTGAGAATGAGACAGGAAAGAAGTTGAAGTCTCTCAGATTTAATAATGGAGGTGAGTATTTCAACACAAACTTTTGATATTACTATTTTCTTAATGGAGCTTGAAGGTAGAAGGTAGTTCCAAGAACCCGAAAAGAAAATGGGTTGTTAGAAACAATGAATAAGACAATCATGGAATGTTCAAGGAGGATGAAATTAAATTTTGGTTTTCCTCATCATTTTTGGGTATATGTTATAAATATTGTTGTTTATTTCATAAACAGAGGGCCTTCAGCCCCTTTGGATGGTGGTAATCCAAATGAAGAATAGACTGGAAAAAAAAGTAAATTATTTATTTCTAAAAAATTTTGGTTGTTAAGATTTTGTCCATGTTGATAAAGAAAATAGAACCAAGCTTGATGCTGAATGACTATTTGATTTTGAAAATCTTAAAATAATCAAAAGTAGAGATGTTATATTCAATGAGAAAGTCATGTATAAAGAATAGTTGCAAGAAAAGAAGCATGAATAGGTCAAACAAGAATATGTGGTGTTAGATGAGACTCCTAAAATTGAAAATCCACTGATGCCTGATGCTTTGCAAGAATAGGTTATCCCAAAAACTCTTGTAATTGTTAGATGTTCTACAAGGTCAAGTAGACCTCTTGAAATTTTTTCTCCTTCTTTGTATTCTATTTTATTGACTGATTCTGATGAACCTAAAGAATATGAAGAAGCAATGTATTTAGATTACAAACAACAGTGGAAGTTAGGCATGAAAGAGGAGATGGAATCCTTGTTGAAGAATAAAATTTGGGACTTGGTCCCTTTACTTGAAGGAAAAAGAGCCTTTCTGACAAATGGGTATATAAGCTGAAGGAGGAAGATGGAGGAAAGAAAAGGTAAAGGCCAGACTTGTGATAAAGGGTTTTGCATAGAAAAAGGGTATAGATTTTTATGAATTATTCTTCCCTATTGTAAAAATGACTTCAATTAGAACTATAGTAAGTCTTGTAGCTATAGATGATTTGCATCTTGAGCAACTAGATGTGAAGACAAAAATTTTCTCCATGGAGTTTTGGAGGAAGAAATTTACATGTAGCAACTAAAGGGATATGAGGTAAAGGGTAAGGAGAATTTGGCATGTAGGTTAAGGAAAATTCTCTATGGCCTAAAGAGGCCCCTTGACAATGGTTTTTAAAATTTGATAGTTTTATATCTAAACAAGGGTACCATAGATGTCATTTTGATGATTGAGAATATTTTAAGAGATTGGATAATGGGAGTTACATTATCCTTTTACTCTATGTTGATGATATGCTTGTTGCTAGGTAAAATTTGCAACATATAAATGAACTTAAACAAAAATTAGCAAAGTCATTCGCTATGAAGGATTTGGGTGCTTCTAAGAAAATCCTTGTTATGAGGATTACATGGGATAGGAAAAATAGTACCTTGAATTTTTCCAAAAGTGAGTATATAAAGAAGGTATTGAAAAGACTCAATATGTAGGATGCAAAAGCATTTAGTACACATTGGGCTAGTCATTTCAAATTAACTAGGGAAATGTGTCCAAAGATGCAAGAAGAGGTAGATAAAGTGTCTAACATCCCATATTCATCATAAGTTAGCAGTCTTATGTATGTAATGGTATGCACAAGGCTAGATATTGCTCATGTAGTGGGAGTTGTCAGCAGGTATATGAGTAGTCTTGGTATGGAACATTTGAATGTTGTCAAATGGATTCTTCAATATTTGAAAGATACTACTATAAACGCATTATGTTTCATAGGATCTAGTTCAACTTTGAGTGGATTTTTTGACTTTGATCTAATAGGAGATATTGATACAAGGAGGATTAATACAGGGTATGTTTTCACTATAGGGGGTACTATACTCAGTTGGATTTCTAGATTTGAAAAGGTTAATACACTTTCAACCACTAAAGCTGAGTATGTAGCTACTATGGAAGCTAGCAAGGAGATAATTTGGTTACAATGTTTTCTAGAGGAATCAGGTCAGAAGTAGGAAGATTTTCCATTGTACAATGATAACCAAAGTGTCATTCATCTTGCAAGTAATTATACTTGTCATTTAGAGAGAAAGCACATACAGCTGAGGTACCATTTTATAAGGTCTATTTTGGGGGATGGCCAACTGTGTCTTGAAAGGATTCACACAAGTGAAAATCCTGCATACATGTTTACGAAGGCAGTCCCCAAGGAGAAGTTGGTTTCTTGCTCAACATCTATTGGTCTTGTTGGATGATGATCATGGAGATAATATACAATAAATTCTTTTATCCAGTAGTAGTTGCACATACTACATTGGATATCTGGTTTCAGTCTCCAAGTGGGAGATTGTTTGTTGTGGAGCTTGATTAGTCTCCAAGTGGGAGATTGTTGATATTGTGGTGACTAATCATGTAGTAGGGGTTGATGTTGTGGTACCTTCTCTAGTAGTTTCTAGAGGTGAGGGGCGGTAACCCCAAACCTTTGGTTGGCATGAAATGGCAAAAAAATTTAGTGCTTTTTCTAGTAACATAAAACCAAAATTATAAAAAGCTTGAAATGTTTTATTTTTGAGATTTCCCTAAAAAAATTTATAAGAAATTGAGATGCATAATGCATTGTAATGTTGATGAATGTTTTTACTAGATAATAAAAAAGGTTGAAGGCTGTATAGGTAGATGTAGCCCAAGTTTTGGGTGAACCATGTTAAGTCTATGTGTTATCTGTGTTCTTTATGTTTTCTTCTATTATTTTTGCATATAACTGTTTATTCTTATATTTTTCTAGATCTATCAAATCATATTATCTTGCTTTATCATAGGTGACTGAAAATATTTCTTGTTCATTCTCCCTAGTAGAGTCACCAAAAATATGTTGGTAAAAAGAGTTCTCACTATGAAAAGTATGATTTTTCCCAATGGAAATGTGTGTGGAAAATTAGCTTCTCCAACAGTTGGATAAGTCTTTGGTATAAGATGTGAAGAAAGCTATGAAAATGAATGCACTAAATGACTTTCAAGCCTCTTGAAATCAACTTCAATTTCTAACAAGAATGATCAAGAACTATGCTTGAAGAATAGCATTATCTTAGTGATGATTCAATAATATTTTTACAATACTATGAAAAAATTAATTATAAATAGAATCAATACTCAAATTGTTTAGATTTTATAGAATAGAGAATACAAAATGTACATTCATTTATTTCTTAGCACGAAGAACATAAGAAAATTATTGATTACAAGAACAAGAATTGTATGCACTCTCCAAAATTTTCCTTGCTATCAAAACATAAGTTACTCTTGTCTCTAAATCCCACAAAGTCCTTATTACATTAGCTATAAATGAATTTATAATATATTCTAACATAACCAAATTTTTGGGTTCATAACTACTCAAAAAGTTAGAGTTTGGACTACTCCAAAGATAGTTCTTAACCAACTCCAAGCTCTACAAATCTAACTTTCAATGCTTAACTATAGCTAGGAAACAGTTAGGGCATTGAATAAAACCAAAATTGATTCTAAATTCAACATCTTTACCAAAATATAGAAACAAAATATCTGAGACAACTTTAGGTGCATCTATTTCTAACTTTCAATTGCGATCAATAATATCTCCTGCACTTTCTCTTTGTTCTAGAGGTGTTGTGAGTAGTTGAGTCTAGTTATCATATCCCTTGTTAAGTTCACTTAGATCAAAACCAATTGATTAAGAGAATTAAGTATTTCATCGAGTTCAAATTAATTAGAACATGCATCTTGAGGTATGATAAATAGATAGCAACATGAATTATGAGATGAAAGTCAAAAGAAAAGATATTCTTATGTGCTTTTGGTAATGTGCTTGTTGATAAGAAATCAATGTGACAATAGAATTGATAAATTCCTATGTTGTTCCTCTTTAATAAATCCATATCTTGGCAACACTTAGTCAAATTGGCTTCAAAAAAAAATTGCATCTCCAGGCTTAAAAGACCTCTCTGGAAAATGTATGGAACAACTTATTTTTCACTTTTGTGACACAGAGAATATTCCCTAAGATATTCTTCCTTGAATTGTAAATAAAAAGAAAAACATTGTTAATGCATTAAATAAAATGACTTCTGCAAAATTTTATATATATATAACACCTAAAGATATATATACTATACTTTTAAATTCTTCACCTCAACTATAAAAGTTTTGGCATTTAATTCTTTGAAACTCATGATACAAGTTGAATCATGGGCGAATTTAAAATTTATATATAATATAACAGTCTTCAACCACCTGTCAGCAAGTACAGGGGTCGAATCTCTTGAAGATGGCAAAGATAGTGTTCTTAATTAAAAAAATTGTTTTTAGATAGCATAGTATTTAAGGGGAGGATGGGAACTCAACCACCATCCCCCCCCCATTTCCCCCTCCTCCATGTTGGCACTGACCTCGTTCATGAGGATGGGCGATTGAAGTGACGTTGATAGGAGGGGCGTGCGTCCTCCCCCGTCACTATCTTCTCCTCTCCCCTGCGTAGGACATCCTTGCGCAACGTCCTTTCCACGCAAGACAACATGAACAGACCTGCCATGCGCAGGCTTGGACCTCGCAAGGAACCGGCCTAGGGTGGGCGGCGTAGCCTAGGCTTAGCTTGGGTTAGGTGGGGTCGGGTTAGGTTTGGGTTTAGGTTAGTAGGTGTGTTAGTATGTTCATCTTGTTATTGTTAGTTACTAGTTTATATTAAATAGAGTTAGGTTGTTTATACTTAGTGAATATTAGATTTAAATTTATGTTAGCATTAGATTTAGAGATGTTAGAAATTGGTGTTGTAACTAGTAATTAATCTAGTTAAATCCTATCTTAGTTAATAGATATCTTTAATATAGTTTGAGTTTATTTTAAATTTAGTTAGTTAGACTAGTATTAATTGAAATATAATTTGATTTAACTTTGATATATCTTTAGTGCTAAATTATGATAGTTTAAAATTTAATCTAAGCTAATTTATTTTAGTAGTCATAGTTCGTTCGAGTTAATATTTATGTTTAGTTAGTTTGAGATGTATGTTAGTTTAAAATTAGGGCTAGTTGTTATTATTGTTAAGAAATGATCTTAATGTTAAATTAGTTTATTTTAAAAGTTTTAATTGGAAATTGGAATACCTTAATTTGAATAACTTTGATGTTTTATTAATTAGTTAAATACTATGGTGAGCTTGTTAGATTGATTTTTGTATGTGGATCCTATTAATGCTGAACTTCAATCTTGCAATAGTTATTTTAGAGTTTAGATTTAACTTATAGAATTATTGAATTAATTCCAGTCCTCAATTTTAAGCCCAAAAGGATAAATCAATGAACAACATTATCATAGGTGTGTTTGGGGAGAATTGTAAAACTCAAATGTAGATAGTATCATCGCCAATAATGTCATCTCTATGGCATGTTACTTCAGGCTAGTTAGATTTTGATGAATGTAGTAAGCATAGTTAGCATGGTAGTATAGTTAAATTTCATTGACTTACTGGAGTTTTTAGAGCCACTTAATGTTAAATGAATTCATCGTCTGAATTAAATATTTAAGTTACTAAGAAACTTAAGTTCATCCAACATCTATTTTATGTTATGAATCTAACCAAGTTGTCACTCCTCTAAAATTATTTGAACTTGATTCTATCCTCTTATACTCTATAGTCATTATGAGCTTCAAAACTACTTGATCAGTTAATTCCATTATAGTTAACCATCTGAACCTTTGTCGACCTTACTAACAAAAAAAAAATTGTGTGTGTTTTTGTCCTTATATTTTTGGGCATGACATTTTGGTATCAGAGCCCGTGTTTCAACACTAGGAACCTAAAACCATTATGCTTCTAAACTTAATTAAAAACTTTAAATGTGTAGGATGCCTCCTGTCGCTCAGAGCAACCAACGAGGTAGAGGTCGTAGGGTGAGAGATGGCAGAGCAAGACAGGAGGATGGACCTCCCCCTCCACCACCACCTCCACCTCCACCACCACCAAACCCGAACCAGGACATTATAGATGCACTTTAGACTTTGATCGGTGTAGTTCAACAGAGAGTAGGACCTGTAGTTCAGCCAGGTCAGCAAATTCTAGTTGTGGAAGCAGAGGGACCCGGAGGAGGCGGACCCAGAGTTAGAGAGAGGACTAGGAGCCCACCACTGAGACAGTTAGAGGGATAGGATGAGCATGAGGAAGAGTCAATACACCAGAGAGGACCCCCACATGACAGACCTCCTAAACACATAGGAGATGATATCAGGGAGTTGATTCAACTCGGGCCACCTTTATTTATCGGTTCCACTGAAGGGACAGTAGCAGAGGCATGGTTACAGAGTCTACAGTGATGCTTTGGATTACGTTCGTATGGGAGTAATCTAAAGGCATGACTAGCAGTTCATCAGTTGAGAGGTGATGCCTCCAATTGGTGGCATCAAGAGGAGACCATTGGAGGAGTAAGTGTGGATACCCTCACCTGGGAGTCATTCCTAGAGAGATTCAGGGAGCGATACCTGTCTGAGCATTTCAGGCAAAAATAGATAGAGGAATTTCATTCACTACATCAGAGGAGCCTCATCGTGGCTCAGTATGAGAGCAGGTTTCTTGAGCTCCTTCCTTATGTTGAGTGCATGAAGGACGAGAAACTGTGAGTGCATCGATTTATCATGGGCTTGAATTTCTCACTTTAGGGTCTAGTTCAGATGGCTTTCCCTACCACCTTCAGACAGTTTGTTGAGATGGCACTAGTGGCAGAGGACACTCGAGGTAGATAGGAGTCACGAGATCGGTCTCAGAACCGAAACTCTACCCAGCAGAGACCCCCTTGGAAAGGGAATCAGAACTACACAGTAGGATCCTCTAAGGGCCAACAACCTTAGCAGTAGAAACCCCAGCATCAGTAGTAGCAGAAGTCTTCACAGGGTTATCAGGGCTCCAAGCCCAAGCAGTGGTATTCACAGGTTCTGAAGCAGGATCAGAGAGTACAGGTTCCACCATCGCAGCCAGCGAAGACTTAGCAGTCTTCTAGGGGTGGATTCAGTGGATCTAGTAGGTCAGGAGGCACACAGCAGTCTGGATCACAGGGTGCCCGATCCTATACACGAGGTCCATGTTACACTTGTGGTGGCATGGGGCATATTTCTAGAGAGTGTTCACAGGGACAGACCTCTAGTGGGCAGAGAGGGGCTTTTTCAGAGCCGACTGTTGGCAACGTAGGCAGATCTCACAGAGTCTTTGCAGCGGTTGACAACCGCCAGGCTGAGCATCAGGCCACAGTTATCGAGGCTACAAGTAGTAAACGAGGTAGCATGGTTACCATTCTATTTGATTCTGGAGCTACTGATTCTTTTATATCTCCTTTCATCGTGGAGCGTTGCGGGCTAGTGGCAGTTAGACAGGATGTTAGCTGGGAGGTAGAGTTAGCCTCAGGAGCTAGAGTGTCAGTCAGTTCCATGGTGCATAGTTGCCCAATTCAAATTGAAGACATGGCCTCGATGTTTGATCTGCATATTACCCCCCTAGGTTCTTATGATGTTGTTCTTCGCATGGATTGGCTGTATGCCCACAGTGCCAAGATGGATTGTCGACAAAAGAGGGTGGAATGTGTGGATGACGATGGTATCTCTAGGGACATCTTCGGAGTGAAGAGGCTAGTATCCCTTCGTATGATTTCCGCTATGCAGCTTAGACGGTGCATGCGAAAGGGATGTCAGTTGTTCGCTATCACCATCAGTGACAGGGAGGAAGATCCTGAGGGGGAGCCATCCCTTGATGATTTTCCTATATTGCAAGAGTTTGCAGATGTCTTTCCTTCAGAGCTTCCTGGTAGGCCTCCACCTAGAGCAGTGGATTTTCATATTTATCTTGTGCCAAGAGCAGAGCTAGTATCAAGAGCACCGTACAAAATGACTACCCATGAGCTTAGTGAACTTAAGATTTAGTTGGAAGAACTCTTAGAGAAGGGGCATATTTGACCTAGTGTGTCACCTTGGGGCGCACCAGTGATCTTCGTTAAGAAGAAGGATGGATCACTTAGGTTGTGTATTGATTATCGACAATTGAACAAAGTAACCATTAAGAACCGATACCCTCTTCCTAGGATTGATGACCTCTTTGATCAGTTACAGGGCGCTCGGGTATTTTTGAAGATTGATCTCAAGTCAAGCTATCATTAGTTGAGGATTGTGGATAGTGATATTCCTAAGACTGCAATTCATACTAGGTACGGCCACTACAAGTTCACTGTGGTACCATTTGGCCTCACAAATGCTCCAACTATATTCATGAGCCTCATGAATGGAGTATTTCATACCTTTTTGGATAGTTTTGTGGTTGTTTTCTTGGATGAAATCTTGATATATTCCCATAATGAGCAGGAGCATGAAGAGCACTTGAGACAAGTATTGTAGAAATTGAGGGAGAACTAATTGTTTGGTAGCTTGTCGAAGTGTGCATTCTTTAGACCTGAGATACATTATTTGGGTCATGTCATATCAGGTGATGGTGTCTCAGTAGACCCATTGAAGATTAGGGCCATCATGGATTGGCCGGCACCCACCAGTGTCACTGAGGTGAGGAGCTTTATGGGGCTGGCAAGGTATTATCGACGCTTCATTGCAGGATTCTCTAGATTGGCACACCCCATCACATCTCTTCAAAGGAAGGGGAAGAAGTATGAGTGGACAAAGAAGTGTAATAGAGCTTTTCAAGAGCTCAAGAGAGCCCTTATGAGTGCACCGATTCTTGTAGTACCAGATCCATCCGAAGACTTTGTGGTGTGCACTGATGCATCTTTGGATGACATAGGGGCAGTTCTTATGTAGGATGGTCGACCCATTTCCTTTAAGTCTAGGAAGTTGAAGACTCATGAACTCAACTATCCTACTCACGACCTAGAGCTTGTGGCAGTAGTTCATGCCCTAGTAAGGTGGCGACACTTTCTACTGGGTCATAGATTTGAGCTTCATTCTGACCACCAGAGTTTACAGTATATATTCACACAGCCGAACCTCAATGCTAGGCAGAGAAGGTGGATGGAGTTCCTTTATGAGTACGATTTTGATGTTCATTACATCAAGGGGAAGGAGAATGTGGTTGCAGATGCCTTAAGTAGACGGTGCCATGAGCTTTCATCTGTGACCACATGCACTAACTTGAGAGAGCGGATCTTGCAACACTTATCAGTTGATGAGTTTTATGTAGAAGTAAGTCAGTTAGTACATTCTCAGAAACCCTTGGAAGGGAAGTTTGTAGAGTATTCTTTGGAGTCCGATGGACTTTTGCAGCATAGGGGATGTATGTATGTACCTTCCATTGGGGGTTTGTGAGAGTTCATTTTACTTGAGGCTCACAAAGCACCTTATGCAGCACACCCCGGTGTTAAGAAGTTGCATGCAAATCTGAGGCAGCTATATCACTGGCTAGGCATGAGAGTGCAGATTGCTAACATAGTTGAGAGATGCCTCAAGTGTCAGAGGGTGAAGGCGGAGCATCGACATCCCGGTGGGCTCCTTCAACCTCATGAGATCGCGGAGTGAAAGTGGGATGTTATATCTATAGACTTTATCATTGGTCTCCCCTTGTCATCTCATCCCCATGATGCCATTCTGGTGATAGTTGACACATTGACCAAAGTTGCCCACTTCTCCCCCATGCGTACTACATATACTGCATGAAACATAGCACAAGTGTTCCTACGGGATATTGTTAGGCTTCATGGTGTTCCCCATAAGATCATCTCAGATAGGGACTCGTTGTTCACCTCATCTTTTTGGAGAGAATTGCAGTTGGCATTGGGCACTAAGCTCAATTTTAGTATGGCGTACCATCCTCAGACCGATGGGAAGACCAAGCGAGTGAACCAGGTTTTGGAGGACATGTTGCGTATGTACGTGATGGACCATCAGGTCAAGTGGGAGGAATACCTACATCTTGTCGAGTTTGCCTATAACAATGGGCACCATTCTTCCATAGGTATGCCGCCTTATGAGGCCTTGTATGGGAGACCTTGCAGGACGTCATTGAGTTGGGACAAGATCAAGGACTGAGTATCTATTGGCCCTCAGTTGGTTAAGGAGATGGAGCAGCAGGTGGCTCTGATTAGACAGAACCTGAGAGAGGCACAGGATCAACAGAAGAAGTATGCAGATGCAAAGAGGATAGATCAGGAATATCAGGTGGGCGATAGAGTTTTCTTGAGGGTGCGGCCACATAAGAGTTCGATTCGATTTGGAAAGGGCTCTAAGTTGGCACCCCAGTTCGTTGGTCCGTTCAAGATCCTAGAGAGGATAGGACCAGTTGCCTACCGTTTAGCCCTGCCACCTAGCCTGTCATGCATCCACAATGCATTTCACATTTACGTACTCAGAGATTATATTTATGATGAGTCTCATATCATAGATTGGGATGCTTTGTAGGTGGAGTCAGACGGCCAGCTAGCGCTATAGCCCATCCGTATTCTTTCCCAACAGACCCTAGCACTTTGAGGTCAAGAGCTGGACCAGGTTAGAGTCCAGTGGGATTGCTATGATGAGGTTACAGCTTCTTGGGAGGATGCAGCACAGATGCGAGAACAATACTCTTATCTTTTTTATGAACTCTAGGAGGAAGTTCATGCCTAGTGGGGGAGGGTGTGAAGCCTCACCCCGACCCATCCCAGCACCTATGATGCATTGTTATTTTTGATACTCATGATGACATGTCAGAACATTATTGGATACAATGAACTTTGTATGCTATTTTGCGATGTGTGATGCTTACTTCAGTTAGTTGATTTTTCTATTTAATTCTTATAAATATGTATAATGATGAAAGAAAATGTATGTCAGCTAACACATGTGATTATGCAAGTCGAAAGGCTAGAAATATGAGTAGAATTAGATAAACAACTATTTATTAAGAAGTAGATGCTTTAAATTATGTATAAATTCCCTTAGCATGTTAGTTCACATTATGCACGTGATTTTGGGCCTACTGATGTGTGCAATGAGTGTGCAGGAAAATCAGCCAAGATGACCAATGGAAGAAACAGAGTTAAATTTCTTGATAAATTTTGTGCTAAGTTTATATTGTAATTCTTTAAAAGTTTTAATTTGATCTTACTATGCTACTAACTTTTAATTATTCTTTATGAACCCTTAAAGGCTTAACAACATTAAATTTAAGCACCCCTATGGGTAAGGGCATGGGTGGGGGTACTTTCCAACCCTCTAGCCTCCTAGGTTGGCTCTTAGGGTCTCTTAAAAACCCTATTATAGGCTGATTTCGAAAATGGGCTGTCCTTTACTTGGGTTAGTAAAACCAACCCCCATCTTGTGTTACTTGAACCCTAGTGGGGTTAAGGACCATACTTAGAGGCCTTTCTGGGGGAGCTTTAGTTTTTTTGGGGGGGACCCAATCCTCTAGTTTTGGAAGAAGCCTTGAAGATTGAAGGAAGAAAAAGGAAAAAGAAAAGGGAAGCTCTTCTCAAACCACCATTGCATAACTCTTGTATGAAGGTAGGAGTTCTACACTCCATGAATGGTTCCTTGTGTGTGTTCATATTTTGAATCTTGTTGCATCGTGTTGGAGATATTGTGTAGATATGCATTCCTTGTGTTTGTGTTGAGGGTGGTATTGGGAGGGATTTTACCTTGCTTTTCCTTGATGTTATTCATATGCCTTCTTGGTGTGTTGATTGTTTTTTTTTTGAGAGAGTTTTCATGGGGATGTATTTGGCAACACTCACCCTTGGATAGGGAAGAAGTGGCCATGCTTGGGGAAAGGGCATTAGTTGGACCTCAATGGTGTAGAGTCTCCTCTCATGGAGAGAGGAGGGAGAAAGGGTAGGGTGTATGGGCCCCTACTTGTCATCCCATACCTTGTTGCTATTGAGAATTCTTGAATGTGAAAAAAAAAAGAATGAAAATCCTTATGGATATAGCCTCGAAAGGGCCTTGCGAAAGAATGGAAATTCTTGAAGTTTTATGCCCCGAAAGGGCTAAGTGAAGGTATGGTGATTGACTTCTCCCATTGAGAAAATCCACCTTTCCCCTATATTGGTTCATTGTTGGACCTATTGTGCAACCGGGTGGGAATGTATGTCATTTTTGCTTATCTCCTTGTGTTGTCATCTCCATGTTGTTCCTTATATCTTCCATGTTTACCCTTGAGGAAATGAAGATCTTTGATAAAAGCCTCTTGTGAAAGTCTTGAAGAAACTCAATGAAATGTAATATTATGTAAATTGAAGTGGAATTTTGATGTAGTGGCAAAGATATCGGGTTTTCTTACTGGTTCTTTTTTGACAGAGCCTTGAACCAAGATGAATAATAGAGGAAAGAAAAGAATAAGAAATTTTCCTTGCATTGCTCTCATGTGGTTCCAAATTTTGCATTATGTTGTGAGAAAATAGGTTGATAGATATTGTCACTAAATTATAGATCTCCAAGTTCTTCAATTATGTTATTACAATGCATTTGAGATGTGGGAGTTCAATATATGGTCAAGCAATTTGATGGATTAGAAATACTACATGGTGATCACCAAACTAATACATTCATTGTTATGCTCTATTAGTGATGCAATGGAATTTGAAATAATTGTTCACCACCTTCTGAATTCTGAATATACGATCATATCCCTTGTTAAGTTCACTTAGATCAAAACCAATTGATTAAGAGAATTTGGTATTTCATTGAGGTCAAATTAATTAGAACATGCATCTTGAGGTATGATAAATAGATAGCAACATGAATTATGAGATGAAAGTCAAAAGAAAAGATATTCTTATGTGCTTTTGTTAATGTGCTTGTTGATAAGAAATCAATGTGACAATAGAATTGATAAACTCCTATGTTGTTCCTCTTTAATAAATCCATATCTTGGCAACACTTAGTCAAATTGGCTTCAAAAAAAAATTGCATCTCTAGGCTTAAAAGACCTCTCTGGAAAATGTATGGAACAACTTATTTTCCACTTTTGTGACACATATAATATTCCCTAAGATATTCTTCCTTGAATTGTAAATTAAAAAAAAAACATTGTTAATGCATTAAATAAAATGACTTCTGCAAAATTTAATATATATATAACACCTAAAGATATATATACTATACTTTTAAATTCTTCACCTCAACTATAAAACTTTTGGCATTTAATTCTTTGAAACTCATGATACAAGTCGAATCATGGGCAAATTTAAAATTTATATATAATATAACACTCTCCAACCACCTGTCAGCAAGTACAGGGGTCAGATCTCTTGAAGATGACAAAGATAGTGTTCTTAATTAAAAAATGTTTTTTTAGATAGTGTAGTATTTAAGGGGAGGATGGGAACTCAACCACCATCCCTCCCAATTTCCCCCTCCTCCACGCTGGCGCTGACCTCGTTCATGAGGATGGGAGATTGAAGTGACGTTGACAGGAGGGACGTACGTCCTCTCCCGTCACTGTCTTCTCCTCTCCCCCGCATAGGACATCCCTGCGCAACGTCCTTTCCACGCAGGACGGCGAGAACAGACTTGCCACGCGCAGGCTTAGACCCTGCAAGGAACTGGCCTAGGGTGGGTGGCGTAGCCTAGGCTTAGCTTCGGTTAGGTTTGGGTTTAGGTTAGTAGGTGTGTTAGTATGTTAATCTTGTTATTGTTAGTTACTAGTTTATATTAAATAGAGTTAGGTTGTTTATACTTAGTGAATATTAGATTTAAATTTATGTTAGCATTGGATTTAGAGATGTTAGAAATTGGTGTTCTAACTAGTAATTAATCTAGTTAAATCCTATCTTAGGTAATAGATATCTTTAATATAGTTTGAGTTTATTTTAAATTTAGTTAGTTAGACTAGTATTAATCGAAATGTAATTTGATTTAACTTTGATATATCTTTAGTACTAAATTATGATAGTTTAAAATTTAATCTAAGCTAATTTGTTTTAGTAGTCATAGTTCGTTCGAGTTAATATTTATGTTTAGTTAGTTTGAGATGTATGTTAGTTTAAAATTAGGGCTAGTTGTTATTATTGTTAAGAAATGATGTTAATGTTAAATTAGTTTATTTTAAAAGTTTTAATTGGAAATTGGAATACCTTAATTTGAATAACTTTGATGTTTTATTAATTAGTTAAATACTATGGTGAGCTTGTTAGATTGATTTTTTTATGTGGATCCTATTAATGTTGAACTTCAATCTTGCAATAGTTATTTTAGAGTTTAGATTTAACTTATAGAATTATTGAATTAATTCCAGTCCTCAATTTTAAGCCCAAAAGGATAAATCAATGAACAACATTGTCATAGGTGTGTTTGGGGAGAATTGCAAAACTCAAATGTAGATAGTATCATCGCCAATAATGTCATCTCTATGGCATGTTACTTCAGGCTAGTTAGATTTTGATGAATGTAGTAAGCATAGTTAGCATGGTAGTATAGTTAAATTTCATTGACTTACTGGAGTTTTCAGAGCCACTTAATGTTAAATGAATTCGTCGTCTGAATTAAATAATTAAGTTACTAAGAAACTTAAGTTCATCCAACATCTATTTTATGTTATGAATCTAACCAAGTTGTCACTCCTCTAAAATTATTTGAACTTGCTTCTATCCTCTTATACTTTGTAGTCATTATGAGCTTCAAAACTACTTGATCAGTTAATTCCATTATAGTTAACCATCTGAACCTTTGTCGACCTTACTAACAAAAAAAAAATGTGTGTGTTTTTGTCCTTATATTTTTGGGCATGACAACCACCTAGAGTGGAATTCTCTTACACCATGTGTTTAAATGAGGTGCAAACTCTCAAGTCTCTTAGTCACAAACTACTATGCAATGCATTATCGTTAGTAAGTTTGAGTAACTATAATTAGTGAATATTTAATTACACCAACACCCCCCTTTAAGCACAACTTAGGGGAATGCACTTAAACTCACAATGTAAGATGGGTCCCAGCTACTAGGCCATTTCAGGTACCTATGGACATATGCAATGCAATACATGAAATGTAATCTCTCATAAAGTGGAGAAAGAGAGAAAACCTCATGGGAAAAACCTTCCTCAAAAAAGAGAGATGAAAACAAGATGCATGGATGGATGGAGTACTCAAGACTCCCCAAAAATTGTGTACAACATATATATATACAAAGAATGATCCCCCATAGGAAGGAAATAAGGAAACATCATATCCCCACATAATGAAGAAGCTCCAACGTAGATGAAGAGTAATTGCAAGAAAAATATAATCCAATGCTTACAAGAAATGTGTCTCTCCTTAGGAAGAGATAAATACATCAAATGATGAAGAAGCCACTCCATGTAAAATGTGAGGAAGGAGGAAGATGTTCTCCATGTATGCTTCTTTGAAGACCAAATAGGTGTCTCCAAGATCAAAGATTATGTCACACCATCAAGCTGACCTATGGGATGTGAAAAAATAAGAGAACGTGAAGAGTTGGGGAATCTAATCACTAGAGAAGATGAAGAAGTATCTTGAAGAGAAACTTCCTCAAATGTATTAACAAAATCTGCATTATGAAACTCATATAAAAAAACATCTATGAATTCATCCCACACTACAAGATCTAAAGCATAAAGATCACCCTACTAAATAGTAGAACTCATGTCTAAAGAAGTAAGAGGTGGTGGAGTAGGAAGTTCAACACTTGTCTCAAGAAAAAAATTATTCAAGTGTCCAATGTTGTCCTCACATGAATTATTCACCCTTGATAAAGGGTTAGGTACATCATGAATATGATCATAATTATCAACAAAATGTGCAAAATAATATAAGTGTGATGTATGATCAACAACTCCCATAGCTATTACATCTCTAGTCTCCATATCCTTAATATAATCAAGAGTGAACTTAACAATTTTACCTTGTGCCCCATGATTAATTTGGTAAATGGAAAGTATATTGGTGGTCAATGATAGTACATAAAGAAAAACATTAAATTTACCCTCTCCCATAGGAATAGAACCTTTTCCACAATCCTTCATGTATGTATATAGAAGATGCCATATGATGTGATGCACTTGAATCAAGATGACATTTACCTTTCTCAAGATGTGTGGAAGCAATGACTTCTTGTCCTTTGCCTCTAGATGATGATGAATATGTAGTAGCTAACTAATATTGAGAAGAAGGAGAAGAGACTAATGAGGGTAACTAGATATTGTTCTTCTAAAGAATGTGAATATGCTCATCAATCTTCTTATGGAAACATTTATGCTCATCATGTTCTAACTTTTTGCAATAACAACATTTATCTCTCTTTCCTCGAGATGATTCCTCTCTTGAAGAGGACTTGGATTCAATATTATGATGTGAAGGAGAGTCATCACCTTTTTCATGTTGCTTACGATCCTTATGTTGTTTGTTTTCCTTTCCTTTGGGAGCCTTTGGAGAGGAGTCATTTGCAACCAATGCTTGATGCTCTAAAAACTTCAATTGACCCATGTGTGTTAACATTGCTTGTTCCCTTGTGATCTAAGCTGCAATTTCATCAAGAGAAGGGATTTTTCATTCACTACCAAGAGCATGCATAGTAGCATAGAATGTGGAAATAAAGACTAAACAGTTAGTACCTAGCTTGGAAAGAATAGATAATATCAATTTCTCATCATCTTTAGTAATGCCACAATTAGAAAGCTCCAATCTAATAGAATTGAACTTACAGAAAAAGTCTTCAATATTGTAAAAATTGCATGGACTTAGACCTATAAGCTCATTCTCCAATTTAAATTTTTTTATTCTATTAGGTTTACCAAAGATTCCTTCCAATGTAGTCTAGGTATCATGATGATGTGTGCATGATGCAATATGATATAGCAAATCATTGGAGATGGTAGATCTAAGAGAGCCAAGTTCTTTATCTCATCTATCAAACCATTTTCTTCTTTCTATAACACCTATAGTTGGTTCTAGATCATGTCCACAGAATCATTCTAAGCAATCATGTACTCATGAAATGATTAGAAATTATTTGTTTCAATTCATGATAGTTATATGGAGTGAGTAATGGAACTTTTGAAAACTCCATAATGAATCAAAGAATGACTGAAATAAATAATAACTGCTTCAAATTACTAATTCAATTAAGAAAATTAAAATCCAAGTATTCACCAAGTGCAAATACAGCCAAAAAAGACTTCTTTATGAAAGTGATATGCCCACTCCAAACCACTAAAATCTGATTATAGATCTAGAAAGTAGAGGAAAAATTATGCACTTTCATAAATAAATAAAAAAGGTACCTAAAAACATTACAAGATGTGCCCAAATAGAGCCTTGAAAGTTAAAAAAAATGGAATTTACAATTTTCAAACAACATTAGAGACAGAGATCCAAAATCACCTGTACCATTGTGTAGATTGTGAAGTTCTACCCAAAACAAAAATAATTTCTCTAAAAAACGAGTGCATATGAGGAAGAAATCACTGTTTGCAAATTGCCTCTGAAATTATTATTTTTGAATCACCATCGCTGCAGCTTAAAAAATCAAATGGCTATAGATTTGGCCTCAGATGTCTGATTTTGATGAAACAAAATTTGACTTAGGGGTTTTTGGACCTCCTCTATATGATACCAAATTCTTATTTACACCAAGAAGCTCCAATTTTTACCTATAATAGAAGGTCACAAAATATGACTCCCAAAATCTCCTCCAAATTGTTATGTCCAAATTGCCAAATGTTGCACCAATAATGAGTCAAGCCAAGATTGCACTACTTGAGAATAAGTCTTCACACCATGAGAGCTTTGATACCATGTTAGAGTTTTAGGTGACTCTACAATACTGCCAGGATCAAATGAAATACCAAGATAAATTCTAGAAGATAATGACAAGACAACTACATGAAGATGCATGGATTGATTTGAAATGTACATTATAGGCTTCCTTATATAGGAGAGGTGATAAGAGACAACGATAAGGAGAAGACAAGCTATCAACCACACAAGGTGGAATCACATGTCGATTAAAGGTGGATCATACTCTATTATGCAATGAGGTATGTGCAATAATGAGGATGATAGTGTGATAAGTTCACTAAAGGTGGAATGAGATAAAAACTCAGTAAAAGCATAGATCTGTGTCACCATTTGTGATACAAAAACTTGTTTTGGTCAAATCTCATTTCTCTATCAAAACTCAATTTTTAAAAAAAAATTAAAAATACCCTTTTATAGATTTCAGATTCAATATCATCATTATATAAATTTTTGAGTGTTTTGATTAGTTATAATATGTTATAATCTCAAAATATTATAAGTCGATATTTCAACATTTCAAAAGATGCTCTCTCAAAAAATGATAAAAAATAGTAAATCATATCAAAAAAATAAAAAATATATATTTATCAGTAGAGGAGAGAATCCTCTTCATGAATATGTAATTTATTTTCAAGAAGGTATAGATTTGATAGGGAAGTTTTGACGGGAGGAAAAAATTGTTGGATTCTGACAAGGTCGAACTTGAGTACTTATAACAAAGAAAATATGCATCAAAAATAATTATTTCTTTTTTTGTGCACTATCTATACATGTCATCTATAAAATATTTTCAAATTAGAACAAAAAAAGGTGATTTGCACATACTTGTTTGACGGGAACTACATCTTATATTTTTTACAGTTAAAAAAGGGACTTCAAAATAAAATAAAATGAATAAATTCTTAGTCAAAAAAATTATAAAAATTATAGGCATAAAATTCATACAATTCTACATATTTCATTAGTTTACATCATCTTCATATTTTAAACACAAATACCATTTTTTTTGTCATTAATGTTGAACTGTCACATTCTGATATCACATTTCTTTATAAAAGGTGACACCATGTGTTTAATTGAGGTGCAAACTCCCAAGTGTCTCAATCATAAACTACTATGCAATGTACTATCTTAAGTAAGCTTGAGTAAGTGTAATTAGTGAATATTTAATTACACCAACACATTTCATCTACAAGTGATGTAGTAAAGCATTCATCTATCATTTTTTGGATCAGATTTAAAATATTTTTTTGAAAGTTTTAACCTTTTCTTCTAGGTCTCTTCATTTACTCACATGCTAAAACTAGATGAATTCATTTATCTAGATCTTCATCATAATATCCACCTTGTGTGCCATCTAAAGAACTAGGAGTCGTAGGTAGGGAAAATGGAATGAATTAATTGGATGTACCTTCTTGCAAGATATTATTTTTTTTAGTATTGTTTTTACCTTTAGACTTGGTGGTAGTGGCTTCTTTGAGTTTACTTAACCAATTCTTTGGTTGGTGAATTGATGTAGGAGCATCCAAAGGTATAAGGGCAATCTTGTGTAAACCAAAAAAATATTCTTACACTCAATTTCTTTTTCATGTGTTTTCATTTTTGGATACCCATTTGGGTCAAATAAAGGTTCCAACTCTCATAGTTCCACTATCAGTGTTCTAGGATAGAGCATTTGAACACCTTGGGATACATGTAAATGCTAGAAAAATAGGAGTATGTAATTGAGCCATCATTTTGGTGAACTAGAAGGTGTAAATTGGCTAGATAAATTTAATTTTAATTTAGAGCATTCTAGAAAAAGAATTAGGTCAAAAGGCCCCACAGTTTGAAAGTTATTATAGTTTTTCAAGTTTTGGAGACATCCTAAGAATACTTCAAATTCAGGTTAGGGGCATTAAATGACCTCAAAAAGGGCCAAAAAATAGGGTATGAGAAAAGCTCATCCATAGGGCTATAGAGAACTTTGAGAGCTTTCCAAAAATGTAAATGGTTTGTCAATCAGAGCTACGGTTCAAAAGTTATGCCTCGCGAAAGTTCAGTTACCATTTCTAGATTCTTCTAGATTTGTGTCGACTTAACACAGCTTCTGGAGCCTTCTACTTGGTTGATGGATGCCAACTAGAACTTTCTAGAATGTACTCCTAATCCTTAACCCTCTGAGGTCTATTTAAGAACATTTCTGGCATTGTAAAAGGTAGTTCGGAGTGGAGTTTGAGAGGAGGTACTGAAAGGAGAAATTATCTCCAGATTTATACTATTGTAAGCCCATAGGGCATGTTTTGAAGTCTATTTTCTCTATACTTAATGTATTAGCTTATTTAAAAAGTTAATAAAATTTTTCCTTTCCTGTTGTGTCCATTCTGTGCTTGGGTTGTGTCCCCATTAAGTGGTAACAGAGCTAGTTTTTTTGAGTGTGTAGACAGAGCGCTGACTGTGAGGCAGTTTCCACCAGGATTGTTTAGTTGTGGGTTTGAGTTAAGAAGATGCCTCCATGAAGAGAGTGTGGTGGAAGGGTTAGAGCTATTAATATTGAGTAGGTTAGAGCCCTCCAAAGTTAGGTACAAGGATTGCAGGAGGAGCTCCGTAGAGATACAAATGTTTCCGTAGGTGACGAAAATGAGGATGACAATGAAGTAGAAGAAATTGGACTAGAATAGGAATTGTATGGGGAAGTTTTGAATCGGGCAAAGAAAAGGCTTTTTAGGGCCATTAATAAGTTAGGGAAAAGACCTACAATTGATGTGGGTGTATTTTTAGGAAATCTAAAACCAGATGAGTTGATCAACTAGATCAATGAACTGGAAGAGTACTTTGAGTATGAGGATATCAGGGATCCAGATAGGGTTAAGTTTGCAAAGGCCAAAGTGAAAGGCCATGCCAAAATCTAGTGACAAGAGGTTCAATTGGAAAGAAATAAAAGAGGAAAGGAGAAGATCACAAGGTGGGATCGTATGGTGGACAAATTGAAGAAGCAATTCATTCCTGTTGATTATGAGCTTGATTTGTCTAAGAAGATGCATGGGTTAAAGCAAGCAAGAAAATCAGTCCAGGAATAAACAGAGGAGTTTTATTGACTTCTTATTAGAGTAGGGCATGCAGAAGCAAATAAGGAGAAGGTTGCTCGTTATATCAGTGGGTTGTAACCTAGCATCTAGGAGGAATTAAGTCTAGTAAGAATGACCAGCACTGAAGAGGCATAATAGTTTTCCCTACGAGTTGAAGAGAAGTTGCATGGTCAAGGAGGAAGGGGTAGTGGTAGGTCATATAGAGGTCAAAATGAAACCCAAAAGAGAATTGAAGATGTGGGTACTAGTAGGAGCCAGAGGAACGAGGGTTTCAACCGCTCCCATGATCAAGACTTTGGAAATCAGAGAGAAAGAGGTAGAGGACATGGAAAAGGAAGAGGAGGCTTCTGTGGTACCTATTTCCATTGTAATGAAGAAGGTCATTGTGCCTTTGAATGCCCTCAATGACAAGGAAGGACAGATAGGAGAGTTGAGGACCAGGCTAGGGTTGCTCATGTGGATGAAGATACACAATCATCACATTCAGAGGATGTAGAAAGAGAAGAGACCTTGGTAAATGAAAGGGTCCTACTAAGTAGTGAGATTGAACCTAGACAGAGGAGGATTTTATTCCATACCAAGTGCAAGTGTGAGGATAAATGTTGTGATGTGATCGTTGATGGTGGTAGCACTGATAACTTGGTATCAGAGGAGATGGTCTCTAAGCTGAAGCTCAAGAGGGAGAAACACCCCTAGCCCTATCGGATTGCTTGGGTGAAGGATGATCATAAGGTCCTGGTAAGTGAACAATGTTTAGTGAAATTCAAAATTGGGAGTTACCATGATGAAGTTCTCTATGATGTTATTCCAATGGATGTTTGCCATCTATTTTTGGGTAGACCATGGCAGTTTGATAAGCATGCAGTACATGATGGTCATGCAAACACATACTCTCTAACAAAGGATGGAGTTTGCCACAAACTGAAGCCCATGAAAAAGGAAGGTGAAAAGGTATGTAGTAGTGCTAGGATTTGTCTTGTTGATGGAAGGAAGTTTTTAGATGGCATGAAACATCAACATATGTGCTATGCTTTGATTCCTAGGAAAGATAAAGAAGATAGTAGTGAAATACCACTTGAAGTTTCAAAATTACTAGGTGAGTTTGGAGATATCATCTCTAATAATGTTCCAGAAAGATTGCCACCAGTAAGGAAAATCAGTCATCAGATAGATTTAATCCCAGGAGCTAGTTTGCCTAGCAAGGCTGCTCATAGGGTGACTCTTACTAAAACTAAGGAGCTAAATAGATAGGTTCAGAAGCTATTGAGGAAGGGCTTGATTCAAGAGAGCCTGAGTTGATGTGGAGTACCTGCAGTACTAGCACCAAAGAAGGATGGAGAGTGGAGGATGTGTACAAACTCTCAAGCTATAAATAGGATAACCATCAAGTATCAGTTTCCTTTGCCAAGAATGGATGATCTTATGGATTGCTTGAGTGGAGCTCTGTACTTCACAAAGATAGATCTCAAGAGTGGTTTTCATCATATATAGATTCAAGAAGGAGATGAGTGGAAAATAGCCTTCAAGACCAAGGAGCATCTTTATGAGTGGTTAGTCATGCCCTTTGGATTGACGAATGCCCCAAGCACCTTCATGCGGCTTATGAATGAGGTACTTAAGAAGTTCTTGGGAAAAAATTTTATTGTCTATTTGGATGATATTTTAATTTTCAGCAAGACTTTGGTAGAACATTTATTGCATATTCATAGTTTCCTTGAAAGGTTAAGGGAAGAGAAACTATTAATTAATCTGAAGAAGTGTGTCTTCACAAAAAGGGAATTAGTCTACTTGGGGTTTGTTATATCACCTGAAGGTCTCAAAATGGATCCAGATAAGGTAAGAGCCATATTGGAATGGCCTACTCTAAGGTTTGCTACTGAGGTAAGATCATTTCATGGTCTGGTTAGTTTTTACAAAAAATTTATTAAGAATTTTAGTGGCATATGTGCACCCCTGACTGACACAATAAGAGGGGATAGAAAAGAGTTCAAATGGATTGCAGCAGCTACAAGAAGTTTTGAATTGCTGAAGAAGAAGGTGATAGGACAACCTGTGTTGGTACTTCCAAATTTTAAAAAGGTGTTCCAAGTGGATTGTGATGCTAGTGGCAGTGCTATTGGGGCTATATTAAGAAAAGAAGGTAAGCCTATTGCATATTTTAGTGAGAAATTGAATGATGCAAAAAAGAAGTATTATGTTTATGATCAAGAGTTCTATGCAATAGTTCATGCCTTAAAGAAACAGAGGCATTATTTGTTGCCAAAGGAATTTTTTTTTTATATTGATCATCAAGTATTACAGTACCTAACTAGCCAAGGTAAATTGAATAAGAGGCATATGAAGTGGGTAGAGTTCTTGCAGAGCTATACATTTGTGTTGAAGCATTGAAGTGGAAAATCTAACAAGGTTGCGGATGCACTAAGTAGGAGACAATTGTTGCTTACAGTAATGCAGGTTGAAGTAGTTGGGTTTGATGAACTCAAGAATCTGTACCCTAAGGATCCTGATTTTGTTGAAGCATGGAAAGCTTGTAAGGAGCCTGTTGTTGTAGACAGAACTAAGTGGTTAGACTATCTAATTCAAGATGGTGTGTTATTCAAGGGCAGTCAATTATGCATTCCAAGGAGTTCCATGAGTGAAAATTTGATTAAGGAGAAACATAGTGGAGGGATGGTAGGACATTTTGGTCAAGATAAGACCATTTCTATTCTCAAAGAACATTATTTTTGGCCTCAAATGTCATAGGATGTGAATAATTTTGTATAGAGTTGGTAGATTTGTCAAGTTGCCAAGGAATTTAGTCACAATACTGGACTATATCAACCATTGCCTATTCCATCAAAGCCATGGGAGGACATAAGTATGGATTTTTTTCTTGGATTACTGAGGACACAAAGGGGCAATGACTTAGTATTTGTGGTGGTTGATAGGTTCTCCAAAATGGCTCATTTCATTCCATGCCACAAAACTCATGATGCTATCCATATTGCAAACTTGTTTTTTAGAGAGGTGGTAAGACTACATGGCCTTCCAAGAAGTATAGTTTCTGACAGAGATACCAAATTTGTGAGGTATTTTTGGAGAACATTGTGGAAGAAGTTGAGAACAAACTTGAAATTTAGTTCCACACATCACCTGTAGACTGACGGCCAAACAAAAGTGGTAAATAGAAGTCTGGACAATTTACTGAGATGTTTAGTTGGGGATAAACCCAAGGGGTGGGATTTGATTCTACCACAAGCAGAGTTTTCTTACAATAACTCTATAAACAAGAGTACTGGTAGATAACCATTCCAAATTGTATATGGAAGTAGCCCAAGGACTGCACCAGAGTTGAGGAAGATAGAGGAAGGGGAGAGAACAAGTGTTGAAGCTAAAGAATTTGCTAAACATATCAAGCGTCTACATGAGGAGGTCCAGGCACACATTGTCAAGATGAATCAAGAGATAAAGCTAGGGCTTATCAAAGGAGAAGACATAAGGAATTCCAAGTAGGGGATCTAGTCATGGTACACTTAAGAAAAGAAAGATTTCCAGCTGGTACTTAATATAAGCTGAAAATGACAAAATTTGGCCCCTGCAAAATTCTGAAGAAACATGACTCAGGAAATGCATATGAGGTGGAGTTGCTAGATGGTATTCACATTTCTCCTATTTTCAACATTGCAGACTTAACAGAGTATATGATAATGGTGTAGATGAGGAGCTGATGTTAGAGCCATGTCCAATTCCTACTTCTAAGAAGGAGGATATAGGAAAACATTCTAGATCATCGTGTGGGCAAGAGTACCAAAAATAGGTAGTATGAAGAGTATCTAGTCAAGTGGAAAGGATGGATGATAGAGGACTCAACTTGGATATCAGCAGCTGAGGTTTCCCATTTGGGATTTCCTCGACCATTCATAAAGTGATAGGGTCACATTTCAATCTACCTAGGTGTCTGATGCAGGAGCATCCAAAGGTATAACGGCAATCCTATGTCAACCAAAAAAATGTACTTAGACTCAGTTTCTCTTTTATGTGTTTTCATTTCTGGATACCCATTTGGGTCAAATAAAGGTTCCAACTCTCACAGTTCCACTATCAGTGTTCTAGGATAGAGTATTTGAACACCTTGGGATATGTGTAAATGCCAAAAAAATAGGAGTATGTAATTAAGCCATCATTTTGGTGAACTAGAAGGTGTAAATTGGCTATATAAATGTAATTGTAATTTAGAGCATTCCAGAAAAGGAATCAGGTCAAAAGGCCCCACAGTTTGAAAGTTATTGCAATTTTTCAATTTTTGGAGACCTCCTAAGAATGCTTCCAAGTCAAGTTAGGGGCATTAAATGACCTTGAAAAGGGCCAAAAAATGGGGGACGAGCAAATCTCCTCCATAGGGCTATAGAGTGCTTTGAGAGCTTTTTGAAAATGTAAATGGTTTGTCAATCGGAGCTACGGTTCAAAAGTTATGCCTCCCAAAAGTTTGGTTATAGTTTCTGGATTCTTCTAGATTTGTTTTGACTTCTAACATAGCTTTTGGAGCCTTCTACTTGGTCAGTGGATGCCAACTAGCACTTTCTAGAATGTACTCCTAATCCTTAACCCTCCGGGGTCTATTTAAGAACATTTTTGGCATTATAAAAGCCAATTCGGAGTGGAGTTTGAGAGGAGGTACTAAAAGGAGAAATTATCTCTAGATTTATACTATTGTAAGCCCATAAGACATGTTTTGAAGTCTATTTTCTCTATACTAAATGTATTAGCTTATTTACAAAGTTAATAAAATTTTTCCTTTCTTTTTGTGTCCATTCTGTGCTTGGTTGTGTCCCCATCATGAATAAAAAAGAAGGTCCTCTCCTCGAGATATTTCAATTCAGTAAGGACCAATTACTATATGGAAATTCCAATATTTGTATTCATTCAAAGAAAGAAGGATAAAAAAGATTTCATCCATATCATGGAGAGTAGGAAGTGGAGTGGGCAAGGTAGTGAGCAGGGGAGAGATCAAGAAGTACATGTTCAAATTTCAAACCTAGTGCTGGGCGAGAAATCTCAGGGAGTTGGATCTCAGAATCCAAGAACATAGGATGGGATCCAAGCTAACTATGGAGAGGCAGAGTCTAGGGATGGGGACCCACGTGCTGCCAGTGGAACCTAGGATGAGCCAGAAATGCAACCCAAGGTGGATAGACTAGGGAATCTTCTAGTGAAATGGGCCTCACTCTTTGGTGTTAAGCCTTCTAGTAAGTCCTCTTTCCCTCTAGTTAATGTTGTGTTAGGTCTAGAAAAGGGATCATGCATGATTGCCATTGTAGACAAAATTGTTGACCACAACATTTCTATAATGGCTTCCACACTTGTGGGGAAGTTTATGGGTCAGAGACCAAACATTGATGTAGTCTGATCCTTCACAAAGAAGAAATGGAGTCTTAAAGGGTAGGTCAATGTTACTGCTATGGCAAAGGGATTTCATTTTTTTGAATTCACCCATAAAGAGGATATGGCTGACATTCTATGCGAAGGACCCTAGATCATTGGAAGGGCTACCCTGCTGCTACAAAAATGGTCTTCAAAATTGGATTTAAATGAATCTATCTTTCAACAAGCTCCAGTATGGGTTAGACTCCCTGAGCTGCCCTTGGAATTCTATAATGAGGATGTTTTATGGGTGTGGCCAGTTCTTTTGGAGAGATTCTCTCCATAAACCCTACTACTACTTATAAGAGTAGGCTAACCTATGCAAGGATCTGTATAGGTGTAAGGGAAGGGGGTGATATGCCTAAAGTGGTGTGCTTTTAGTCAAAACTTGGCACTCATATTTAGTAGTTGGATTATGAGAGTGTCCCTTTTGGATATTTTCATTTTTTTAAGATAGGCCATAAGGCTTTTCAATGCCCAAAATCAAAGTCAGTTCAGAAGAAGAATCCTTCTACTACTCCTCTCTTCAGGGTGAAGAAAGTATGGAAAAAAAATATCACCAACCAGGGCCAGAAGGGTCCTCTTTTGGAAAATTAGAAGGTTATAGAAGCTTCAATGAAGGTAAATCAAATGCAACCTTTTGATTCCACTTTGCCTCTAGGCATGGATGGAAAGACTATTCCTCAAGATGAGCTATTGAAGATAGGCTTGAGCTCCTCTCTAGTCATTAGGGAGTGGCAAATGATTAATGTCCAACCCCAACTAACTGAACGTGCTCTCTTTGAGGAAGGATTGGATCCTCAAGTGATTTAAAGAGATGTAGAAGGAAAGGATGATCCATGGCAGGTAGTTCAAGAGATTGAGATGTTAAGTTCTCCACTTTCTATGGGAGGGCTTGACCTGGCTACCATTGAGGAGGAGCATGATAGAGTTAATAGTGATATTATCATCTATCAAGACCTAGAGGATAATCTTTTTCCACTATAGGTCGAGGGACCAATACAAGAAAGATGGATTTTTTGGTGAAGGATCTAGACTAGTGGGAGGATCTTCCAAGCAACCCAAAGCTTTCTCACAAGGCTTCTCGGTCATTGAATTTTTGCATGGAGAGTGAAGTCCTTCTGTCCCCGAAGCCTAGGAAGAAAAATGTTAGAGAAATTTCTTTGGCCTCTCCGGTGGAGACTAGGAGTAGTTGCAAAGTGGATGTGGGCTCAACGGCCAAAAGAGGCAAAAAATCAAAGAAGGAAGCCAGAGAGGAGGAGACCAGAAGAAGCTTGGTGAATGGGTGCTAGAGAACTCTTTAGGAGTGTCCCAAGAATTAAAAATGAAGATCATATTAAGGAATATTAGGGGCCTTAATGGAGCCCATAAACAAGAAATTATTAGGAACTTGATTAGAGATCAAAGACTAGATATCTTGATGATCTAGGAAACTAAGATGAAAAAGGACTTTTTGGGGAAGATTAAGTTTAGCAACTTAATGAGTGGGGAGGCTTCAGACTTAGATGGTGCCTCTAGGGGTCTGCTGACCCTTTTTAACACCAAAAGTTTTAGAATGGAATTTTCTTACAATGAAGATAATATTCTTTTGTGTAAAGTTTTTCATATCCTTTCCAATGATTGTTGGTTCTTGCTGAATTTATATGCTCCCAACAATAAGAGAGAAAGAAAGAATTATTGGACTAGAGCTAGAAGTCTAGTGCAAAGTAGCAATTTAAAGAAAGGAATCATTATGGGAGACTTTAACACTCCTCTATTGGATTAGGAGAAGAAGGGATGTCTGCCTCCAGATTGGGAAAGTAAACATGGCCTATCAAACTTCATTAATGGTCTAGCTTTCTTGGATATGAACCTCATGGGAGGTGCCTCTACTTGGTCAAATAAATGCATTGGTTAGGACTATATTCAAGTCAGACTAGACAGAGCTCTTATTGCTCTCGACTAGCTACAGTCTTCCTCTTGCAAATTAGCTCTTTTTCTTAGAGTGAGTTTTGACCACTCCCCTATTTCCCTTTCAGTTGTTCCTATAGGTCCAAAAAGACCTCCCCCTTTTTTTTTTGAAAAAATGTGAACCTCCCACCCTGATCTTTTAGACAAATCTAAGCTCTAGTGGAGTATTGATGTGGAAGGCACAATTATGTACAAGGTAGCTAGAAAACTTAGTAGCATTAAAAGGATAGCTAAAGCTTAGAACAAGTCTAATTTTGGCTACATATTCTTTGAGAAGGAAAACCTATCTTATAAACTTACTTCTATCCAAGCCTCTATTCAAGATGATGGGTATGACAAGTTAAACAGGAAGGCTGAGTTGTCTATCCTTTCAGAATTATAGAATATTATCAGTAAAGAGGAGAAGTTATGGAGAAAAAGATCAAGGGTTAACTGGCTCAAAGATGGAGACCAGAATATGAAACTTTTTCATCTTACTACTCTAAAAAATTGAGCTAATAATAGAATTATACTCTAAAACATTGAGCTAATAATAGAATTATAGGTTTAAAGAAAAGATAGGGTATGCTGACCAAAGATGATGAAATCTCAAATGAAGTTGTTTCTTTCTTCTCCTCCCTATTGTCTTGGGATCCTATGCTATCCAAAGTGGATCAAGATGACACTATTTCCTACATCCCTAAGATCATCCATCCTCACTGTAATAAATTACTTTGGGCCATTCCCTCTGATTCGAAAGTTAGAGAAGCTCTTTCTCTTTTTTGGCTAAGAAATCTCCTAGCCCTGATGGTTTTCCTACTTTATTTTTCCAATTGTTTTGGCCAATTTTGATGAAGAATGTGGTGAAGGTTATTCAAAAATTCTTTGGGGCTAGAAGCATTCTAAAGGAGATTAACTCTACTTTTCTAGTTCTCATCCCTAAAGTTCCTAGAGCCAATTCCTTGGACAATTTTAGAACAATTAGCCTATGCACTTCTTTTTACAAGATCATTTCAAAGGTGCTTAATTTCAGGTTGCTTAAGCTCCTCCCTTTGATAATATCTTAGTAGAAAACTAGATTTGTCCCAGGTAGAAAAATTTTGGACTCAATAATGATGGTGCATGGAGTGATTCACTCTATGGAAGCTATAAAAAGGGAAGGGATGTTACTCAAACTAGACATATCAAAAGCCTACAACCAAGTTGACTTGTCTTTCCTAGATATGGTGCTTAAGGCTTTTGGGTTTGATGTCAAAACTTGTAAGCTAATATCTCAGCTAGTAACTACTTCCTCAGTTTCTATTTTAGTTAATGGATCCTCCTCCAATTTTTCAAACCTTCTCGTGGTCTTCATCAAGGGGATCCTCTTTCACCTATTCTCTTCATAATCTTGGTGGAATGCATAGGTAGACTTATTGAGAAGAACAAGAAGGAAGGGAGAATAAAAGGTATTAAACCTTTTTCTAAAAGTGACCCTTTTACACATTAGCATTTTTTAATGATACTATAATGGGAGGGGAGGCTTTTGTTAAGGAGGAAAAGGCTATGAAGCACATCTTGGATACCTACTCTAGAGGGTCAGGACAGCTCATCAACTAAGATAAGAGTTCTATTTTCTTTATCAACACTCTTGAGGATAGACAAAAGAAAATTTCTAGAATTCTAGGATGTAGTGTGGGAAAGATTCCATCTACCTATCTTGGGCTCCCTTTTGGCACAAATCCTCCAGATTCTTTCTAGAATGGCATTATGGATAGATTCAGTAAGAAGCTGGTTGGTTGGAAAGGGGCCTCTCTAAGCCAAGCTGGAAAATGCCAACTAGTAAAATCCACCCTTTAGAGTTTGCCTATTTATGCTTTGAGCCTTTTTGTGATCCCTATGAAATTTGCTGAGAGGATGGAAAAAATTCAAAGAGACTTCTTATGGATAGGGGCTGAAAGGAATAAAAGGTATCCCCTAGTTGCTTGGGAAAAAGTATGCCTCCCAAAGAAAAATGGAGGTCTTGGCATCAGGAAGCTAACTCTCCTCAACAAGTCTCTTTTGGCTAAGCAAATATGATGTATCTTTAGTAGCACAGGGGAATGGAGAGACATTTTGGTAAACAAGTACATAAAGAGGCCCTCTAAATAGTTTACCCTCTTTAGTGAGAATATCCCAAGAGGATCTGCTATTTGGAATGGTTTTTTAAAAGTCAGGGACCTAGAAAATTCTAGAGTCTCTTGGAAATTGGGAAATGGGAAGGATATCTAGTTATGGTCTGATAGCTAGCTTATTCAAGGCCCTCTTATGAACAACCCTATCTATGAGGTCTGGGTGAATGACTGCATCAACCATTTTGGGTAGAAAGTTAGTAACTATAGGAATGACCACGGATGGATAGACCTTTATGTCATCTCTGAAGATCTTAATCCTATTATGATAATGCTAAACTCTATGGCCCTAAATAACAATAGAGATGAATTGGTCTGGGGAGATAATGCCAATGGGCTATATAGCATTGCCTTTGGGTATTTGGACCTTTGGAGATTAAAAGAGATTCCTCCTTGGTTGAGGGCTTGGCTCTATAGCCTCATTCCAAAAATTAATATGTTCTATTGGCTGGCTCTACAGGAAAAAATCCTCACCCAAGATAACCTCATTAAAAGAGGTCATATTATGCCCAGCAGATGTGTGTTATGTAAAGATCAGATGGAGACCATCAATCATTTGTTCATTCATTTCTCCTTCTCTAGGGAGGTTTGGGTTTTCCTCACCCAAGACTTACACTTCAGCTAGTGTGTGCCTTTTAACCTTCTGGATCTCTTCTATCAATGGAAATGCATGTTTAATAGGTTTGATCTTCAAGAATTAAGTTCTTGGATCCTACCTCATTTTTGTTGGAGCATTTGGAAGGAGAGAAACAATAGAGTCTTCAGAGATAAAGAGGAGCTGACTATAGTGATAGGGAATAAGATATTTGCTAACATTAAGGAAAACAATATAGTGAAGAAAGGGGGAGATATAGAAATAGGTGGTAGAAAAAAGGAGAAGGCAAAAGACAGAAAGATGAAAAGATAGGAAGCCAAATGGCTTCTCCCCCCAAAAGGATGGCATAAAGCCAACTTTAATGGAGCTTCCAAGGGAAATCCTGGCTCCTCAAGAAGTGGAGGTATAATAAGGAATGAAAATGGTGATGGTATTGTGGCTTTTTCCCTCCCACTAGGATTTCAAACAAACCACTTTTCAGAAGCAAATGCTACATGTAACATTGTCAAACTGGCTTTTGAAATCGAAGTTTCTAACCTTTGGCTTGAAGGGGATTCAAAAAATATTATAAAATTTATTAAAGGAAACTCTTAGCCATCATGGTCAATTGCAAATCTTATAGATGAGACACATGAGACTCTTGCCAAATTTAATAGAGTCCACGTTACTCATATATTTCAAGAAGCTAACTTGGTAGCCGATAGGTTTGCTGATATAGGGGTTGGCACAAACCAAAAAATGACATGGCATCTCAAAAATAGTTTGCTAGCTAATGTCAAAAGCAGATTGAACTGGACAAGATCTAAGGAAGTACGAAGAAGATCATTGTATAATTACGATTATGAATGGATTAAGGGGAAAGGGTACTTCCTCAAATGGTAGCATGAGAAATTGTAATTGCTGTAATTTATTACAGACTTTTTGACATGCTTTGTGGGTCATTTTTTGCATTTGCAAAATGAGCAACAAAAAGGTTAATTCTTTCTACATTATGCACATACATAGAGGTTCCTATTGGTTACAATGTGAGCTTCATATGAGAATTGAGGGTTTGCAGAGTGCAGATATGGTAGGCGAAAGGTGTAGAAAGGAGCCAGTGGGTGAAATAGAGAAATGGAGAAGTAGGGAAAAAATCTAGGAGAAGCTGGATCAGGGTGGGGTAACCAGATACATTATGAAACTACATGGATTTGACAAGGAGGTGACCAATAGTATGGTTGGATCATGGAAGGATGGTAGAGTAAAGGTGAATGGGGTTTCTTTCATGATAACTAAGGAGGTCATATTGACCATTTCTAAAATCCCGATTAAGGATTTTAAGTTCTTTAAGGACAAGAAGCTCTTAGCTAACATTGTGTGAGATTTTTTGAAGGATGCAAAGGAACTGAAAGCCTTGAAGAAGATTCACACATACTATGTTCTTGATACCATGAAGAAACTATGGAGGTATGTTCTGATAGCTGTAATCAAGTACATAACTCTTGACCCTAGGTTTGATCAGGCTTGTACCCACCACTTTGTTCTTTTGAATCATTTTTGGCATAGCTGTAAAATTTCTTTTCCTTTTTACTTGTTAACTTCCATGAGCAAGGCAATCGTTAGCTTCAAAAAGAAGCCCACTAATAACCCTACTTTGCATGAGGGGTTGTTGCTACTTATTTATGAGCACTTTAAGGCTCGAACAATAAGCAATGCCCCCCCTCAAACTAAGAATGTGACCTCTAGAAGTTCTAACTTCTCTTCTAACTCAGATGATATTTAGAGCTTAAGCTCTGAGGATGGCAGGATTTCATCTGCTAGTAAAAATGTCAACCATCAGGTCAAGAATTCACCTTCTTCCATAACCCCTAGTAGAAAAATCCCTAGGGATCATGGGCAAAAGCAACCTATGAAGGATGATAAGGTTGAAAATGATGAGGAGGAGGATGTGGAGACAAAAGAGGAGGAAAAGGAGATGTAAGAGGAAAATAAGGAAGACCAGGGAGGGAAGAGATGCAAGAGGGAGGGTCTAGAGGATGAGAGAATGCAGTGAGAATTGGATATGTCTTCACTACCTCTTTCTCCTATCCATCTTCAAGCCCAACATGAGGAGCAAAAAATGGATTCTAAGACAGAGGGAGGGGAGGTCCAGGTGAAAGATAGGAGGAAATCTTGGAAAACCTTTAATGTTAGGACCTCAAAAATGGGCATTTTTAGAGAGGCCATGAATTTGTAGGTCCTTCTGGAAAACCAAGAAGGAATGTGGCTATTTCAAATAAAGCCTGGGAAACTAGGATGAACCTCTTGAACATTTCTTGCAATAGTATGATTGATAACTACAGATCAATCAAGTGGCTTTTCCATGAGCTAGAGGAGGTCAAGAGTAGATGGGTCATATGGAGGAATACAGGAATGGAATGGGCTTTGATAATAGAAATGGCCATGATGAGAGGCATAGTCTGGAAGAGAGAAGGATTAACAACCTTGAGAACTACAACCACAATCTCTCAAACTAGATGATTTTTCTGCTAAGCTCCATTAACAAAAACATCATATCTTTAATTGGCTGGATCAAAGATAGAGTTATGAAGGAAGATGAGGGAGGAAAAGATAGGGAAACAACTAGACTAGTGGTCGACCCTACAAAGGACAACATCAACAATGGTCAGGACTAGGAGGATTAAAGGTTGCACCAGTAGGACACTGAGGAGAACCAAATGGCCTATGAGGCTACATAGGTCATGCAAGAGCTAGAGAGAAATCACGAGGACTAATCCACTACCTATTCTTTTTTTTCTATTGGTCCTTTTTTTGGCTTTTTGTTAGGGCTTTTGCCTTTTTCGGTTCATGTTGTTTCTTTTCTTGGTCTTTTCTATATTCTTTTCTTTTCAACTAGGCCTTGTGCTTATTTTCAGCCTTTGAACTTAAACTCTTTTGGCTGGGATTTTCAAGTTTATTTTCAGCCTTGTTAATGTTTTAACTCTTGGGTTTCAGGGTTACTATAAAACTTGTTTATGTAATGAAAAATGAGATTTCATCGATCTTCCTTTATGCCTATGAAATCCTACTTTGTTTTATAATCAATGATTGACTACACTATAAATCTCATCCAATCTTTTTTTCTCACCTCAATGTCATTCTCATGACTTTCCCAATAATATTCCATCTTAGGAAAATAAAGATAGCTTGGTCTTAGTATCAAGTTTTTTTAATATACCTATTGCCATCAAATGGGAAATGACTTTTAAAAGAGTTCAAATTTATCTTTACCATAGATATTTCAATATTTTGGGCATTTGAGGAAGAAAGGTAATTTTAGTGTTTGATATTGATTGGGAAGGAAATGGGTCTTTTGTTCCTTCATTTATTTTTTATTTGATCAATCTGCCTACAAACTTCTAAAAGTACCAACCTATCATCTACAAAATGAGGCAACATAAGAGGATAATCTTTGAAACCTCCATTATGAATATAAGTGAATTAGGGATATTGTATGAAGAAGCTACCATAAGTACTGATGAGATTGGTTTCTTTAAGAGAAATTCAAAGTCATATATGTCCATGTAGCTCTCTAGTTGTGAGCATAGAGAAAGCATCATTCACCCCGTGGAAGTGTGCATTTCTTTGTTCCAATTGCAACTAGGGATAGTAATTAAATATTTTCATTGCAACATTGTATTCCCCATATCATACTATAAATTTCATATATAAGATATGAAAACATGTAGAATCCCTAATCTATATTGAATTCACTCTATTGATGGTGAAGGTTGTCACTAATCACTTCTCTTGAATCAATGAATTGCTTTGTAGTGGTGATGGTACTAATGTACAAAAACATCTAGTCTGAAAATTCTTGAGCTATCTCATTCCCCTCTATTCTACTAAGAAGGATGATCATATCTAAAATTTCTTCATTAAAAAGTACTCTATGAAAAGCTCTTTGTAACTGTAACTATCCTCTCCTAGGTTGATCTAGCCAACTTTTAGCGATAGCATTCAAACACTTCTTTTTATTTTGATGAAAATACCCTTGAGCACCTTCTTTATGGATTTACATGATTTCTTCCTTCACTAGTAATCTAAATGAAATGTAGATAGCTACTAGATCTAGCCTTGCCATGATATTACTTCATCAGGCCTAAATGTCTCTAAAATTCTAATCTTATGGCTTAATACATTCTAAAAGTAGTTTTATAAATTGAACTATGAGAAGATATCCTCCTACATGAGCCTATTCATTGTCTAATTTTTTTTGTGCCAAAGGTGATCTATCCTCTTTGCTAATTTCCTACCAAAAATCTACAATTTTGATATGTCCCATTTCAGTATCTAATATCTTGGGAAGCATTCTTGTCAATATTGTGGGAGGTTCTTTGCCTTGGAATTTGTATCTCATAGTATTGCTCACAACTCCTTTTCCTAGTGAAATTTCAAATGTGAATTTAGTTCTCCCTCAGCTTTATATTTTCAAACTCTTCATTCCACTCCCTTCATATAATCATAAAATACTATCAAAGTCCCTATTGTGTGCACAAGTTCTTACATTTACTTGAAGCATTCTATCAATTCATATATAGGAGCTGGTCAATTATTGGTAACATCAAACCTCCACTTGTATAGATATATTGGAGTGACCTATACAATAGGAACATGAAGGTTGACATCAAACTTCATAAAAATCTATTTTACCACCTTCATTTTTGTTTATTGTGCCTAGTGGATACATATTTTGCAATTATTGTGATCAAATCTTGGTATTGAGTTTCATCAAATAGTTCATGGGTTTTGTCATTATACTTTGTTCACATCCATTTGGCATTCAATCAAACATATTGGGACCCATGCATGTATTCATATAGATTATATTATGCACTTCAACCACTAGAGTTTTAATAAATCATAAGAATTTTTTCAAATAGATGTCATGTTAGCAATCTTGTCAAGTTTGCAAGTTGGAGAATTGGAAAACATTCAACCAAATAGTTTATGTGCATTATTATTTCAACTCCTCACAATGTAGATCAAAAGGCATAGTTTTCAGTCTACTAAGACTTCAAATCTCCCAAATATGAGACTCCAACTTCATGACTAAACACATTATTAGAATCCAAAATAAAATTATGTCATAGACTGGGACTCAGAACATTCTATCAAATTGTTGGCAATATGTTACTTTGGTCTTGTAGTTGATGTGAAGTTTTCCTCCTATCTTTTCTTTTGTGAAATTCATTGTAGCTAATGGGTACTAATGTCTCATTAACCTGCACTATGTAAGCCACAAACCAATGAGTGAGGATTGGTAATCATGTATGGGGCTCTCCAACTTTAAACTCTCCACACCTTACAATCTCCAAGATGACATTATGCCAAATAAACCATTCACATTTTCTCCTTTATCATAGCTGCAATACAAACCTCTTACATGAACTACCCAAGACATTGTAAGATGTTTTGATTATGCATGTGAAACACATTGTGAGAACATTATTACTCAAGATATTCTTGTGTTGTTGCATCCTAAATAAACCTATTCATCATGATCATCCAATGATTTTCCTTCTACATATGGGAAGAATAGAAATAATGTTATGCATGAGGGGACCTATTTATGATGTCAAGTTTTTAGATTTCCCCATAGAGCTAGTGAAGATGATTTTTTCTTTTAGAGTACCTTGCCAAAAAACTCACATGCATTAGAGACCATGATTTATATTCCTCTATCTTAGATTCAGTTTAACTACCTCTATCTTTACCTTCAATATTTTGATCTTAGGATGCACAGATGATGTCTAGTCACTTCCTTTTTCACCCATTCTTATGCTTGGTTACATTCAAACAATGCCATAATCATGATAAGGATGAGTTTTGATTATGTACCTATTGGAAATATATGAGTAAATGAGAGGGGAGGAGTGAACCATTTATCACAAAAACAAATCCAAGATCCCTTTAGATGTCAATACAATACAAAACCAAAACTCTATTAAAACTAAAATACTATTATAACTCAATTAACACAAGAACACTTCATCAACATAGTATCACTCATTTTACACTTTAAACACTAAAAAAATCACTTCTTAAGATGTTTAGTGTGTTTAACCTTAATTAACTTGGTTTTAGAAACATAAAGGAAATAACATCAACACAAGAGACACCAATATTTAATGTGGAAAACCAATTTTGGAAAACCACCAATTGCAACTACTTACTATTTTCACTCTTCTAAAGTGAGACTTGTTAGGATCCAACTCTATTAAAGGTTGCAAAACACAATGTTAGGTGTGACCCTATTAGGAGTAGCCTTGTTAGAGGTCTTCAGAAACTTCCATCTAGAAATGCCACCTTGTTAGAGGATTTACAAAATAGTTGTCAGTCTAACTCTATTAAAAGATTTGATTCACTATTATAATTATTAGAGAGTAACAATGACTTGACCTAATTTTTGATGCAACTAACTTTTTTGATTTTAGATCTTAGTTCTGGCTTAAATACTTGATCCTCCTTGATCAAATTTATCTTTATAGCTAGGTCGACTATGGATACTTTTTTATCCTTTAAATTTGCTTCCTTTACTAATCTTCTTTTCTACCACATGGTCTATTGGCAATATGGTTGGATAGATGTTTTGAGATTTTTCATTTATAGCAACATATATTTAGAATTCCATTTATGCATTTAGAGTTAGAAAATTGTCTAAGTCTTAGATAGTTTGCAATAGCACAGAGAGAAGATGAGATGTGTATGGATAACTCATTGAGAGTTAGCTTATGCACAATTGAGAAAAGCTCTATGATAGTGTCATGATGATGTACACCAATGCTCAACTGTGTTCAAATAATACAACATGAGATATGATTGAAATATTAGTATGGGTATCTAATAAATCAAAATAGAGCATATCAGTAACCAGAGTTGTACTACTTAAGGAATTATTTTGGTGACAAAATAATTACTAAGTCATGATGAACTAACTATGTGGCTATTATTCCAAAACTTATTTAATATTATCCCAAGAATATGAAAGTATGAAGGTAGAGAAAGTAGTGAATTATGAATATATGAGGTATAAGTAAAGATCTTATCATCCAAAGATAAGTGTGTGGCATATGATGAACTATGCAATATTTTTGATTGATGTGAAGTTGACAAGATGATATGTAAACTAGATCTAGTGTATGATCAGAGCAAGTGCAAAATACAATAGATAAAAAGTATTGTATGTATATCTATTCTTGTGAAGAATTAAATTGTATAATTGCATATTAGGGTAGTGGACTCATCTTGCATACATTGTATTTGATCTACCTGTAAGGAAACTTGGCAATAAAGAATACAACCATTTCCACATAACCCATAATAGATCTAAAATAAACATGGAATTAAAATCCACATGTGAGAGAATAGACAACATACCCACAAAATGTGACACAAGATATACCCTGGGAAACCCTCATTGAGGGAAAAAAACCTAGCCTCCAAAAGCATCCATCACCATGTATTAATTCAACAAAAATACCATTGCCATACAACCACGGAAGCCTTCATGGCCATAGCCACAACTGAGAAAACTATGTGAACAAGTATGAATCCACACATCCCATGCCATGCTTCCAACCTTCACAAATTCTCCCTTGGCTAACCCGTCAAACCTTCTCCCACTTGACTCTTTCCTTTCTCACTCTTATTCTACAACAACTACCCTTGTAGCTGCTTATATAGTAGCAAGTTCCACAAAACCACTAAATGGTATTACATAAACCATGTGCTACCTAACATACTGACCCCACATTTAATATTGGACATTTAATTATTTTCCCCAATATTAAATAATTACGTGAAATATTTTCACAATGTTACAATACAACTCATCAATAATATTCTATGGGAATCTTTACATGTTGCATGTCCATCTAGATGCAATATTACATAATAAAATAAAATAATAAAATATAACAATATTATGCAATGTGTGCAACACCCATTATCTCAACAATCTCCCACTTGTTGTATACATTGCATAGGGTCAATCTATAGCCACATAAATGAACAAGGGAACAATCCCTCCCAGCACATCCACCATCCTGGATCAAAATACACCAAGTGCTCCATCCTGGTACTTGCAACAAAATCAAAGTATCTAGCATCTCAAACATGAATGATCTCACCTCTTATTATGCCAGTGCCACTAGACATACATAGAAGCCATCCAAAGAGAAATCCACCCAATCTGTTGCATTAGAAGATCATAAAATCTTGTACCAACCAAAATGTCAAGCAAAAATAACTTGATCCAAAGGTAACCACATGTATCCATAGTTTCCAAGATATCCATAGTTGAAATAGCACCCACAGCAAGTGCCAAACCCATCCAACTATCCATACCTCTAAAGGTATACCAAGTGAATCTCATATCATTGAAATATCCAATCTATAACCTATAATCACAAGCCTCAAGAGCAATACTTGCCACATATATACCAAGAAGCTCCCACTACAAAAGATAATGTGAAATCTATAACCAATCCACTCAACACATATAAAAGAAGTGAATCCATGTAGTATCAAGGACATCCACAATACATAAACTGATATCCTACAAGAACAACTCTCATAAATAGGTCTCCAATAGTCTCCCAAATTCTCCACAACCAACAGAGGAAAGAGATAAAAGAATAACCATGTCATCTCTCACATGACATACATGAGCACAAACTAGTGTTCATAATCTCTAAACAATCTCAAATCCAATGTAAGAAAAATTGAACATTCAAGAAGATAACCAAGACTAGAGAAACCATGCAAATCATAACCTATATCATGTCCTTCTACACACACCTCTAGATGTAAACTGTGCAAGTATGATCTCCTCCATTAAACCCCAACAAGAAGCCATAAAAAACATCCAAACCATTATATATAACTAATCATGGATGTAAGCCTCTCACAAGAAGATCAAACTCAATAAACCATTCCTAAACCAAGGAAAATCAATTCCTAATCTAAGGAAAATGCCCAACGTGAAACCATCTCTTGAACTCAACCAACATAAAAATATATGCAAACGGAGATAACCAATGCTTAACCATCTCTCAAATAAACCCTCCAAAACTAACTCATGTACCATAGCTCAAGATCCATATCCATGAAAGACAAAAATAATGCAATTGAGAAAAAAAAAAATGGGCTATACCTCTCAAGTAGCAAACCATCGAGTAGACCAAGGGGGAATGAGAATGCTCATTAAGATACCCAAGTCTCCAACCAAGACTCATCTAAGAAAAATCTCCTCTCAAGTCTATATTAGGTGACTGCCCCTCAAACTGCCAATTGAGACCATCAACCATCCCAACAAATACTTCTCTAATCCAAGAGAAATGAGCATCACCATTGTCTCTAAGTATCCATGAGCACCTTTAACCAATCAATCTATGCCAACTCCAAATGCAACATAGAAATATCATGAAGTATCTAGCTTATGATTAGTGTACTCAATACCAAGAAACTAAACCAAGATCAATGTCAAAGTTCCAACCATGGCCTCAGAAACATAAACATGACAACATGATCTTACCATCTCAACTAAAGAGATAACATGCTCCACATGAACATACTCTAAAATTTCACAACTCTAAACGCGTATCAAGAGTATACCATGACATAATAATGAAACCATCCTCATACCAAGGATAATATGCCAAATAAAAGCATAAACTATACCTTTTCCAAGAACCCTGTGAGTCCTCAAGATGCAACCATCTCCACACACCATGAAGAAAACCATCTCCACGTACCAAGAAGAACCATCTCCACACACCATGAAGATAATAAGTGCACCATGCAAATGTTAAAGATACTTCTGCAACAACAGGATCTAAGGAAAACTTCCAACATCTGCAAACACTCAATAAATATATTAATACCAACAACTTTCACTCAACCATGGTACCAAATCATCCATGGCATCATAAAATCCATCTGTGATATGAAGATCCAAACCAAACTAGGAACTAATCCTACACTGTCACCTCATCACTATCACTATCTCCCACTAAACTGTGTATCCGAGCTATCCATGACATATGATGAAAAAATCCATCCTCTAACCATGAGAATCAACCAAGGCACCAAACCATCAAAGAACTCAAAATGCACATCATGAGCTCCTCAAAAAGAAATTGCATAACCATGATCCTCAAATAAGAAGATATACCACCATAACCAAATCAAAAATCTAAGCTAATGAACATCAAGGATGTAGCTATATATCCAATCATGTCATGCCAAAATCCATGAACCGAGCATTTGGCTCTCAAAATGTCCAACCTATTAGCATAAAATAGTCAACCACAATCCTCCACCATGACTGTACCCGATAACATCTCATCCCTTCTACATGAAGAAAAATATTAGCAAATCATGTGACTTAGGGCATAAACAACCCAAATCTAATTCACTAATTTGAATATGCATCAATAATGAAAGATCAATGGGCAAACACAACCCATAACCAAGCTATAAATGCAACTTGTAAGTATAGACTGCTTACAACACTGCACAACTTATAGACTTAACAAGTCATCATACATATCCAAACCAAACACTGATAACCATATCATCATGAGACCAAACTAAATAATGAACCGAGTATACAATGACATCAAATCTTAAATCTCCAATACCATAAACTCACAATGTTACCATAGTCAAAATATACCATAAACTATTCAGATAAATATATCACTAAATAAACCATGTCAAACCTGCACCAAATCTGAACCAATGTGTAGAGCTCTCTAAGAGCTTTCTATTGCCTACTCAAAGTCCAAAATCTAACTCAGTATGCCCAAGTTATGCCCTAATTTGTGCTCAAAATAAATAACATCTAACTTTAGGGCTCTTAAAACTTGACAAAATATCAAAATCATAGAACAAAGCCTATACCATGTTGTAGTGCTCTGAATTAGGTTTCCAACGCCTATAAGAACTTTGAAATCCAATATTCTGAGAGAAAGTTATGGCCATTTTACTAAGATAGTCTTTTTACCATTTTCAGTACGATTTTTCATTTTTATTTTTTTTTTAAAATTTGTGATAAAAATATCGACGGGATTAAATTTGATGGCCATCATGGGCTAAAACCAAAAGACTCTTTCATTTCCTCTGAACATGGCCAAACTAGGGCATATTATATATCAAAATTTATGGAAATATCAACCTAGATCCAATATTGAGGTCTGTTTTTACCCAGGAGGCCATTTCTATATGCTAACACCCAAAACCCTCATTTAAATGAAACATCCAAAAAATCCTTTTGTCCAAAAAATTTCACATGCCCAAATCTACCAACATCCCATCATAACAACATATCTAAAACCCTAAGATCTGCAATAAAACATTTATATATCTTTCCCTTTCTTTTATCCTCTCATGCATTCCCATGGATTCAATCTATGGTTACAATAATAAAACCATAGCTCTTATACCGCTTGTAACGAAACTTGGCAATAAAGAATATAACTGTTTCCACATAACCCATAATAGATCTAAAATAAACATGAAATTAAAATTCACATGCAAGAGAATAGACAACATACCCACAAAATATGACATAAGATATACCATGGGAAACCCTCATTGAGGGAAAAAAACTCAGCCTCCAAAAGCATCCATCACCATGTATTAATTCTGCAAAAATGCCATTTCCATACAACCATAGAAGCCTTCGTGGCCATAGCCACAACCGAGAAAACTATGTGAACAAGCATGAATCCACACATCCCACACCATGCTTCCAACCTTCACAAATACTCCCTTGGCTAACCTGTCAAGCCTTATCCTACTTGACTCTTGCCTTTCTTACTCTTATTCTATAACAACTACCCTTGTGGCTGCTTATATAGTAGCAAGTCCCACAAAACCACTAAGGGGTATTACATAAACTATGTGCCACCTAACACACTGACCCCACATTTAATATTGGGCATTTAATTCTTTTTCCCAATATTAAATAATTACATGAAATATTTTCACAATGTTACAATACAACTCATCAAGAACATTCCATGGGAATCTTTACATGTTGCACATCCATCTAGATGCAACATTAGATAATAAAATAAAATAATAAAATATAACAATATTATGCAATGTGTGCAACACCCATTATCTCAACACTACCAACTCCTAATAGGGTTGAGGCTTTTAACAAGTCCTAGTCATCTAACAAGTGTTGGAATTCTTTAGAATAACTAAGAGTGGAGTGGGGTGAATTAGTTATCCAAAGTCCAGATGTATAAATAAAACTTTTTACAACATAGTGAACCCATATCCATAAAAAAAAATCATCATGCATGCATGCATTATATTATACAATCACTTAAACTTGTATGTTACTATCAAATAAATTTGTAGAAATGTAAACATGTAACATAACAAATTCAATAAGACATTTGATGCAATGCTTTAATGTGGAAACCTAATTTGGGAAAAACCACCAATAACATGCTACTCATTCTCACTCTTCTAAAATGATGCCTTATGAAAGGCCAATCATATTAAAGGTTACAATAAACACTATTAAATGTGACCCAAGTAAAGGATTCCAAACACCATTTTAGGAGTGAGCCTTGTTAGAGGACTTTACATCATTCACTTGGAATGTCACTCGGTTAAAGGATTTACAAATGACTATTAGTTCAACCTTAATCCAAAGGATTTACCCTAGATTGATACAATTATTAAAGAGAAATACTGAGGCTTGATCTGATAAAAACTTATAACATACTTGTAGATTACAGATCTTTGTTTTAGTCCTTCATTATGCTTGGCTTTCACACTCTTTATCTCAAATAGCTTGTTCACCCTTCAAGCATCCATACCCTAAAGCCTTCTTCTTCTTTTTGCGAATGCAGTCTCTTCTCTTAGGTCACTAAATGAAGTTATACCCTAGACTCCTTGTCTTCCTTAGGTTCTCACACATGACAACCCTTTCTCCTAACTAGCCATCTCTATATATAGAGAATTAAGATATTTTGTTGTTCAACCTTTATCATCTATTTTAGGGTTAGGTTGGATTAGGTAAGATTCAATAAATCTACCCCTTATTTCATTTCATTACCTTCTAGAAACTTCTCCTTCAATCCTCTTTGAATTTTCCTTAAAATAGTTTACCATGGATTCTATGCCACCAGCTCATCAACCTTATCTATTGTTTACACAATCATATAAATCAGACTTTTTAGCTCAGATTCATTGAATTCTTAATCTTCCTCATAATGTTGAGACTCAAAATTAACTAGCCTTTGATGCTCAATACATACTGCATTGCTTGACATCCTCTATCAAAACACTTGGCATGAACTAAAGTTTACTAGTGCTTAGCATCAACTAAACTTTACTCGACTTACACTATTTCACTCAACTTACACTGAAATTGAATTTTCTCAGCTCTAACTAATTTTCTACTTGATTTACACTAACTTTTCTCAACACTTACTATGAAAAATGTTAAGCTCGGTAGATAAGCTAAATTTAACTTGTTCTTCCAAACTTAATTAGTGTAACCAATATTTGCAACCTTAAGTTGATTATTAATGACCTATAATATAACTATCTTAACAAATTCGTGTACTCCTTTTCATATCATAACTCAACCTTTCCTCTAGGTTCAATTTTTATCTCATTTGATCAAATCTTCTTCATCAATCAAATAAATAATATTTCTTAAATTATATAAACAATTGTCTTACCAGCAACTAGCAAGTTTGACATCAGTGACAAAATAATGATTGAAACACATTTATTACACTTGTTTCAATATGTTTTCAATAATCTCTATCTTTAGCATTGATGGCAAACCAAACTGACCAAACTTAATTAGTAAGACCAAAAAAATACAAAAAAGAAAATAATTCCTTATATTGAAATCTCTCCCTCTATCAACAACTTTCATTTTTAAAATAGGTTACAAAAATTTGTTCCAACCAATAGACAACCAATCAACTCATCCTTATGACTCCCTCTTGATTACTTCTTATATCTCCCTTATCATTATCTCCCTCTTACTAGGTAGATGTAATAAGTAGGTACACTTTTTCCCTCAACACACTTACTCCCTCAAAAATCAGGATTTCCTTTTTGACAATAATGCCAAAGACTTGTAATCTTTATATGCAAATATGAATATTTTTAGTTTCTCCTTTTGTCACCTTTCATGTGACTGATTTATAATTCTAGCTCTTTGATTACTTTAGGTAGCTCCTAAATCTATTGCATCCATGTGTAACATATGCTAATCAACTTGTTTGATGCAGGTCACTCCTCATGCTTCTTAGATAGTCTTTGACAGCAGTATCACCCCTAGTTTACTATTGGAATTCCTTAGAATAACTAAGAGGGGGGGTGAATTAGTTATTCAAGGTCCAAATGTATAAATAAAACTTTTCACAATTCAATGAACCCATAAAACTTTCTTAACCATGCATGCATTCATTGTGTATTAACCAAAATTAATATGTTATTGAAAAATTAACATGTAGAAGTATAAATCATAAAACACAACATGTCCATTAGTAAACTTGACACAATTATTTAACATGGAAACCTAATTTGGGAAAAACCACCAGTAACATGCTACTCCTGTTTCACTCTTCTAAAGTGATGCCCTATTAAAGGCTAACCCTTTTAAAGGTTACAAAAAACACTATGAAATGTGACCCGTTTAAAGGATTTCAATCACCCTATTAAAAGTGAGCCTTGTTAGAGGACTTTAGGCCATTCACTTGGAATACCATCCTGTTAAAAGATTTCCAATGACTATTAGGTCATCCTTTCTCCAAAGGATTTATTCTAATCTGATACAATTTTTAGAAAGTAACAATAGAGATTTTGATCTAATACAACTTACAACTTTGCTTGTAGATTACAGATCACTATTTAGTCCTCAACTCTACTTGGCTTCCAATCTTTATAGTTTTGATAGCTTGTTTTCCATTCAAGCATTCATCCTCTTCTAGCCTTCTATCTTAGGTCACAATTTTAGATTTCTTCTCTTGGGTCTCTTGATGAAGCAAACCCTCTTCCTTCTCCTTGTCAAAATTTCACTTCCAAAACTCTCTAAACTCTAACTAACTTTTTTTCATGTCCATATATCTCTACATATAAGGAATTAGGACTCTTTTTCCTGCTCATTATCCATCTTAAAAAATATGAATTTTAATGGATTAGGTAGGATACAATGTATCTACCCCATATCTTGTCTTCTCTAAAAATTTCTCCTAGAATCCATTTGAATTCACCTCAAAAATGGTTTACATAAGATTTTGCAGGTCCAGCTCATCAATCTTATCTTCCTCCTAATTCACAAATTCCAAGAAAATAAACTTGATAGCTTTTAATTTTTGAATCTTCAATCTTTTTCATAATACAATAGCTTGGCATTATCAATTTACTAATGCTCAGTACATAGTGTGTTACTCAACATCAACTAGATTTTACTGGTGCTCAACATCAACTAAAAATCACTTGGCTTCAATTATCTTCTTTGGCACCTACTACCTTACTTGACATCCACTAGTTTACTCGGTACCTACTAGAAATTTATTTTACTTGGCTCCAATTGAATTTTTTCTTGGCTCACACTAACTTTTCTCAACACCTTCCATCAACTTGGTCAAGCTTAGCAAATGAACTTTGTCCAACCTTATTCTTCTAAATTTTCTAAGTATGGCCAATCATTCTATAACCTCAAGTAAATCATCAATACATTATTTTATCATTATCTTAATTGATTCTTTCTCTTCAATACATAATCATAACTCGACATTTTCTATAGGTACTTTTGTTACACCTTGTTATCAAATCCTCATCATCAATCATCTAAGTGATAGTATTTGAAACATATAAGAAATTGTCTTATCAACATGTAGTAGGTTTGACATCAATGACAAAAAAATGATTGAAAATATTTCTTCAACAAAAATCTTTCATTTAGATGATCTTTTCAATCATATATTAATATTTACCTCTTAGATAATCATGAGCATCCTTACGTAATGATTTTGTGAAGATATAAGTAGTTTTCTCTTTTGTGTTAACATATTCCATCATCACCTCTTTATCTTGAACTAATCCTCTCAAGTAATGATACTTGATTGCAATGTGCTTAGTATTTGTATCCATTACAGGATTCTTTGATATATTTATAGCACTTTTATTATCACAATAAAGTGTTAGAGGTTTAGTGATTTCCTCCTTCATACCTTTGAGTCCAGCTATTTGATCCATAAAATGTTTGTGCAATTTATTGCAGCAGCAACATATTCAGCTTTAGTATTGGATTGAGAAATGTAGTTTTGTTTCTTGCTAGTCCATGTAACTAGCCTTTAGCCTAAGAAAAATGCTCCTCCACTAGTGCTCTTTCTATCATCAATATTTCCAGTCCAATCAATATTAGTATAGCCTCTCAGTTCAATTTTTTTATTTTTCTTATAGTATAGACCATAGTCCTCTATTCCTTTTAGATATCTCATTATTCTCTTAACAATCATTAAGTGATTCTCCCTAGCATTAGTAGAGAATCTTACAACTATCCCTACAAATAATGCAATGTTAGGACTATTGTTTACTACATACTATAATTTTCCAATTGTAGACCTATATAATGTTTGATTCACTTTAGCTAAATCATCATTCTTTGACAATTTGTCCTATCACCATAGGTGTACTTACTAGCTCCAAAATTTTTTAGTATATCCTTAGCATACTTTAACTAAGTGTTGTATATACAATATTTCATCTAATGTACTTGCAAACCCATAAAGAACTTGATCTCTCCAACCATAGACATCTCAAATTCTTTCCTCATTTCATTTGTGAAAGAATTACATAAAGTATCTTGACCTCAAAATATAATATCATCAATAAAAAATTTAGCTAACAAAATACCTTTTTCTTTCTCTGTCTTCAAGTACAAATTATTATTATCATCAGTCCTCTCAAATCCAATCTTCACAAGATAATTATGAAGCCTCTAATACCATGCTCTTGGTGCTTACTTCAAACCATACAAATCTTTTTGTAGTTTACATACTGTGTTTTTTCTTTTCAAAATTAAAAGCAACCAAAACAAAGGGCTTGGCCCATACAAGCAAAAAACTAGTAACCAACACATTACCAACAAAACCACCAGTAGAAAAAACACTAACTAAACATTAAGAACCAATAGTCTGCAAGAACCAACAAAGAAAAAGAATAATTAAGCTAACACCAACTAGAGAAAACTAGAAAACTATGAAATTTTATCATAACCAGAATTGGCAACATTGGCCAACCTGAGTCCTAATAATAGTTATAAACCAGCAAAACCTTAGCAAATAGTAAAACATAAAAAGTCTTGGATCTAAGGATCCCAATAAACTTAAACAACTTAATTTTATTTTTTCCCCTTCCCCTTTCCATCTAGTAGGATTTGTGCCTAGCCATCTGCAAGGAACTTGAAGATCAACTTATGGTCTTCCATGTCCATACTTGTGTCCTCCTTTTTTGTGCCAGAAACTGGAGGGTGGTGGCAGTAGCATGTGTAACTTTGAGGCCAAATTTGGAAAAGGTAAAAAACCCTTCCTCCAAAGTTTTAAACCTCCTTTCCCATTTAGTATATCATTCTTGCAGCCTCTCAGTCCCTTCTTTAGTCTCTGCTTCCACCTTTATAGCTTCCTCCTTAGCGTTATGCTCCTAGAAATCCTCTTACAAAACCCTTGGGTTGGAGGAAACCTTATAGTTATCTTTAACAGGGGAGGAAATAGTTATGGGGGAGGTGTCCATTCTGCTACTCTCTTCACAAAAGGTAATGGGTTTAAGGGAGAAGCTAGCAGTCACATGGGTGATCTCTGTATTCACAACATTACCATTAGATGCCTAGGTCTAGGCATTATCCACCAAGTTGTCCCCCGAGTTAAAACTTTTCTCCCCCTCATCCATGACATCCTCTTTTTTTGAGTTGGAAATATCATCCTCCTCCCTCCCTTCATTATTATTTTCTGAACTATCTTTCTCAACCTCCTCAACTAAGACTCTGATGGATTTCTATTTGCACCTAGCCTGAGATTGTGCAAGCCTACTAGATCTCCTCCTATCCTTACCCCCTATCTCTTCCTCTAAAACCTCTCCATCAACCTCAACAAGTTTTTCAATTTTTAACTTCTTGTTTCCATTTTGTTCCACTATTATATCAAGTTTTCTTTTTTCTTGATATCCCTACTAGGGGAGGGTTGGGGGGTGTGGATTTTGGTGCCCGTACTAGAGCTTGGGGGTGAATTTTGGTGATGCCACTAGTCATCAACCACCATCACCCTTGGAGGGAATAGGGTAAGGTGACACTGATAGAGGAAATAAATTAAACCTTGATGAATTATGGTAAAATTTAAACCTTTACTCCTTTTTTCCCTAATATCAGCTACCATATCTTCAAGAGAATGCGAGAGGTAAAAAGGGATAGAAATGAAATCTCTATTCCTAAAATGAATTAACAAAGGGAAATGATAGTAATAGTAGACACATTACCTACCCTCTAATATTAGATACCTCATAAGGACCAGGCATACATTATCCCATGGGGCAGGTAACTTGTCTCTTTTAATCCCTCCTCTGTAACGAATCGGCTCCTCACCATCTGCAAAGAAGCTATTCATACTAGCCTCATTAGTGACTTTGGTTACCTTTCTCCATTTTTTTCCCTTCATTGATAGGCCATTCACCATGGAAATCACTTCCTCAGTGACTTGGAATGTTATACCGTTAATGGTGACCTTTCTATCATTTTAACCATTAACAAACTAGAGTGCATAGTTCTCATCATACCTTGCCATCGATTGCATGTAGGGGAAAAAAACCCCCTTCCTTTAGAAGAAAGTAGGTGGCCATCCTATCTTTAAAATTCTCAATTTTTGTGGGTTCCAGCCTATTCAAGTCCCCCCCCCCAATATCTCAATTTCACTAGTTTTTGGTTCCCCTTCTTCAGTAATATGCATTTGAACTTTCTCAATTGCAATTTTTCTGAAACTTCTCTCTACCTTAAACCCTTTAACAAAAAAATAAAATTTGTAGACCTATTCTTGATGCACTCCCAAATCCCATGTGGGATTATGATGGGATTCATGAATGTATAAAATCATAATTTTCACCCCTAGATGTTTTCTGACAACTTGATTAATGATATCTATACGATGTTTTTGTTGTTAGCATGAACAAATCCTTTTGGTTGTTCTATATAAACCTCTTCCTCCAATATACCATTCAAAAATGTAGACTTAACATCTATTTGATAAAGTTTGAAACCTTTGTATGTAGAATAAGCAAGCAAAGTTCTTACTCCTTCTAGTCTTGCAACAAGGGAAGATGTCTCTCCATAGTTTATCCCTTCTTCTTGTGCATACCCTTTGCAAAGTAATCTTGCCTTGTTCATTAAGACTTCACCATTTTTATCTAGCCTGTTTCTGTATCCCCACTTTGTACCAATCATATTTTTTCCTTCTAGTCTAGGAATTAAAGTCCATCTTATTTTACTTAATTTGTTCAATCTCTTCTTCCATGGCTTTACTCTAGTCCACATCTTCTAATTCATCTTTCATTATTTTAGGTTCTTACATGCTTAGAAAGCATGTATCATTGCTCAACTTGTTCCTTTTCATTAGTTTAGCATATTTATCTCCAATTATTTATGCATCAAGATGATGCCTCTTGACATACTTAAACAATCTTAGTTTAGCTCTAGCTTCTACATTTGGTCTGTCAACTTTTGAATCACTGTGTACCTCTTTTTTAGGTAGTTCAACAACTCTTTCATGTATACTAATCTCTAAATCAAAATGTGACTCAACTCCATTCTATAATTTGACACTTGAATGTATCTTGGTTCTTGAATGCAACTTGGCATTCATAGTATGTGACTCAGTAATCACTAAAACTTTTTGTTGGATTACAACTTGATTTATAACATCTTCATCAATAGGCATACCTTCATAAAAGTATACAAATGATTTGTATACTTCTAGTTCACTCATAGGTTTAATCTCATATACTTCTATATGTTCATCAAATTTCGCATTTGCACTTTTCACAACTTTGTTAGTGTTAGTATTTAAACACTTGTAAGCTTTACTTCTTGTGCAATAGCCAAGAAATATATCTTCTTAACTTTTTTTGCCTAGTTTACCATTCTTGAAATCTTTGAGAATATATAATTTTCTTCAAAATACCTTAAAATATTTTACATTGGGTGAGTATCCATACCATAGTTCAAAAGGTGTTGGATGAGTACCTTTCTTGACTTGTACATAGTTCAAGGTATAAATAGTTGTACTTACAACTTCTCTCTAGTATTTCAAAGCAACATTTTTCTCCATCATGAGTGTCCTAACACATTAAATTATAGATTTGTTCCTCCTTTTAGCAAAATTCCATTTTGTGGAGGGGTTCTAGGAGCATATGTCTGTCTTTTTATTCCTCTATCATTACAAAACATCTCAAACTCATTTTATGTAAATTCTACTCCTCTGTCAAATCTCAAATATTTTAGACTTTTACCTGTTTCCTTCTTAACTCTTGCTAAGTACCACTTAAACATTTGGAATGCATCAAATTTCTATTTTAGAAACATAACTATCATCACTCTAGAATAATCATCAACAAGCAGCATAATATACTTATCTCCCTTGTAGCTTTTCACTTCAATTGGTCCAGACAAGTTAGTACGAACAATCTGTAATATTCCTTTAGAGGTATAAGTCTTACTCTTAAAACTTGACTTTGTCATTTTGGCTAATTAACATTGTTTACAAATTACATTATCAAGATTCTTCAACTTAGGAAAATCTCTCACTCTTTTCATGTTACTGATACTAACCAAGTTATCAAAATTAACATGACATAACCTCTTTTGCCATAGCCACACATCATCAAATTATGTGACTAAATAAGTAGCATCCTTTATATCAAGGTAGAATAGATTACCTCGCTTGATCACTTTTTCCAATAAATTTCTCATTAGTATCATATATCTCACCAATTTTGTTCTCAAACTCAATCTTATGTCTCAAATTATTCAGTTGTGACACACTCAACAAACTATAGTTAAGTCCTTCAACATAGTAAGCATTATCACATAAAATATTTTATGTGACCTTGATAGAAATTTTTCCTTTTATCGGACATTGTGCATCATTACCCCACCTTACACTATTTTCATCATAATAATTCAAGGTAATGAATTTACTTTTATCTCTAGTCATGTGATGTGAACACCCACTGTCAATGATCCATCTATCATTCTTGTTGAGACAAGACACTAGTGCAATTGCCTCAACTTCATTAGATTAATTTTTCATTGCAACATACACCACTTCATCATCATGATCATTAGATCCATCTTTTGTTTTCTATATAGTAGTGTAGCAAGACTTCTTACCTTTGTCTCTATAGTCTTTATTTTCTTCATCTCTTCTACTTTTGTACTTATCACCACCTCTATAACTCTTCTTCTCTAGAAATTTAGTAGCAATATGATAAACCTCATTACATTTGAAAAACATGATAGGTAACTTACCTTTAAACTTTCCTTTACCTCTATAAAATCTCCTTGCTAATAGTGCTTCAAGTTGATCTACATCTTCCTCATCTATATCACTATCACTAGACACATATTTTGCCTTTTTCTTCTTCCTCTTCTTCTCATCAAGCTCTTTTAACAATAACTTAGTTTTGAAAGTAGATTCGATATTTTTAGGTTTATAATTATCAAAGTTAGATAGCTCAAAAGAAATGAGCCTACCTATTAGACCTTTGAGAGTTAGATCATTCCCTACCATACATCTCAATTCTTGTATTGCAAAAACTCTAATAGCATAAATAGGCAGTAGTGTTCTCAAAACTTTACTTAGTATAGTATCATCATTTAATTTACTATTAGGTCCTCATATTTCATTAAGAACATATTTTATACTAAATAAATATTGAGTAGTATTCCCACCTTCTTGCATTTTCATATCATCAAACTTACCTCTAAGACTTTCAATATTAGCTCTTAAAACATTCTTGTCACATCCATAAATAGTGTGTAGAGAATCCACATTTTCTTTTAACTATTACAACATTTTATGTCATTAAATTCAGCATAGCTTAGGGTAGAGGCAATCTCCAACATTGCCTGGTTGTATTATTTCTTCTTTTTTAGATCTTTAGTAGTTAGGGCTCTAGCAGGATTAGCATGCTCAACATAAATGATAGATTGTACATGATCTCCAAGACCTCCTAGTTATAGCTTCATTAGACTTTTCCATGTAGGAAAATTATCACTATTAAGCTTTGGTAATTCTCTTTTTGAGATCTTGATCTTTACACTTCTAGTAACTTCAAACTAGTCCTCTTCAATACATGTCTTTGATACCAATTGCTAGAATTCTTTAGAATAACTAAGAGGAGGGGGAGGTGAATCAATTATCCAAGGTCTAGATGTACCAAAAAAAATTTCATAGCTTATCAAACCCATTTCCAAAAAATATTTTCATCATATGTGCATCCATTATATTATGCAATCACTTAAACTTGTAGGTTACTATCAAATCAATTTACAAAAATGTAAACATGAAATAGAACAGATTCAATAACACATTTCACATAATAATTTAACATTGAAACCCAATTTGGAAAAAACTTCTAGTAACATGCTACTCATTCTCACTCTTCTAAAGTGATACCTTGTGAAAGGCCAAACCTATTAAAGGTTATAATACACACTATTAAATATGACTTGGTTAAAGAATTTCAATAACCCTATTAGGAGTGAGTCTTGCTAGAGGAATTTAGATCATTCACTTGGAATGTCACCTGGTTAAAGGATTTACAAATGAGTTTTAGGTCAACCTTAATCTAAAGGATTTATTGTATATAGATACAATGATTAGAGAGTAATAGTAAGGCTTGATCTAATAACAACTTATAACATACTTCTAAATTATAGATCTTTTTTTCAATCCTCCATTCTACTTGTCTTTCACACACTTCGACTCTGATATCTTGTTCTTCCTTCACGAATCCATACCTTTAAGCCTTCTTGCATTGCAGTCTTTTATCTTGGGTCACTAAATGATGTAGTACTCTAGACTCCTTGTCTTCCTTAGGTTCTTGCACATGACAACCCTTACTTTTGACTAGCCATCTTAATAAATAGAGAATTAAGATATTTTATCGTTCAAACTCTATTATCCATTTTAGTGTTAGGTTGGATTAGGTAGGATTCAATGAATCTACCACTCATTTCATTTCATTCCCTTCTAGAAACTTATCCTTTAATCCTCTTTGAATTTACCTCAAAATGGTTTACCATGGATTCTTTGCCACCAACTCATTAACCTTACCTTCCACATGGTTTGCACAATCCAAGAAATCAAACTTGTTGACTTAGATTAAATGAATTCTTGATCTTTCTCATAATGATGATACTTGTCATTAACTAGCTTTTGATACTCAACACATACTGCACTTCTTGACATCCTCTATTAAGATACTTTGCATGAAACAAATTTTTATTGGTGTTCGGCATCAACTTAACTTTACTTAGCTTATAGTATTTCACTTGGCTTACACATAAATTGACTTTTCTCAGCTCTAACTAATTTTTTGGTTGGCTTGCACTAAATTTTCTTGACACCTATTGTGTAGAATGTTAAGCTTGGTAGACAAACTTCATTTAACTTTTTCTTCTAAATGTAATCAGTGTAACCAACCTTTACAACTTTAAGTAGATTATTAGTGCACTATAATATCAATGTCTTAACTAATTCTTTTACTCTTTTTTCATATCATAACTCAACCTTTCCTCTAGGTGCTATTGTTACCTCATTTGATCAAATCCTCTTCATAAATTAAATAAATGATAGTACTTAAAGCATATAAGCAATTGTCTTACCAATAACTAGTAGGTTTGGCATCAATGAAAAAACAATGATTGAAACACATTTATCATATTTGTATGAATATTTTTTCAACAATAAGTACTCGAGACACTATATGTATTTCATAGACTCCTAATAGGGTCAATATCCTTAATAGGATCATATGTTTAGTGAATCATCTAGTGCATATTATTCCCACTTGGGTTTTCCCTTGACCATGGTTTCCCTAGGTAACAAATAATGGTGTTATGAGTTCTCTATTTGTATGGTTAAATTTACTATTCAAAATTTTTTGTTCACTTTCATATCCAAGTTATAAAGTAATTAACAATATTGAGCTATAGATAAAAGTTTGTAGAATATTGATTTACTCCCCTCCTCATCTGAGTATTATCTATTTCTAAGAATTGGCATCAGAGGCCAATTACTCTAAAGAAGTTTAATAACTTGAGTAAGATCCCTTTTGATATAGAATAGTTGAAGAAAAACCTTGAATAAGCTCTTGAATAGATTGACCTTCTTATTAAAGAAAGAGATAACCTGAAAGATAGATATGAAGATGCAAAATTTTTCATTGGTAAACTAAAAGACAAGATTGATGATCTAAAATCTAGCAAAGAATCAATTCCATAGACTAGTGATAATGATGAAGTAGAAAACTCTAGAAAGAAAATGAAATTTTGAAACATGAATGAAAAATTGTTGAACTTAAGTCGACTCTTAAGAAAAATGGTGCAAGAATGAACCTAAGCTGAAAACTAAGAATGCAGACCTTAGATCCCAGTTAAGTCAAGTTTCATATGAACTAGATATTATCAAGATTGAACATGAAGAATTAGAAATGTACAATATCATTGTGAAAGGAGAATTTACACAAGATAAGCAAAAATTAGAGAAGCTTTACTCTAGTAGTGAGAAGATAGATGAATATATATTTCACTAGAGACCTTCTTATGACAAAAAAAGTCTTGGATATTTTATTGGAGAGAAATCAACCAAAAAAGTTCAAATTAGAAGAGAACTACGTCTAGTTATTGAATCCCCTAAGGAGTTTGATCTGAGTAAGGTAGAATCAAGCACATCTACTAAAGTGTCAAAGGAAGTTGAATTAATTTATTTATCAATGAAACCTGATGAAACTAAGAAAACTAAGAAAGTTGATAAATCATTCACATATACATATTAGCTTGTTGTTGTCTTTCTTAACATTGATTTAAGAGGCTTGCTACAATTAATAATAACATTAATGTTTACTTTAAAATATATCTTCTCAATATCAAACTAACTATATTCTACTCCACCTCCCAATAGATCAAGATTGAACTTATTTCCTCACTGAACCATAATCACCAATTGTTGTATCACATCTATTGCTTGGTCTGTTTCATATTGGTTTTTCATGGGTTGACTACTCTCACCACCTCATGGCTAAAATCTTGTTGCCACCTTTTCTAATTCTATGGCCAAGTTACACATTAGTCTACACTTGATGATAGTAACTTTCTTCTCCTTCAAAGCATCTTCAAATTCCACATGGGTACTAATTCAATAATGCCTAAAATCATTGTTTGAAACCACCATGAGCATCTTCCCAAATCAAGCTATTAAAACAAGGACTCAAGAAAAATGTATTCAAAATCTCTTAAAGAGTCATTGCATCCCTCAAGGAAACTCAAGCCTTCACTAATGAAACTAGCACCTTTCAGTTATTATCATGGCTCATGGTGACTGTAGGATTTGAGTAATCTCCTTGGTTTTGACATTCACACGGTGGTGCCTGTTCTTAGTGATACATGTCACCATCTTCCCAAGTACAAAGGCATTCATAAAAAAATGAAGAAACATTGAGTTCCTTCCTCTGATGTTATTGGGCCTTGGACTTTCCATTTACATTTGGGTATCCTCTTGTTATAGTTTTAACAACATTTTCTATTACCATAGAACATGACTTAAAGCAAGCCACTCCTCTTCAAAAAATATTGTGGTTTCAACCAATAGAAATTAATCAGGTTTCTCCAATTCCACCCATTTTCAAAGGCTAATAGTTGTGACTGAGGGGTAATATTAAAACTAAAGCTTTTAATACTCATACAAGGGTAGAAAGAATTTTACAAAAAAATAACACCAACTATATGAAACACAAAATTGTATTAAAAAATGTTTACATAACACACACAACTCTCTAGATAAAGACCAAAGAGTTATCTCTAGTTTTGTGCACACCAAGAGAGATAACTATTTCCTATCTTCCCTCTATCTCCTTCTATATCCATCGATTATAATGGTGTTTCTTTTAAAAGATGAGTTTCTTGGGTGGTTATAAAACTACCCATCTACCTGATTACATGTTATATGTAATATAATTTATTAATGTATTTGACATCTACCCTATTACATTTAACATGTAATACAATTTTTAGGGTATTCCATGAATAATCAACCATTACAAGGCTAATTATTGAATATATCATTCTTTGACATGGTTTGATGACTTAAATAATATGAAAATTAGAGGGTGGAGGTGGTGCTCCTACACCATACTCCCAAGATTCAAAATCTCCCATGTCCTCATAGAAGGAGTTGGTGAGAATCTAAAAAATCTTTTCCTCACCATCATGACAGGATTGATGCCTCCTCCACTTTCTATATCTCTTTCAATTGTATCTCATATTCATGGAGTTTATGTTGGTCATTTTCAATGGTGCTTCAATGATGTAGGAATATCCACTAGTGTAAGTGCAATTCTGTATCATCTAAAAATATGCTCTGTGTTAGTTTCTATTTAAAGAGTTTTTATTTTTGGATACCCATTTGAACCAAACAAAGATTCCAACTCTAATAGCTCCACTATTGGTTTTTTGGGTTAGAGTTTTTGAGAACCTCAAGGTATGTGCTAATGTAGAAAATAGGTTATTTTATAATTGAGCCATAATGATGATGAGTTAAAGAGATGATTATACTTGTAATTTAAAGCACTCTAGAAAAAAACAAGTCAAAAGGCTTTACGATTTGAAAGTTATTATAGTTTTAATTTGCATGGAGACCTCCTAAGAGCACTTTAAATTCAGATTTGACACACTAAATGGCCTTGCATAGGCCCAAAAAAGAGGGTATGAGTAAATCTAGTGCATATTTCTATAGAGTGCTTGGATAGATTTTCAGAAATGTAAAGGGTTCATCAATTGGAGTCCTGGATTATAAGTTATGCCTCCTAGAAGTTGGACTACAATTTCTCAATTCTTCTAATTTTACACAGACTTTTGATGTGTTTTCTACAACCTTCTATTTTGGTAGTGGATGTCAAATTGAATACTCTAAAATTTGATCCTAACCCTAAACCTAATTTTGGTTACTTAAGGACATTTTTGGCATTGTAAAGGCAATTTTTGGTAGAGTTTGGGAGAATGTACTATGAGAAGGGTTTTCTCCATAATCTAATAACATTATAAGCCCATTGGGCATGTCGTGGAGTCTATTATTATTTTACTAAATGTAGTAGTAGATCATTTTTTACAATAATATTTTCCTTTTCCTATTTTTTTCATTTTTTTATTGGGTTGTGTCCCCATCAAGTGGTATCAAAGCAAGTTTTCTTGAGTGTGTAGATAGAGCACCGATTGTGAGGTAGTTTGCATCAAGGTTGTGTGGTTGTGGCTTTTGATACAAGAAGATGCTTCCATGAACGGAGCATGGTGGAAGAGTTAGAGTTGTTACTCCTTAGGATGTATCCCTCCACAGACAAGTCCAAGCATTACAAGAGGAGATCTGTAGAGGGCTGAATATTGTCATAGGCAACGAAAGTAAGGAAGAAAATGAAGAAGGAAATATTGGGAAAGAAGGGGAGGGAGAGGGAGAATTCCTAAACTAGGTAGAGGAGAGGATTTTTAGGGCCATTTCCAATCTTGGAAAAAGACCTAAAATTGAAGTCAGCATGTTTTTGGGAAATCTAAACCTAGATGAGTTAATCAACTTGATCAATGAGCTAGAGGAATATTTTGAGTATAAGGATATTGGGGACCCTAATAGGGTTAAGTTTTTGGAGTCCAAATTGAAAGGCCATGCCAAAATATAGTTGTAAAATTTTTAGTTGGAAAGACATAGAAGAGGAAAGGAGAAAATCACAAGATGGGATCACATGGTCGACAAACTAAAGAAGTTCATTACTATTGATTACGGGCTTGATTTGTTCAAGAAGATGCAAGGGTTATAGAAAGTAGCAAAATCTATCTAGGAATACATAGAGAAGTTTTACTAAGTCCTTATTAGGGTGGGGCATCTAGAAGCAAACAAGGAGAAGGTTGCCCATTACCTTAGTGGGTTAAGACCTAGCATTCAGGAGTTAAGTCTAGTTAGAATGACTAGCATTGGAGAAGCATACTAGTTTACCTTGTAAGTTGAGGAGAATCTAAACAAAAAGTTTGATGGAAGGTAAAGAGGGTGCAGTTAAGGAGGAAGGGGTTGTGGCAGGTCATTTGGAGGCTAAAATGAGAACCAGAAGTAAAATGAAGATGTTGGTACTAGTTGAAACTAGAGGAATCAGGGTTTCAACTACTCCTATGATCAAAGCTTTGGAGATTAGAGAGGAAGAGGTAGAGAACATGGACAAAGTTAAGGAAGAGGAGGCTTCTATGGTACCTATTTTCATTGTAATGAAGAAGGTCATGGTGCCTTCAATTGCTCTCAATGTTATGGAAGGATAGATAAGAGAGATAATGGTCAAGCAAGGGTTGCTCTTGTGGATGATGATGCATAGTTATCACATTCAAAGGATGTAGAAAGAGGAGAGGTTATATTTAATGAAAGGGTTTTACTAAGTGGTGATACTGAACCTAGATAAAGGAGGATTTTGTTTCATACTAGGTGCAAGTGCAAGGGTAAATTTCATGATGTAATTATCAATTGTGGAAGCACTGACAACTTGGTATCAGAGGAGATGGTCTTGAAGCTAAAGCTCAAGAGGGAGAAAAACTCCCAACCCTATTAGATTTCTTGGGTGTAGGATTATCATAAAGCCTTGGTTAGTGAGCAATGTTTGGTTAAGTTCAAGATTGGGAGTTACCATGATAAGGCTCTCTATGACATCATTCTAGTGGATGTCTACCATTTATTATTAGGAAGGTTGTGGAAGTTTGATAGGCATGCTATTCATGATGGTCATGAAAATACATACTATCTCAGAAAAAGGATGAAGTTCTCCACAAATTGAAGCCATTGATAAAGGAGGGTGAAAAGCTATCTAGTAGTGCTAGGGTATATCTTGCTAATGGAAGGAAAAAATTTGATGGCATGAAACATTAGAATATGTGTTATGCTTTAATTCCTAGAAAAGATAAGGAAGGTAGTAGGAAGGTAGTAGTGAAATTCCACTTGAAGTTTTAGGTCTAGTAAGTGAGTATATAAATGTCATCTCTAATAATGTTCTAGAACAGTTACCGCCAATAAGGTAAATTAGTCATCAAGTAGATTTAGTCCCTGGAGCTAATTTTCCTAACAAATTTTCTCATAGGATGATTCCTAATGAGACTAAGGAGCTAAATAGACAAGTTTAGGAGTTGTTGAGGAAAGATTTGATTTGAGAGAGCTTGAGTCCATGTGTAGTACCTATAGTACCAGCACCAAAGAAGGATGGAGAGTGGACAATGTGTAAAGAATATTAGGCCATAAATAGAATAACCATTAATTATTAGTTTCCTTTGCCAAGAATGGATGATATTATGAACTATTTGAGTGGAGCTCAATACTTCATAGAGTTAGATATCAAGAGTGGTTATCACTAGATATGGATATGAGAGGGAGATGAGAAAAAGACTACATTTATGACCAAGGAGGGTCTATATGAGTGGTTAGTAATGCCCTTTGGACTGACCAATGAATGAAGCACCTTCATGTGGCTTATGACTGAGGTACTAAAGAATTTTTTGGGAAACTTTATTATTATCTATCTAGTTGATATTTTGATTTTCAGTAAGTCTTTGAATGAACATTTATTTCACATTGATAGTTTCCTTAAAAGGTTGAGGGAAAAGAAATTGTTAATTAATTTGAAGAAGTGTAGCTTTTTCAAAAGGGAGTTAGTCTATTTGGGATTTTTATGTATTAGTCGAAGGTCTCAAAATGGACCCAAAGAAGCTAAAGGTCATCTTGGAATGGCCTACTCCAAGGTCTACCACTAAGGTGAGATCATTCCATGGTCTAGCTAGTTTTTGCAGGAAATTCATTAGGAATTTTAGTAGTATATGTGTGCCCCTAACTGAAAAAATAAGCGGGGATAGAAAGAGTTCGAGTGGACTATAGGAGCTACTAGGAGTTTTGAATTTCTCAAGAAGAAGGTGACAGAATAACCTTTGTTCGCACTTCCTAATTTCAACAAAGTGTTCCAAGTGTATTGTGATGCTAGAGATAGTGCTAATGGGGCTATGTTGAGCCAAGAAGGTAAGACTATTGCCTATTTTAGTGAAAAATTGAATGATGTAAAGAAGAAGTATTCTATTTATGATTAGGAATTCTATTCAATAGTTTAGGCCTTAAGGAAATGGAGGTATTATTTGTTTCCAAAAGAATTTCTCTTGTATCCTGATCACCAGGCATTGTAATACCTAAATAGCTAAGGTAAATTTAATTAGAGACATTTAAAATGGGTAGAGTTCATGCAAAGCTATACATTTGTATTAAAACATAGAAGTAGAAGGTCTAATAGGGTTGCATATGCATTAAGTAGGAGATTATTTTTGTTGATAGTAATGTAGGTTGAAGCGGTTGGGTTTGATGAACTCAAGAATCTATACCCAAAGAATCCTAACTTTTTAGAGGCATGGAAGGCTTGTAAAGAACCTATTACTCTAGATAGGACTAGATGGCTAGATTATATGATTCAAGATGTTATGTTGTTCAAGGGAAGTCAATTGTGTATTCCAAGATGTTCCATGAGGGAAAATTTGACCAAGGAGAAGCACAGTGGAGTGATGGTAGGACACTTTGGTTGAGATAAGACTATTGCCATGATTAGAGAACATTACTTTTGGCCTTAATTGTCACATGATGTGAAGAAGTTTATACAAAGTTTTCAAGTATATTAAAAAGCCAAAGGATTTAGTCAAAATACTATACTCTATCAATGATTGCCTATTCCATCGAAGCCTTAGGAGGACATAAATATGGATTTTGTTCTTGGATTGCCAAGGAAAAAAAGGGGTAATGAATCAGTATTTGTGGTGGTTGATAGGTTCTCCAAGATGGAATATTTCATTCCATGCCATAAGACTCATGATGCAATGCATATTTTAGATTTATTTTTCAAAGAGGTGGTTAGGCTACATGGTCTCCCAAAAAGTATTGTCTTTGACAGAGATACTAAATTTGTTGGGCATTTTTGCAAGACTTTGTGGAAGAAGTTGAAGAAATAATTGAAGACTAGTTTTTCACATCATCTAAAAATTGATGGATAAATAAAAGTAATAAATAGAATTGTAGGCAATTTTTTGAGGTGTTTAGTAGGAGATAGACCAAAGGGATGGGATTTTATTCTACTACAAGCAAAATTTTCTTACAATAATTCTAAAATTAGGAGCACTAGTAGATCACCATTCTAAATTTTGTATAAGAGTAGTCCAAGGATTTCACTAGAGCTAAGGAAGATGGGGCAAGAGGAGAGGACAAATGGTGAGGCATATTACAAGAACATGTCAAGAACCTACATGAGGAGGTGTAAACATATATTACCAAAATGAACCTATAGTATAAGGCTAGGGAATATCAAGTTGGAGATTAGGTTATGGTATATTTGAGAAAGGAATTATTTCCAATGGGTACCTACAACAAGTTGAAGATGAAGAAATTTGGCCCTTACAAGATTTTGAAGAAACATGATTTAGAGAATGCATATGAGGTGGAGTTACCAGATGGGATTCAAATTTCTCCTATTTTAAATATTAAAAACTTAACATAATATCATGATGATCATGTAGATGAGGAGATGGTGTTGGAGCCATGTCCAATTCATACTTTTGTGAAGGAAGAGATTTAAGCAATTCTTGATAGTCATGTGGGCCAGCGTACCAAAAATAGGTAGTATGAAGAATACCTAGTGAAGTGGAAAGGATGACCAATAGAAGACTCAACTTCTATATCCATAATGGAGGTTTCCCATTTGGGTTTTACTCTACTAGCTATAAAGTGATAGGGTCACTTTTCAATCTACTTTGGGTGTCTGATACAAGAGCATCCAGTGGTGTAAAGGCAATTTTGTATCACCAAAAAATATGCTTGGTGTTAGTTTCTATTTAAAGTTTTTTTAATTTTTGGATAACCATTTTGTTCAAATAAATATTCCAACTCTCATAACTCCACTATTGGTTTTCTGGGTTAGAGTTTTTGATCACCTTGGGATATGTGTCAATGTAAAAAATAGTTTATTATGTAATTGAGAAATAATTATAATGATTTAGATGGTGTAAGTTGGAGGGATGATTATAATTATAATTTAAATCACTCCAAAAAAAGAATTAGGTCAAAATGATTTATGGTTTGAAAGTTATTATAGTTTTAATTTGCATGGAGACCTCCTAAGAGCACTTCAAAGTAAGATTTTAGGCACCAATTGGCATCATATGGGCTTAAAAAATGGGGGACAAGAAAAGCTGGTACATAGGGCTATAGAGTGTTTGGAGAGTTTTTTTATAAATGTAAATGGTTCATCAATTAGAGTCCTAGATCAAAAGTTATGCCTCCTAGAAGTTGGACTACCATTTTTGGATTCTTATAATTTTACACTAAATTCTGACATGCTTTCTAGAACCTTCTAATTTGGTGGTGGATGCCAAATGGAATATTCCAAAATTTATTCCTAACATGAAACCTAATTTTGGATATGTAAGGACATTTTTGGAATTGTAAAGGTAGTTTTTGGTGGAGTTTGGGAGAAGGTACTTTGAGAAGGGTTTTCTCTAGAATCTGATAACATTGTAAGCCCATAGGGTATGTCATGAAGTCTATTTTCATTGTATATAATGTAGTAGCATATCACTTGTAATAACAATATTTCCCTATTCCTATTGTTTAGTTTTGTCTTAGGTTGTGTCCCCATCATTCTGCCATTGCACAGTCCACTCATCCATGATACATTTGTCCCTCACCTAGGAGTTATATCATGCATCTCTCCCCAATACTATTGGTGAAACACAATAGACCAATATCCAGCCCTAGATTATTTATCATGACCCTCTTCGTAGACATTCATGTCCACCCACTACAGCTAAGGAAACTAGCATCAACATGCAACCAAAACTTCATAAAAAGAATTTGCAATAAACCCAACATATAGTTAAGTCCTAGTGTGAATCCTCACACTCTCAAGAGCTTCTAGCTCTAATACCAATTTGGCATAGAGGGGTAGTGATATATCATTCACATATGAATATTAGTGTGTTTTTGTCTTTCTTTACATTGATTTAAGAGGCTCACTACCATTAATACTAACAATGATGTTAAGTTTACTTAACATAATATCTTCTCAATATAAAGCTCACCATATTCTACTCAACCTCCCAATGGAATGAGATTGAACTAATTTACTTACTAAACCATAATCACCATGTTTTATTTCACCTTTATCGTTTGGTGTATCTTGTGCGAGTCACCCATTACCTAAATGCTCTCACCACCTCGTAGCTAAAACCTTGTCACCACCTTTTCCACTTCTATGGCTGAGTTGCACATAGGTCTACACTTGATGATCTTATCTTTCATCTCCTTTGAACGGTATTAAAATTCCATGTGGGAACTAATTCAATAATTCCCAAAATCATTATTTGAAACCACCACATGCATCCTCCTAAATCAAGTTGTTAAAATAGGGACTAAAGAAAAATGTATTCACAATCTCTTAAAGATACATTAGGTTTTTCAAGCAAAGGTAAGCCTTCACTAATGAAACTACCACCTTTTGTGTATTATCATGGCTCATGGTGATTGCAAGACCTGAATAATCTCCCTGACTTTGACATCCGCATGGGGGTGCTCATTCTTGGTGATACATGCGACCATCTTCCCAAGTACAAAGTGTATACACTAAATAATTATGCTAGAAACACTAATTTACATGAAATGAAAGCATTTACAAAATTAAAAAGCATAACATATATTCTAGACAAAGACAAACCCTCAATTGAGAATATGAACCATTAAGAGGTTCTCTCAATGAGGCCTTTCTTGTTTTGGAGATGTGTCTATTTGTGGATCTAGGTGTATATGAGCAATGTTAGTATGCTAATAGAAACCAAATTTAAATAAAGCTTCTACAAACTAAACAAAATTCATAAATTTCAAGATAGACTAAGATGAACTCTCAATTGAGAATATGAGCTATTAATGGACTCTCTCAATGAGAAGCTCTCTTGTTGAGTGGCTTTGTCTAAATAGATAGGATGTATGCTCAAGCTTATGCTTCAAAAAGGGCTTCAAATGGAGTTGGAATTTGGATGTGAGTGTATGGTTTGGATGTAAAATGGCTTCTCAAAATGGCATTATGACTTTACTTCATGGATTGTGTTATTTTGCAAAGGGGAAGGATCCAATTTATAGGCAAGAGGCTTGAGGAATTGAGGGCTAAGATGCAAGGATGGGGAAAAACTCATGGAGGGCTCAGATTGCATGAGAGGAGAGCACATGGATTGTGCTTCCTTATAGCCAATCAAGGAGTGACACATGTCACATGGTGAGAGGATGGAGGAAAGGGGAAGGATGAGTCAAAAAAGGAGGCTCAAGAGATAAAATCTTCATAAAGACCCTCATAATGACTTGTAAGAGCAATAAAAGGGCTTGGAAGAGTCATTTATGGCCTAGTGGGCTTCATAAAGTTTTATGGTTGAGATATTTTGAGGGTGATGAGAGAAATTTTGACTTGGGCTTGATTAGGAAGGTTCTAAGCTTGCTTAGGCTTGTGCAAATTATTAGAGGATGGATTAGGATGGTTTAGGATTAGCTTAAGGATAGGCAAGTGGATGGCATTTAATGAGGGTGGGTGAAGGAAGAGATATTTGTTAACTTTGGCTTGGGTTAGTAAGTTTTAACCCATGTTTAGGGAATGTGACAAGGTTAGGAGGGGATTAGGATTAGGTTTTAAGACATCTTCTAGAAGAGTCTAGATTTTGGATGAGGATAAAGACTTTCTAGAATAGTCTAGAATTTCCTAGGATGAGGATGAAGACTTTCTAGAAGAGTCTAGAACTTCTTAGGGTGAGGATAAATTAGATTTTTAGGAAATAAATAAAGTTTTATTTATTTCAAGGGTTTGGGTTGAGGAGATATTTATTAAAATATTTTTAATAAACATGAGGATTAATATTTAATCTTGATTAAATCTTTTTAGTTGGGGTTAGGGGTAGGAAATGATGAGATTAGCCTTTAATCGAAATTAAAGAAGGATTAGAAGATTTTGGAAGAGGTTATTGGTCATAAGGAAATTGGCCAAGTTTTGGGCAAAAAATAAATTTTTTATTTATTTTAGGATTTTTGGTCAATTTATTAATTAAATAATTAATAAATAAGGAAATAATGTTTAAATAAGATTTAAACATTTTAGGGAGGGATTCCTTAATTAAATATTTTTAATTAAGATAAAGGGATTTAATGGCATAAAAATTAATTAATTAATTAATTAATTAATTAATAAATGATGATGTCATCAGGACTTTTTCAGAAAATAAAAATACTTTATTTTCTAAAGGTTTTTAGGTGTCTACACTAGGATGTATGCTCGATTGCTTCCAAAGGCTTCAATGGATTTTTGATGGATTTTTGGTGTGAGTGAGTGAGGTTGATAAAATGGCTTCTCAAAATAGCATGGTAACTTTACTAAATGGATTGTGATTATATGGCTTGGGAGGGGATCCAATTTATAGGCTAAGGGCTTGAGGGATGGAGGGTTAAGATGCAAGGAGAGATGAAAGCTTAAGGAGGGCTAGGATGCACTCAAAGGGGAGCACATGGATTGTGCTTGTTTAGCACCAACCAGGGAGTGACACATGTCATAGGGTGAGTGGATGGAGGAAAGGGAAAGGATGAGTCAACAAAGAAGGATCAAGGCCTTAAAGAGCCTCATAAATGGCTTGTAAGAGCAATGAATGGGCTTGTAAGAGTCTTTATGGCTTTGTAAGAGCAATGAAGGCTTGGTGGTTGCGATATTTTTGAGGGGAGACTTTGTTTTGGCTTAGGAAAGTCTTAAGCTCACTTAGGGAATGTGACAAGGTTGGGGGGGGGGGGGATTAGGCTTGGGTTTATGATTAGATTAGGGATGTTGGAGATGTGCAAGTGGATGGCATTCATGAGGGTGGGTGAATTAGTGGCTAAGCTTGGTTAGTATGGGTTGATGAGGTGGATTAGGCTAAATGGAGGATTTAGGATAGTTTAGGGGTTATTAGATTTGAGGGCTTTATTTATCAAATAGATTTATTTAATAAATGAGGGTTTTGGAATTAGATAGGAGAATAGGATTAATTGGTAAATAATAGGTTATTTGATTTATCAATTAGGACTATAGATGATTAATTAAATTAATCAGCTAGGGGATGGAAAAAGATTAATTAAATAGGAATTTAATTAGTGATGCCTTTAGAGATAGCTAAATAAGATTACTAAAGTGGTGTAATCAAATTTAGGTGTCTACATTTTGCCCCTCTTTGACATAGTGTTGAGACAACACTATTTCAAAGAAGTTTGAATGGAGATGACATGAGGAAGATGTTCTAGCAACAAGGTTGCCCCAGTCTCGGATAAGAAGAGGAGAGACTAGACTTAGAGATGCCCCCTCAAGAAGGTGGTGGGGAGAGAAAATGAGGCTCAACGACTTCTTGAAAAATACAAGAATCTAGGATAAGCAAGGAGACTCAGAGTGGCGAAGAGGAGGGGCTGAATTAGCTCAAACTTTCTCTAAGGGAGAATGATAAAGGAGGATCAGATGCTCAAAAGGAAGCAAGCTTAAGATGTTCCAAGATTGGGAGCGGGATGAGGGAGCAGAGGGCTATAAAAAGGAATCTAGGAGCAGGGGAGGGATGATGGGATTATAAAGCTGATGCAACAAGATGTCAAAGAGTCAGCTTGGTAGAAGATGGGTTTCGGAGATCCCTAGGACTAGGATTGTGGATCTTGAAAGATGAGGTTTGGTGGCTTGATTGGATGGATGGATCCCTAAGACTAGGATTGTGGATCCCTAAAGCTAAGAGTGATGATTGATTCAAAGAGATACAGTTGCACAAGCTAGGGTAGGAGAGACAAATGCTAGATATGGATGGGGGATAATGGAGATGAAGGGAATCCATTGAAGCTTTTTGAGCAGGGGGATACTTTAAAGAGAAGTACCACCATGTAGTTGAGCACTAGATTTTCTATAGGACTATTGGTTAATTGCCAAGGTTACCAAGAACACCAAGGCCTTTTCACCAACCATCCAGAGTACTGATGAACTGACTCAAAATAGACACACAAGGATTTCCCCAGCATCACACATGAATCCCAGAGGAAACATCATGGAACTGACACTGGATAACCCACAAGCAGAAAAGAAAAACAAACAAAAGACCTGATCAAGACCTTACACCCAGATTGCCCCATTCATAGTATACTATGATATGGAAGATTGTGGCAACCTTGAGGAGGGAACAAAAAGATTTCTTGGCAAAGATATTTCAAGACCCAAAAGGGAAGATTCCAAATCAAAAGAAAGAAAAAATCCAAAAGAGAACCATTTGCCAATAAGATGGGTGGGATGAGGTACTAATGGACCAAGATCAAACATGAGGAAAGCTATATCCTACAAGGATCTATCGGAGAGCACCTAAGCTGATGGATTTGGATGAGTGATGCATCTAGCAAGCTGAACTAAGAGGATAACACTTTGGTGGTAGGAGATCTAGCTAAAGGATTCATTGGAATAGCTAACCAAGGGTTGTGTGATGTGTGCAAGATGTTGATCAAGGATGAACTGACATGAAAGCTGGATAGATACAATGGTACTAAGCTAAAGAGGATGTACAAGCTGACTGACCAAGATATGTTACAAATTTACAAGGTTTTTTTGGACAAGATTGGATATACAAGCTATGATACAAGGGATGATACAAGTGTTGGATACAATATTATTTACAAGCTGTACAGGAGCTTCGAATGATAAGATAGCGGGATGGCTCAATTTGGTGCAAGATGCAAAACCTAAAGATGAGGTGATAGTGGAAGATATGGATTTCGTAGGATGCATCCAATGATAATGATAGATGTGCGACCAAGGATGGGGACAATGCTAAGGTTGGTAATAATTGAGTTGATAAATGGTGCTAGAGTGAATGGCATAATGAGAGGATGACATTGGGTGTGCATGAGGATAGCCTAGAGTGAGATACCAATGACAAGGGAGGATGGACAAGACAAGATCTCCAAGGAATACAGTGCCCCCAATCAGAAGATGATATGCGAAAGGAGGGCTTACGATGGATGTGATAGGATTGAAGCTAGGATGGAAAAATTTGAAGGGGTTATGGAGATGGATGATAGCTATGATGGTTGGTTGAAGCTGCAAGAGATAAGTGGATGGTGTGAGATGGAAGCTGGAGGGTGGAGGATAGGTGGATAGATTGGAAGATGGAGTTGGATGTCAAGAGATGACGAAAAGCATGAGGGTGATAGGCTAAGCTGGGGATGGCAGGATTATGCATGATGCTTGTTTGCCAATTTTTCATCATGGTACTTGTCCAAGGCACTTGAATTGCCAAGTTTTCACCATTGGACGATTTTTTTGTTTTTTTATTTTTTATTTTTATTTTTTGACTGTTTCGATGCATTTTTACTCATAGATGTTGGTAGGATGGATGGAAAAGGATTGAATTGAACAAGTGGAATGGTGGGGGGGGGTTTGGCATATAATGGATGCAAATACATAAGGCTTGTGGAAAAATGGATGAGGAAAATGGAAAGATAATCATTGGCACACACCTTGAAAGGTGATGAAATAGTGGGAAAGATGGTATTGAGCGAAGTTGAGGAGAAAATGGAGGAAGAGATAGATAAGGACTATAAGTAAAATTGGAAGATGGAGGATGGGATTTTTAGGATAAGAAGCATATGGACTAAGATTGGAGTGGAGGGATGAAGGATGAATATATGGGGATTTGGATAAAGGATGGATGGATGAGGCTTTTTGAGTAGCATGAATGGATGCCAATTGAGATTTTTCTTTGAGATGCATTGCTTTTATGGGCATCTTGGGTATCCACATGATTTTTGACTTTTTCAGCTTGGGCCTTTGTGGCCTCTTGACTTTTTCTTTGATTTGGATCAAATATTTCTCTTCTTGAACATGTATTTTAGAAGGGACATGTCGAGATTTGGATTTTTGTGAATTTTTGGATTTATGCTTTTTTATTTTGGATGGCAGGATTTATGATTTTGAATTCAAAAAAAATTGAAGAAACATTGAGTTCCTTAGTCTAATGCTATTAGGTCTTGGACTCTCTATTTGTATTCGGGTATCCTCTTATTACAATTTTGCCACCTTTTCCTATTACCATAGTATAAAGCTGAAAGCAAGTCCCTCATCTTCACAAACAAACTACAGTTTCAACCAATAGAAAGTAATTGAGTTTCTCCAATTCCAAAAATTATCAAAGTGTGATAGTTTTAATAGAGGATTAATAGTAAAACTATAACCTCAAATACTTATACAAGAGTAGAAATAAGCTTACAAAAACATAACACCAACTTTATGAAACACAACATTTTATTTAAAAATGTTTACATAATAGGCATGGATCTTTGGCTAAAGACTAGAGAGATGTCTCTACTTTCATGGACACCAAGAGAGATAACTATTTCATAACTTGTCTCTCCCTCCTTCTACATCCATTGATTACAATGGTGCTTCTATTAAAACATGAGTTTATTGGGTAGTTATAGAACTACCCATCTATCCAATTACATTTAACATGTAATACAATGTTGAGGGTATTCCATGAATAATCAACCTTTAAAATGCCATTTATTGAATATACCATTCTTTGACATGGTTTGATGACTTAAATAATATAAAAATTAGAGGGTGGAGGTGGTGCTCCTACACCACTAAGCAAGATGAACAACCAAGGAAGTAAGACATGAGTTTAGAGGTATATATTTCATATGTAATGAAGTTAAACATATGAAGAGAGATTGTACAAGTAAGAGATTTAAACCTATTACTAATTTCTATTGTTATAATTGTCATGGTTATTGACATAAAGTTATAGAATGTAAGAAACCTAAGTTTGATGGTAATAATGCAAATAGTAGAATGTTTAGGAACACTAACCCTACAAGTAATGAAAGAGGTAGATCCTAGAACAAATCCAATTATTGTGAGAAACCTAATGGTAAAAGGAAGCATATTGTATGTTACAAGTGTAGCAATCCTAGACACATTGAAGGAAATTGAAGAGTACTTGAAAATCAAAATGAAACAAACGAGAGAGAAATACTCCTGCATGTTAGTTATGTAAAAACTTTTGACATACATCAAGATATTGTAGAATAGACAAAAGGAACTTTAATAGGAATCCTAACTAAAGAAGGAATAACAACCAAAATGATAGAAGAAATGATAATGGCAGTGACAACAGTTAGAAGGAAGAAATTAAAGAACATGTTGATGAATTCAAAGAAGATTTTTTTATAGCTAAGGATACAAAAATCTCTTATATAGTTTTGGAGGAACAATATTTTGATGCACTTGATGAGAAATTAAAGTCATAGGTTGTTTGTGATTCATCCTATCTAAATTAAGCTATTCTAGAAAAGGAACAACATCAACTAGTCAGAATTGATGTTAGAGAGAGAATTGGAAGTTGTATAGTTAACAAAAGGTAAAGGACATGGAGAGAAAGCTATGGTTAAGTGAAAAAGTATAGATATAATCTTAGTGAGAATGAATTTAGAAAATAAGCTTAGTAGTAAATGAAGATCGTATTTGAATTTTTGGTAGATACACATTTAATGTGTTGTCATATTTGAAATGATTTAAGTATCACAAACAAGATTGTGTGTACCATTTGGTCATGAGAAGTGTCTTGAGTGAATTGAAGAGTGATTTGATGATGAAGTAAATTTCAAAGAGAAGTTTGTGAAGGAAAAAGTTGTAGAATCCCTAAAATGCAATTTTAAGGTATTTTACAAAGTTTGAATCCAATTTTTTAAGTGCTTACAATAGAATTTTAATGGCTAGTTAGATCATCTATTATGTGTGTGTTAGACCATAGTATATGTTCAAGAAACATCCATTTATTTCACTTTTGAATGACTCATTGCACACATTTTTCATAAGTTCTAGAGAATGTTCTTCATGTTGAGGATATTAGAAGTTATATCCACTATAAGATTGAAAGCATAAGAGATGAAGATATTCACAAAGATTTGAAACCATGTGTAATAGTTACCTATCCTTAAAATCTGAGTATGCACACCTGAGCAAGTTAGATTTAGTAAAATATATATTTTATATAGATTTTGAGAATGAAAATTGGACCCAAATTATTCTAAGTAGGGTACACAATGATTTTTTATGGCTAGGTGATGCATAGATAGTTATTGGCAATGACCTAATTCATAAGGCTGCATGATTGAGTAATAAGGGATGTAAGCCTATTAGTAAGAACAATGTAAGAAAGATGATTGAAACAAAACTGAAAACAAGGTTTGATGGAATAAACATGAAGGTAGACTTTATACAAGACAAAGGAGTAAATTTATTATGCAATATATTAGGGTACAAGTTCAACCATGGATCAAGGGTTAACTTAGTGACAGCTAGAATTTTACATGTAACTTATGTAATGATTTTCCAAGGGAGAAAAGATAATCTATATGAGATTATTAAACTACAATTGCTAGATAACATTGCCAAAATGAAGAAAGCAAAGAGAACAATTTCCATATTTGAGTTCCTACTCACTCATTCCTTTTTCTATGCTACAAAGAACTTTCCAAGAGTAACAAATTGGGATAGAAACAAGTGTACAATGAAGATGGTGACTGAATGTTATAGATCTAAGTTGGAGAATATAAAAAATGATGATATTGACAAAATGATTAAAATCTCCCAATCAGAAATGAAATAAAGGCATAGAATACCTCCCTCAATGGTAGAAAAGTACAAGGAAGAGTTATGCTTCATGATGGAGAAAGAAAACACTTGTATAGAAGTTGTGGTACCAACAGTTAAGTTCATAGAACCCAGGGGATATTAGATGAGTGCAAAGCTCATAGAAGGGTATGCATAGATCAAAGTGCAATTAGAGAAGGACACAGAGTGACCTAGAGGGGGAACCTATGAGGAGAAAATGAGAATAGTTTAGTCAGAGCTAGACACAACAAGGAAATCAAGAAGAAAGTGAAAAAATATGATAGATTCCATCCTCAAGTAATTAGGCATGACCAAAGAGGAATTTAATGAAGTCAAGGGCATTGTAGTAGAAATAAAAGAAAGCAAACAATTTGAAGTGATAGCAGCAACTACTATTGCCATTGTAGGACCTTTAGAAGGTGTGATAATAGCACAAACATGTGCGCAAGACCCTATTGCATCATATCCAATAGTTGCACAAGTGGAACATTTGAAAGCAAGAAGTGATTACCCTAAGAGGCAATCAAATGTGGAAGTACCTATTGCTAAGAGAAATTCATTCAAATTGTTAAAGGTTAAGCAAAAACCTACACCATCATCCAAGAAAAGAGTTAAGAAAACCACTAGTGGACCAGGACAAAGAAGGAAAATGATGCAAGTAAGTGAATTTGAAAGTTCTAAGGATGAAGCTAGAGATAGAATAGTAGTGCAAGATGTTCAAGAAGGCAAAAAAATAGCTAGAAAGAGAGCATAGAAACCAAAGGTAGAGATCCTAAACATGCAAATAATTAATGATGATAATTTTGTTCAATTAAACAAGTATTATAATCTATATAGCAATATGGATAGAAGGAAATTAGAAAAATATCATTTTAAGAAACATGATTTTGAGAAATAAGAAGTTTGATAATACTTAGAATAATATACTTGAAGACATACAAACTAGGCTAATAAATAGGAAGAAGAGAGTATTGGAAGAAGATCTAAATTTGAGGATCACAATGATAAATAAACTATGTGAGGTTGACTCTAACAAGGATACAAAAAAAAGTTTGAGGGGTATTGAGCCCTTGTTGAGGAATAAAAGAAGAGAAATTCCTCTAAATGGAGGTAATTATGAGGATGTTAGGAAGGAAACAAAGGAGGCAATTGTCAAATTCATGACTATAATGCTTGAGGTGAGTGTGCAGTCAAAGCCTAATAGTTGAGTATATGTACGAGCTAATACACCTTCTAGTAATGAGGAAGAAGTTTAAAAAACATAGTGGGCACTCTCACCACCACATATTGTTATAGGTACTGAATCCATGCAAGTAGATAATACACACATAAGTGTAGATGCAAATGAGAATCCTTTCATAGGATTAATGAGTTCAATGAGCAAGTTATTTAAAAAGAATAAATAAGTAAATTCTTTGGAGAAAACACTAACAAAAGTCTTGGATAGAATGCAAAAGATAGTTACTACAATTATAGCCAATCCAGACATGCAGTTAAAGGCTAAGGAGTTGGTGAAGATCTTTGACAATGATTTCAAAACTCTAGCAAAAGTAGCTTTAGCACAACCACGAGTGAAGCATGGTGCATCACTGTTTCATACAATATCTACTAATGTGAGAAATGAATTTAAATCACTTGATGCAAGCATCAAGGAATTCATAAAACACATTGATGAAGGGAAGAGATTGTATGCACAATGTGCACTATCATACAAATACCTAACTAACATTGAGAGTCAAAGTATGGATTAGATGAGTGAACTTAAATCACTCACTATGAAATTACAGCTATGAGAGACCATGATTGAAAAGTGTGGAACAAAAGTGAAGAAGATCCATAGTGTGATCAAAGGCTTGGAATCTAACAAGGAAAAGGAAAAAAAGAGACTCTCTATTCTTGGAGAAATTTTGTCACCTAAGATAAGTACTGATCAGATTTCTAGGATCTAGGACTAATACAGAGAATGTTAACCAATTACATAAAGTTAATTTTAAAGCTTTAATAAAGAAAATTAACGTAATTGCAAATAAGAAAAGCACATAATGAAATGATAGAAAGATAGATAGAGAGACAACACATTTGATTTTGGAGTTCGTCCAAGAAGGACTACATCTCCAAGTCCAACTCCAATAGGGGGACCAATCCGATTAACTCCAATAAATCAATACAAGTGATTTGTTATAATTTCCTTCAAGCACACATAGAAAAATTCCTCTATGTGTAGGAAAAATCACTCAATCTCCAGATACAAAAATTCTCTCTCATCATTTGCATAGTTTCTCCCTTAATTTCCATGCCTTCAAAAGGCCCCTAACCCCTCTTGTTATACAAAACAATGTCTAATAATAGGGAAAAACAAGATTTTACATATTTAGACCCTTACAACAGTCCCTCCTCGAAATGAGACTCATTTCTATTCTATAAATTTGTCCTTATTTAATAATTGCCCTTATTTAGGCAAGGGGAAATTAGGCTTTGATAGACTTTAAATAAAATATGTTCTAATAATATCACAAGCCACCTGTGTGGTGCAATGACAATGAAGATTTTGAAAAGGAACATAATGGAGGGAGGTCAGTGGTTCCAACCACTGCCCCACCCTATAAACCAAATTGGGGTCAGTTGTTGGTTATCAATAAACTTGTGTTATATGTGATTGAAGGCTGTTGATGGTGTAATGGCCACTAGCTCTATTTTGATGCCCGATGGTCAAGGGGTCGACCCCCACTATCCATTTGTCAATGTTCAAACTCAATGATGCCATGTAGATATAATGCCAACAAACATGAAGGTGCCACATGGTTTCTTGCCATACACATGGCACCCAAAATGTTTGTTAATTAATGCCACATCGGTGACACGTGTTGCCTCCATAATTTGCCACATCACCATCATCAATCCTTTTGGTCAACTGACTTTGACCACACATAACTTTTGCATACGGAGTCCAATTTTGAGAAAATGAACATTTTTGGAAAGCTCTTGTTGAGACCTTTGATTTGGCATTGGCTTTGACCAATTTTGGAGAGTTTGAAATTTTTCCTTTTTTTGATGACCTCTTCCCAAGGTTTGACCCAACTTTGACTAGCAATATCTTGCGTGTATGAACTCCTTTTTTTCCTATTCAAATTGCATTGGGTGTAGAATTTTGAAGACTTTAAAATGATGTTGATTGTTGGAGTTTTGAAGATACTTCAATTTTTGGTGAAAATATCCCCCAAATCAAGCCTGCCCACTAAGAAGCTTTTAGACCACCAAAATTTTGATTGCTTGGAAAATAGGTGAGGGTATTTCTCCCTCACTTTACCAATCTCCATCCATATTCCTTTTCTTGGATGCATCCCCTTCAATCCCACTCGAAGGTATTCAATCAAGGATGACATCTTCTGACAATTCTATCATATACTCTGGTGAAAGATCATCAACTGATGGAACTTGAACATTGATATCTTCATCCAAGATCATTGGAGGCTCATACAACTTCAGATTCTCAACATTGACAACTGAGTCAATTTGCATTTATGGAGGAAGATTAAGGCAGAAGTAATTAGTACCAATCTTTTCTAGGATTTCAAAAGGACCATACTTGATAGGCTTGAGCTTCCTTCCTTCACCTTGCATTCTTTCCTTACTGATATGTAACCAAACTCTATCACCAACTTGAAATTGATGATCAATGTGATGCTTATCATGGCAAGCCTTGTATTTTGCTTGGCTTTGCTCCAATTGTGCTTCTACTACCTAATGGATTGCTTGAACCTTCTAGATGAATTTAAAAGACCTTTCTACATCATGGCATCCACCTACAACATCATCCTTCCCAAAAGAAAAGTCCATTGGTGTCTTAGGCAAGTAACCTAAGCAAGTCTCAAAAGGAGACCTCTTTGTAGAAGAGTTTTCTGCATGGTTGTAAGAGTGTTCCACATAGTGAAGACTTTCATCCCAAAACTTAGGATGCTTGCTACAGTAACCTCTAAGAAAATGAACAACTATCCTATTCACTACCTCTATCTGTCTATCAGTTTGTGGATGGAAGGCTATACACTTCTTCAGCTTGGTATCCATTAGTCCCCACAAAGATGACCAAAATTCCCCTAAGAATTGAGAATCTTGATCCAATACAATAGAAGTAGGTAACCAAAAATGAACCCATACATTTTGAAAGTACAAATGAGCAGTCAGTTCAACATTGACCTATTTTTTACAAGGCATTAAAACACACATTTTTCTGAACCAATCTACTACTACATACAAATAATCATGACCCTTCCTAGACATAGGTAAACCCCCCACAAAGTCCATAGACACACTTTCCCATTGATGGGATGGTACTGGCAATGGTGTGTACAAACCCAATTTTCTATTAGTTGGTTTGTTGGTTGCACATATTACACATCCTTTTATATACTTGGTGATAGTTTCTTGCATACGAGGCCAGTAACAATACTTTTGTAATTGAGCTAGTGTCTTACTTACCCCAAAATGCCCTACAATTAAAGAGGTGTGTGCTTCATGGATTACATGTGCTTGTTCATCTTTAGGAATCATAGTTTTCCCAAGTGGTACAACAAATTATCCTACACATAGTAATATTTCTCTTCCACATGTTTACCCTAGATTAAAGCTGCATACATATCCTTAAAGTCCTCATCATTAGCATATTGCTCTTGAAAACTTTCATGAACCATAAAACTATTCTGAAGGATTATCAAAGCATTCTTAATAGGAGGCCTAGAGAGCATATCTGCTACTTTGTTATGGGAACCCTTTTTATACTTAATTACCAAATGAAACTTTTTTAAAAAACCCATCCACCTAAAGTGCCTACTTTGTTGCAACTTAGATTGTGAGTGCAAATATTGTAGTGGCTGGTGCTCAGTGTGGATTATAGTTTCCTTTCCCATTAAGTAGTGCTTCCATTTTTTAACACTCTAAACTAAAGTATAAAGTTCCTTATCATAAGTAGGATAGTTACTTACTACTCCTAAAAATGTTTTAGAGTGGTAGCAGACTGGTTTACCTCCTTACATGAGTACAGCTCCCATGGAAAACCCACTTGATCCTGTCTCAATCTCAAATGGTTGATCTAAATCTAGTAAATCTAGAATTGGTGTAGTACTCAACTTTTCCTTAAAAGTGTCAAAAGCCTTTTTTTGTGGACCTCCCCACTGAAAAGTTGCCTTGGTACTGGTCAATGAATACAATGGTGATGCAATATAAGAGAAGTTTGCAATGAACTTTCTCCAGTACTGAACTGCACCTAAAAAGCTCCTGACTTCTATAACTATACTTGGCTTAGGCCATTTTACAATACATTTGACCTTCGCAAGGTCTACTTTCAATTGACCATTTCCTACGACATAGCCTAAGTACACTAAGGATGTCTTTGCAAATTCGTATTTTGACATCTTTACATAGAGTTTTTCTTTTCTCAATACATTGAGTACTTTTTTTATATGAATTACATGATTATCCCAAGACTTATTAAATACAAGAATATCGTCTAGACAGACAATGACAAGATCATCAATAAAAGGATGAAAGACATCATTCATGACTCTCATGAATGTAGCTGGTGCATTACAAAGCTCGAATGGCATAACCAACCACTCATAAAGTCCCTATTGTGTCTTAAAAGTAGTTTTCCAAATATCATTTTCTGCTATTCTTATCTGATGATATCCACTACGTAAGTCTAGCTTAGTGAAATAAATTGCATGTTTCAACTGATCAAGTAAATCATCAATTCTAGGAAGAGGGTACCTGTTCTTTATTGCTATGTTGTTCAAAGCCCTGTAGTCAATGTACATTCTCCAAGTCCCATCTTTCTTTGGAACCAACATGATAGGAGAACCACAAGGAGAAGTACTAGGATGGATAACTTCTTTCTTGATGAGCTCTTGAACTTGCTTCTTGATTTCCTCATTTTGCAAGAATGATAAGCGGTACATGCCGATATTAGGAAGTGGTGCTTCTGGCTGCAACTAAATTTCATGTTGTATCTCTCTTTTAGGAGTCAATCCCTTTAGTTCCTAAAACAAGTCACCATAGGCAGAAACAACTTTGACCATTTCATCTTTATGTTTTGGATCATATCCCTTAAATGCCTCAGATGTTTCATCTTCTTTGGCTTTTATAATCATCAACACAAAATTCTTACTAGAGTTGACTAACCTTTTCATTTGACCAGCATTAACCAATGCCAGATTAGTCTTAACCTTATGTGCCCGTATAATGTATTCAATTCTATCTTTAAACAAATGATACTTATTTTCCCCCTATAGAAGATAGCTTGTTGATCATACAAATAATGACTCCCAAGTAGAAGACCACAAATATCTAGAGGAACTACATTAGCTTCTACCTCATCTACAAAGTTTGCAGTAATAGCAAATCTTAACTTGCATTGCTTGGTTACCTGTAATTTCTCATCATTGCAAACCCATCCAAGAGGATGTGGCTTTGGATAAGGTGTTGTAATCAAATTAAGCTTCTTAACAATTTCCTCAACTATCAAGTTAACTTGAGAACCCGTATCAAATATGTATCAATGTTATTTTGCTTGATAACAACTTGAATGTGAAACAATTCATTCCTTTTCTTATCATTCTTAGGAGAAGAATCTTCACATGGACTTGCACTTATGCTAGAAGAACTGGTAGCTGATGAAAGAGAAATACCTTTTCCTTTACCTTAGATCTTGGTAGCAACAATCTTTGTTTCATCTTCGGAGTCAGATCCAAGATCCTGTTGAGCTATAGCAGCAGTCTTTTGTTTGCCTTTATTTCCACCAAATTGCTTTGGCCTCTTTTCAGGATGTAGCTTCTAGCACTTAGAATCATCATGCCCTTCTTTCTTGCAATGTGAACATGTGGGTTTCTCACGTCTTTTTTTTACTATAGCTATCTTTTTACTCTTCCCTTTTCCTTTGGACTTTTCCTCAAACTTAGATGACTTTTTATCAAACTTATCAATGAAAGTACACTTACCTCTTGACTCTAAATGTGTTTCTTGGACACATACTTCATCCAAATTAAAAGGATTCAAGACTAGAATAGAGTTCCTTAGGTAAGAATGAAGACCACCTATATACTTGAGTAGAGTCTCCTAGGTATACAATGGAACATTTAATGAAATAGCCCTTTTATGAAACTCATGGGTGTATTCTTGGACAGTTTGACCTTTCCCTTGCCTAAAATGTTTCCAACTCATCATTAACTATTGCATATGGCCTAGGGGGTAGAATTGCTTCTTAAAAGCACTAACAAATTTTGACCAAGACATATTTAACTTACCATGTTTTGAAGTTCCATGCTGAGTCTTACTCTCCCACCAAGTTAGAGCTACACTGCCTAATCGAAGAGTGGCTAACTGAATTTTGTCAACATCATCTACAAGGTTTTGGACTCTACAGTAGACTTCTACTTGCTGAATCCAATCATCTAATTTCTCAGCATTTAACTCCCCACAATATTTTGGCAAGTCAAACTTTGCATCCAACTTTATTTGAGGCTTATGTCCACCCTTAAAAAGATTAGAAGACTCAAAATGTGTAGAAGAGGGAGAAGAGGGAGGAGATGGAGAAGAAGGAGAAGAAGGAGGAGATGGAGGCTCATGATCTAGATCATGATTAGCACCTTTCTTTTTCCCTTTGTCATCACAAGCTACACGCCTTTACATCTTCTCTTCTCTTTCTCATAACAAAACTTCTACCATTGTTTGCAAACTTTGGAGAGTCTTCTAAACATTTTGATCTTCTGAACCTTGTTCGCCACCTTTATCTTCCATCTGGAATGGTGGATTAGTTCTTTGTTTTCTGATCTTAGGATTATATTCTTCAGATCACCTTCGCCTTGATTCAACCTAGATCTTGTTAACATTCAAATCTGCAATACCAGTCCAACAAAACTCTGATACCAAATTTGATCTTATTTCTAGGATCTAGGACTATTACGAAGAATGTTAACCAATTACATAAAGTTAATTTTAAAGTTTTAATAAAGAAAATTAACATAATTGCAAATAAGAAAAGCACATAATGAAATGATTGAAAGAGAGATAGAGAGACAACACATTTGATTTTGGAGTTCGTCTGAGAAGGACTATGTCTTTAGATCCAGCTCCAATAGGGGGACCAATCCAATTAACTCCAATAAATCAATACAAGTGATTTTTTAAAATTCCCTTCAAGCACACACAAAAAAATTTCTCCATGTGTAGAAAAAATCACTAAGTCTCCAGATACAAAAATTCTCTCTCATCATTTGCATAATTTCTCCCTTAATTTCCATGCCTTCAAAGGCCCCTAACCCCTCTTTTTATACAAAACAATGTCTAATAATAGGTGGAAACAAGATTTTACATATTTAGACCCTTACAACAGTCCCTCCTCAGAATGAGACTCATTTCTATTTTATAAATTTGTCCTTATTTAATAATTAACCTTATTTAGGCAAGGGGAAATCGGGCTTTGATAGACTTTAAATAAAATCTGTGCTAATAATATCACAAGCCACCCACGTGATGCAATGGCAATGAAGATTTTGAAAAGGTGCATAATGGAGGGAGGGAGGTGGTTCCAAACACCGCATCGCCCTTTAAACCAAACTGGGGTCAGTTGCCAGTTATCAATAAACTTGTGCCATATGTGATTGAAGGTAATCGATGGCGTAATGGCCACCGGCTCTATTTTGATACCTGGTGGTCAAGGGGTCGACCCCCATTATCCATTTGTCAATTTTCAAACTGAATGACACCACGTAGATATAATGCCAACAAACCCAAAGGTGCCATGTGGCTTCCCACCATACGTATGGCACCCAAAACTTTTGTTAATTAATTCCATGTCAGTGACACATGCCACCTCCATAATTTTCCATGTCACCATCATCAATCTTTTTGGTCAACTAACTTTGACTACACATAACTTCTGTATACGGAGTCCAATTTTGACGAAACGATCATTTTCAGAAAGCTCTCGTTGAGACCTCTGATTTGGCACCGACTTCAACCAATTTTGGAGAGTTTGAAATTTTGTCTTTTTTTGATGACCTCTGCCCAAGGATTGACCCAACTTTGACTGGCAATATCTCGAGCGTATGAACTCTTTTTTCTCCCATTCAAATTGCATTGGGTGAAAAAATTTAAAGACTTTAAAATGATGTTGATTGTTGGAGTTTTGGAGATACTTCAATTTTTGGTGAAAATATCCCCTAGATCAAGTACTTTGCAGAGGTAGCTAGAGGAATATCTTGTAGAAAATACTTCCTATGAAAAGTTTTCCTATATTGACTTGAGTTGTGAGGCCTCACCAGATCTATCATAGTATAGATGGCATATTTGCATTATGATACTTCTAATTTGATGTTTTGATACACTTTTGAGACTGTAGGGTTATGTTATTTTGATATCTACATTTTGATGATCCACACTTATGTTTGTACATTAAGATCTAAATGATATAATTAATGATTTCATTCATGTACTAACCTTTTTCAATTGCTTTATTAGAAGCTGAATTTTAGAAATGCTTATAATGTAATGTTTAAGTGGGGGCATGTTACTTGCTTCTTGGTATTTGAGATTTGGATATTTTGACATTATTGAAGACTTAGTAGGACAATTACTTATTTTATCTATTGATTTTGACATTTCTAGCATTGTTTTGCATCTATGATATGTACTATAAACCTAATATTGTGAATGGAATGATCAAACATATATGGATGCAACTTTATGACATAATAGAATTAGATTATGATATGATGATTACGATGGTTTATGATTTAGTGTTAAATGTAGATAAATGTTGTTTTGATAATGATTATTTATGATTTAATGTGATATGCAAATAAATGTTGATTTGATTATGATGGTTTATGATGTGTAGATTGTAATATTTTAACATTTTGAATGAATTATTTGAAATGATTAGGAAAAAAAAAATTAATTGAATTATGTTAATAAGATTATGTAACATTTGAAATTATATGAATTTATGATATATATTTATATGACCTCCTTGGACTACTGATGCTTGACTTTAATGTGCAGGAAGTGGAACCATGGAAATTTTGTGGGAAACAAGTTCCAAACCTATGTGAATATAGTTTAACCAAGGTGAATCTTTGGAAGATTCAAAAGCCTCATTGTGAAAGTATTTTTCTTCGTAATGTAAGTTTACTTGTATGAGGTAATATTTAATCATAAATATGCATTAGAGACATGTCATGGTGATGTGGAATGTGCTTTTATATGTCACTTGACACTTGTGGATTTTGTGTGCAATGACATGTCATCTAGGCTTTTGGTCATGGTGGCATTTTTCCATAAAACTAATTACCTTGCTAATGAGTAAGTAAATCAACTTAACAAGGGCTGGGATGGGTAATAGTTGAAGGAAATTTGAATTTAGACTTGACTATGATCTTTTATGTAAAAATGAGCTACCCATATGATAGTATAACATGTTAGGGACCTAATTTTGACCATTATAGTGACTAGACAGCCTAGGGGCCCCTTTTACCCATGTATTCTTCCACCAATTTTAAATTTGAGTTGTCACATGTGCTCTCTTCCATGTTACCACTAAGTCAAATATAGAAAATTTAGAGGGAGACAAGTTTGTAAGAGGGAGTGGCTAAGTGTCTTTGCTAAAATAGATAGTGGCAAAGCCTTATTAGAGAGTCTTGAAAAAATTAGTGGAGGTTCACCCACTCTCTAAGTTTAGAGACAGTTAGGTTTTTGAGGGATATTAAGGGAGCTCTACAACAACTATCATTATCTTTAGCTTGGGCCAAGATTGGTGTCTCAAAACTATGTTCTTTCTTTTAGCATTGCATAATGAATCTCCAAGCATGAAGTAATTGTTTTGGGATCATGCATTGTATAGTGAACCTTGGTATTGTAGATTTTGATATTTTGTTGTGATGGTGAGAATGTATATTGTATTCATGTAATTTTCTTGGTCTTCTTTCTTGATCCTTTTGCTTTTATTTGAATGTCAAATGTTGCTATGGGTGTGAAGGCTTCACTCACCCTTTGGGAAGGGAACATAAGTCCAGGGTGAAGGGCTTAGTTGGGCTTGAAATATAATCAAGAACCTTCGAATATGGGCTCTATTGTATGCCATATTCATTCATATAATGCTTTGGGGGTGATAATGGAAAGATGGTGTAGAAAGGAAGTTAATGGAGTATAGGATTCAAGAAAGTTATAGATATTGATAGTATGTTTGGAAAATGTTTGTGGAAGCTCTGAAAGGGCATATAAATTTGATTGAATTGTGAAAATCCCCAAAAGAGCATGAATTTTTTTTATTCTAGATATGGTATGATATGGCAAGTCTCCTTTTTTAAAGCACGCCTTCACCCTATGTTCAAGGTTCCACTGGCGAATCAATGTGTAGGCCATGGGAGGGATTGTTTTGTATTATGTGATATGTTTTATGCAATGGTAAGTGTTCTCTGTGTGTGTATCCTTTTTGGACTTCTTTCTCTTTCTTGGTGGGTGACTTTATAGAAGCCTAGGATGGGAGGTGAGCCTCCATAGTTCCTAGTTTGTATGTGTTTATAGGTCTTTTGAAGATGGCTTCCTTGAAGATATTAAGGTTGTACCCTTGACATGTTGAAAAAAAAAACCAAGTGTGTAGAGAGACCAATCTTCCCATGTTATCACAAAATGTGTGGTGATGTTAAGTCTCCATTTTGTTTCAATGTGATGTAAAAATAAAAATTTCATATTATTCTATATTGTTGAAATGGTGTAAGGATATATTGAGAATTTTTTTATAGTTACTTGTAAGGAAATATTCATTGTAACTTTTTACATTATGTGATTTGATGCAATATGGAGAATCCTGTAAATGAGAAACTTCCTCTTATAAATCAATTGGTGGAAATATTTCATAATGGTTATGTTTTTTTTTATATAGCTGGTCTAATTCAAAATATAGATTATTGAATTGTAAGTTTATATGTTATGTATTCAATATAATGGAAGAAAGTTCTCATATTTGATAGTTCATTTCATGAGTATAAAAAATTGTTTGTTTGGATTCCAAGTTCTAATAAACTCCTAAGTTAGATAACATCTTCACATCATCAAACATATTCACTAAAATTCCACGGCAGGATTAAAAGAAAATTTGGCTTGAAAATAATACATGGTCCAAATGCATAAGGAAACAATCATATAGTTTCTTATTATGCCTCTAGAAAATGTATACGGAAAGAAAATAATTCCCTCTCCAAGATTACAGACAAAAAAAATATAAGGGAATATACTTGATACTCCTGGTTAGGACCTATAAGGCTTAGGGGTTATAATATAAAATGTTTTACACTAGGTCTCCTTAGTCATTCCCAAAGTCACAAGATTTATGAAAGTGACATGTATAAATAAAAAAATCAAAATATAGTATAGAGAGAAATAAAATAAAATAAATTTTTAATTCAACACACTTGGACCCAGTAGCTAAAAAATAGAGGAGATCTAAGGAGGAGGATGTGCCCCTAGTGGGGAAATAGATCCTAAGCTGGAGATAACAACCATTCCTCTTTCCCCGATTTCCCCTCCTCGGGAAAATGATAAGGAGAAGACAGAGGATGAGAGTGGAGAGGTGGTTATAAAGGATAGACGCATTGTCTCAAAAAATTTTAATGTTAGAACATAAAAAATGAGAATAGTGAGAGAAAGCATGAACCCTCAAGTCCTTGAAGGTAAAGAGGGAAATCTCTAGATGGAGGAGCTCATCAATCCAAACCTAGTGGCTATTACTAATAATGCAAGGGAAATTGGTATGAATTTGATAAATAATGTTAGAAATAGTATGATAGAAAATTTTAGGTCAATTAAATGGATCTACCATGAACTGGAGGATGTCAAAGAAAGAGTGGGTCATCTAGAAAACTAAGGGAAGAAGTTAGAACATAGGAGTTGGATAGATCAAAGGGATGGCCTTAGATTGGTAGAAAAAAGAATTTAGAATCTAGAAAATTATAATCATAATTTGACAAACCAGATGATTTCAATTCTAACTTCTCTTAATGAAAATATATCTTCTCTTGCTAGAAACCTAAAAGTTAGGGGCTTCCTGGAGGATAATGAGAAAAAGGATAGAGTTGGAGATAGGATGGATGAGGACATGAATATGGAAATCACCATCAACAACCTAGATCAAATAGGTTAGAAGAAGTAGGAGCTTATGGTCAAGGAGATCTAGAAGGCCTATGAATCGACAAAAACAATGCAAGAGCTAGAAAGAAAGATGGAGGAGTAACATAGGTTTCTCATTTCCTGTCCTTTGGTCTGACTAGTTTCTATAGTTTTTGGTTTTTGGCTTTTTTCCTATTCATTTTTTTGGCCTTTTGGTTGGTCATAGTACTATGGTTGGAATTTAGTGCTTATTGTTAGCCTTTTGATATTTATGGACTGTTGTTGGGCTTTTGTTGCTTATTATCAGTCGTTTGATATGTTTTAACTTTTGGGTTTTAGGATCCCTATAAAACCTATTTTTCTAATAAAAAACACACTTGGACCCAACAAAAATAAATAATTGTATCCACATATCAAAACTTAAATTTGCAGAATCCTATTTACCTAGTCATCCAAATTCGAAAGGAAGTATAGAGTAACAAAAAAGTTTTTTTTGATAGGGGGACAATGGGACCCCACCATATATTGGCACATACACCTCTACTCAAAACCTTAAAAGTGATTGGAAATTATGTTATGCCATTGACATGAAGTCAGGACTACCCACCAAGGTGTCCCCATCTTGGGATAAGACAAGAATACCTTGGGTTTAGTTCTTTAAAAGAATGTCCATTGCTTTGAAAATATCCAAACTTCCTACTAGGCATGCATTCATGGGGTAACAACCATGTTCTGCATCTAACATAAAGTTAGAGGAGTCTTCTCTAGGCATCACACCTTGGGCAAGGAGAAATAGATGCCCACCTAGGGAGTAGTTGCATTGGGAAGGGGGGTAGACTTAGGGGATAATAGGGTAGTGTTAGGAATGAAGAAAAAGTTAGTTAAAAAGGAAAAAGGTGGGGTTGGGTAGTAAAAGTAAGTTAATACATTGGGAGTATTGCTAGGTTTAGCTAGTAGTTAGTAATAAGAAAATAATTTAAGTTGAAATGCAGAAAAAGTAGAAAAGGAATTTATATGTAGATATGTGTTAAGGGATTAGGGTGCTAGGTAAAGTGATATTAAAGTTGGAATGTAGGAAAGTAATTAGTTAGTGGTTAAGGAAAGGATATAAGTGATATGCTAGCTTAGGAGCAGAATTAGTGAATTAGATATTAATTGATTTATTATTTAATAAACTTCTTAATAGACTTTCCTTTTATATATATGCTTGCATAATAGGGATTACTTAGAACATATTATAGCTATGTAAAGATTAGTATTGCTTTTGAAGATACTTTATTTAGTACATTTTATCTAGATGTTAAATATTAAAAGGGGGATTAATATAATAATAATAATGGTAATAATAAATAAACTGATATATTTTTATTTTTATTGTGTGTGTGTGTGTGTGTGTGTGTGTGTGTGTGTGTGTGAAGTTATTGGTTTATGACTTGTTTGATAGCATATATTGAGACTAAGGCACATATTAAAAAAATTTAAGAATCTATTTAGATGGAAGTGGATTAAAAATGAGATTTGTATGTTGAATAATATAAAAGAGACTGATGGAGATTCTAGGTTAGTAAACAACTGAGTATTAGAAAGCATGTAAGTTTAGTGTTAGAAATATTTAAATATTAATAATTAAAGATTGTAACTAAATTTATAGTTAAAATTAAAGTGTTATCTAAATCTATAATAAAATTAGTAGACTCTACTAATGTGTGAGAAAATACAAATAATAAAGGAAAGTAATAAAATAAAATAATAAAGAAATTATACAATAAAATAAAATAGAAACATTAATTATGGATAAATGAGTTGTTAGAGGGTATCATTATATAGAAATGTGGAGGATAAAAAATAAAGAGTTGGTAAATAGTAGTACATTATAGGATATGGATAATGAGTAAATGATAGATGATTTCAAATACCTAGCTATAAAACATCTAGCTGGTTGAAGTTGTGAAAGGATATAAAGAAAGATTTTCATCAAAATAGTCCTACTATAATAACTTAGGATCAAAATAGGACACAAAATGTAGTAAGCTATAGTTGTTAACTAGGGCAATCATAAATACACTTCACAAAGAAACTATGGAATCTATTATAACAACATCGATGCAGGAATTTTGTCACACAATTACATATGTAATGTCTCACCTTGAGGATAGGATGTGAGTCCAATATGAGAACATCACCTAGTTATTATGATCAATTAATGTTAGGAAATAAATTGGCACCCCATGGAAACCTAAATTGCATTATTTCAAATGAAAACAAATTCCTTTTTCACCAATTAACTTTATCATCTCCAAACTCAATGATTGAATTGGTATTTTCTAACATCCTTGAGGAAACATGAATTTTTTCCCAGACACTCCATAGTTTGACAGAATGTTTATAATAGGAATAGTTCTATATACCTTTTCTTTAGTTTCCTTTCTTAAAAAAAATGTGGTTGTGTTTTGCCTAGTAAAATTAGGGCATGACATGAGCACAATTGAAGTGGCATCCTATGCTCTATGTACACTAATCAGTATTACTAATTTTGTAAAGGAAATTTTGAAGAAAGGAGTGAATAGGATAAAACTTACTTATGCAGATTGTTTTTCTAAGATAAGAAATTGATCATGTAGCAGGTCACGTAGTTTTGAGGATATAGTTTTTGACACTTTTTCTATTGATGTCAGAGGGGGAGTAATATGTAAAGAAAAATTGTATGTATTGTATATGTAAGGGGGAGTACACTTATGTACTTATGTATCAATGTAAAGGAGTGATAAGGAATGTAATGATCCATCAAAACATGAATAAAATTATTATGTTTTGAAGGCAATTTTGTGTAGTTAACTTTTTGTTTATTTTTATTATGTATGACATCATTCTACGACTTAGTCAATTTTTCCAATTTTTTCCATCAATGCCAAAGGGGAAGATTGTTGGCAATATGGTCTGATAGATTTTTTGAGAGTTGTCATTTATGGCAACATATATTCAGGATTCCATTTATGCATTTAGAGTTAGAAAATTGTCTAAGTGTTAGATAGTTTGCAATAGTACAAAGAGTAGATGAGATGTGTATAGATGACTCATTGAGAATTAGCTTATGCATAGTTGAGGAAATCTCTATATAGTGTCATGACAATGTATGTTAGTGTGTAGGATTCTATAGACATTATGACACGTGATATGATTGAAATACTAGTACAAGTTTCTAATAGAGCATAACAAAGCATATAAGTTATTATAGTTGTATGGCTTAAAGAATTATTTTGATGACAAAATAATTACTAAGTCATGATGAGATGACTATGTGGAAATGATTCCATAAGTTATTTTATATTATGCCAATAGTGTGAAAGCATGAAAGCCAACTAAGTAGTGAATTATGAATATGTGAGGCATAAGTAAAGATCTTATCTTGCAAAGATAAGTGTGTGACATTGGATAATCTATGTGATATTCATGATTGATGTGAACTCGATGAAATGATATATAAACTACATTTGATGTTTGATCAAAGAAAGTGAAAAATAAATTAGATAGAAAATATTTTGTGTGTGTGTGTGTGTATTCTTGTGAAGAAATTGTTGGAATTCTTTAGAATAACTAAGAGTGGGGATGAATTAGTTATCCAAGGTCTAGATGTATCCATAAAAACTCAATGTCCATGCATCCATTAGATCATACAATGCTTAAACTTTATAGGTTATTATCCTAGGTAAAAATAACTTTTTTGAAATGTAAACATGAAACATAATAATTTTAATAACACATTTGACACATGGATTCTATGGGGAATCCCAATTTGCGAAAAAACTACCAGAAACATGCTGCTAATTCTCACTCTTCTAAAGTGATGCCCTATGAAAGGCCAACCCTGTTAAAGGTTACAATACACACTATTAAATTTGACTTGGTTAGAGAGTTTCAATAACCCTATTAGAAGTGAGCCTTGTGAGAGGACTTTAGATCATTCACTTGGAATGTCAACTAGTTAGATGATTTATAAATGATTGTTAGGTCAACCTTAATCCAAAGGATTTACCCTAGACTGATACAATGATTAGAAAGTAATAGTAAGGCTTGATTTGACAACAAATTACATCTCACTTGCAGATTATAAATATCTATTTTAGTCCTCCATTCTACTTGGATTTCACATGCTTCAAGTTTGATAGCTTGTTCACCCTTCAAGAATTGATACTCTTAAGCCTTCTTTCTTTGCTTTCCAATAGCAATCTCTTCTATTCAACCACTAAATGAAGCAATACCCTAGACTCCTTGTCTCCCTTAGGTTCTTGTACATGACAACCTTTGCTTTTGACCAACTCTCTCTATAAATAGAGATTTAAGATCTTTTTTCATTCAATATCAATCATCCATTTTAGGGTTAGGCTGGATTAGTTAAGAATCATTGAATATGCCTCCTCTTCCATTTGGTTCCTTTAGAAGCTTCTTCAATAATCTTTGAATTCAGGCCAAAATAGTTTACCTTGAATTTGATGCCACCATATCATTATAGTTAGCTTCCACACACTTCACACAATTCAAGAAAACAAAATAGTTGGCTTAGATTCATCAAATCTATGATTTAACATGAATAGTGGAACTTGGTATCAATATATTTTCACTCGACTTCAATACTATTCTTCCACCCATCTTCAACAAGATAACTCAACAAACACTAAAGTTTACTAGTGCTCAACATCAAGTAAAATTTACTTGGCTTACACTAAGTTCACTCAACATACACTGAAACTTTACTTTGCTTGGCTCCAATTGATTTTCCTCTTAGCTTGTACTAACTTTGTTTGGCACCTACTCCCCACTCGATCAAGCTTGGCTAACTCAATTATTCTTACTTGTTCTTCTAGATTTAATTAGTTTATCCATCTTTTTTAGCCTTAAGTAGATAATAAATACACTATATCATCACTATCTTAACTAATATTTGTACTCCTTTTTCATACCATAACTCAACCTTTCCTCTAGGTGTTCTTGTTATCTTATTTTATCAAATCATCCTCATCAATCAAAAAAATGATAATAATCAAATCAATCAAGTGGTTGTTTTATCAATAGCTAGTAGGTTTGACATTAGTGACAAAATAATGATTGAAACATTATAATCTCATATCAACAATCTCCCTCTTTGGCATTGATGGCAAACCATACCAACAAAAATAAGCAAAAAAAATTCCTTGTATCAACAGCTTTCATCTTCTATATAGTCTACACAATTATGTTCTAATCTATAGACAATCAACTCATCCTTATGACTCCCTCTTGATCACTCCTTATTTTTGATATTCAAGTATCTCTACATAGTTCTTATATCTCCCTCAATACTATCTCCCTTTTACTAGGTATATGTATTTATTTTAGTCATTTATCCCTCTTTAGTAAACAATAGGTACACTATCTCCCTCTGAGTAAATATTCCATTTTTCTCCCTCTTTGTCACTTTTTTTGCTATTCTATTTTATAATTCTCTCATTGGCTATTTCTCCCTCTTTGACAACAATGCCAAAGACTTTTCATCTCAACATGTAGATGTTAACAATTTTATTTTCTCCCTCTATCACCTTACTTGTGACTAATCTTCTTTTTAGTTCCTTCATTACTTTAGGTAACTCCTAAAGCAATATCTATTGCATCAAGTTGTAAGATACAAAATTCAACTCTAGTTGATGTAGTTACTGTTGGAAATTTTTTTAGTGCTCCCCTTGGGATTTGTGACAAGGGCTTAACTACCTTTTTTGTACTATAAGTTGAGTGGTTATATTGGGCATTGATAGATGGGTCTTTGGTGCAATGACAACTCCACTCTAACAAGTGGTATCAAAGCTTGGTCATAGGGTTGAATCCTCAGACTGTAAGGTAATGTTGAGGGGGAGATTGTTGGAAATATGTTTAGTGCTCCCCTTAGGATTTGTGATAATGGCTTAACTACCTCCTATGTACTATAAGGTTAGTGTTTGTATTGGGCATTGAAAGATTGGTCTTTTGGTGCAATGTCAACCCCACTCTAACAGGGTACTACTCAAGCTTCTCAAGTAGCTTTGGATAGGGGTTATCACCCCTAGTTTATCTCTTAGATAGTCATAAGCATCCTTAAGTAATGATTTGGTGAAGATATCACCTATCTTCTCTTTTGTATTCACATATTCCATCTTCACCTCTTTTTCTTGAACTAACTCTCTTGAACTAATTGATACTTGATTGCAATGTGCTTAGTATTTGTGTAGATCACATGGTCTTTTGATATATTTATATTAGTTGTATTATCACAATAAAGTATCAAAATTTTAGTTATTTCTTCCTTCATACCTTTGAGGAGTTTTTTGATCTATATAATGTTTGTATACTTTACTATAGTAGCAACATATTTAGCTTCAACAGTAGATTGAATATGTAAATTTTTTTTTTATTGGTCCAAGTAATGAACCTCTTTCCTAAGAAATAGGCTCCTCCACTAGTGCACTTTCTGTCATCAATGTTTCTAGCCAAATCAGCATCAATGTAGACTCTCAACTCAAAATTCTTATATTTCTTGTAGTTTAGACCATAATCTACTATTCCTTTCTGATATCTCATTATTCTCTTAAGAACCATCACATGATTCTCTTAGGATTTTTAGAGAATCTTGCAACTATCCCAACACATAATGCAATGTCAGGTCTACTATGCACTACATTTTATGATTTTCCAATTATAGACTTGTATAATGTTTTATTCACATTAGTTGATCATCATTCTTTGACAACTTGTGCCTTTTCACAATAGGTGTGCTAACTAGTTTTGAATCTTCCAATCTAAAAGTTTTCAATATTTCCTTCACATACCTAGACTGATTGATGTATAAACCATATTTCATCTGATATATATGGAAACTAACAAGGAATTTGATGTCTCCAAACATACACATCTCAAATTCTTTCTTCATTTCATTTGCAAATGCCTTACATACCATTTTGACCTCCAAATATGATATCATCAACAAAAATTTTAGCTACTAAAATAAATTTACATCCATCTTTCTTTAAGTCTAGATTTTTGTTATCATCAGTCCTCTAAAATCCATTTTTTACAAGATAATTGTGAAGCCTTTCATGACATGCTCCTAGTGCTTGCTTTAAACCATATAAAGATTTATGTAGTCTACATACCATGCTCTTTTTGTTAGCATCAAAAAATCCTTTTGGTTGTTCTATGTAGACCTCTTCTGCTAATATGCCATTCAAAAATGCAAATTTCACATCCATTTGATAAACTTTGAAACATTTGTATACAGAGTAAGAAAGTAAAGTTCTTACTCCTTCAAATCTTGCAATAGGGGAAAAGGTTGCTCTATAGTCTATCCCTTCTTCTTGTGCATACCCCTTTCAAATTAATACTTCCTTATTCCTTTTTACTTCACCATTCTCATATAAATTGCTTCTACAAACCCAGTTGAACTTCCAATCACATTTTTATCTTATGGTCTAGGAACTAGAGTCCATGTCATGTTCTTCTTAAGCTGTTCAATATCTTCTTTCATAGATTTCTCTAGTCCTCATTTTCTAAGGAATCTTTCATTTAATTAGGTTTATGCATGCTTAGAAAACATGTATCACTTCTCAACTTTTTCCTTGTCATTGGTCTAGCATCTTTATCTCCAATAATTTGTTCAGTAGGGTGATCTCTCATGACATACTTTGACAATCTTGGTTCTTCTCTATTTTCGTCATTAGGTCTATCAACTTTTGAATTATTGTGTACTTCTCTATCAGGTAATTGAACATCTCTTGCATGTACACTAATCTCTAAAGTAGAATGTGTCTTATTTTTATTCTACAACTTGGCACTTGACTAGAGCTTGGTTCCTAAATACAACTAGATATTCATTATATGTGACTCGATAGTCACTCAATTTTTTTTTTGATGTACAACTTTATTTACAAAATCTTAATCAGTAGAGATAACTTAATAAAATTATACAAAATATTTGTATTCCTCTAGTTCCTTTATAGGTTTAGCCTCATGTACATTTGTATATTCATCAAACTTTACATTTGCACTTCCCACAACCTTTTTAGTGTTAATATTTAAACACTTATAAGCTTTACTTCTTGTGGAATATTCAAGAAATATATCTTCTTCACTTTTAGCATCTAATTTACCATTCCTAAAATCTTTAAGAATATAGCACTTGCTTCCAAATACCTTAAAATATTTTACATTGGGTGAGTATCCATACCATAGTTCAAAACGTATTGAATAAATACCTTTCCTAACTTGAGCATGGTTCAAGGTATAGATAGTTGTACTTACAACCTCACTCAAGCATTTCAAACCAAAATTCTTCTCCATCATGAGTGGCATACCACATTCAATTATAGTTATGTTCTTCCTTTTAGTAATTCCATTTTGAGGAGCTATCCTAGGTGCAGATATTTTTCTTTTGATTCCTCCATCATTAAAAAACATCTCAAATCCATTTGGTGTAAATTCTCCACCTTTGTTAGATTTAAAACATTCCAAGCTTTTAGATGTTTCCTTTTCAACTCTTGTTAAGTACCACTTAAACATTTGAAGAGCATCAAATTTCTATTTCATAAACATAATTGTCATCATCCTAGAATAATCATCAACAAATAGTATAATGTACATGTCACCCTTGTATCTTTCTACTTCAATTGGTCCACAAATTAGTATGAATAACCTCCAAAATTCCTTTAGAGGTGTGAGTCTTACTCTTTAAACTAGATTTTTTCATCTTTTCTAATTGACATTGTTTCCAAATTATATTGTTAGGTTTCTTCAATTTAGGCAAGCCTTTGAGTCTTCTCATGTTACTGATACTAACCAAGCTATCAAAATTAACATGGCATAACCTCTTGTGTCATAACCACACATCATCAAATTCTACAACAAGACAAGTAGCATCATCCATATTAAGATAAAATAGGTTACCTCTAGTTTTATCACCTTTCCCAATTAGTTTCCCATCAATGTAATATATCTTAGCTAGCTTATTTTTAAACTCAACCTTGTAACCTAAACTATCTAGTTGCAACACATACAAAAAATTATAATTAATTCCTTCAACATAATAAGCATTGTCACACAAAATATTTTATTTTATTTTGATAGATCCTTTTCCTTTTATTAGACAAGGTGCATCATTACCAAACCTTACACTATTTCTATCATAATAATTAAGGGTAATAAACTAATTTTTATCTTTATTCATGTGATGTAAATACCCACTATCAATGATCCATCTATCACTCTTGTTCATATAAGATACCAGTGCAGTTGCCTCATCCTCATCAAAGTCATTCTTCATTGCAACATACACCACTTCATCAACAAGATCATCAGATCCATCTGTGATTTCCTCTTTAATAATGTAGCAAGACTTCTTGCCTTTGTCTTTTTAATCTTTTCTATCCTCATCTTTTCTACCTTTTCTTTTTTCACTACTATGACATTATTTGCAAATTATATTGTCATGTTTCTTCAATTTAGTCAAGCCTTTGAGTCTTCTTATGTTACTGATACTAACAAAGTTATCAAAATTAACATGACATAACCTCTTTTGCCATAACTACAGATCATCAAATTCTACAACAAGACAAGTAGCATCATCCATATCAAGATAAAATAGATTATCTCTAGTTTTATCACCTTTCCCAATTATTTTCCCATCAGTGTCATATATCTTAGCTAACTTATTTTCAAATTCAACCTTGTAACCAGAGCTATTCAGTTGTCATACACTTAAAAAATTATAATTAAATCCTTCAACATAATAAGCATTGTCACACAAAATATTTTCTAAGAGTTTGATAAATCCTTTTCATTTTATTAGATAGGGTGCATCATTACCAAACCTTACACTATTTCCATCATAATAATTTAGAGTAATGAACTTACTTTTATCTCTAGTCATGTGATGTGAACACCCACTATCAATGATCCATCTATTACTCCTGTTCACATAAGATACTAATTTAGTTGCCTCCTCCTCATCAGAGTCATCCTTTATTGCAACATACACCACTTCATCAACAAGATCATCAGATCCATCTTTGGTTTCCTTTTCAACAATGTAGAAAGAATTCTTTCCTTTATCTTTGTAACCTTTGTTTTCCTCATCTCTTCTACTTCTACTTTTTTCAGCACTTCTATTGTTCTTCTTTTCTAGACATCTAGTAGCGATATTGCCAACCTCATTGCAATTAAAACACATGCTAGGTAACTTACCTTTAAATTTTCCTTTTCCTTTGTGAAATCTCCTTGCTTATTATACATCCTCCTCATCTATGTCACTATCACTAGAAACACATTTGACCTTTTCCTTCTTCTTGTCAGGTTTCTTTAATGATGACTTAGCTTTGAAAGCATATTCAACATTCTTAGGTTTGAAATTATGAAAATTAGAGAGCTCAAAGGTAGTAAGCCTACCTAATAGACCTTCTAGAGTCAAATTAGAACCTAGTATGAATCTCAATTCTTGTATGGTAGAAACTCTAATAGCATAGATGGGCAACAGTGTTTTGAGTACTTTACTCAATACAATATTATCATCACTAATACCAATAGCTCCTATTATAGCATCAAAAACATATTTTATTCTAGAGAAATATTGAGTAACATTCTCACCTTCTACCATTATCATATCATGGAAATTACCTCTATGACTTTAAGATTTGGCTCTCAGAACAGTTGTATCTCTTCCATAAATAGTGTGAAGAGAATCACACATCTTCTTTGCACTATCACAATCCTTGATATCATTGAACTCAGAATAGCATAGGGAAAAGGAAATCTCCAACATTGTTTGATTATGTTCTTTCTCCTTTTTTAGATCTTTAGTAGTTAGGCCCTAGCAAGATTGACATGCTATGTGATGATGGTAGATTGTGCATGATATCCAAGACCTCTTGGGTGTAGCTTCATTTGACTTTTCTATGTAGGGAATTTTTCCTTGTTAAGTTTGGGTACCTCTCTTTTTAAAATCTTGATCATTTTTTTCTAGTACCTTCAAACTATCCCTCTTAAGAAGATGACTCTAATGCAAATTGTTGGAATTTTTTAGAATAACTCAGAGGGGGGGGTGAATCAATTATCTAAGGTCTAGATGTACAAATAAAACATTTTACAGCTTAGTGAACCCATATCCATAAGAACTAAATTACCATGCATCCATTAGATCATACAATGCTAAAATTATGTAGGTGACTGTCTCGGGTCAAAATAACTTTGGAGGAATGTAAACATCAAACATAATGGATTCAATAACACATTTAACACGTGGATTTTACATGGAAACCCAATTTGGGAAAAACTACTAGTAACATGCTACTAATTATCACTCTTTTTAAAGTGATGCCCTATGAAAGGCCAACCCTATTAAAGCTTACAATGCACACTATTAAATGTGACCTAGTTAGATGATTCCAATCACCTTGTTAGGAGTGAGACTTGTTAGAGAATTTTAGATCATTCATTTGGAATGTCACCTAGTTAAAAAAATTTGCAAATGACTGTTAGATCAACCTTAATCCAAAGGATATACCCTAGATTGATATAATGATTAGAAAGTAATAGTAAGGCTTGATCTAATAGCAAACTACAACACACTTTCAAATTGTAGATCTCTATTTCAGTCCTTCATCATATCTGTCTTTCATACACTTCAACTTTGATAGCTTGTTCACCCTTCAAGAATTCATACTCTTAAGCCTACTTGCCTTTCTTTCCAATAGTAGTCCCTTATGTTTGGCCTATGAATGAATAAATACCCTAGACTCCTTGTCTCCCTTAGGTTCTCACACATGACAACCTTTTCTTTTGATCAACTCTATCTCATAATAAAGATTTAAGATCTTTTGTCTTTCAAACACAATCATCCATTTTAGAGTTTGGTAGGATTAGGTAGGATTCAATTAATTTACCCATTGTTCCATTTGGTTCCTCTAGAAACTTCTTCTTCAATATTCTTAAAATTCACCTTAAAATGGTTTGCCTTGAATTATGTGCCACTAGATCATCATGGTTATCTTCCACATGCTTAACACAAATCAAGAAAAAAAAGGTCAACTCAAATTCATCAAATATATGATTTAACATGAATACTTGCACTTGGCATCAATATTTTGTCACTCATCTTCCATACTATTCTTCCACTTGTCTTCAACTAGATAACTTAGCCAACACCAAAGCTTAGTGGTGCTCGACATCAGCTAAAATTTACTCAACTTACACTAAGTTCACTTAGAATACACTAAAACTTCACTTTTCTTGACTCCAACTAATTTTCTACTTAGCTTGCACTTACTTTTCTCAACACCTACTATCCACTCAGTCAAGTTTGGAAGACTCAATTCTTCTTCCTTGTTCTTCTAGACTTAATCAGTTTATCCATCCTTTGCAACCTTACGTAGATAATCAATACACTATATCATCACTGTCTTAACTAATCTTTGTACTCATTTTTTATACCATAACTCAGACTTTCCTCTAGGTGTTCTTGTTATCTGATTTGATCAAATCCTCCTTATCAATCAAATAAATCATAGTACTCAAATCAACTAGGTAGTTGTCTTACCAGCAAGTAGTAGGTTTGAAATTAGTGACAAAACAATGAATGAAACATTAAAATCTCCTATTAATAGGAATAAATTGTATAATTACATTGTAGGGTAGTGGGATGTTCTTTCATACATTGTATTTGACTTATCAACTCCTAACAGGGTTGAGGCTTCTAACAAGACCCAGTCCTCTAATAAGGACTCAAGATACTATATGTATTTCATAGACTACTAACAGGGTCAATATCCTTTATAGGATCCTATTGTTTAGTGAATAATCTATTGGGTATCATCTCCACTAGGGTTTTCCCTTGGCTAGGGTTTCCATAGTTAACAAATAATTGTGTTATGAGCTCTCTATGTGCATGGTTAACTTAATGTTAAACATTGTTGGTTTCCTTTCCTATGAAAGTTATAAAGTAATTAATAATATTTAGTTGTGGACAAATATTTGTAGAATACTAATTCACTCCTCCCTTCTTAGTATTATCTATTTTTGACGTGTTCCACAATTCAATCCTCAACTTTACCTCATATTTATATTATTTACCTTTCTTGGAATTTACAAGTGGGAAGATTTACTTCTGAGGGGAAGGTGAATCACAAGTAACTAACTTTAACCCTATTTAAAATCTTTTAGCTGATAACATTCAAATGCATCTAATTCATCTAATAAAAATAAAAGTAAAAGATATGCATTTAAATAGATAACACAAGATTTGGTAACCTAGAAACTCGCCAAAATGAGAAGGTAAAACTAAGATGGGAATGACACCCACAAAGGATCACTATCGCAATATGTAACTGTTCAAGGTTACAAAGTTTTTACCACTTCCAATGGTCTACCCTATGAAAGGCCTACTTTATACCCTATTAAAAGTGACCTGGTTAAAGTATTTAACTACCCTATTAAAAGTAGGCCTAGTTAAAGGACTTTAGTAAATTCACTTGGAATGCCACCTTGTTAAAGGATTTACAAATCGCTGCTAAGCCAACCTAAGTCCATAGGATTTTTAGTCCTAATACAACTACTATAGAGTATTAGAAAATTTTGACCTAATAATTTGCAATCCTCAATTGTTGATTCCAGATCCTTTCTCTCCTCTATCTACTCTAATCCTTGCTTGATTTGATATGTCACTCTTCATAATTCTGATACTCTATTCTTGATCAACTAGATTCTGCAATGCTACTCTACTCTTCTCTAAGTCTTTTCACCCTTCTACTCTTTGCTATAATTCACCGATACAATTCTCTCTCATGCATACACAATGGGGTTTCATCCTCCTTTTAAAGATTTCAGAGACTTAGGGTTAGGTATGAATCTATGACCAATATTAAATCTTCATTTCCCTCTCAATTATTGCACTTTTCCTATTGGTTACATGCCTTCTCCATTTTCTTATTGGTTGAATTTTGACTACATAGGTAATGCAAAAGATTTGATCTTATCTTCAAGATCCTTTGAGATTCATCCTATGTCGACTTCAAAAAATGGTTTACATGTAAGTTTGTGAAGATACAAACTCATATGTTGATTCTGTGGTATTTGACACTTACTAGTTGTTAATGCTCGACACATATAGAGTTCTATCTCACTCAGCTCCTATAGCAATATTGTTACACTCAACATCTATACTCTTCTCAACATCTATACTTTTCTCAACACCTTATAGTGACTTGACATCTATAGTGACTTAACACTTGAACTTCACTCGGCACCTGAAGTTCACTCGGCACCTATTAAATTCTCTGGCTTGGCACATATTGTAGCTTGGCTTCTATATTATACTTGCCATCATTTTGAGAATTGGTTAACTATTTTGACACTCAATTGTCAAAACCAATCTGGGAATAACAATCTCCCCCTTTGACATGAGTGGCAAAAATACTTAACTAAATATTATGCATCTTATCTCTATGAGTATACTATATATTATGTTAGGCATATGTAAAACACTTCAAAAACTTGTTTAAAATTTCTTATACCTCAAAATCTTGTAACTCCCTCTGAGCTGATGTGCCAATTTTGTAACCAAAACTCTTGTGTTGAATTTTTCATGCTGATGTATCTTATACTCTTTGCCTTGTGTACCTTATCATTCTTTTGCCTCTATTTCTATGTACCCTATTTTTGGTTATAGTCTGTATAAAAAACTCAACCACACCTCTCACCTGCTCAAAATATCTCTGACATCCTAAAAATATCTCTTACACCTCCCTTGATGACTCTTACATACCTATTACACGTGTCACCTTTCTTTTGATGCTAAACAAGAACAATCCATGTCCTTTCTTTTGAGTGCATCTTGACCCTCCCTCACCATCTTATCATCCTTGCATCCTGATCATCCATCTCTCTACCCCTTGGCCTATAAATGGAACTTTCTCTCTTCACAAAATCATCCACCTTTTCAAGCAATGTTATAATGTTATTTTGAGAGCCTAAAAACTACCAAAATACCATCATAATGCTGAAATACCTCCATACCTCCATTTTTGAAACCCTCATCCATGCACACACTTGGTAAAAAAACCCCATTCATTCGAAGCTTGAGCACAATGTGAGCATAGATCCCTTCTTATTAGGGACATAACTTCGTCATCATGAGAAGCATTTGAGTTTAAAATTTTTGGTCCACTTTCCTCCATATTGTTTTCTTTGGTCCTATCTTAAGTGTTAGCTTGTTTAGTGTGGTTAAAGCTTTCATTTAATAGTTATTTTTCAATTTGCAATACTAAATTAGGTGATACTACTATGAGCTAGAAATTTTGAGATTTCATTCCAAGCTCGGTATCCTTTGGTTAGTTTCTTGTGTGAAATATAATGAATCATACAACTTGGAGTACAATGAGAATACGTTTTCAAGTATTATTTTCAGTTTTCTAACCTTCTTAGCCAATTCTACTTGTGAAAGTGCTATTTCACTAGATATCTTTTCATTAACTTTCATCTAAAACTTCTTTTCTAACCATTCTAATAATTTAACATTAGTGTCAAGGTCTCCATTCTATACTTGGTCCACTATGTTGGACAATTGCTACATGGTGGGCTAGGTTTCATCAGGTACTTGCAAGCTGAATGCATCAAGAAATATGTCTTTGATTTCCATAATTGCTTTCTTCTGTATATACTCATTTTTTAGTATCTCTTGTTTCTTCCTTCTCTCTAGTGTCTCTTGCACTTCATTTATTTGTGCTAGGATCATAGTTCTTGAGTCATAACTGGGCATGACTATTTCTTCATCAAGTGCAAGGTCTCCATAGTGAAGTACCCTTGCAACCTTGGTGGAGCTCGAACCTAGTGTTGAAATTTGCAATGGTACTACATCAATGCTCAACTTCTTGGTAGGAGTCCCTAAGGTAGGCAAGTTTTCCAATGTTTGTATTGCCTCCTACTCCTTTTCATTAGGGGTTCTCTCCTCTTCTTTCTCCTCTTCTCTACTACCTTGATCAATAATGATGATTTGAGGATGTGCACCTTGGCTTTGTGTAGTAAGAACATCTTGTCCTATTTGTTCCTTTGCTGGCTCCTCGACAATTGTTGTTGCTATGATTATATGATCTACCCTAGCAGTTTTATCTTGTTCTTCTTGCTCTTTAGGTTGATCTGTTGTAGCTATGGGAGGTTGAGGAAATGTTTCTTGTGTATTTTCCTTCTCCCTTGTTATCTTTTCTATAGCCTTTTTTAATTCATCCACACTCACCAAAATTGGATTTGTTCATAGTTGTGATTGCAGTGTAGTTTGGTGAAGGATCTTTTTGAGATCCTCTGCAGTCAATGGGTTGATGTTTTGAGCTAAAGTGTCAAGAACATCCTTGACAATTATAGTCTCTACAAGTTTTGTATGTGGAGGACTTGGCAGTGGCTGTTAGGTGTCTTGGACATTCTATTATGGTTGTTGCTCGTTAGCTATTGCCTCTTCACCATGTGTCTTCTCCACTATTTCTTCTTCTTTCTATTTATTTGCCTCTTCCTCTTTCCCATTTTCCTCCTCTTCTTCATTATATCCTCCTTCAAATGGGTCTTCCTACCCTTATTTTATAGTTTTCAATCCATAAATTAGTTTCCACATTTGTGTTGAATTTTGTACAACATCATCTATTTGGTTTTGCAAAATTCTAAAGGCTCTATATTTAGGTACAAATTTTCTCCCATGCTTTTTACTAGCCTTAGTTATTTGAACTTTTGTAAGGTCTAGAATTACATGAGCCAATGTAAACTCCCTTATTTCTTTTTCCATTTGGAGACAATAATGATATTTATTTTCAACTAATGAGCTTAGCTCCTTACGCATTGAATTATCTAGTTCAAATGGGTTGGTCTTTAACTTAGCCATCATATTTTAGATGGACTCTTCCACTATTTTCTATTGTTCCTTTGAAAACTTATTAAACTCAATGGTTTTTAGACCAGTTAGATCTACATTATCTCTAATATTATTGCTCAGCAGGCCCTCCTTGTTTTATTGCCTTTTGCTTCTCCTATTCTTTCGCTAACTGAGTTGTAGCCTTGGTATCTGCTCTTGTAGTTGGCTTGGCTAGGCTTGGCTTTGTAGCTCTCTTATTTCCCTTGGGCTGTGTAGCTGGCTATTTTTGAGCTTTCCCTTTCTTTGGCTCAGCCTTGGGTGCTTCTTGCTTAGTACCTTCTTGCTCATTTGCATCCTCTCCCATACCTTGGGTTAAGACAAGTGGTCCTTGACCTTGTTCCTCTTCATCATCTTCAACTTATTCACCTTCTTCTTCTTCTACTTCTATAGTACCTTCCCCAAATTTGGCTTTTAATTTCTTCATAAGTTTATCTTTCTTTTTTAGAGTGGAGGTAGTCTTCAACTCCATATCCACTTTTTATCTCACCATGTCATAGGTTCCAAAATGTGGTGCATCCTTGTCTATTTCCTCTAATAATAATGTAATTATTTTTGTTGATGCTTCATCTATGTTAATCTCATAGACAAGAGGTCTTAACCATCTCACTCTTGGTATGGGAGCTTGTATGTATGTATAGTCTATATCTACAAGAAAACATACATCATTTACATGTTTCTCTACTAAGAAAATTGGAATTTTTAGCCTTTTCTTCATTGACTTCTTAAAGTCTTCAAAATGGCTAGTCATTACGGTCTCAAAATTAGCTCCCATATGCTCTATGTATTCATTAACTTGAGCTATTATTGACCTATTAGCTTTCCATGCAACTTGGCCAAAAGAAGAAAACTCATTCTAAACATTAAAGAATATACATATCAAAATAGCACCAAATTTTCATTGGGCTACCTTGGTTCTCCTAATTTTTGCTGAATTCTCATTAATTTGTTGCAATTGCAGTTCTGCAAGATCATAAGTATGATCCTTTTTCACCAATTTGTAGCCTACATCTACTGAAATTCAAGGTACACTGTTGAGTCTATTAGATTGATAGAATTTGTGTGCAATGACTCTGACAGAAAAATCAACAAGAGGGTCTTGAATGGTATCAATTTTCATCCCTCTCTTGTTCCACTTAGCACCAGTATTCTTCTCAATTTCCTCCTTAGAATCACTCCCAAGTGCCTTTAGCTAATCTAGAGTTGGGTACCCAATCACTCTATGCACAATTTGCTTCATGATTTTAATTGGGCCATCCTACAACCATAAGCTTCCATCATGTGTTCTACTGAGTACTAGCCTAATCCATTCAATCTTAAATACTGTGGTAAATTATAGGGCTCACATCAAACCCTTCTTCTCAATAACTTGGTATTCTTCCTTCAACATTCTACTCTCACATAGTCTCTTATAGGCTTCCCTCATTTACATGTCACTTGTAGCTCCAATCTTTCAATTATGGCATCTTCTTACATCCTGAACCATAACTACCATGAGGGGTATGATAGATAGGGCTCCAACTGGGTGATTCTTATATCCCACCTCTATTATTGAGTAGAAATAAGGTTGTTTCACCTCTTTAGACACTAACCGGACTTCAAATGGTTCCTTCTCCTAAGTTTTCCTAGAAGCCATTTTTTTCAATTCTAGGGTTTTAATATGAAGAAAATATTAAACAACATAGCTCGACACAAATGTAAACACCTCAAGATCAATGAAATTGTGTTGAAATTTTGTTTAATCATAGATTATATACTTTGAACTTTCTCTATAATCTTTCTTATCTTTGCTCTTCGTTCACAATGAAGAAAAATGATTTAAAATATGATAATGTACCCTATTTTCATTGCATTTAATGCTTAGTGTGGTTACAACTATCCACTCATCTTGTGAAGGCTTCTACATTACTCAACTTCTATTTCCTTTCCACCACTCGACTTCCATAGGACTATCCTTTACTCGACATCAACTAAGATTTCTTATTCACTTAGCTTCCTCTACCAACTCCACTCCAACTATTCATTTAGGTTCTACTATTTTTGTTAGTTAACTTGGCATGTATTGGTATTTTACTCGACATCTAAGCGAAACTCGACAATACTTGCAAAATCTTGAAAATTTTAACTTTGCATCTCTAGTCATGTTGATCTCTTCTTTTTAGTACTTACTTGTTTAGGAACTAATGTATGATAAAGCTTTGTAAACTAGTCCCTCATGCCTTCTCTTTTCTTAGTTTGATGAAGTGTGACCACTTGACCTTTTAGATGAAGTGATCCCTTCATTTTATGTGCTACACCCATCTTTCTTCTTCCATTTCTTATTCATTTCTCCTTTGATGTGTTCAACATCTACCTTCTCTTTACCTTTGTTGTTCTTTTAGTTGGGTGCTTTTGACCTTGTTGAGCAATTCCTTCTAATATGACTAGTCTTCAAGCAACTAAAACATGTGGTTTGGCTCAACCATCTACTATAGTTACCTCTGAAATGTGTTCTTATGCAATTTTTAGGAATGTCTCCATATTCTTGATAGTAATGACATCTATACCTGGTGTTGTAGTCCTAATTTTAGTAATGTCCATGGTTACCTTCCCTTGTTGTCTACTTTTGGTGACCACATAGGCTTTGATTTTTACTCAAAAGATCTATGTCCATACTTCTTGCAATTATAGCAATGACCTTCAAATTTTGATGTTCTAATAGTCCTAGTTTAACAGTTATGTGCTTGACGTCCTTGCTTTCTGCACTTATGACAATGACTTGCATTCTTAGATTTGTCATGTTGATGAGCATTCTTGCTCCTACACACATTAGAGGTATGTCCCTTTTTACCATAGAAATGAAAAGTAGGTTTAGTGTTCTTACCTTTGTTACTCCTTTCTTCTATAGTCTTGGATGACTCTCCTTGTTCAATGCTAATGTATCCTATTCCTAAAGTATCATTGCTAGCCCTTGGTGAGTTTAGTAGCTGCTCAAAGTACTTGATGGCCTCATTAGGTTTTTTGAATCTTTTTGCAATCTCCTTTTCTCTTTTCAAGTCATTTTGTAATTGTTCATTTTGTATCTTCGGTGTAGAGAGCTCAATATCCTTGACATTTAGTTCATGATAAGCATTCATCATCTGACTCAGGGTGTCTTGCTACATATTTGAGATTCTTGCAAGCTCAATTTACATTTCTTCTAGTCTATTGGATAGATTTCTCTTGTCTTCTTCTATTATAATCTTGTCTTCCATGGCTCTTTTCTTTTGTTAAGTCACCTTACAAAGCATCATAGCTTGTAATTCTTGATCAAGCTTGAGTGTTCTAATTTCTTCTACTTGAGTTCTATTCTTCTCCATTAGGTCTTCTATTGCTACATCAAACTCTTTGGAATCTCCATTTGAAAATAGATTTGAGGTGTCAACCTCATTGTTTTATGTATCATTCTTAGCTATGGAAATCTCTCTTCTTCTCTTTACGAATTTTCTCAGTTCTTCTCTGGCTTCTTCCAAAGCATGTAAAGCAAGTTGTATGTCAATTGCTTGATTCTCTATGATCTTCCCAAGTTTGTAGACTTCAATTTCCAAATCCTTTCTAAAAGCTATAAGGCTCCTTCTTGTGAGAACTTAGCTCTGATATCAATTGTTGGAATTTACAAGTGGGAAGATTTACTTTGGAGAGGGGGGGTGAATCAGAAGTATCTAACTTTAACCCTATTTAAAATATTTTAGCTAATAACATTCACATGCATCTAATTTATTTAATAAACATGAAAGTAAAAGACATGCATGAAAACAGATAACACAAGATTTGGTAACCTAGAAACACTCCAAAATGAGAAGGTAAAATTGGGGGTGGGATGACACCCACAAAGTATCACTGTAGCAATATGTAATTGTTCAAGGTTACAAAGTTTTGACCACTTCCAATGGTATACCCTATGAAAGGCCTATCTTGTTAAAGACTTTACACCCTACTAAAAGTGAGCTGATTAAAGGATTTAACTACCATACTAAAAGTAGGCCTAGTTCAAGGACTTTAGTACATTCACTTGGAATACCACCCTGTTAAAAGATTTACAAATGGCTACTAAGACAACCTAAGTCCATAGGATTTTCAATCCTAATATAATTTCTATAGATTATTAGAATATTTTGACTTGATAATTTGCAATCCTTAATTGTTGATTCCAGATCTTTGTTCTTCTTTGTCTACTCTAATCCTTGCTTGATCTAATATGTCACTCTTTGTAACTCTAATACTCTATTCTTATTCAACTGAATTATGCAATGTTGCTCTACTCTTTACTATAATTCACCCATACACTTCTATCTCACACATACACAATGGGTTTTCATCCTCCTTTTAAATATTTTGAAGACTTATGGTTAGGTATGAATCTATGACCAATATTAAATCTTCATTTCCTACTCAATTCTTGCACTTTTTCTATTGGTTGCATGCCTTCTCCATTTTTCTTATTGGATGCATGTTGATTACATAGGTAATGGAAAAGATTTGATCTTATCTTCAAGATCCTTTGAGATTTTTCCTATGTCAACTTTAAAAAATGGTTTACGTCTAAGTTTGTGAAGATACAAACTCATATGTTGATTCTTTTTTACTCTGCACTTACTAGTTGCTGATGCTTAACACATATAGAAAATTTGTCTCACTTAGCTCCTATAGGAATCCTATTACACTTAGCATCTATACTCTTCTTTTCATCTATACTTTTTTGGACACCTTATAGTGACTTGGCATCTATAGTGACTCAATAGTTGAAGTTCACTCAGCACCTGAAGTTCACTTGGCACCTGAAGTTCACTCGGCACCTATTAAATTCTCTAGCTTAGTACACACTGTAACTTAGCTTCTATATTATACTCGGCATCATGTTGAGAATCGGTTAAGTGCATTGACACTTAATTGTCAAAACTAATCTAAGATTAACAACCTTGTCAAGTCACCTTTAATGTTCTTTCAAAAAAATAATATTTGTCCCTTGTGGTGGCTAGAACTAAACAAAAAAACTATCAGATCCAATATGCTAATACAAGAAAATCCTTTGTTAGATTACCCAACCTAGTCAACGCTAACTCAAAAAGACTTTCTTTTAGACTTCCTTTGGTAACCGAGTGAGCTTAGTTAACACTAGTTCCATGCCAACTTTCTTTTGGTAATCAAGTGAACTTGGTTGACACTATCTTTTAGTAAAATTTCTCAGGTAATTGAGCGAACTCAGTTAACACTTTTTCTATGTTGTCTTTATTATAATGATCAAGATATTTAAGAAACTTCCTTCAATGCTAGATTGAGCTTAGCTAACACTAATTGCTCACTAAAGGCTTGACATTTGTGTAAGATTAAAGACAACATATAATTCAATAATTATATTCAAAAATCTCCCTCTTTGGCATTGATGGCAACACAACATGTCATGATACAAAGAGATTTTTAAAGAAAAAAAGAAGGATAATATCCTTATTTTCATGCTGATTCTCATCCATGAGAACTCCCTCTATCATTGTGAACTCCCTCTAACATCAATCTCTCTAATTTATCTAGTTGCACTGATTGCAATTTATCCCTCTAATAGCATAAACTTTCCTTCTTTGAGACCTCACTAATTGTTTATATTAAAACTTCCAATATGACAACATATCTCCCTCTTTGGCATCTTATGCCAAAGACAACAATCAATAGATTTTCCATGTATTTGATGTATTGATTCATATGCAATCTACTCTAAAAATACTACATCAACTTGATTGATCTTCAAGATACTCTATTGATGGATCACTAAAACTTATTTAGTAAGCTTCATGTAGGGGAATGACCCCTAGCTTACTACTTAGATACAAAAATTCAAAAATTCATCCTTAGGTAATGGTTTGGTGAATATGTCTGCAATCTCTTCTTTTGTATTCGTGTATTCCAATCTCACCTCCTTTTCTTGCACTAATTCTCTCAAGAAATGATATTTTATGCAATGTGCTTGGTCTTGGTATGCATTACTAGATTTTTGGATATTTTCACTGTAGTGGTGTTATCACAGAAGATAACAACTGGATTCTTGATCTCCTTTTTCATACCTGGCAACAATTTTTTGAACCAAACAATGTTCGAACAATTGACTATTGCTAGAACATATTCTACTTTTGCTATAGATTGTGAGATGTAATTTTACTTCTTGCTTGTCCAAGACACTAGCCTTTTTACAAGAAAGAATCCTCCATCACTAATTTTTTTCCTATCATCAATACTTTCATCCCAATCAGCATCAGTGAATGCTTTCAATTCAAAGTTGCCTCCTTTCTTATACCACAAACCATATTCTTCAGTAACTTTTAGATATATCATGATTCTTTTTATTTCCATCATATGATTTTCTTTAGGATTAGAAGAAAATCTGGCCACCATACCAACTTCTAATGCAATGTTAGGTTTTGTGTGAACACATACTAATTTTTTCCAATCATTGATCTATATGTCGTCTGGTCTACATCCTTAGAATTATCATTTTTGGAAAGCTTATGTCTAGTAGAAATAAGTATTCCAACTAGTCTAGAATCTTCGATTCCAAATTTCTTTAATATCTCCTTGATGTATTTTGATTGAGTAATGTATACACCATCCTTCATCTATCAAATTTTAAATCCAATAAAGAATTTAATCTCTCCAAACATTGACATTTCAAATTCTTTACTCATTTCTATAGAAAAGGATTGACACAAGTCATCATGTCTAGAACATAATGTTGATCTGATCTGATCTATTTTTGCACTTAGTTTTAGTTTTGGTAGACATTTTAAGTGGTTTTTAGTGTTGACTGCAAACAATCCATTAATAAATAAGGTAAGCACTAGGATGGAATGTTTGACTTGGGCACCTAATTTACTATGGATAAGAGCTTGAGAACTTAGTCTCACCAACAAAAAGTTATAGGTTTTCTTTATGCCAATAGATCATAATTGGTGTTTAAAGCAGACAATAACATTTGGCTTACACGGAGTCCTTTACATCTATCAAGGCATAAGGAAGGAAGATTTTTTTTTAAAAAATGTTGCAGTTATGATTGTTGTAGTAAACATGTATGCAATGTACGAAGTGTTTACACAATTTCAAAGGAGTGTTTGATAGGACTTTTGAGAAGTCAAGTGTTATGGGTGTTTTGGCTTTCTTTATTTTTTGAGGCTTTCAATGTCTTGCGAAGGCCTACACAAGAATTTGTAGAAGAGTTGTCACTTGCAAGTGTTGTTTTACATTATCAATAATAATAGTCCATATTTTTCCATGTAGTCATGACATTCAATGAAGAGCCCAAATTTTCTACTGATAATCTGCATTGTACCTTATACATATGTATACTACTTGTTTTATAGGAAAATAAATCTAATTTGAAAAAATAATGGAAAGCATGGAAATACTGACCTGCATGAGAAGTGTAGCCAAATGCCCTGACTTTTCAATCAAAATGATTTATTTTCCAAGATGCCCTAAGAATGGATCCCAAGTGAAGAGAATGAGCAGAGGGCTATAGCCTACATGGCTCAGGGGTTTCATTTGTACTACAACTTACTACTCAAAGGAGGTTATCCAAAAAATATTGGTGACACAAATTGTGTCGCTCAAATACAACAAGGGTTACAATGTTCTTTGGCATTATTGATGGTGTCTATGCACATATTTTTTGTGGTTTGCAAGGGTACACATAATATATATATATATATATGCATATTCTCTTTCAATTCTAGATAAGCATGGCACTATTGAGTGGGACAAAGGAATATTTTTGGGCTTGGACTACATTGACATGGTTTTCAAGTGTTATTTTTGTAAAAACATCCTCAACATCCTAGGAGTGGGTCTAGCTTGTGTCACTCTAATACACAACCTTAATTTTCCTTGGATATGTAATGAAGCCATAGTATGTGTCCAATCCGTGAACATGGTGTTGAAAATTTGATTAAGAAGTGATGACGGGCCACACCACAATATAAGAAAGATTGCTCGCTAAGAGCTTCTACAAGAAATTACATCTGAAGAGCTTGTCTTGAAGAGCTTCCATTTCTTGAACTTGATTACAAATGATAATAGGCATTTCTTAAATAGGCACTTCTAACCCAAGACATTACAAACACAACCAATGTGGGATAAAAGGTAAATACAACTACCTTTAAATAAATATTAAATTCCCACCCAAATACAACTAAGCACCCAACAAATATTAAATACATGATTTAAGGATGTTTCCACAAACTTCTAAATTGCCACCTATACACCTTGATTAATGGAATGACAACTATTTTTATTATTTTTCTTTTTACGCCACCTATGCGCCTCGAAAATAGAAATCTCCTTTTCCTTTCTTTTCTCCTTTTTATTTTTTTATTATTTCTCCTCTAATTTTCGTCACTTTCTCTCTCCTCCAGAATTTTTTTTTTTTTTTTTTTTCCTCTCTTTTTTTTTCTCTTTTTTTTTTTTCTAATAATTTAATTTTTCCATGCAAGATGCTCCTGCATCAGACTCCCTTGGTAGATAGAAACGTGTGTCCCACACTTTGATGCCAAAAGAAAGATATACATCCATCTTCATCTTCACCACAAGCTTCCACCTCAACAGGACAAGAAAACCAACATGCAAATCTTCCACCTTTTTTTTTTGCTGATGCATGATGCTCCTGCATCCGACTCCCATGGTAGGAAAAATTTTGTGAATATGGATTCACAAAATGAAGTAGGCACTGTTGACATTTTTTTTTTTCTCTTCCTCCAACACATAGCTGGAACAAGTATCCGATGCCAATATATTTCCTTCTTTCTTCTTTTCCAACACCTAGCTAGAACAAGTGTTTGCTGTTGAAGTCTCTCATCTGCAATGAACTCTATCCAAGTATAACTCTCATCCTCATCCAATCTTGTTGAATTAATCACACCTATAATAAACCCAGCAACACCATACCAATCTTCCTTTGCATACCACACATGACTAACAAGATCCTCATGCAAAAAAACATCAATATCTTTTAAACTCATATCAAAGACAACATCCCATGATTCATAAGAATTTACCTGTTTGACATCTTCATTTTCGCTTGCCTCTTTTATGTCATCAACAATGCACGTAACTACTCCACCTGCTTGATCTCCAATGAAGGCACTATATTCTTCCTCCATTGCTACAATCTTCACATCATCTTGATCTATTTCAGGTTCATAAATCTTGTCATCTTTATGCTCTTCCTCTTCTCTTTCATCTTCTTCAACTTTAGGTTCGCAAATAATTTCCTCTTCATCCGCTTGCTCTTCCACTGGATCATCTTTCTTTTCCACAACCAAGGAATTATCAACATCCCTTTTCTGGTGACATGCTCTTTATTTCTGCAACTCAGCTTCTAATTCATTCACTTGCTTCTGCAAATCAACTAGCAATGATTGTTGATTTCTTGCTCTAAATTTCTCAAGTCGAGGAATCCTCAAAATCCATCCAATCACAAAAGTCATCTTCTTCTTTCTCTTCTCCATAATCAAGTCTTTAGAAGAAAAATCTCATCCAACACAAGAACCTCATGCAAACTGCCTCACAGTCGGCAATCTATCTACACAATCAAGAACTTCTTGACAAACTTCAACCAACTCAAGGTCCTGGTGCAAACTGCCTCACGTTCGGCAATCTGTCCGCACACTCAGGAACTCCTGCTCTGATACCACTGATGACGGGCCACACCACAATATAAGAAAGATTGCTCGCTAAGAGCTTCTACAAGAAATTACATCTGAAGAGCTTGTCTTGAAGAGCTTCCATTTCTTGAACTTGATTACAAATGATAATAGGCCTTTCTTAAATAGGCACTTCTAACCCAAGACATTACAAACACAACCAATGTGGGATAAAAGGTAAATACAACTACCTTTAAATAAATATTAAATTCCCACCCAAATACAACTAAGCACCCAACAAATATTAAATACATGATTTAAGGATGTTTCCACAAACTTCTAAATTGCCACCTATACACCTTGATTAATGGAATGACAACTGTTTTTATTATTTTTCTTTTTACGCCACCTATGCGCCTCGAAAATAGAAATCTCCTTTTCCTTTCTTTTCTCCTTTTTATTTTTTTATTATTTCTCCTCTAATTTTCGTCACTTTCTCTCTCCAGAATTTTTTTTTTTTAAAATTTTTTCCTCTCTTTTTTTTTCTCTTTTTTTTTTCTAATAATTTAATTTTTCCATGCAAGATGCTCCTGCATCAAGAAGAGATAATGGAAATGCATTGAGGCTGTCAGTTATGGCAATATATCATCTATATTAAGAAAATGCATCATAGAGATACAATTTTAGTTTAATAACTTAGAAAATTGTTAAAGTATCATAAAGTTTAACTATCATTGTAAATACAGTTCTAGATTATGATGATTAAAGATAGTGAATTGGCATGTGCACACTTATGAGAAAAAATAATAGGATACGAGGATCATGTATGCAAGAGCACAAGTCATTATGATTAGTACAGATGAAGTTATTAGTGATTTAATAGTTGTAGGTATGCATAGGCCGAACATGAAAAGTTAGGAAAAGTGATAATTTAAATTAGGAATTATTTTATTTAGTAAAACAATTACTTAACTAATTAAGGATGGCATCCTACATGTTAACCCTAAGTGATCAATACATTATTGTTTGTTTTGGGACATGTGTGAAGATATGAAGGATGACAAAATAGAATTCCTTGGTATAAAGGACATTACTTGAATGAAAAGTTGTGTAATATTATTGTTATCGTTATGTTATTATTTTGTAATGCAAAATTCATATTAGAGAAGAGGAAGATGAGAGTATGTGAAGATATGTAGAGTGAGATTTAAAGGGAAAATTAACTATAGAAGATATTAGCATTATCAAAAATTTAATGTAGTTATTACTTTTGTGTACATAATATCTTTTTAATTGTGTGTGTTTGGGAAATAGGATTTTCTTGTATACATTTTGTATTGTGTTATTACAACTCCTAATAAGGTTGATGCTTCTAACAAGACCTAGTCATCTAACAAGGACTAAGATTGATCCAAGGAATAAAAATCAATGAAAATTAAAATATCACCAATGCTCCAAGAATTAACATTATTACAAAGTGTTTACAATTCTGACTCCAATGCAACTTGAATGGGCAAAATCAGAGTTTGAATGCAAAAGTTATGCTTGGTCAAAGTTTGGTCAAACTAGGAACAAAGGCCATAAAAAGGTGAAAAATAATCATCTCAAAAGTGTTCAACAATGGATTTCAAATGAAAAAGCTTGTTGAAAGCTTTCCAATAGTGTTTGTTTCATTGAAAACAAAGATCAGATGTAAAAGTTATGACAATTTGCAGTTCAAGTAAAAGAGTTGATTTTGATGATGTTAGTATGACATCATAAAATATTAAAGAGAGGGAAAACATTCAAATTCAAATTAAAGGAGTTAGAAAATTGGAGTTGGACTCCCAACCATTGCCCTCCTAAAACTAATGCCAACCAATGGGCTATCTATAATAGATGATATATTATAGGAAGAATTTTTATTTATCCATAACAAATTTACCCAACCTTATGTAAATAAGGATATTTGTTAAAAATAAACCCCTATTAATGGAGTAAAATTGAAACCATGAAATGGTAAAAAAGGGAAATTTGAATATATGTAATAAAAATAGGGGATCATATGGTATCGTTGTTTTTGGCCATTTTGGCTAATTTCATATATAGAATGGAGGTAGGAGATCTTTCAAAAATCATCCAAGTGATGAGAAGTAGATTATGATTTTGGATACTTGGTAATTATTCCTACACATTGGAGAATAATGTTGCAATTATGCTTGGAGGAAATTATTTCAAAACACTTGTAATTGATTTTGGAGCTAATTGGATCAGTCCCCCTATTGGAGTAGTACTCGAAGACGTAGTCTAACCCACAGATGAACTCCATTATCAATTGTGCTGAGTCTTCTATCTATCTACTCTCTTTCTTTTAGTCATTGCATTATTATTCTTTTTTCATTTAAGCATTTAAGTTATGTTGGTTTGCTAATTAATGCTTTCAACTAACTTTATGTAATTATGTTAAGCATTCCTCTGTAATAGTCCTAGATCCCAGTCAGATCAAATTTTGTATTAGAGCTCTTGTGTGACTAGTATTATAGATTTGAGTGCTAACAAGATCCAAGATCAAGAAAGGAAAAGGAAATATCGAGGAATAAAATTGTAAGATTGGAAAATGAAGGACTAAACCATCATCACAAATGGTAGATGAAGATAGTCTACAAGTTTTTCAAGATAAGAGTATCCAAAGGATTCTTCAAAATTTTTAGACAACGGTAGAAGTTTTGGCATAGGAAAGGGAAGAAAAGATGTGAAGACATTTATCTTGGAAGGGCAAAGGGAAAAAGAAAGGAGGCGATCGTGATTCTCCAAACACACCTCCCTCTTCTCCTTCTTCTCCCTCTTCTCCTTCTTCTAGCCATTCTGAGTCTTCTAACATTTTTATGAGTGGACATAAGCCTTGAATCAAGTTGGATGTAAATTTTGAATTGCCAAAGTATTGTGGGGAGTTAAATGCCAAGAAATTAGATGACTAGATTTAGTAAGTATAAGTCTACTATAGAGTTCAAGACCTTGTAGATGATGTTGATAGAATTTAGTTACCCACTCTTCAGTTAGGTGGTATAGCTCTAACTTGGTGGGAGAGTAGGACTTGGGATGAAACTTCACAACATGGTAAGTTTAGTTTGTCTTGGTCAGAATTTTCTAATTCCTTAAAGAAGAAATTTTACCCCCTAGGCCATATGCAATAGTTAATGATGAACTACCAACATTTAGGTCAGTCTATCTAGGAGTACACCCATGAATTTTGAAAAATGACTGTCTCATTAAATGTTCCATTATATACCCAATATTCTTTACTCAAGTACATAGGTGGTCTTCATTCTTACCTTAGACATTCTATTTTGGTTTTGAATCCATGAAATCTAGAAGAAGTGTATAGATGACACACTTAGAGTCAAGGGGTAAGGGAAATTTCATTGATAAGGTTGATAATAAGCAATCTAAGTTTGAAGGTAAATTCAAAGACAAAGGAAAGGGGAAAAAGTTAGCTACAGTAAAGAAAGAGGGTGAAAAATCCACATGCACACATTGCAAGAAAGAAGGGCATGATGATTCTAATTGCTAGAAGTAGCACCCAGAAAAAAGCCAAATCAATATAGTGGAAATAAAGGAAAACAAAAGAAAATTTCTATAATTCAACAAGATCTTGGATCTAACTCTGGAGATGAGACAAATATTGTTGCTACCTGAATCTAAGGTAAAGGAAAAGGTATATCTCTTTGTCTATCCACAAGTTCTTCAAATATAAGTGCAACTAAAAGTAAATAATCTTCTCCTAAGAATGATAAGAAATGGAATGAAGTATTTCATATTTGAGTTGTTATCAAACATACTAAGGTTGATACTTTTTTTGATACAAGTTCTCAAGTTAATTTGATATTTGAAGAAGTTGTTCAAAAACTTAACTTGACTATAATACCTCATCCAAAGTTATATCCACTTGGATGGGTTTGCAATGATACATAGTTACAAGTAACTAAGCAATGTAAATTGAGATTTTCTATCACTACAAACTTTGTAGATGAGGTAGAAGCTGATGTATTCCCTTTAGATATTTGTGGTCTTATGCTTGGGAGTCCATACTTGTATGATCAACAAGCTATCTTTTGTAGGGGTAGAACAAGTATCATCTTTTTAAAGAGCGGGCACATAAGATAAAGAGTAATCTTGCACTAGCTATTTTTGGTTAGATGAAAAAGTTAGTCAATTCCAGTAAGAACGTTATATTAATGCTTGTAAAAGCCAAAGAATATCAAACATCTGAGGCATTCAAAGGGTGTGATCCTAAATATAAGTTTGAAATGGTCAAAGATTATTTTTGCTTGTGATGACTTGTTTTAGGAATAGAAAGGATTGCCTCCTAAGAGAGAGATTCAACATGAAATTCAGTTACAGTAGGATGTTCCACTTCCTAATATTGACATTTATCATTTATCAGTTCTGCAGAATAAAGAAATCAAAAAGCAGGTTCAGGAGTTGGTTGAGAAAGGGGTTATTTATCCAAGTACTTCTCCTTGTGGTTATCTTATTGTGCCAATGGTTTCAAAGAAATATGGGATGTGGAGAATGTGCATTGACTATAGGTCTTTGAACAAGATAATGATAATGAATAGGTATCCTCTTCCTAGAATAGATTATATACTTGATTAGTTGAAGCATGCAATTCATTTCATTAAGCTAGACTAGCATAGTGGATATCATCAAATTCAAATTGTAGATAATGATATCTGGAAAACTACTTTTAGGACAAAATATGGGCTATTTGAGTGGTTGGTCATGCCTATTTGGATTTTTAATGAAGGTTAGCTACATTTATGAGAGTCATGAATGATATCTTTTGTCCTTTTATTGATGATTTTGTCATAATCTATTTAGATGATATCCTTGTATTTGGTATATCTTGGGATGATCATGTAACTCATGTAAAAAGAGTCTTAGATGTATTGAGAAATGAAAAAATTGATGTAAAGATGTCTAAGTGCAAATTTTCTAAGACATCATTAGTGTACTCAGGCTATGTCATAGGTGATGGTCAATTGAAAGTAGACCCTATGAAGGTTGAATTTATTGTAAAATGTCCTTAGCCAAGTATAATTATAGAAGTCAAGAGCTTCTTAGATGTAGTTAAATACTAAAGGAAGTTCATTGCAAACTTCTCTTAAATTGCATCATGCATTAACCAGAACAAAGGCAACTTTACAGTAGGGAGGTCTGCAATAGAAGGCTTTCAACACTTTGAAGGAAAAGTTAAGCATTGCACCAATTCTGGGTCTACTTGGTTTACATCAACCATTCAAAATTGAGATAGACGCAAGTAGGTTTTCCATGTGAGCTATACTAATGCAAGGAGGTAAACTATTCTACTACCACTCTAAAACTTTTTTAAGATTCGTAAGTAACTATCCCACTTATAATAAGTGACTTTATGATTTGTTTATAAGTGTTATGAAATGGAAACACTACTTAATGCAGAAAGAAACTATAATCCATACTGATCACTAGCCACTCTAATATTTGCACTCACAATCTAAGTTGCAACAAAGTAGGCACTTTAGGTTGATGTGTTTTCTACAATAGTTTCATTTGGTAATTAAGTAAAAGAAGGGTGTCCATAACAAAGTAGAAGATATGCTCTCTAGGCCTCCTATTAAGAATGCTTTGATAATCCTTCAAAATAGTTCTATGGTTCATGAAATTTTTTAGGAACACTATGCTAATGATGGAAACTTTAAGGATATCTATATAGCTTTAATCTAAGGTAAACATGTAGAAGAGAAATATTATTATGTGAAGGAAAATTTGTTGTATCACTTGGGAAAAGTATGCATTCCTAAAGATAAACAAGAACATGTAATCTAGGAAGAACATACCTCTTTGATTGTAACACATTTTGGGGTAAGTAAGATATTGGCTCAATTGCAAAAAAATTATTACTGGCCTCGTATGCAAGAAACAATCACTAAGTATACAAAAGGATGTGTAATGTGTGCAACTAGCAAAACAAGCAATAGGAAATTGGGTTTGTACACACCTTTACCCATACCATCCCATCCATGGGAAAGTGTATCTATGGAATTTTTGGGGGGTTTTCCTATGTCTAGGAAGGTTCATGATTATTTTTATGTAGTAGTTAATTAGTTAAGAAAAATGTGTATTTTAATGACTTGTAAAAAGTAGGTCACTATTGAACTAACAACTCAATTGTAGTTTCAATTTGTATGGGTTCATTTTGAGTTACCTAATTCTATTGTATCAGATCAAGATTCCCAATTCTTAGGGGAATTTTGTGTTATAAATTCTTTAGAATAACTGAGAGAGGGGGGTGAATCAATTATTCAAGGTCCAACTTTTCCAATTCAAACTTTTCACTAAGTGCAGTGAGCCAATTCCACTATTCATTCATCTAAGCTTTAACTTTCCTATTCAGGAAGTTACTGTAAATCAACATGAAAGCATAACACATAAAAGATCAACACATATCATAGTGACTTATGTGGAAAACCAATTTGGGAAAAACTACTAGTAACATGTTACTCAATTCTCACTTTTCTGAAGTGATGCCCTATGAAAGGCATGCCCTATTAATGACTTACAACACACTATTAAATGTGACCTTGTTAGAAGATTTATCCACCCTATTAGAAGTGGGCCTTGTTAGAAAACTTTAGAACATTAACTTGGAATTCCACCCTATTAAAGGATTTACAAATGGTTGTTAGGCCAACCAATGTCCATAGGATTTTTCTTCTATTCTAATTGATACAATTTCTAGAGAGTAACAATTAGGGAATTTGACCTAATTATAGAATACAACTTAACTTATAGATCTTAGATCACTCTTTAACTCTTCTCATTTCCTAGCCTTCAATCTCTACAACTCTCAACAACTTGCCCTCCTTTCAAGCTTTGTCTCCTTGAGTGTCCATGCTCAATGTACTAGTACAATCATCTCTTCTTGACCACTTGTAGAAGCAGAGCCACTATGCTCTTCCTTCTCCTAGATGCCTTCTCCTTGACACCCTTCTAACAACTTTGTAACTTGGCACTCTATTAGTAGCAGCAGCATCAGCAACATGTATTTCCTACTCTATGACTCCTTAAATAGAAGTCTTGGAGTTCATTTCCCACTTGATTCTTCCATTCTTTAATTTCAATCCATATGGATTAGGTAGGATTCATTGTATCTAACACATATTTTTTATCCTCTAGAAACTTCTTGAATAATCTTTTTAAACTTGTCCAAAAATGGTCTACATAGAATTTTGTACCACAACTCATCATCCTTATCCTCCAACTAGTTCACAAAATTCAAGGCAACAACTTTGTTAGCTCAAATTTGACAAATCTTCATCATTTAAAATAATGTAGCAGCTCGACACTATTGAAATATTGGTGCTCAACACATACTATGGTAATCAACACCAACTATATTTTTACTAATGCTCAGCACTTAAAATTCACTCGGCACCAACTAAAATTTTTAATTGCTCAACACTTGATACTTTGCTTGGCAATTGAACTTCATTCAGAACCTAAATATCACTCAACACACACTAGAATTTCCTATTGCTTAGCTCCAACTGAGAATTTTCTTGGATTCAACTAGCTTGCTCGGCACCCACTAATGAACTTATTTTAATCTTTGCAGTCAACCCTATTACAACTTATTCCTCCAATGTTTCTAAGTGTGACCAACCTCTATATCTTTGAGTACATTATCAATTCATCATTTAACCATTGTCTTAACTAATCCTTGCACTTCATTACAACATCATAAGTCAACCTTTCCCTTAGCTACTATTGTTACATCTTGTTGATCAAATCCTCTTCATCAATCAACTAAGTGATAGTATTTGGATCTTATAAGCAAATGTCATTCATACAAAGAACAGGTTTGACATCAATAAAAAAAGAATGATTGAAAACATTCTGTTAACAATGGTCTCCCTCTTTGATCTTCAATCTTCTTCTCACAATGATTTTTTAAATCAGATTTCCAATATTTTGGTCATCTTTGTGGGGACTCATGGAGACCGTGTTAAAAAAGAGTATAGCCTTCCATCCATAGAGTAATAGATAGATAGAGGTAGTCAATATGATAGTTGTTCATCTACTCAGAGGTTATTGCAATAAGCATCCTAAGTTGTGGGATGAAAGTCTTCACTATGTGCAACATGCATACAAGCATGCTACACACTCTTCTACAAAGAGGTCTCCTTTTGAGACTTTCTTCAGATACTTGTCAAAGACACCAATGGATTTTTCTTTTGGGAAGGATGATGTTGAAGATGGATTCCATGATGTAGAAACAACTTTAAAGTTCATGTAGAAGGTTCAAGCAATCCATCAAGAAGTGGAAGCATAACTTTAGAGCAGAGCCAAGAAAAATACAAGGCTCCCCATGATGAGCATAGCATCATTTCCAAGTTGGTGATAGAGTTTAGTTACATATAAAAAAGCAAAGAATGGAAGGTGAAGGAAGGAGGCTCAAGCCTATTCAATATCGTCCTTTTGAGATCTTAGAAAAGATTAGTACCAATTCCTTCTATATTAATCTTCCTCCATACATGAAAATTTACTCAGTTGTCAATGTTGAGAATCTTAAGTTGTATGAGCTTTTAATGATCTTGGATGAACACACAAGCATTTAGGTTCCATCTGCTAATGAGCTTTCACTAAAGTATACGTCATAATTTCTAGAAGATGCCATCCTTGACAAGAATGTCAATACATCACAAAGAGGACCAGTTGAAAATGTCTGAGTGGGATTGAAGGGGATGCATCCAAGCAATGCAAGATGGATGGAGATTGGTAAAGTGAGGGAACTTTACCCTCACCTACTTTCTGAGTAATCAAAATTTTAGAGGTCCAAAAGTTCTTCAATAGAGAGGCTTGATCTAGCGAATAAAAATTAGTGAAAATTAAAATGTCCCCAGTGTTCCAAGAATCAACATCATTACAAAGTGTTCACAATTTTGACTTTAATTCAACTTGAACGAGCAAAATTGGAGTTTGGATGAAAAAGTTATGGTTGGTCAAAGTTTGGTCAAACTAGGAATAGAGGCAGTAAAATGGTGAAAAAAAATCATCTCAAAAGTGGTCAACAATAGATTTCAAACAAAAGAGCTCATCGAAATCTTTCTAATGGCATTCATTTTGTCAAAACCAAGGATCGAATGTAAAAGTTATGACAGTTTGAAGTTCAAGAAAAAGAATGGATTTTGATGGTGTTGGCATGAGATAATAAAATATTAAAGAGGGAAAAAATTAAAATAAAATTAAAATGGTTATTTAATTTGAATTAAAGGAATTAGATAATGGGAGTTGAACTCCCAACCATATTCCTCCTAAAATTAAGGCCAACCAATTGGCTATCTATAATACATATTATATCATAGGAAGAGGTTTTATCTATCCATAACAAATCTACCCAACCTTATGTAAATAACGATGTTTAAAAACAAGCCCCTATTAAAGGAGTAAAATCAAAACCATGAAATGGTAAAAAAGCGAAATTCAAATATATGTAAATAAAATATGGGGTCATATCGTTTTGGTTGTTTTAGACCATTTTTGGCTAATTTCATGTATAAAATGGAGGTAGGAGCTATTTTAAAAATCATTTAGGTGATGAGAAGGAGATTATGATTTTGGAGACTTGGTAATTATTCCCACACATTGGAGAATAATGTTGCAATTGTGCTTGAAGGGAATTAGTTCAAAACACTTGTAATTGATTTTGGAGCTAATTGGATTGGTCCCCATATTGGAGCAGGACCCAGTGACATAGTTTGACCTACAGAAAAATTCTATTATTAATTGTGTTTTGTCTTCTATTTGTCTACCCTCTTTATTCTAGTCATTACCTTATTATTGTTTTTTCATTTATGAATTTAAGTTATGTTAATTTGCTAATTAATGCTTTGAATTAATTTTATGTAATTATGTCAAGCATTCCTCTATAATAGTCCTAGATCCTAATTAGATCAAAGACGCTATATAGATATAACAGAATCGTAATAGGGCCAATATATTTCACAAGATACTTTTTATTTGTGGATCATTTTTTGGGTACTATCCTAATCGAGAGTTTTCATTGTCGAGGGTTTCCCTAGTTAACAAATAATGATGTTATGAGTTGCATTGTGCAATTGTGCATGTAATAAGATTTTTAATGATATCCATAGTTTGGAAAGAGCTTGTGGAATTATGATTTTATCCCCCTCCCCCTTTCATTATTTCCTATTTCTATCCATTGGTTTCAAAGCTAAGTTACTCAAAAGAGGCCTAATAGATTGAGTAAGATCACTTTGGATGTAGATTCATTGTAGAACAATCTAGAAGAAGCCCTTGAAGAACTTGATGCGATCACTAAACAAAGAGATAGTCTAAAGAAGAAACATAAAGAGGCTAAAGCTACCATTTGTTAGAAATAGAAAATACTAGAGCATTTTACAAGATTTTAACCAAAATTAGATGTCTTTATAGTTGACTAACTATATTGAACACTAAACAAAACCATGCAATGAATTAACTCAAAACACCATATTTTGTTAACTAGTTAAACTCTAACAAAGGGAAAAGCCTAGTGGGGATGGTACTGTGGTAAAACCACACACCTGCATCACCCTTTTGTAAAAGGAAAAGGCTTAAAAAAGTATAAATGTTCACCTTCAATGACATAAAATTGGTATTATTATATTGAATTTAGAAATGAAGTAAACTAACAAAATGTGTAGAAATGAATGAATTTTAGGATTATAATTTTTAATAATTATTTGGAATAAGAATTGATATATTTTCATAACTTTCATAGATAATCTTTTAGGTGTTGAAAAATGTTGAAAATTAGGGGTCTAGTTCCCACCACAAAACTATAAGTAAATAAACTTATTTCCCTTTAATCTTAGACTATGTTATAGATAACATATATATCTAGAACAATTGTAAATAAAAAAATTCTTTAGAACTATATTTTCTCTTTTATAAGGATTGAAATTTCAACTCACTTGAAATCGATAGTTTTCATCTCCCACCACATTTTTCAAAACAGATCTATTCTAAATAGGAGAAAAATTATGCATTCCTAAAGAACACTCTCTCCTCTAGAACATCATATAATTTTAAGATTTTTTTGATATGATTTAATATTTTTTTCTTTCTCAAAACTAACAAATTTTTGAGTGTTAAAATATGTGGTCATGGAATTTTTAATTTCAATATACTATATCTAATTAAAACACTATGAACTCTACATCAGAATATTGTTGACTCTAAGCTCTATAAAATGGTGTTTATATATGTTATTAAAAAAGAAACATAAAAAATAGTAATACTTATTGAAATGGCACTTTTATGAAATAATTTTATTTCTTTAGTAATTGGATACAAACTAGCATAAAACATGCATTTAATAGACATTTCCAATTCGAAAAGTGTGAGACCATATATAACTTAGCTAGAATGAATTTATCTAGATCATATGTTTTAAAAAAATTGAATTTTAGACTAAAATACTCAAATTCAATCATTATGATAAGTTAGCCTGAAAGGTGACACAACTTTGTACTTTTACCCACTGAAAAAATTATTCATTAATCAAAACTACTTGGTTAAAGATGTTGATTGTGTTAGGAGTCTATTACATATGTATAGTGTCTCAATCCATGTTAGAGGACTTAGGCCTTGTTAGAACCCTCAACCTAGTTAGGAGTTCTTATATACAATTTACAAATGTGTACAAGATAAGCCTAGTGCCCAAACATGAAATGTACAATAGAATTATTCAATACAAAAAATAGATACATAAAATTTTGTACTACTGCTGATATCTTCAATATCTAATATTGCCTTCGCTACACTTCACAAAACTTCATTGCAAATTCAAATTCCTATGGTCATATATTAGAATGTGTATCATACACAATTTCATTTTATGATAATAGCATTACTCTTAGCATCACATTTGCGATCTTTCTTTTATACCTTTCTATTTGACAAATATTTACTTTCTTGGTATTCATACCTTTATTACAGTTGACAAATTACAAAATTAACCCTTTCCTACTTAGGGTTAACATCTATGATATCATCCCTATTTAGTTAAGTAATTATTTAGGTTAGATTAATAATTCCTTAACCCAAAATACTTATTTCTTTATCATGTTATGTTGTGCTTGGGTAAGTGCAAGAAGACGAGTTTCAGTTTTGGGCAAAAAGTGCAAGTGTTTTTCCTATTTTTAGAATTTCTTGTCAATTCATGTAAAAATTTGAGGCATTTAGAGATTTAATCCAAAAAAAATCATTAATAAAAGTTATAGTGCTTGGAATGTACTTTTTGAGTATATAATTCATTTGAAAACCCATGTGATTGAAAAAAAATTGGTATGGATATTTAAAAACCACTTTTTCAAAATGCTTATTTCAAAACCATACAACAATTATGTATGGACACCATAATTTAACTCAAATAAATAAATTTTTTTAAATCCTTTTAAATAAAATTACCTAACACACTAAAGATTGATGAAAATGTTTTTCCTTAATTTTTTATTTTACAATTTTTAAAATTAATTTTTTAATTGGCAATAAAGCTAAATTTTAAAACCTCTCTTTTACGAACACCATAATTGATGAAAATTTCACCTTTTTAAAAATATTATCATTTGTTAAAACTTCAAAAGAATTGTATGAAGATTTATGATATATAATGTAATATTTTTGATGAATAGTCCTTTTCTATTAATAATTAATCTACTAAGAATACAATTCACAAAAAAGGGATTTAAGAAAAATTATAAAATAAAAAACTTATTAAAGTATTAGTGAACCTCACTATTTTACATTTAGGCACAACCTTTGATGAAAAAATAATACAAAATTATTAAATAAAATCATACCACTATAAACTTTATATCTTTGGAATCAAGATAGTGAGAACTCTACTAGGTTTTCATTTTGTCAAAAAAATTAATCAGGAAGACCCTCAAAAAATTATGGCAAGGCTTGAAATTATCAATCCAATTCCTTAGACAAATCTTAAGAAGTCAAGGCATAGGCTTACTCCTACCAAGCCTATGGGGTACACAAATCTGAGGCAAGACAAAAAATTCCACCTAATGTTGTAAGAAACAGGTGCCCATTATTTGAAATTCAAAAAATAGACACTCATTTTGAAAAAGTAAAATTGATAATTAAAGATGCATTTTTAATCCAAGAAAACAAATCAAATTAATATTTTGAAAATAGGTTCCCATTTTTTATTTTTAAAAATTGGCACCCATTTAGGAAATTTTTTAATTTTTAATTTTTTTTAAAAATGGGCACTTAGTTTTGTTAAATAAAAAATGGACACTTGATCTTTAAAAAAATTGGCACTAATTTTTTAAAATTTTGCATTAGGCTACCAAGCCTAATATGGGCTCCCATTTTTCAAAGAGTTTGATCTCAATCTATGTACTTTCATTGCTTTGATATCCAACTTCTTTCTTCTACTCACCTCACCTGTATAATAGGGAAACTTGGGTGGCTATAAAAAATAGAGAAATGGGTGGCTGTGAAGAAAATGCCATGAGTGAACATTAACAATGTTACAAGGAATGGCATATTTCATGGTGTCAATATCTAGTCAACCATTGGGATTTCATTTAGGAAATTAATAGGATTCTTCATGTATTCATATGTAGATTCAAATGGAGGTGCAACTCAAGGGGGAATTTTTTACAGGTTTATGCACAATGATCAATGAAGGAGAGAACAGGCTTGCACTAAATGGAGTCCTCTCGAAAATGAATTTTGCATTGAAACTATTGTTAAAAAATTTATCATGGATCCATCACCAATAACACTGAGCCAATCAATAGAACCAAAAAAAAGTATCTGTTTGACCACAAAAAGGGCAATAGGGATCAGGAACACCCAGATGCAAGACTCCTCCTATTGCTCCTACTACCAGTTGGCCCTCTATGCATTCAGACCCCAAGTGTGTGTTTCCTCAGCTAGACTTAGCCATTTCTCCTCCCATCCTTAAGGGAGAAAAACAAGAAGATAATGTTGCTACTGATGATGGATGGGCTCCACCTGAGTCATCTACATACCCCACCCCCAAGTGTGGATCTGATGATAAGGATCCTCCTCTCTCGGCTAGCACTGTGCCGATAACCTGAGTTTTTTAATGTTTCTTGAAGTTTTTATTTGATGAATAATTGATATCTGGCCTTAGGCTATATGAACTCATTGGATGATCCTATTTTCCCCAGCCCCTTTATTGTGAATATGTAACTTTATTGTATTTTTTTAATATAAGGAAGGGACTATTCATCAAAAAAAAATCTTATCATGTAAAATGTCATGTGCAGTTCATCAACAGGACATAGTTGACTTTGTTGGATTTGTGGAGAGGCAGTAGTCAAATTATATCACTAAGCATGAATCATATTGCTAGTGAGAGTTAGAGTCCCTCAATTCTATGTGCACATATGTAAAGAGAGTATCTCTATAGGTAGGTGTAGATGAAGTATGAGGAAGAAAATAGTAAGGGAGTCCCAACACTCATAGTGTTAGGCTGTTAACATTGAATTCATTGCTAAATATGTTCATATAGTACATATGGAGGTGAATTGATTGTTTATTCCTGTCATCCACAATTTAGGCTCTATAAGCCTTGCCAAATTTTCCAAATGTCAACTTAATGTCACGTCTCACCCTAGAACCATTTTATTTTTCTTGCTTATGTTGTGAATAGTAAAAAATGACTAGTCAAAGATGGTTTAATCTTAGTTTAAGATAATGGAAGTTAACATTTTAGAATTACCAAAATGAAATGAATAATATAAATATGGAATATGTGAGTTTTTATGTTGAGATGATATTTCCTTAAGATGTATTCTTAAATGTTGTGCTTTAATATGTGATTAAGTTAATATTTTATTCCTTAATGATGATGTAATTAAGTTTTGGTAAATTGATTATGATGGATACTGACTTTTTTTTGGTTGAGAGTGTCTGAGTGGATACAGGGATCATCATGATGAGTGTGTGGTTGAGGTAGAGAGGGATAGCCTCTCAGAAGGGGATGCATCAAATACTATGCTGCTACACGTACACCAGGTAGAATCTCATGTGATTGTTTATATTTTTCATTACATTCTCAAAGCTAACCTTGAAGTCTAGAATAAAATTTAGACATATCATTTGATTGGTTAAATGAAAGATGTTAATATTGATTGTTAATATAATAAACCACTAACAGGTGAGTTTTTGTGCTTATTAGGATATATAAATAAAAAGTTTTCTTTTATTTGATTTGAATAGGAACTTAGAAGTATATATATAGATGTATGTTTTCATTAAATAATATGTGTGTGTGTTCATTTTTAAAAAAATTACTTGTTTTAAAATAAAATAAATGTGTTTTAATTCTTTCAGTTTAACCTTCTTAACAATGAAACAAAAACTAATAATAATATTCAAGGAGGAGCCACTTGGAATTAGGTCAATTACATATTTTGCTTTGTGGAAAATGTTGTTTTAAGTGGGAAGTTGAGAAAAGAAAGGGGGAATGGAAGTGAATTGGAGAATACAACAAATTAGGTGTAAGTGTGGAGCATTTTTCAGGTTCCCATCTTTTTCCTTGCATTAGTCTTCTTGTATTTGAATAATTTTTTCCATTGCACAATATTGTTGGTTATTATGTAGCTTGATTTAAATTTTGTTGCTAGTTGCAAATTTTGAAGTTTCAAACGCTTGTTGAATGGAATGATAAGTCTGCAATTGAATATTTTTGGTTGATCAACTACTCTCTAACCTAACTCTAAGATGGCAAACAATATACACTTTCTTAGCTAGAAAAAATTTATCTTCATTTTTGTGGCCATGGTCAAGGTCTTTCTTGTCTAGTTTCCCATTTCTTGCCTCTACTCTAGCCAATCTAGCACAATACGTACAAACCACATAAACAAGTTTTTTATTAAGGTTTGGGATCCAACATTGACAACTATCTTTTTTTTTTCAAACAGAGAGAGAGAGAGAGAGAGAGAGAGAGAGAGAGAGAGAGAGAGAGAGAGAGAGAGAGAGAGAGAGAGAGAGAGAGAGAGAGAGAGAGAGCTATAGGTATGGCTCTATTCTTTGAATCCAGGTAAAATCCACATTTACTTCCTATCACCATGTCATTTTGTTGGCATTGATAACAAATTTTAGGTACTAAGATTCATATTCCCTTAGTAGTAGGAATTTGTTGTGCATTAAATTGAGTTGAGGACTTGAATATGAAACCAATGAAACTATTTCCAATCCTTACCTTATAAACCTACCAACAATGAGAAGACAGACAATAAATTCTTGAGATCAAACTACTATGTTGCCTTATAAATTTTCTATGCTAATTGGGGTTAGTAATCAATTGTTTGAGCTAAACTACTTGTACTATATCAGGAATGAAACTATCCAACACAATAGATTTTTTTCCATATCATAACTCTATTTTTTAATACTAATAAAAAAAAACCCCAGCTTCTATCTAAATGGTACTTTTTCTTTTACTTTTTCTACGATGAAATGTGGAAAATGTGATTGTGAAGCCATGATAAGGTTTTTTCTATTTTCTAGTTCTATAGAATGGATACATGTTGTTCTTGTTTCTTCTACCATTAAATCTGGCTTTGTAAAGTGCTTGGCCAAGCCATTTATTTTCCAAATAATGTATATATGTGTATGTGACTATACTATTTTGGATTTACTACATATTTGTAGATGTGTAGTTTATTTTATTCCCTACTACATTCCATGATTAAGCTACTAGACACATGCTTGCAATGTAGTGTGTTTCATGGCTACACCAGATCCATCCAATCCATCTTGTTCTAGGAAGTTAGGCTTCTCATGCCAAGGTTGAGGAATTCTTCATGTCAAGAAGAATCTTGAGGGAGTATTCACTCTATGGTTGGTGAAGTTAAAGTGCTTGGGCAACACTCCTATCTTAGCTAGCAGGTGGATGACATCCTACAACTATGGAGATAGGATATGCTAAAGAACACAACAAGAAATGTTATCTCAATTTTGATTGTATTTGTTCATCATTGAGATGTACTAACATTTGTAATTGTGCTTTGAGAGTTATGTAAATTTTGGAAAACGTTTAAATGTATAATCACTGAAACTATTGCATGTTGGATTAGCAACCTCATTTATATGGTATTAGTTATTGACAAAACATGAGATGTGTTAAGTTATTACCATTATGGATGTAATTTTAAATATCATTTTTAAACATATTAAAGATGCGATATTATAGATCAACATCTTGATGTTATGCTATGCTAATAAACTAGTTGTTAATGGTTAATGGTTAATTAGTTTGACTTTTCCAAAATGTTTTGATTGGTTTTCTTCCACATTTTCCATAATTTGATGATGTGGAAAAGTTTAAGTGGGACAAAGTCTTTACATATGGTATCAGAACATGATTTAAACCTAGGCCCTTGGGCTGTTAGAGTAAATCATTATTTATTAATTATTTATTCTATTACTTAAGTTTACTTAGGTTAATGTATTATTAAATAATTGTAGTTAATGAGTTGTTGACAACACGAGAGTTTGTTCCTTTCTAGTGTATTCCACCATTTTTTGGAAGTGTGTGTAGTTGTCAACCTTATCTTCTACCACTTTCTAGCTTGTTCTACAAGCTTCCCTTAGGCTTTTATATTCGGTCTCTCTCAAATTGTAAATTAATTCATTAACATAGAAATTTCATTTTCTTATTGTGAAATATTTTCTCTTGTATTGTTTGCTTCAAGCTCTTGCTCCTTTAGTTTCTCTTTAGCAAGCTATTTGCATGCAGGTGATCTTGGCATATTGCAGAGTTGGATTTTATCAACTCCTATATGGTATCAGAGCCTCCCTATTGCTTTTTGTTTGAAGTATTTTTAAAATTATGATTTGAAGACACAAACCCTAGTTTATTTGTGTATTTTTCTTCAATCTATGGGTAGAGCAATTTTTCAAAGCACTTTGGGCCCAAACACACACTGCCATTGGATTTGGAAGGCCAGTTACAATCAAGATTCATATTTTAAAAATTAAAAAAATGACTTTTGAGCATCTGGGAAAAGAAATTTTGCCCCCTACAGGCTGTCATATAGACTGTATAAATTGATAGAATGAAAAAAATGGAAAAAAATAGTTTTTGGCACTACCATCAGGTGGCCACCACCACACCACTATAGAGAAACTAGCCACACCACCATGATGACACCATAGCTCGACTACTACTAGCAGGCCTCTCACCATCCACCATGGCTTGACAATGCCCCTTGTTCTAGCCACCTCCACTCATCTATAGCACTACCTCCATTGATTTTTGCCTCTTTGCTTGCTCACTAACAACATAGTACCAACATGGACTTTTTTACATAGTTGGCACATTTTTTGGCAGACATGTATCATGGGTGCCATGTTTGCACTTGCCATGTAGCCCCTACTACGTCACCCACTATGTCAACCTCCAACCACATGGATGCCACGTGGCTTTTTTTTGCTACATTGGCTTTGAGGCTATCAAATTTAATGGTTTAGTTTGCTGATGTCAACATAACATCATCTTGCATCAGCACCCCTGTAGGCTCTCTAGGGTCCTTTTTGACCTACTTGCAATTTTTTGGCCATAACTTGAGCATACGAAGGTATTTTTCTAATTCGAAGGAAGTGCTAGAAAGTTGGTTCCAAGATGGAGACATTAGTGTAGATATTTTTAGGTTTTGATGTAGTTTAATTACTTATTTTGTAGTTGAAGGCCAAAGTTCTATTTTTCACTCCAGCAAGCATATCTTTTGTGTCCCGTTCTCATTTTTTGAAAAAATTATATTTTTGAAGGGTTAGTTTTTTCATCTTCTCAGAAATATTGTCATTTCCTTCAGATTCTACCCCATACTCTTTCTATCATGTTTTTGAAATTTTTTCTCTATGGTGGATATCTTGGGTGTTCTAGGTCTTAAGATCATTTTCATGGCATGGGATCTTTTGTTTTGTTTTGTACTATCTTTTGTATCAACTTTTTTTACCTTTTTTATCATTGCAGCTATCATTTGTAAGAATCTTTATGTAAACACATTGAGATAAAGTCCCACTCTTGCATTTTAGGGTCATGAACATTTTTTTGACATAGTTGTACTAGTACTATTTTATAAAGCACCATGGGGGGATAGTTGTTTACCATTTTTGTGCCCTCTTCCTTTTTTGCCCCATGTAGAGTCAATGTGACTGTGTCTTTATAGGCATTTTTACCTCTTCCACTCTCTCGTAGTTCTTGGTTCTTTTTGCAAGAGGATTTTGGCCCACTTTTTTAGTTGCCTATCATCTCACCCCATTTGCATTAGGGGGGTTATTTTGAAGTTATAATGCTTCCTTGGTTCAATGGTTTGATAGTGTGAGCTATGTATTTAGTGGTTGATCCTATATACTAGGCAATTGTAGTAGCTAGCTACTTATGCATTTTGGTGAGATGGATCATCTACCATATACACACTCTTAGTTTGTGCTTTCTTCTTAGAAGATGATGCACCAGTAGAAGAGGGATTTGATATTTTCTTTAACTTTTGCTCCTATATATCCTTGACAAGCAATGCCTGTGACTATGAACCTAAAAGTGAATCCATCTTATTGATCTTGGACTATTCATGAGTTAATCAATCACAAAATATCTCAAATGAAGGCATCTTGTGTCTATCACCTAAGGCATCCATAGTGGAGTGGAAAGTGGAAGAGAAGATCTAATATTGGCCTCTCAACTTTGAGAGTATCAAAAAGATACACTCATCATCTTTCTTATTTTTCCCACATCCCTACAAAAGTGTATGCAAAGATTTGAACTTCATCAAGAAGTCCTCAATGATGGGGAACTCTATAGGTGTCAAAGATGTCAATTTTGAATCAAGCTAAAGTGCCTATAACTCATTCATTATGCCAAACAAAGTCTAAAATTTGAGCCAATAAGCTTGTGGAGTGGTCAAACCATCCAAGTGAAATAGTAGACTATCTAAATTTTTTAGTGCAACCAATCCCATTGTCTCATCCATTTTATTCGTGTGATGAAGAACCTCAAAAGGGCGTGTAAGAATAGGTTGATTCTCATTCAAACATGACCATAAGCCCCTTGACATGAGAAGACATGTCATTTGTGATTTCTAGGTGTGGTAGTTGTAAGGTGTAAGTCAAGTCAAAGATGGATCTACCATTGAGAGAAGAAGATGAAAGTAGAAAGGTCTTATTCAAAATTAAATGACAGAAAAGAAAATACCCTCCCCACAACAAATAATGATATTTGTTCCCTTCTAGTGTATTCCACCTTTTTGTGGAAGTATGCTTAGTTGTCAACCTTATCTTCTTGCACTTTCCAACTTGTTCTACAAGCTTCCATGAGGCCTTTCTATTCAATCTCTCTCTCATTGTAAATTCATTCATTCATATAGAAATTTCATTTTTCTATTCCTGTCTACATTAAGGGTAGATTATTATGATGTTCTAATGCTTCTTTGGTTTGATGGTTCAATAGTGTGAGCTATGTATTCAGTGGTTGATCCTATATACTAGGCAATTATAGTGGCTAGCTACATATGCATTTCGGTGAGATGGATCATCTACCATATAGACACGCATGCTTGCTTTATGCCTTCTTCTTCCATGGAAGTTCTTCAAATCAGTAGTTTTTCTTCAACAATAGAATTGGTGGCTTCTTCATGCTTTAGTGATGCTCTTCATGATCAGTTTTTGTTCCTATTTTCTAGGACTTTCCTCTAGTTGGAGGCTTCTTCAGTCCTTCACTAGATTTTCTTACCTCTTTTGGGGGGAGGGGTTTTCCTATGTAGTTTTCTCTCTCTCCCTATTTTTAGAGTTTGCATTTCTTTGCATTTTTCATGGGTACCTAACATGGCCTTGTTGCTAAGACCCATTCTACATTTTCTCTTAGTTTTGTGAGCATAAGGCATTCCCCTAAGTTGCACTTAAGGGGGGTGTTAGAGTAAATAATTGTTTATTAATTATTTATTCTATTACTTAAGTTTACTTATGTTAATGCATTAGTTAATAATTGTAGTTGATGAGTTATTGACAACGTGAGAGTTTGTTCCCTTCTAGTGTATTCCACCCTTTTTTGGAAGTGTGCTTAGTTTTCAAACTTATCTTCTATCACTTTCTAGCTTGTTCTACAAGCTTCCTTGAGGCCTTTATATTTAGTCTCTCTCTCTCTCTCATTGTAAATTAATTAATTCACATAGCAATTTTATTTTTCTATTGTGAAATATTTTCTCTTGTATTGTTTGTTTCAAGCTCTTGCTCCTTTGGTTTCTCTTCAACAATCATTTTGCATGTAGGTGATCTTGGCACACTTCGGAATTGGATTTTATCAACTCCTACATGGGCTACTATGCTAATCGTGCTTATGTTTGACTTTTTCAAAATATTTTGATTAGTTCTCTTTCACATTTTTTGTAATTTGATTATGTGGCAATGTTTAAGTAGGACATGGTCTTTACATATGGTATATGTCATGGCTGAAAAGAAAATCTAGCATGGGGATGTAACCTAGAAAGAATTCTTGCATATTTTCTACAAATGATGATTACATTAGCTATACTATGACAAGAAAACAATAAAATTCTATAAACTAGTTCAAGGGAACATGAATGTTACACAATATCATGAGCAATTTTGCCATTTGGTAAAGTATGTTCCTTAGTGTCAATATGATGAGCTATTTAGAAATAGAAAGTTTGTAATGGGCTTGTGACCAAAGATCTATAATGAGGTTGAGATGTAGGAGCCTGAAACCATGGACTTTCCACTATGCAAGGCCATGAAGTAGGAACCAAAACTATAAATGGAAGTTCCAAGATAATAGGACATATAAAGATAACAAGGGTTATCAAGATGATAGGACAAAGGGAATGCAAAGAAGCAACTAATTAGAATAATGAAGGATAAGGGAAAATAGAATTTTGATAGGAATAAGAAAAACTAGAACAACAAAAAAAACCAAAATCCTAGAAATGAAAGTGGAAGGAATGCAAATAACTGAGGTGATCAGAATGGGAATGAGGATAGAAGAGGACCTAGAGCAAGCTATCATATATGTGTCAGTCATCAATTTGTTGCAAAGTGCCCATAATGAGCCAATAAGAGGGACTTTCCTCCACAACACCACATTCATGCTACAGTTGATCATAGATAGGAAGATTATCAGGCCACTTCTATACAAATGATTGGTACACGTTTTGGTTACCCTGTTTATATCCTTATAGATACTAGTGCTATTGAAAGTTTTGTAGATCCTAATATTGTACCCAAGATACCTATTAGGGCTAGTTTTATGGTTGAACCTTGTACTATAGAGTATGCTAACAGGGTTGAACATAGGGTACGAAATATTTGTTTCGCAGTGAGTTGGAATTTCCTAGCTTTCAAATGGAGGTCAACTTGTATGTAGCACCTTTGGGCTCATATGATGTCATCCTAGGCATCAACTAATTAAGTGAACATAAAGCTTTGGTAGAATATCAAGATAAGGTGATTAAATGTCTCAATGACACATGGTATTTAGTGACACTAAATGGTGTCAAACGACCTTTGGAGTTGAGGCCAATTTCAGCAATGTAATCAAAGAAAGCCAAGATGAAATGATGTTAGTTATACATTGCCCATGTTAAGAGTCTAGAAGAGACACCAAATCGATTGGAGGATCACCCTGTTTTGCAAGAATTTAGAGATGTGTTTCCAGGAGATTTGCCCAAACTACTCCTTAAGAGGGAGTTCAATTTCTCCATAGATCTTGTGCCTAGAGAAGAACCTCAATCAAAGGTTCCCTACTGTATGACTTCTACAAATATGTATGATTTGAATACTTATCTACAGGAACTCTTGGATAAAGGTTTCATTCTCCATAGTGTATCACAATGGGGAGCTCCTATAAACTTCATCAAGAAGAAGGATGGTACCTTAAGGCTACACATTGATTACTACATGTTAAATAAGGTAACCATAAAGAATCAATATCCTCTCCCATAAATTGATGAACTTTTTGATCAAATGAAGGGGGAATCTATATTCTCAAAAATTGATTTGAGATCTAGAAACCATCAGCTTCAAATTTAGGAGGAAGACATATCTAAGACAACATTTAGAACAAGATATGGCCATTATGAGTTTGTAGACTTACCTTTTGGACTAACAAACACACCTGCTACTTTGATGAACCTAATGAACAATATTTTTAGAGATTATCTTGATAAATTCATGGATATATTTATCGATGATATACTAATATACTCCAAGAATTTAGAAGAGCATGAAGAACATTTATGTGTATTATTATAGTGTCTGAGAGGTAGGAAACTATATGGAAATCTCTCTAAGTGCTCCTTCTATTAAACAAAGATCCACTACTTGGGACACATTTTTTTAGCAAAAGGAATAGTAGTGGACCTTGCAAAGATCAAAGCCATCCTTGAATGGCCAACTCCATAGAATGTAAGTGAAGTTAGGAGCTTCATTGGTCTTGCTAAGTATTACCAAAAATTCATTGAGGTATTTTCCCATATAGTAGCTTTGATTAAATCCCTTTGATGCAAAGGTAAAAGGTTTGTGTGGATAGAAGCATATGAGAAAGCCTTCCAACTACTTAAGAAAAATGTTACTATAGCTCCTATATTGATTATATGCTTCTAGAGATGGGCTTGGGGATGTTTTGATGTAGGATGATAAGGTTGTTGCCTATGAGTTGAAGAAACTCAAACCAAATGAAATAAATTATGCTCCTCATGATTTAGAGTTGGTTGCAATAGTATGTGCCTTGCAGATGTGGTGGCATTACTTATTTGGGAAGCCATTTGAGCTCAAGACTGATCATATGGGGTTGAGGTACATTTTCACTCAAATTAATTTTAAATGCTTGATAGAGATGCTAGATCGAGTTCCTTAGTGAATATGTTTTCAACATAGAGTATATTAAAGGCAAAGAAAATAGAGTAGTAGATGCACTTAGTCATAGGAGACATATTTCTGCTATATCTTCATCTTGAACTCATGTGAGAGAGTCTATCCTTCAGTAGCTTCCTGGAGATGCCCATTATGAATGGGTGAATTTAGTATTAGATATTGATGCTTGTAACTCACTATTTGATGATTATTCTTTTGATGAAGATGGTGTCCTTAAATACTAGAACAAGATTTATGTTCCCAACCATGAAGGGTTGTAGAAAGTTGTACTTCAAGAGATGCATTATACTCCATTTTTAGGGCATCCAAGGGTAAAAAAATTGATGGCTAATTTGAGGTCTTTATACTTCTAGCTAGGACTCAAGTGGGATGTGACAAATTATGTAGCCTAGTGTTTGGAATGTTAGTGTGTCAATCCTGAGCATGCCCATCCAGCAAGTCTTTTGTACCCCCACGAGATTTTGCAAAATAAATGGCAGGTTATTAGCATGGATTTTGTACAAGGTTTACTCCATGACTCAACATAGGCATGATGTCATCTTGTTCATAGTTGACATGTTAACCAAAGTTGCTCATTTCATTCCTAGCAATCTAAAAGATGGATCTCTAATGTTAGCAAGAAGGTTTGTCCTAAAAAAAATTTGACTACATGGTATTGTAGAGATCATTATTTCCAATAGGGATACCTAAATGACTTCAAGGTTTTGGAAAACCTTGAACTCCACTTTGGCTAAATGTCTAAATTTTAGTACAACATACCACCTTAAGATCAATGGAAAGATACAGCGGGTGAATCAAGTGCTGGAAGATTTTCTATGCATGTACTACATGGATCAGCGATACAAATAGGAGGAGTATCTTCCATTGGTGGATTTTTCCTATAATAACTCCTATCATTCTTCTTTGGGTATGGCTCCATTTGAGTCTCTCTATGGATGGAGATGTTGGATTCCTATTAGTTGGGACAGGGTTGAGAACAGTGTATTTTGGGTCTTGAGATGCTAAGTGAGATGGAAGGGCAGGACATCTTAATCTTAAGTTGGCTAAAGGAGGTAGTGAATTGACAAAAGAGTCATGTGGATAAGAAACACACTTTCTACTAGTTCCAAACTAGGGATAAAGTGTTTCTAAGGGTTAGGCCACAAAAGAGTTTGATCTTCTTCAAAAAAAGTTCAAAGCTTGCTCTAAGATTTTTTAGCTTGTTTGAAGTCTTATAAGTTATCTACCCCATTGCTTATTGGCTTGCTCTACCACTTTCTTTAGCCCACATTCATAATGTCTTCCATGTGTCTTTTCTTAAGCCCTATCATCCTTAGATATCTCATCTTGATGTAGGGGCATCTTGGGTGTCAGAATAAACTTGCATCACCTAAAAAATATTTGTATTATAGTCTTTTGTATTTTAATAAGGACTAGTAGACAGGGTGGTTACTATTTATGGGAACTTGCTATTTTTAAAAATTTTCTCATATGAGCTCAAAATGTTCTCATTTTCTATAGGAATGTTCATTTTAAAGTTGTAAGCCTACCATAAAATCTCATTGCTCAAGCATTAGTATCAGAGAATTTATTATAGATTCTCGGTGAAAAAATTTGTTGAATAATCTTCAAACTCACCATTAGAGGCCTTAGGGTGCTTAGATGAGGTTTGAATACTTGATAGAAGGGCACTAGCACCATCTCAACCTTGTAGATCAAAACTTGGCATTTCCAAAATGTGGTTATAATAGCCAATCGGAGCAACAGTTTGTGAGTTATGGCCTTCGAATGTTGGGCTACTAAAATTTCTAAAATAACTCGTCAAAAATGGATTTGGCCAACCCTGTGTGTATTGTTAGAGTTTTTTGGCCCTAGGTATTAAGTTTGAGCATCTAGAACCTTACTGGGTGGCATAAAACTACATATTTAAGAAAGGTCCAAACATTGTCTAGGACAAACCTTGGTGATAATCTGTAGCATTATCTTGCAGATTACTATATTGAAGGTAGCTATTTGGGTTAGCATATTGTAATTGGGAATTCTATAATTTTGTATTTGCAGCAATAATAAGAAGTCGATATTTTTTCTCACATTTGATGTTGTTTCTTTGTTTCTATTATGATTTTATGGTATTAAGGGGAGCACCCTACATCAATTGGTATCAGAGCTAGAGTTCTTGAGCATGTGGACAGGTTGATGAATGTGAGGTAGTTCACACCAAGACTGTGCTTTGGGCTAAGCATGTAGACAAATCACCAATTATGAGGAAGCTTGTACTAGGGTTTTATCAGAAGTGTGATTATCTCTCCATGAAGAGAGCATGGTGGAAGAGCTATAGGTGTTACACCTAAGGGTTTTCAAGCCCTCTAAAGACAAATGCAAGCATTAGAAGAATAAATTCTTAGAGGAATGAATCTTCCCATAAGAGATGAAAGTAAGGATGAGGATGAAGTAGAAGAAAATGTTGAAGTAGAGGTAGTTCTAAATCTAGAGGAAGAGAACCTTTTTAGGGCCATCTCCAAATTTGGAAAAAGACCTAAGTTTGAGGTGCCCACACTTTTATGAAATCTTAACCTAGAGGAGCTGATCAATTGTATCAATGAAGTAGAGGAGTAGTTTGAGTATGAAGATATTAATTTTCTTGATAGGGTCAAGTTTGTGAAGGAAAAACTAAAAGGACATGCAAAGATCTGGTGGCAAGTGGTTCAGTTGGAGCGAAATAGAAAGGTAAAGGACAAAATCACCAAATGGGATTGGATGAAAGATAAATTGAAGTGACAATTCATTCCCATGGATTATGATCTTGATCTATTCAAGAAAATGCAAGGGTTGAAGCAAGTAGGAAAATTTGTTCAAGAGTACTCTAAAGAGTTCTATTGAGTTCTCATTAGACTGGCCATGTAAAAGTTGATAAGGAGAAAGTTTCCTATTATCTTAATGGGTTAAGGCCCAACACTAAGGATGAGTTAAGTCTATTTTGGATGAAGAGTATTGAGGAGGCATACTAGTTTTCCCTAAGAGTTAAGGAGAAACTGAGCAAGAAATTTGACAATAAGAATAGTGGAAGAGATGATGGTGGAAAATCTAACAAACCATCTTACGAAGGTCATAATGATGATAGATAGAACAAGGATGAGGCTAGACATAGTAGTTAGAACTAGAGGGGAAAAAATTTCAATTATTTCCATGATCAAAACAATAGAGATTAGAGAGGAAGAGGTAGAGGAAAAGGATCTAGAAGAGGAGGCTTCCATGGAAACTGTTTTCACTGTGAAGAAGAAGGGCATAGAGAATTTGAATGTACCCAATGCTAGGGAAGGATAGATCAAAGAATTAAAGGTTAGGAAAGAGTTACACATGTTGATGAAAATGCTAGATCCTCACATTTTGAAGATCCTAATAGAGGAGAAGTCCTAGTTAATCGAAGAGTCTTATTGAGTGGTGAGAATGAACTTGAACAAAGAAGGAGATTGTTTCGCACAAGATGCAGATGTGAAAATAAGTGTTGCGATGTGATCATTGATGGTGGAAGTACTAACTATCTAGTGTCAAAAATGATGGTCACCAAGTTGAGGCTAAAAAGGTAGAAACACCTATGTCTATACTATATTTCTTGGGTACAAGATGACCACAAGGTCATGGTCAATGAGAAATGCTCAGTGAATTTCAAGATTGGAAGCTATTAGGATGAGGTACTATGTGATATCATACCTATGGACATATGTCATATGTTGTTAGGTAGGCCATGGTAGTTTGATAGGCATGCTATACATGATGGGCGAGAAAATACCTAAACTCTAACTAAGGATAGAGTGAAACATAAGTTGAAGCCATTGAATGATAAAGAAGAAAAGGTATGTAGTGCTACCAAAATATGTTTTTTTGATGGAAAAGAGTTTCTTAAAGGTATGAAGTAGGAGCATATATGTTTTTCTATAATTCCTAAAGATAATAAGGAAGAGGTAGAGGATGTACTTGTAGAAGTTGCAAATATGTTGAGAGAGTTTTCTTATATAGTATCAGATAATGCACCTGAAGGATTGCCCCCAGTGAGGAACATCAGTCACTAGATAGATTTAGTTCTATGAGCTAGTTTGCCAAGCAAGGTAGTACACACAATGACACTAGTGAAAAGTAAAGAGTTGAATAGGAAATTTCATGAGTTGTTGTAGAAGGGGTTGATTCGAGAGAGTCTAAGTCCATGTGTTGTACCAGTAGTATTAGTACCAAAGAAGAATGGAAAATAGAGGATGTGCATAGTAGATTTCCATTGCCAAGGATGGATGATATTATGGACTATCTGAGTAGAGCTAAGTATTTCACAAAGATAGATTTGAAAAGTGGGTATCATCAGATTTGTATCAGAAAAGGTGATGAGTGGAAGACTACTTTCAAGACAAGGGAAGGACTATATGAGTGGTTAGTCATGCCTTTTTTGCTAACCAATACACCAAGCACTTTCATGAGGCTCATGAATGAGGTACTGAAGGAGTTTTTGGGTAAGTTTTTCATTGTTTACCTAGATAATATATTGATCTTTAGTAAGACATTAGAGGAGCATTTGATTCATATTCGCAAGGTGTTATATAAGTTGAGAGAAGAAAAGTTGCTAATAAACCTAAAGAAGTGCAATTTTACAAATAAAGAGTTGGTGTACCTAGGATTTGTAGTCCCAAGAGAAGGTCTAAAAATGGATCCAAAGAAAGTGAAGGCTATCCTTGAATGGCATGCTTCAAGGAGTGTGATAGAGATAAGATCTTTCCATGGACTGGCTACATTTTATAGAAAGTTCATAAGAAGTTTTAGTAGTATTTGTGGACCTTTGACTAAAACAATAAGATGGGATAGGAAAGAGTTCAAGTGGGCTGTAGGAGTAGATAAGATTTTTAATATGTTGAAATAGAAAGTTACTGAGCAACTTGTTTTAGTACTTCCTGATTTTAACAAGGTGTTTCAAGTAGACTATGATGCTAGTGGTACTGCAATAGGAGATATTTTGAGCCAAGAAGGTAGACCTATTGCTTGTTTCAATGAGAAGTTGAATGATGCAAAAAGAAAATATTTTGTTTATGATCAATAATTTATGCTATAGTTCAAGCATTGAAGAATTGGAGACACTATCTTCTTCCTAAGGAGTTTGTTTTGTATACTGATCATCAAGCTTTGCAATATTTTAATAGTCAAGGAAAATTGAAGCAAAGAAATTTAAAGTGAGTTGATTTTTTGTAGAGTTATACATCTATTTTGAAACATAGGAGTGGGAAGTCTAAGAAAGTTGCAGATGCTCTTAGTAGAAGACAACTTTTGTTGACAAAAATGTAGATAGAGGTGGTTGGGTTCAAGGAACTTAGCACATTGTATCTAGGTGATCCTAATTTTGGTGAAGTGTGATAAGCTTGTAAAGAACATATTACATTAGACATGACAAAGTGGTTGGATTTCATGATCTAGGATAATATGTTGTTCAAAGGAAGCTAGTTGTGCATTCCTAGAAGTTCAATGAGAGAGAATCTCATGAAGAAGAAGGATAGTGGAGGATTGACTGGACATTTTGGTAGAGATAAAACCATAGGTTTGGTTGTTGAAAATTATTAGTAGCCATAATTGCAACAAAATATAATGAAATTTGCACACAGTTGTAGAGTATGTCAGATGGTGAAGGGAGTGAAGTAGAATATAGGTTTGCATTAGCCATTACCTATACCAGAGAAGCCATAGGAGGATATTAGAATGGATATTGTTCTTGGATTATTGAGGATAGAGCATGGGCATGATTCTATTTTTGTGGTGGTTGACAAGTTTTCAAAGATGACATATTTTATTCCTTGCAAGAAGACTAGTGATGTTATTCATGTAGTAGAGTTGTTTTTCAGAGAAGTGGTGAGGTTACATAGTCTACCAAAGAGTATAGTTTTAGATCAAGATACTAAATTTGTTGGGTATTTCTAGCATACCTTATGGAAGAAGTTGAAGATAGATTTGAATTTTAGTTGATCACATCATCCATAGACTGATGGACAAATAGAACCTGTGAATCATAGTTCTTGAAACTTGCTAAGATGCTTGGTTGGAGATAAACCAAAAGGATGGGATATGATTTTACCACAGGTAGAATTTGCATATAATATTTTTTTCAATAGGAGTATTGGTAAATCATCATTCCAGATATTATATAGGAATATTTCTAGAAATGCTTCTGAATTGAGGCAGTTGGATAAAGGAGAGATAAGTAGTGGTGAAGAAGAAGATTTTGCTAAACATTTAAAGAACATCCATGAAGAGGTGAGCAAGAACATCATAAAAATGAATACACAGTATAAGGCTAAGGAAAATGTGAAAAGGAGATATAAGGAATTTCATATTAGAGATGAAGTCATAGCTCATTTGAGAAAGGAGGCTTTTCTAGTGGGTACATATAATAAGTTGAAGGTGAAGAAGTTTTGACCGTGCAAGATAGTGAAGAGGCATGATTCTAGAAATGCATATGAAGTGGAGTTTCCTACTGAATGGAATATTTCGCTAGTATTTAATATTTTAGATTTGATAGATTATTATGAAGGAGGTGATGGAGATGAAGTTGTAGAATCAAAGTGGAGCATTCCAACAACTCATTCGGCTACAAAGGAGATTGAGGAGATACTAGACACTTGTCTTGAAAAAGGTACTAGAAACAAAAATTATGAGGAATATCTGGTCAAATGGAAAGGGAGACTAGTTGAAGATTCATCATGGGTAATAGAAGAGGAGGTTAACCATATTTGTTTTCCTCTGAACACCTGAGATTTGATGAGGTCACTTCTCAAATTACCCTGGATGTCTAATGTAGGACCATCTTGGGTGTAAGGGAAATCTTGCATCACCCAAAAAATATGTGTATTATAGTCTTTTCTATTTTAATAAGGACTAGTAGATAGGGTGGTTACTATTTATGAGAACTTGCTATTTTTAATAAGTTTCTCATATGAGCTCAGAATTTTCTCATTTTCTACATGAAGGTTCATTTTAAAGTTGTAAGCCTACCATAAAAATATCATTGCTTAAGCATTTGTATCAAAGAAGTTATTGTAGATTTTTGACGAAAAAATTTGTTGAAAAATCTTAAGTTACTGTTGTAGGCCTTAGAGTGCCCAGATAAGGCCCAAAAACTTGATGAAAGGGTACTACCACCATTTTCAGCCTATAGATCAGGAGCTAGCATTTCTAAAAAGTGGTTATAATAACCAATCAAGGAAACGGTTCATGAGTTACAGCCTTCAGAAGTTGGGCTATCAAAATTTCTAAAATAACTTGTCAAAAATGTATTTGGCTAACCCTATGTGTATTGTTAGAGTTTGTCAGCCCTAGGTATTAAGTTTTGGCATCTACAACCTTCTCAGGTGGAATACAACTGGCTATTTATGAAAGGCCTAAACATTTTCTAGGACAATTGTGGGTGATAGTCCGCAACACTATCTTGTAGATTACTATATTGAGGGCACCCATTTGGGTTAGCATATTGTAATTGGGAAATATGTAATTCCACATTTATGGTGATAATAAGAATTCCATATTTTTTTCTTGCATTTATTGTTGTTCCTTTGTTTCTATTATGAGGTTATGGTATTAAGGGGAGCACCTTACATCACATGTTCTTGACTGGCATGCATTGTAGTTATAGGATGTAGGGGTGATGGATGTTCAACCTACCCAAATCATTCAGTAGCATACCCTCAAGGTATAAGATAGTTATTTTCTTTGTTCTAAGGTCCAATGGACCACTTTGGCATGGATAGTGCCACTTGGGGAAGGATGTAGAGGATTTATAGAGATCTTTTCCCTATCTCTTTGTATAGCCATTATTTCAATTAGATGTCAGTTTTGGTATGCATATACTAAATTTTGTTTTGAAAGGTATCAGGATGATGCCTTTTCCTAGTGGGGAAGGACATCACATCTCACCCTAAAACCATTTTATTTTTCTCTCTCATGTGGAGAATAGTAAAAAGTTGACTAGTCAAAGATGGTTTAATTTTAATTTAAGATAATGGAAGTTAGCATTTTAGAATTACTAAGATGAAATGAATTATTTAAATATGGAATATGTGATTTGTTATGTTAAGATGATATTGCCATAAGATGAATTCTTAAATGTCATGCTTTAATATATAATTAAGTTAATGTTATATTCCTTAATGATGATGTAATTAAGTTGTGATACATTGATTATGATGGATATTGACTCATCTTTTGTTGTGACTATCTAAGTGGATGGAGGGATCATCACGATGAGAGTTTGGTTGAGGTAGAGAGGGCTAGCTTCTTGGAAGGGGATGCATTGGATATCATGTTGCCACACACACCTCACATAGAATCTCATGTGCTACCACACACAAATGTAGAATCTCATGTGATTGTTTATATTTTTTTGTTACATTATTAAAGTAGATCTTGAAGTTCAGAATGAAATTTAGACGTATCATTTGATTGGTTAAATGAAAGATGTTAAGACTGATTGTTAATATAATAAACCACTGACTGATGAGTTTTTGTGTTTATTAGGACATCTAAATAAAAAGTTATTTTTTATTCAATTTGAATATGAACTTAGAAGTATATGTCTATAGATATATGTGTCCATTAAATAATGTGTGTGTGTGTGCGCGCGCGCGCGCGTGTGTGTGTGTGTTCATTTATACAAAAAGAACTTGATTTAAAAATATATGTGTTTTAATTCTTTCAATTTAACCTTCCTAACAATGAAACAAAAACTAATAATAATGTTCAAGGAGGAGCCACTTGAAATTAGGTCAATTAAATATTTTGTCTTGGGGAAAATGTTGTTTTATGTGGGAAGTTGGGGAAAGTAAAGGGGAATGATAGCAGATTGAAGAAAACAACAAGTTGGCTCAAGTGTCGAGCATTCATAGGTTCCCATCTTTTTCCTTGCAATAGTCTTCTTAGATTTGAGTCATTTTTCCATTACACAATCTTGTTGGTTATTATGTAGCTTGATTTAGATTTTTCTGTTAGTTTTAAATTTTGAAGTTTCAAACCCTTGTTGAATGGAATGATAAGTCTACAATTAAATATTTTTTGTTGAGCAACTGCTCTCTACCCTAACTTTGAGATGGCAAATAATATACACATTCTTAGCCAGAAAAAGCTTCTCTCTTCTCTCATAGCCATAGTCAAGGTCTTGCTTATCTAGTTACTCATTTCTGGCCTCCACTCTAACCAATTTGGCATGATATGTACAAACCACATAAGTTGGTTTTTTATTAAGGTTTGGGCTCCAACGTCAACCAATTTTTAAAAAAAAATTAAATGGAGCAAGAGAGAGAGAGAGAGCCATAGGTATGGCTCTATTCTTTGAATCCAAGTAAAATCCATGTTTACTTCCTATCACCATGCCATTCTATTGGTATTAATAAAAAAAATTAGGTATTGAGATTCATATTCCCTTAGCAATAGGAATATTTTTAGCATTAAATGGAGTTGAGGACTTGAATATAAAACCAATGAAACTACTTCTAATCCTTACCTTGTAAACCTACCAACAATGAGAAGACACACAATAAATTCTTGAGATCAAATTCCCAAGTCATTGTATCTATTTTTTATGCTAATTGGGATTAGTAATCGAAAATTTGAGCTAAACTACTTGTATTGTATTAGGAATGAAACTATCCAAGACAATAGCTTTTCTTCTATAGCATAACTCTATTTTTTTAATACTAATAAAAAAAACTCATCTTCAATCTGAATGATACTTTTTCTTTTACTTTTTTTGTGATGAAATGTGGCAAATGTGATTATGAAGCCATGATAAGGTTGGATATGGTAGAAATGAGAAAAAAACCTTAGGAGGTTGTTATTTATTTCCAAATAATTTTCAACTTTCAGAATGATTTGCAATTAGAGAATCTAGTGTATGCTAAGCTTACATGGATTGTGGGTACTTTTCTTCCATTTCACATTTAAAAATGAATGTTGAATTGAAATGGTACTGGTTGTTTGAGGCTTTCAGTATGCATTTCAGCATTCATAATCAAATGTTTAATGGAATAGTTAGTGGTTGTTTGAGGCTATTTAGTATGTATTTCATCAATATCATGGTTGATTGTATGTTAGGAAATTAAAAAAGACTATATGCATTTAAATGTTGGCTGAACCATAATAGCAGAATGTATATACATTTATGTTTTATTATTAGTTGCATGAGACTCAATCATCATTTAAGTTCCTTACTATACCATAGGGAAGAAAAATCATATTCCTATTAAATCAATTTCAAAAGTATTCAAATAGCCTTGGTATCATCATAAGTGTTCTCTTTAATAAAAATCAGATTTGTTGGACATCTTGTTGTAGAGTAGCATTGAGATGTGTATTTTCCTTTATGGCTGGGTGTAATGTAGCAATTATGGGAAAGATAGATGGATACTTCATGTTTAGTTTCTTCTATCTACTAGTTCGATAGAATGGATATATCCTATTCTTTTTTCTTCTACCATTAAATATGGCTTTATAAAGTGTTTGGCCAAGCCATTTGTTTTTTAGATAACACATATTTGTGTATGTGACTATGCTTATTTAGTTTTTCTACATATGTGGAGATGTGTAGTTTATTCTATTCCCTGCTACATTTCATGATTAGGCTACAAGGCACATGGTTGCAATGTAGTGTGTTTTACAGCCACACTAGATCCATCTAATCCATTTTCTTTCAGGAAGCTAGGCTTCTCATGCTAGGGTCAAGAAATTCTTCATGTAAGGAAGAATCCCAGGGGAGTATTCACTATGTGGTTGGTGAGATTAAAGTTGCTAGGCCACACTCCTATCTCAACTAGTAGTTGGATGATTTCCTATGGCTATGGAGATAGGATACATTGAAGAACATAACAAGAAAGGTTACCTTAGTTTTGATTTTATTTTTTCATCATTGAGATGTACTAACATATGTAATTGTACTTTGAGAGTTATGTAAATGCTGGAAAACATTTAAATGTATAATCACTGCAACTATTGTATGTTGGATCAGCAACCTAGTTTATATGGTATTAGTTACCAAAAAAACATGAGATGTGTTAAGCTTTTACCATTATGGATGTAATTCTGAATATCATTTTTAAACATGTTAAAGATGTGATATTATAGATCAGCATCTTGATGTTATGCTATGCTAATAAACTAGTTGTTAATAGTTAATAGTTAATCAGTTTGACTTTTCCAAAATGTTTTGATTGATTCTCTTCAGCATTTTCTATAATTTGATGATGTGGCAAAGTTTAAGTAGGACATGGTCTTTACACTTAACCTTATGTAAATTGAATGTCATTGATTGTCAAATATTTTGTAGACTGGGAGATCACACCATTTATTTGGTTTGTGCATTAGAATCACATGAATGGTGGAGTCTTACAATAGGGTAATATTTGAAAATATTTATATCCATTCTACATTGACTTTTCTAATATAATTACACAACTGCAGATAAGTGAGTAGTAATGAAACCATGTAAGTTAGAGGTGTTGAAAAGCCATAGATAGAAGATGAATAACATATGAGGAGGCTTATTTGAGTATAAAATCAATGACATTTTTCCATAATTTGGCATTGGATCTCACTAATATGCATGTAAAAAGGCACATAATTAATGAAGAATACACATCAAAAAAATTTTGAGTTCGAAATGGATTCATCACTTGTTTGATAGAGGCCATGATGTGAACAAATATACAATAAAATGAGGTGACACACTGATCAAGATGAATACAAATGTATCATTTCTTAGATTTGAAATGATGTACCTTAGCTTGGAAGTGCATTATTTCTTGTTGTCAAGTAGATTGTAGGGATCAATGCAAAAAATCCTAATATTTGTAGTGACATGGATGCAATCATTTTGACTATGGAGGGATGTTTTTTGTTCCAAGATTTCTCACATCGAAAATAATATAAATCATTCATAGAGAAAAATGAGTCATAGTCAAGAGGAAATATCAATCACTTGTGAATTGGAGCTAACAAGGGAGAATCCATAGATTGGAGGGCCTCTTATACTAAGCGCATATATATTCATTTTTCATGAAATGATATATCACCACAAAAAAAGAACAACATTTCATGAAAAAGAAACCTAGTTTCATCATTCCTTGGACACATATGTGTATTTTATTTTTCAAATTTGGAGCAATGAAATGCATTAGAGTGTCTATTTTGTAACAAAAGTTCAAATGCAGAAAGTAGAAAAATAATATAGAAAATCACATACACAAATTATTTAACAAAACTTTATTTGAAAATAGAAATTACTCTATTTTTGGAGCTAAAAAATAAATTCAATCTTTTATTGCAATAAATCTTGAAAAGAAAATGCATATCCTCTATACCTAATAAAGGAAACCTATGATGTCTAAAACTTATGTATACATCCTATAACAGGGTATATGTAGGATCATGGACAACAAAATTATGCCCTTAAGTGCCAATGAAAAATTAGCTAATCAAGGTTATGTCAATGTGCAATTTTGAACTTGTTATAAAATTTCAATCAAAAATTTGAGAGAAAATTTTTTGTACAACATTGAAATTAGTTTTTGAACTACTATGCCTTATCTAAAGAATGAAAAAGATTATTTGTCAAATTTTTGAATTTTAATTCAATAGTACCAAAATTTTAGGACAAAAATAAGAAGTAGGCATATGTCTCACCACCTTAATCAAAATCAAATGATATTATCTTTTAATAAGATTCAAGATATAAGAAGAAGACTCATACTCATATGTATAACATATTTTTCGGTATTTTATTCCTAATAAATAATTAGTTATAATATTTCTACTATATTATTTTTAGAATTAAAAAAATCCTATGTCTAAGCACCTTAACTAATTCAAAAATTTGGAATGGGATCATGAAAGCCAGGGACCTGGCTAAGGCCAGGATATCATGGAAATTGGGAAATGGGAAGGACATCCAGTTCTGGTCGGATAGATGGCTTTCCCAAGATCCACTTATCAATAACCCTATTTTTGAGAGATGGATGCAAGCTTGTACTGATCAAATTGGGTCCAAAGTTTGTGATTATTGGAATGGCCAGGAATGGAGTGACCTATCCCTCATCTCTGAGGACTTGACTCCTATAATGCTTATGCTCAATTCCATTATTCCTATCAATTTGGGGGATGAGCTGGTCTGGAGGGATAATCCCAATGGAAGATACTCTGTTGCCTCAGGCTATAATTCCCTTTGGAGCTTAAAAGAGAGGGCCCCTTGGGCGGAGGCTTGGATTCCGGGTCTCACTCCAAAGATCAACATTTTTTACTAGCTGGCTCTTCAGAACAAAATCCTTACTCGTGACAATCTCATGAAGCGAGGACATGTTATGCCCAGTAGATGTCCCTTGTGTAAGAATCAGGCTGAGACCGAAAATCACATTTTCATCTTATGTGACTATGCCAAGGAGGTGTGGAATGTCATCACACATGATAATGAAACCCTCTGGTGCAAACCGGATAATCTCATGGATTTTTTCCATCAGTGGAAAGGTCTTTGTATGATTTCTGGTCGGCAGGATCACTCGGACTGGATTTTACCCCACTTTAGCTGGGGAATCTGGAAGGAAAGGAATAATAGAATATTTAGAGACAGAGAGGAGCCGGCTATAATCCTTGGCAGGAAGGTCTCGAAGAATATAAAGGAAAATCTCCAAGTGCTGAAGGAGGAAGAAGAAGAAGAAGGGAATAGAAAGATAGCTAAAGAAAAAGACAGGAACCTCAAAAGGCAGGATGCTAGCTGGCTTCTCCCCCCAGATGGTTGGTCAAAAGCAAACTTTGATGGGGCTTCTAAGGGAAACCCAGACCCTTCAGGCTGCGGTGGAATCATAAGAAATAGCTATGGGGAGGGAATAGCTGCCTTTGCTTCCCCGCTGGGAATCCAGACTATTCATCTGGCTAAAGCAAGAGCTGCGAGTAAGGTGGTCAAGTTGGCTTTTGAAGCCGGGATTACTAAACTCTGGCTTGAGGGGGACTCCAAAAACATTATTAATACCATTAATGGTATTTCCCCTCCCTCGTGGACGATTGTGAACATAATTGCTGAGACTCGCGCCACTCTCACAAAGTTCGATAAGGTCCACGTCACTCATGTTTACAGAGAGGCAAACCCAGTCGCTGATTGGTTTGCTAATAAAGGGGTTAACACCACCAATAATCTGTCCTGGCATGCCAGAAAAGATTTTTCGGAAGAGGCTAAGTTGCTCATCAACCAAGATAATATCTTGGGAAGGATGGCTCAAATCCAATGCAATTATGGATAATAAAGATTGCTTAATAAATGGTAAGTGCCATTATTGGCATCATGATTTGCACCAGCAAAAGGGGTTTCCTCTGATTTTTTGACACGTTCAAAAGGACGATACCATTATTTTCAGAAAGAGGTTCATTCACAGGTATCATAAAAGAAACATCACCATTTTTTCGAATGCAAATAACTTGCACAGATCAGAGTTCATGAGAATTGTAGAAGTTGATCAGGTAAACATGACGGGTGAGAGGAGTAGAAAGGAGCCGGTGGGGGAAGTTCAGAAGTGGAAGAACAAGGCCAAAGTTTGGAGAGAGATGGAAAAGGGTGGGGTTACTAATTTCTTCGAGAAACTTCATGGTTTAGATCCTGAGATCACTAACAACATGGTGAATTTGTGGAATAATGGTAAGGTTAAGGTGAATGGGGTCTACTTTCAAATTACTGAGGATGTGGTTGCTGAAGTCACGGGGATTCCAATGGAGGGGCATAAATTCTTCAGAGACAAGAAGATGTCTTCTAATGCAATCAAGGATTTTGTGAAAAACACTGAAGAGCTGAACAAGTTGGGCAAGAAAGAGACATTTTTTGTAACGGATACTATAAAGAAGCTCTAGAGGTATGTTCTCTACGCTGTCATTGAATATATAACCCTAGACCCCAAGTTTGATAGGGTTAGGACTCACCATTTTGTGATTCTGAATCATTTTCGCCATGGTAGTAAGATCTCCTTCCCGTATTATCTTTTTAACTCGATGAACAAGGCCATTTCTAGTTTTAAAAAGAAAGCTACCATCAACCCGACACTGCATGAGGGTCTTCTGCTTCAGATTCATGAGCATTTCCATGCTCAAACAATTAGCAAAAACCCTATCCAGGGGGCGGATGTTGACAAGAGCAGCTCCAGTTTTCCCTTCGATTCCGACGATGTTGAGAGCATTAGCTCTGATGAGGTTTTTGAGCATTCAGGTAAGAAGACTAAAAGCCATAAGAAGGATTACCCCTCTATCAAATTACCCAACAGAAAGAGCCCTAGAGGTCATACCCCAGCTAAAATTGGCTCTGCTGAGGTGGAGGAGGAAATGGATACTGATGATTCTGACAAGGTTTCGAAGGAGGAGCTGGATGAGGAGAAACTGAGAAAAAGATAGAAGAGGGAGGGAGAGAGCATGGAGCGCTCCAGTAGTCAGGGAAAGGATTCTCAGCCCATTCGCCTCTCCCCTATACATCCTCAGCCTCCTTTGGAGGAAAATGACAACTCTGGACAGATTGAGGGGGAAGTGCAAGTTAATAACAGAAGGAAGGCTTGGAAGAACTTCAATGTGAGAACGGCCACTATGGGAATCTACAGAGAGGCGATGAACCCCCAACTCCTAGTGGACGACCTCGAGAAGCCTAGACTCAATGAGCTAATTGACCTGGCTATGGTGGCTATTTCTGATAATGCAAGAGAAACGGGCATGAATCTGTTGAATAATGCCTGCAATAGCATGATCGACAACTTCAGATCAATTAAATGGCTTTTCCATGAGCTTGAGGATGTCAGAGATAGGGTTTCCCAAATGGAAAAAATCAAGAGCAAGACAGGTGCTGAAAGCCAAGGCAACTGGAACAGCTGGGAGACTCTGATGGAGAGGAGAGTAAAAAATATTGAGAACTACAATCACAACCTGGCAAGTCAAATGATCTCCCTCCTTGCTTCGATCAATGACAACATCCTCTCTCTCTTGGACAATCTCAAAGACAGGAACCAGATGGAGGAAGATGATAAACAGAACAGAGACAAAGATAGGTTGGATGTGGATAAAGCCAAGGACAGCACTATGGAGTAGGATTTGACAAACGCCCAGGATCATAAGGTAGAAGAGCAACAAGAGTGCGCTGAAGCTGCCCAGACCATGCTCGAGATGGAGAAGTAGTCTGCTAGGTTGGGTCTCTATCCTTTGGTTTTTGTTTCTCCTGGCTTTGGCTTTTTGTTTGGTCTCTATTTTTCTGGTTGGTTCTCTGGCCTTTTTAGTGGGCAGTTGTTTCGGGCTGGGCCTTTGGGCTTATTTTCAGCTGTAAGGATTATGTTTTGGCTGGGCATTTTTTCGCTTATTTTCAGCCTTTCTTGTTGTTAAACTTATGGGTTTCAGGACCCCTTAAAACCTGTTTACCTTATCAAAAACTAATTCAAACATTTATATAATTTAATTTTTTATTTATTTTTCTTATAGTAGAAGAAGTATATAATGTAACATTTTTGTTGGATTTCTAAAATGTTATACCATTTTAAAGTTATATTTGTTTTTCAATTAGTGTGTCAATTGGAACTTTATGCGTAACTCCACTAGAAAATGTATAATATTTACTTATTGAACCCATAATTTGAAAGAAATTACATCAATGAAAAGAGAAGAATATTCTTAAGAAACCCTTTTCATTTCATCAAATTTTGGGGAAAAATGTCATAAGACACATGTTTGAAGTAAACAATACACAAGAACTAGTCAAAAACATGTTTTCCAGACATTTCTAAGTTGATCATGTAGGGTTGATATCCAAAGCAATACTAGGCCTTACAAGGATATTAATATTTTGGTTTGGTATAACGATGGGTGGGAAAAAATCAAAATAGATTTTGAAATGCTTTGAGGCATTTCGTAACAACATATTTTTTAGATCACCACTTTTAGGCACATCATGATCATGCACATACCCAACAATAGTATACAAAGTATATGAACTATTTCTTATTACATGTTCAAAACAACTATGGTAGAATTGACTCCTATTCTAATCCAATTAAGATGGAATAGATGTTGTGGTTATAATAGAAATACATGTTACAATTTTTTATGCACGTCTAAAAAATTAAAAGAGATGATCAATTAACCATGTTGATTGATCAAATGAGTACATATTAGTGGTGATGGAGCTAGAGTTAAAAAAATGGTGGAGGTGGAATGCATGAAGCTTGAGTTTTAACTATGTGCAGGAAGCATCAATCTTTATACGCATCCTTGATATTGAGATGGCCAAAAATTTCATCCCTAAGTGCTAAAAATTGATCCTTTACAACCAGCTTTGTGAAGATATTGACTATTTTCTCTTTTGAGCTAATGCACTTCTACTCAACTGCTTTCTTTTGTACCAAATCCTTAATGAAATTTTGTTTCAAATCAAATTGTTTGGTCTTGTTGTGATTAATTAGATTCTTTCCTAATTTAATGACACCAATTTTGTCATAAAAAAATGAGAGTAGGTTGAACATGTATCTCTCCAATTTCTTTAGGAAGCTTTTGAAGTCATAAAGCTTGTATATTTGTTGAGGTGACTACAACATATTTTTCTTCTATAGAAGAGAGAGCAACCATACTTTGCTTCTTTGAGATTGATTTGATAAAACCATAACCAAAAGAAAAATAGTTACTAGATTTAGATTTAGGATCATCCAAATTATCCCCCTAATTTGAATCATTGAAACCAAGAAGCTCAAACTTATTAGAAGAATAGTGAATGCCAAAATCTACAATACTTTTCACATAACTCAAAAATCTCTTTGCTTCCTTCATATGTTCCTCTAATGGATTTTCCATATACCTTGAAACTAATGAAACTAAATATGAAATATCAAGCCTTGTGTAGGTTAGAAACATCAAACCCCCAAAAATGCTTGCATACAATGTCTCATTAACAATATTAGTACCATCATCTCTACACGGTACAATTCCATAAGCAATTGGAATGGAAAGAGGTTTAATATTAGACATATAAAACTTCTTTGAAAAATATAAGTTTTATTCTTACCATGATAAAACTCCATGCTAAGAAAATACTTCATGATACCTAAAGCATTCATCTTAAATTCATTCATCATAGCAACTTTAAATTCATCCTTCATCTTTGAATAACTACCCATATATATATATATATATATATATATATATATATATATATATATATATATATATATATATATATATATATATATATATATATATATATATATATATATATATATATATATATATATATAATCATCAACATACAAACTCACAATGAGAATATCATTACCTTCTTGTTTGTAGTAAAGGGTAGGTCCACTCTTACTTCTTTGGAAGTCATTGTTCTAAAAGTATCCATCAATCCTTACATACTTTTGTAGTCTCACAACAAACACTCCATTCTATGTCACAAATTGGGAACCTCTTAGTTTCAAATTCCTCTATGAGATACCCAATTAGGTGCCTCAATCATCTAGCAACCTACTCTGAATCTAAGTCAAACCCCAAACTTTGATTTGGAAGTTTTAGATATAGAGAGGGGGAAAATCTAAATTTTCAAGCTCCTTAGTGCATAAAGTGTGCATATGCAAACTTGCACAAATGAGTAATTGCCCCTCTTTGAGGATATGCATAGGCACACTTGCACACTCTTAGAGGGGCACATGTTTGGAGGTTTTTAGCCATAGAGTAAGCAATAAGGAGCTTCAAGGTCTATATAAACCCCACCCCTCCCCTCTTCTCTTCACTTTTTCTTCACTCCTCTATTTAATTGCAACTTTGCACCCTTGTTGACTATGCAAGTCTACTACTCTACTCCTCCTTGCTTCCCAAACTATCCTAGCTCCATCTTACCTAAGGTATAATCACCACCTCTTGGAGGTGTGCACATGCACATTTCTGCACCTTCAAGATGTGTGCATGTCCATACCTAGTGTTATCAAATCCCTCAAATCATAGACTACTATGCATGTGCACATGTGTGCATGTGCGTAGTTGCACACATGTGTACCTTTCACACATGTGCAGGTGCACAAAGTGTGTAATTATGTATAGTATTTTGAAAAGACAAACATAAAGTTCACTAGCATATCAAGAAATTGAGAGGGTTTTGGTCAAAACTTAGTATATTTTGAATTTTTTTTGTTAGGTCAAATATTAGCTAAGTATCATTATGATATTTTGACATAAAATACTAATGTTTCTCCCCTCCTATGTAGATACAATGACATCATCATCAACATCTTCTATGATAACAAAGATGGCACCAAAAATGGTGGCTTTCAAATACCAAAGAGAATCAATTAAATCTCAAGTCTAGGGTAAACATAGAGAGATCTAAGACAAGAATGAGGGCATGTTGACTAGAATGTTTTCCTCACCCTATGAAACAACCCAAAATGTTGAACAATTACGATGTTAGCTCTCATCCAAAGTGGGTTAGTGAATGTCACTTCTCATCCAACATTAGTTCAATCATCCAAGTTGATCATGACACTAGCACAACATTATGTGGTAGAGGAGAAGGCCATGAAGAGTGACAAGAGAGATAGTCCTTGATCTTAGGCCAAAAAATATTGAGAACTTTTTCCACCTCCCAAGAGTAGATAAATACTAATATATTACTTATGATGGTATAGATAGAAGGTATAGGGAGAACAAAGTAGAGGCCAAGGAGTTGGTATAATCTAAGGTTCTAATTAATTTAACATCTTTGGGCCAAAGAAAAGGAAAGGTGTATATGACATGTGGATACATGATTGATGATGACAAATATTCAATTGGTCTCTTGAGTAGAGTCATGGGCCTTCTTGTAGTGAGTCACTTGGAGACATGGATTGGACCACTATCAAAACCATAAGAACAACCAAGATGCATATTGATTGTACCACTACCTTGAGTCACAATCTAGATGAGTAAGTCATATTGTGGTGCAGTGCAAGGTAGGAGAATCCATAAAGGAGATTTCCTAGCCCCTAGAAAGTAACTACACAGTGAAAGATTAAAAAAAATGCAAGATTTGAAGTCAAGTCATAATAATTTATTCATAGATATAACTAATTACATGCAATGTGTTGGGCTGTAAGGCCTTCTCAATTACAACTAAATATAAGAAATTAAAATAATAGTTTTACAAGATCCCTTAAGATCCAACCCAAACACTAGCTAGTCTAGATCTACACTTTGGTAGAAACCTCCAATGAAGATCTAAACTTGTGCTCACAAGCCCTCTAAGAAATCTCCTTGTTTCCCAAGCCTCAACTACTAGCTCTCTTCAAAAATTTATCCTCTACCACCTCCTCTTCTCTAAGATGGATGAATCCTCCCTAAAGAATTCATCACAACTCCTACTTATACCAATATAAGCCACAAGTTGGCCTAGAATCCTAAAAAATAAATAAACCTAACATTAAATACTTGAAGAGCCACAAGTTAGCCTTCAACATAAATTAAATGTCCAAAAATTGATACCCGAGAAAAATCATGATACATCCTATCCTTGATTGAATTAGAAATTGTTCTTAAAAATAAAGGTATTACTTTAGATCCTCTAAAAACCAATAAGGGCACAAAGGTAGATTTATTAAGCATATCTGCACATTCATCCTAAAAGTTTCACACAAAAACTTGTCACGTAAACTACCAAAAATCAATACTTGAGGAGAATTCCCATATCTTGCAACTTATAATTAAATAGGACATATTCCTTTGATAAATGGAATTAGTCTAGGCCCTCTTCAATCCATTAAATTTTTATCCTCTAACTCATTTAAAAAAATTAGTTACATGACCCACAATAGGGACCCAAAAACCAGAAAATACAACTCAAACAACAAAGTAAAAAATGACTCAAACTTAAACATGATAACTCCAATCTCTATGTGCACATAGGAAAATGTTCCCAAATATTTATCCAACACATAACTAACTAAAAAAAACATAACTCCACCAAAATCCAAGCTTGATGCTCCTACATCAAACTCTCTAGGTAAATAGAAAAGTATGTCCCATACTTTGATGCCCAAAGAAAGATCTACAACCAACTCCATCTTTACCAAAGGCTTCCACTCCAATAGGGAAAAGAAAACCAACATGAAAATCATACACATCTACATCATTCTTTTAAAAACCAAAATATCAACAATCCAATCAACATGCTCACTCCCAAGAACAAACTAAATAGAATGCTTCATTAATAAACCGTTATCCACATCAACAACTAGTGAATCCACACCAATAACAAAAAACTCCATATGAATAAAAATATGTAGATCTCCATCAACATATTCCAAACTTACAATACCAATGGTCTCATTACTCACAAGATTCTCTGCAATATACAAGTTACTACCAATAGCAACCAGATCATCCACGACTGACTGCTCCACAATCTCCATGTCAGACTCAACCAACTAATCATGAAAACCAATCTCCATTCCAACATCAACATGGTTAGGAATATATTTAGAAACAACCTTTAGTTTCTTTTCAAGTTTTATATTAGACTCCACAAACTAATTAACAAAACCAACCTCTTCCACCTCAACTTTGTGATGCCATCTTCTCTCTTGAACAAGTCTTCTAACTAGCCAAACAACTCTCTTCCAAATTGGTAGACTTCAACTCCAATAGCATATAAATTTTTTCTTTAGTTCCTTAAATCTTTTAGAAAAAGCAACATCCACAATATAATCCACCTAACTATTGTTTCATTAATCTACCTCTGCATGATATCACAGAGACTTGCAATCATCCCAAGGTCTAATATTCTTAGAGACATCTTCCAAGATCTTTGCAAACTCTCTACAACAAATCAACAATAGATCAATCTTCCTAAACAAGATCAACCCTCCATCCTTGCAAATATAGATCCATCTACATGTCCTTCCAAGGTCCTATGAAAACTACCATAGCTTCACAATATATCCACACACATAGGAACAACCTTTTCTTTGATACCACTTGATGTAGTACAAGGCAGACGAATCCCCAAAGGAGATGTCCTAGCCCCCAAAAATTAACCACACAATGGAAGATAAATAACAATGTAAGATTTAAAGCTAGGTCACAATAATTTATTCATAGATATAATTGATTACATGGAATAGGCTAGGCTTTAAGGCCTTCCTGGTTAGAGCAAAATACAAGCAATTACAATAATAGTTTTGTAAGATCCCTCAAGATCTAATCCAAACACTAGCTAGTCTAGATCTACACTCTAGTAGAAACCTCCAAGGAAGATCTAAACTTGTGCTCACAAGGCTTTCAAGCATTCTCCTTGTCTTCCAAGCCTTAGCTACTAGCTCTCTTCAAAATTTGCTCCTCTACCACCTCCTCTTCTCTAAATGGATGAATCCTCCCTAAAGAATTCACCAAAACCCCCAATTATACCAATCTAAGCCACAAGTTGGCCCAAAATGCTAAAAACTAAATAAAACTAATATGAAATACTTGAAGAGCCACAAGTCAGCCTTGAACAAAAATTAAATATCCAAAATTGATACCCAATAAAAATCATGATATCTCCCAACCTTGATTGAATTAGAACTTGTGCTTAAAATAAAGGTAGTACTTTAGGTCCTCTAAAAGCCCTTAAGGGTGCAAAGTTTGATTCACTAATGGTATCTACACATCCATCCCAAAAGTCTTGCATAAAACCCCATCACACAAACTACTATAAATTGATACTCTAGGAGAATTGCCATATCTCCCAACTAAAAATGAATTATGACTTGTGCCTTTGAAAAAGGAAATTCTCTATGCCCTCTTCAATTTCTAGAATTTTTAGATTCTAACTCATTGCAAAAAACTAGTTACATGACCTACAACAAGCACCTAGAAACTAGAAAATATAGCTCTAACAACTAACAACAAGGTATAAAATGACTCAAACTTTAACATGATAACTCCAACCTCTATGTGCACATAGGAAAAGGTTCCCTAATGTTTCTCCAACACATTCCTAACCATGAAAATCATAACTCCACCAAAATCCAACCTCAATGCTCCTACATCATATCAATGAAGAATGACTCCCCAATATTATATTAATTCATATATGGCTTATCTCTTGGTAGCTAGGACCACAAACTATGCCATATTGTATAGAAAGGGAGGCATGCAAGATGAAAATTCTTGGCTCTATGTAGTATACCCATAGGTAGTGAAAAAAACCCTCCCACTACAAAGTGCAGAATAAAAGATGGTCAATGATAGTTTCATATTCGCCATCATTAGATTCATAGAAGGGGATTGTGCAAAGAGGATGCAAATAGAGGTTGCAACATGGATAACAAAAGTCAGTTCCTACTACATCTAGTTTAAGACCTTCTTCTATCTCGAGGTAGTTATTACTCATTTATGTCTCAATAGCTCCCACGATATCCATGTAACATACTCATACTACTTGATATAGATCGACAACTTTCCTTTGCATATGTAAAAGTGAGAAAAACAAACAAGAGTACATGCATGTAACCGATCACCATTAGGGTGTTTGAGGTGAAATATAATAAAGACATCACCACATTTGAATTGAAATGAAACCAATATGCTCTCAAGGATTACCAGTCACCTCACCCTTATTTTGACAATATCAATATGGTCCAACACTTAGTGGGGAATATATTTATACCTAAAGAATCCCTTGAATATCATTGGATGAGTGTACTAGATGACTATGATGTTCACATTAGGGACTATTGTATAATAAGTATATAGCTGGCATAAAAGGTATTGAACATTATGATACCCCTCAATGCATAGGAAAAAGATGTTACTAAAATAATGGATCTCTTATACAATAGGGATAAGATCTATGATAGGCCCATCATGAATGTTGAAACTAGGCATGAGCAGAATTATGATTTGCATCATTGGGGTTGACATGTGGTCAAACTTACAAGGAAATGGATCAATAAATCTTTCTAGATGGATCAAATTCCCCAAGCCATACCTCGTCAGGTTATAGCCCAACCAAAGGGAGGAAAAGGAACAAAGGTCACTATACTGACCTACCATGCCAAATCACTAGTGAAGCCATAAATGATACACCAACTCAAGTGAGAGTTTGAGTATTTTGAGAAAGGAAAAGGAAAATGAAAGAAGAAAAGGGCAGCCCCTAGGGTAATAAAGAAAGTTTCCAAGGTCCAAGTAGAACTAGTTGCTCAAGAAGGAGAACAAAAGAGCCTAAACAAGCTCAATAGGAGAAAGATCAAGTGCAACTAGAGAAACAAAAAGTCCCAACACCTCAAGACTCAAAGGAAGAATCCTCCACATTAGTGTCCAAAAGATCTTGAAAAAAAGCAACAATGGTAGGTGTAAAAATGAGAAGAATAAAGAACAAGAGAAATTCCTCTTCATAGGTGCCACAAACTATGTCATAAGTCAAAGATGAGGAGGAAGGGGAAAAAATTGAATTTTTCCCTTTAAATAAGAGGACGCACTTAGCTATTGCAAATGAAGAAGAGAGGAGAAGAATCTCAACTCAGATACCTCCATCTATCACTATGGAGCCCATCCACATTGAGATCTTGAAAGATGTACAACAAAAATGGATTGAAGTAATGCAGGGAGAGTGAGCAAAAAAATTTGACCTCTCACATTTTGATATCATCCATATAGGCACCAAGATGGTAGTGGAGAAAATAAGGGATACACCCAAGAATGAGCCATTAGAAGAGAATTGGAATCAATTTCCTCCTTTACCTCAAGGAAAACAAGGCATTCCTTCTCTAACAACACAAGACATAACAATGGTAGTAGATAAGGGATCAATAGCTCCACCTCCTTTGATGATTGAAGTAGAAAGAGAGAGTCACAATAAAGAGGAAGGTGAATATGTATAGTTCCATGTCGATGAAGTATCAAAAGAAGGATATATAGAAGATGAAAGGAAATAAGTTCCTCTAGATACAGAGGCTAGGTCCTTAGCCCAACACAACAAATAAGCTCTCTCTGAAGGTCTCTCTAGACATGAGAAGACTTTGGAGAGGAGTTATAAGGGAAAGAAGACTATAGAAGAACCAATGTCTTCAATAAAATACATGTCACCAATGGGGACAACACCATCATGGCCAAAGAAGGAGGTCATGTTCCAAAAAGAGAGGCACATAGAACTTACTGAAGAGGAGGGAATGTCTGAATTAATAAAGGAAATCCAAAAACCTAAGCCATCTAAGGGTGATGATAGAGCACTTTCCTTCATAATGAAGAATTAGGGTTAGTACCTTCTAGTACAAAATTCTATTTCCCTTCCCCATGTACATATAGAGGAATTGACTCCTAAGGACTACCAAATAAAGGAGGTAATATTAGGGAAACCCATAGTGGATACAACAAATCTTTTGATCACTATAAGTCTCAAACAAGTGTTCACACATTTGGATAAGGATGAATTAGAGCTTTTGAGGCTAAGGAATTAGAATAAATTGTTTAGAGGATACTTGAATGATATGGTGGGGCTGATAGACCTAGCTAATCCCAAGATCACTCTTGGAGTTGTATTGGAAAAGAAGGAAGTAAGGCCACCAATGGATTCATTTTTGGATGCATGTTAAAAATTGCATCACAGTTTTGAGGAAAGGGAACTAAAAATAATAAAGGGTAATTTGAACCTATTCCACAACATCCACACTAACACTAAAAAAATGATTTCTATTATAAGCCAAGATTTTGTGCTAATGGATGAAGTGCATACCTGTGCCAATGATTTGCAAGCTTAGGTCTATAAAAGGGAAAAGGTACAAGATGCTAATGGAGATATACTCAACATAGGAGTTGAATAAGTTATATGATTGGATAGAAAATATATCTTTGGGGAATATATTTATGGAGGGGTTATATGAAGGAATTAAACATACTAAGAATAAGGCTCAAGAGAAAATTTTCAAAGTGGATAAGTACTACAACATCGCTAGCCTTCAATTTTTTGAAGATGAGTAAAAGAGCAAGCTTTCCTCAGTACAACCTATAGTTCAAAAATTTAGGGATACATTTGGAAATTCTTTATCAAAATATGTTGTAAGACAACCATTTAAAACTAAAAAAGTAGAACTAGATTCTAAGCTTGAGGATTTTGCAAAGACAAAAATAGAAATAAACAACTACCGACAAGCAGTAAGAAATATGTATGATAGATTAAATTTATAAGAGGCTAAAAAATTAATGAAGATAATAGAGAAATTCAAGAACAAACATCATTTTCGTATAAAGAGGAAGAAAACCAAGATGCGAGAAATTTGGCTTTGACACTTAGAAGAATTTTTTGATTTTTGGGTCCCCTTACCAAGTTGTACAGGTGTAATTTTTTCAAGGTGCACTTTTTTTAGAGGTGCACCAAGAGTTTTAAAGAATAAAAAATGTGTCGATACTTAACTATCAATTGCTATCTTTGAGCATTCCATGCATTAGAAATGCATTTTGATGGTAGCTCAACTCCAAGAGACACATAGAGAAAGCCAAACTTCTATTTCTAGAGCTCAAAGAGTTCTATATTCTTCTTATCTCCTTCTTCTATTGTTTTAACTCATGTAAAGGTTCATGCACCCATTAATCAATATAAACAAGGTTGGAGACCTACATAGCACCATTTAGAGAGTTAGCTTGTATGCAATTAACTTTTTTTCTTAATTTTTTAGCATGAGTTTGCATTAGAAGAGATCTTAATCCTAAATTAAAAGGAGGAGAGGATTTATTTGAAATACATGGATGTAATTTTTACTTGAGGCTATTATTTTGATGAAATAATATATGCTATCGATGCTCTCATTTTTAGGGTAGTAAATCTTATCAGAGTGTGTTATTTTTGTGAATGAATGTTCATGAATAATAATAGAGCTAACAGTTTTATTCCCTTTTTATAATTGTACCATATTTTAATTCTATTATTTTCTTCATTTAACAAATTTTGTTGTTGTGATGTATTAGAGAAAGGATCATCTTTGTTCTTACATAGTGGTTTGTCTTGTGTCAGTGCACTTTTCATGGGCTCACGATTTGATAAAATGTGAGACAAATTTTGGTTATTATTGAAATTCCCATTGATGATTACATCATTGGAGTTGAGGAATCATTTCTCCTAATTTCATTGGTCTCCTACCAGATCCTTTTGATAATTTAATTTGTAGACATGTTGTTACTTTGGCTTATGTCTATTATAAATTTTTATTTTATTAATTTTCTTAAAATATCTTATTACTACCTTTTTAATTTTTTTCAAAAACTTGATTAAAATAGGAATTCATATACTTGCATTCATTAGAAATTTTATTTATCATAAAATAGAAAGAACAAAACTATATCTTCCTTTGTGGCTATGTTGTATTAGCAAGGTTGTGCAAATTGGTTAGTACAAATAAAGGCCTCCTTCTGAACATACAAATTTATCTTCAATTGAGTTACCCAATAGGTTGAAAGATAGCCATTTAAAACCTTGCAGTTGGTCATTGATCAACTTTTCAAGATCGTGTAAAATGATCACTCAACACATACCATGCACCTGGTGCTTTCTTGAGGCCAAAAAGATCCTTATTCAACTTGTAAATATGATCTTCTTTTCCTTGAACATCAAAGCCTTGTGGTTGTCCCACATATACCTCTTCTTCTAAGTACCCATTCAGAAAGGTACTTTTTACATCCATGTGATGAATACTCGATTTCTTTTGAGCTACAAGAGAGATTAGCATCCTAATAGTTTCTTGTCTTGCTAAAAATAAAAAAATTTCTTCATAATAAATGCCATACATTTGAGTGAAACCTTTAGCATCCAATCTTGCCTTGCATCTTTCTATTGGTAAATTGATTGTTCTTTTCAATTTAACTCTTGAATGCCCAATATTCTTGAACAATATTTTATTACAATAATTTGGGAAATCATTACTAAGTGATTGACTTCCCTCTAAGTTCTTAGGTACAACTCCCTCAAATTTTGTGATTTGCAGTGAATCTTGTTTGTTCCTAAATCTAAATGGAGTTTGTTCTTGACTAGTGAACAAGAGAGGTAAACCGATTTAGGCCTAGACAAGAACTGACTTAGGTAAATATTTGGATCTTAAAACTAATCAAGTTTGTGAACTTACACATCTTATGAACTTCACTAGAATTAATGAAAAGCTAATGAACTCTATTTGTGAAATAACTTTTCAACTAAAAGCTTCTAACTCTAATAAGGAAGAGACTAACTTGAAGAAAAGAATAGAAAAAAACTTCTTTAAACTATCAATAATACTATTATTATCTACAACTTGCTACATTGAATAGGGGAAAAAATGTTTGTTCATTCATCAACTCAATTTAATGGAAAAAGATGTCCTAAGCTATCATAAAACAATGGAATGGTAAATAATTTACATAAATATGGTGAACTTGTCTCTAAAATATGAAGTATCTCATGCCAAAAATTAGTTGATCTTCTATTAATCTTTCAATTAGATACATATAGGATTATAAGATGATTGTTATAAAATTGGATTCAAATCAGTTCATCTTCTCAAAATTGACAAATGGTGAGGAGCCAATTTTTAGTTACAATCATTACATCAAAATATGAAAGGGAAAGATAAGAATCACTTTGCCTTCTTTCTTTTTTATGAATTTTCCCTATAGGCTTTGGCAGCAACAATGATTGGGATCAACTCCTCATGTCTATGAACATGAATATTAGAATATCTTAAGAGCCACTTGGAATGCTCTCTAGCTAGATCTTTGATGACATTCAACCACTTCTATATTTCCTCCATAGCCATGTGTATACAACTGCCAAGTTTTTGGAGTTTCGAGACTCTGCTCTAGTGATTAGAAGATTTATCTGTTAAGCTATCTAAATAATTAAAAAATTTCTTTTACATGGCAACAACTCCAACTATCCATTTTCCTTACCCATTGGCTTGGGAATCTATATGTAGACCTCTTAATAATTCATAGTCTTTGTCTTGATCTTTTTTAACTGTAGCTTCTATTTCATTCAATCCTTCTTCTACTACTAGGATCATTTCAGATTTGAATTGCATGCTTTGTAGCCATTCAAATAAGGGTTCATTTCCCTTAAGTAGAATCCTTGCCTCTATAGCTTCCTTAGCCTTCATGTGGATGATCATCTTCAATAAGGAAATGCAATCCTCACTCTTGGCTTTCTCTACTACTACGGTCACTCAATTAGTTGAGATATTATCTTTCTCTATTTCAAGCCTCAATACTACATTGTTAGTTTTCTCTATGATTGCAAGTCCCTCATAATTGAATTTTTTGCTCCACTCCCTACCAATTTGTCTAAAGTGTTTTTCTTCCTGTAACTAGGAGATGATAGTGAGAATGTTAGTGGTTGTAGGATCACTAGTGGTTGACATTCCTGAGATGCTTACCAGTGGGGTGACTAATTAACTTATAAAGTAATTGAGTTTATCAATCTTTTCCTTCATTCTGACTTTAGCTAGCTTAAGGCTTTTGAGTTATCCTTTGATCACATCATTTCTTGACTTCCATAGGCTCACCTTAGTGTGATTTCTAACTCATCTGAGATCTATAGAATTTAAGGAAAAATCCTCTATAGACGTATCTTCAATCCTCCCTTAGTGGGCTTAGCAATCTCCATAGTCAAATGCCCTATGTCAAGATCTTGTCCAAGAATTAACAAGGTCTTCTAATTCTTAAATTTACTCAATGCTGATATAGAATAGATAGCTAGAGATAAGGTTACTTTTTTGGGGACTCTATCTTCTTTCCTTTTCCTCTTTTTGTCCAATGTGTCTTCCAACCATGATTCTATACCAATCACCTTGGACACAGTCCCAAGAGTTTCTAGACTAAACGTCTTTCTTTTGACTAGAGCTAATGTCCTTTTGTCTAAAGAGAGAGGATTATTTGGGACATGGGAAATGAATTTTGAAGCTTCAGTAGCTTTCTTTGTTTTTGTAGTCTTCTTTGTAGTTTTATCAAATTTGTTAGACTCTCATTTGTTGCTTCCACCATCTCCAAGGTCCACCATTTGCACTTGGGGACTACTTGGTAGGAATAGTGTAACAGTCAAATATGGGATCAGACTACTAGGGGGTGAGAGAGCCATTGTTACTGTGTTGTCTTTCAATTCATTTGCCATCTTCTTCTCAGCCTTTGCTTCAATTCTAAATACTAGTACTAAACCATCCTAACAAGTTTTATCAAGGGGGATATTCTTGTCAAGAGGTTGGTCACCTCCACTAGCTATTTGAGCATGCCCTTGAATGACATCCAAGATTGTTCCTAAGGAACCACTTTGGGAAGAAGAGGGTGTAGCTACATTTGGAGATTCTTGGGTGGTTATACCTTTTCTCCTACTTCATTGTACCATGGTCCATTTGACCCATTTTAGTGTTCTCTTGTAGATTCTAGCCATCATCATATCTATGTCTTTCACCTCTTCTTTGTAATTTTTTGAGCTTATTGGAGTGCCCCTTAGCTTAGTCAACTAAGTGTTGCTATACATGTTCTAGCCATCATCTTCAATTCCTTCAACTTTGATGTTAAGCTTATACATCTTTACCAAGTCAACTATCAATCTGGGAAAGGCTTGATCATGACTCTTGAACTCATCTTTCTGGTCAACCCAATAGTCTTCAATGGTAGTGATGTGCTTTATCATGCTCCCTATCTATAGATAATCTTTGGCATACCTATTTGGGTCAAACATGGGCCTCAAGACTTCATACATGTCTAGCTTATATTTCTTCTCAAACACCTTCATTATATTTTTATCATTAGACCTAGTGTTGTCGCTGAAGGGTTTGACTTTCATGGGAATTTCATATCCTTTCTTCTTCAAAATCCTTCTCAATATATTGACTTGTAGGGCTTACATTATGATCTCAATCAACATGATCATGTCACTTGGATACCTTAGTAGCTTTAAGGGAAATCTGTCAAATGCTACAAGACACAAATATGAAAATGATGAGAACTAAATGAATAAAAATCAAAATTGACTAATGGTGGCCATGGGTTCTAGGCTAAATCTCCTTTGCAGGCATCAATGTAGCTCCTTGCAAATCCTCATAGTAAATGCATCATTCACCTTAACATAATCTGAATAAGTATTTTATAACTGTAGACATGGATAGAATTCATAAGATTTAACATCATCAGGGAAAGTTTTTAATCTTGTGAGGCTAGGCCATAATTTCAATAAGGGAAACATATAAATTAAGAAGGAAGACATGTAGAATGTATTATAGAACTTAGTTTCCTAGAGAGCATTGGACAGAATTCTGCTTACCTCTTGAGCTGTGTCAATGTAAATTGGGTATCCAAGAAAATTACTTGAACTAAAAAGAAATATTGCTCAATGAAATTCAAAGCCTCTACCTCACCTTTAAACCTATGCAAGAGGACCAATACATCAATAATTTTTGGGCTTGAGGTTTGTCCTAAACAAGGTTTTGGGAACTTTACTCTTATCACTCTGTGTTTTTTGGAACCAAGTCCTCATGATTTCTTTCCTCTAGATCATATTTTTAGCTAAAAACTCTTAGATGGCTCCACCAATGTCTAAATTAGAGAACTCCTCCTACTGGGAACCCAAAGGTAGTTCACCACTATTTTCCTCTCTTTTGAGATTAGTACTGTATCATCAAGTAGCACAATTTGCCTAGTTTCTGGTTGTAGCGATGAATGCATTCATAAATCAACTTAGGGGCTTGGACCACAATAGGGAAACCAACTACCTCAACTAAACTACATCTTTGGATCTTCTCAATGATGGGACAAGTTCATTTGGCTCTCAACCTTTTTTGAAAATTTTCCATGTTAAACAACCAAAGAGAAGTATCTATGAAGTTCTACAATGCAGACTTGATTCCAATTAATCCATCAAAAGCTGTGAACTTAGTTGCCATGAGTTTGGTGATAAAATTTTCAATTGAGAAAGTGAATGATATAAGAGATATGGTCATAGTTTTTTCAAAAATTATATGTATGGATAAGAAGAAACATCAAATAAAATAGGTAACTTATTCAACTATTTATCTATCTATATATGAGAGCCTCAATTCATCTGTTGATCTTCAAAATTTGTGGTACACAATTGAATTTAAGGAGATATCCATTGGATAGTAAATGTGAGAGTTCAATGGAAATCTAGAGGTGTTTTCACTATTCTGATGAAGTCAACAGCAACTTTCTATATCTCTATTACTTACTTTCTCATTTTTATTTAAGTTCTGGAAAGTTACCACTAGGGTACCCTGTTGAGGAAAATATACTAGATGATACCTTTGCTATATTTCTTTACATTTAATGATTTGATCCATTCCAATATCATCCTAACATGTAATTGATAACTTGATTTTCTTGAGAAATTAGAAAATTGTCTTCATGGGTTGAAAACATACTAACGAGAAGACATTCTAAATTTTTCTGTTGTTGCTTCTTTCCAATTCAAATCTTCAACAAATACTCTTTTGGAAGCTTGGAATGATTTTTTAAGGTGTGAATATTTTTTTAAGACTCACTAAGCATCTTTTTTTTTGCTTCAATTCATTTTGTGGAAAGTTGTCTTCAAGGGTTGAAAACTTGCTGATGAGAAGACATTTTCCATTTTTTTACCAAGGCTTAAATATTTGAGTAATAATGAATCTAAAAAATATTTGGAGATCTTAACTTGGATTAAAAGATATATTTATCTTAGAAGCCTTCACCCTTTGTACATTTTTAGTCCATATGTATCTTTGAGTGGTCAGTGTGGGAAATCACCTTCATGAGTTTGAAAATTGCTAAGGAGAAGATGATTTTTAGATTTTTGCCAACACCTATTTGTTAAAGATATTTATGCCATATGTGAAAATGGAGCATGACTAATCATTAAATGAGAAAATTCAATCTCTATCAGACTAGGTACTAACTTACTTGACTAGCATATGGTAAAATAAACTCCCACCAGGCAAGAGAGAAAGAGAATGTAAAAAGGGAAAATTTGATAGAGATCACCTAATCTCAGGGACATAGACCTAGACTCAAATATGACCTAGGATTAAAACCACTTTTCTACTAAACAATACTCATTGTTTCTAACTAGTTAGAAAACAAAAATTGGGGCAACAACTAGCTTTATCTAGGGACTTGGGCAATCCATGCCCAAGAAAGGAATCCAAGATCTCGAGTTTCACAATAAAAAAAGGTTGCTACACAACAAAACTAAAGCAAGAAAAAGAAAGGGAAACTAAAATAAGAAAATTAGAAATGGGAATTAAACGTAACTGTGATATGATATAGGGGTTGCCTATTTTCAATCTAGGACATGATAGAGCTTTAAATCTTGATCGTTGTAGGTTAGGGGAAGTACTTCACCATCTAGATATACTAGTTTAAATGAGTTATTTTTGAAAGCCTGATGAATGTTGAATGGTCCTTTCCATAGAGTATCAAACTTTCCATGCATGCCCTTTGGTGCCCTTCATTTATCCCATAGTAGTACAATATCTCTTATCATGATTTTTTGTGGTTTGGTCTTCTTATCAAATAGTTTTCTCACATGCATCTAGTATTGTGTGATATGATCTACAATTTCTTCTCTTTCCTTTTCAAGCTTTCTCAGATATAGGATCCTCTTCTCCAATCCATCTTTATAAATGTCATATTTGATTACTACCCTTAATTTTTTTGTAGCCAATTTTAGAGGTAAGGGAAGACTAGTCTCCATTTTGTAGACTAGTTGAAAAAGAGAAATTCCAATCACCTTCTTTGAGGTCACTCTATCTACCTAAAGTTCCTTGTGAATCTTCTTGTGCTAGGACCTTTGATTATTTGGTACTATCTTTTTCACAATGTTCACAAAGTTCTTGTTGCTAGATTTAGCTTGACCATTCCCTTGTGGAAAATAGTTAGAGGAGTGGCTAACTATTATGCCAAATTCAAAACTAAACATGGTGATTTTAGTGGAAAAGAAATATGCTACATTATCAATTACCAATTTAATGGGCACACCAAACCTGAGTAGTATATTTTCTTTTATGAATTCATAGACTACTTTGAAATCGGTCTTCTTTGTGGCCTTCACTTTTACCCATTTTGTGAAGTAATTTGTTGTAGTGATGATGTAGGTGTGACCAATGCTATATGTTGAATTAATAGGGCCAATGAAATCAAGACCCCATTGTTGGAAAGGGCCTTCAATTATCACAGCTCTAAAAGGTAGTGTGGCTAACTCAGGCCTACCTCTAAATATTTTACATTTTTCACATTTGGAAATCAAGTAGTAGGCATCTTTAAACATTCTAGGTCAATAATAGCATTGTTAAAGTATCTTAAAAGTAGTAAATGAGGATGAGAAATACCCACCACATGCTTCATTGTGAAACTTTTTCAACAGTCTTTCTTCTTGTTGTTTATCTACATATCTGAGGAAAGTTCCATCTATGGATCTTTTGAGAATTTTATCATCCAAAATCACATACTCAGTGGCCTTTAATTTGAGATCTCTTCTTTTCTTTTCTATGAATCACTTAGGACACTCACCATATGTTAGGAGGTATGTAATATTTTTGAACCAAGGGTCTTATAGACTCACTGCCAAAACTAATTGTTTTTCATCTTCTTCTTCAGTGTTTCCATTCTCTACTATAGCCTTGCATAAGGAAATACTTCTCACTAACTTTGTAGGCTTAATCTTGATGTCATACTCCTATGTTTTCACCACCCACATCCCTTTGGCATTTTACTATATTCCTTGTTGAGTCAACAAAATTTTCACTACTACATCATGTACATGAGCTATAGAATGGGAGTGTAGGATACAAAATCTGAAATTTTTTAATGCCTTGACTACAATAAAAGCATGTTACTTAATCTAATAATATTTAAACTTGTTGGTGTAAATATGTATTTACTAGTTACACTTACTTAAGTTTACTTAGGGTAATGTATTATTTTATTATATTACATTATTATATTATTTATTTAGTGAGACACTTATGAGTTTGCATACTTTTAATGAGTTGTCATGTTGACAACACAGAAGTAAGCAACTCTAATTCAACACATGGTGTCTACAACACTAGAGTTTGCATCATTAACTAAGTTTTCATGTACACAACATTTTTATTCACACTCCTAATCAGGCACATGGTGTCTACAACATTATTTTGCATGTTCCAACTTTGTAGGCTTATCCTCTCATCATTATACTTACTTATGTGCTTAATAGAGGATAACCTATATCTAGTGGACATGTGCCTAGTTGTATGACTTATCATGTTGTTGATTCTTATGCATTCTAGAAGCATGTTAGAGGCCTTTCTATATAGGCACTCCTAGTGTACTTTCACATTGAATCGAATACATATTGTTATTTTGATCATACTCTTTCTAGTCTACTATTGTGTTTGTGTTTGAGTTCCTTAATCTTGGGTCAATTTTTCCTTAAGGAAAATTCTTACATGGTATCAGAGCTTGGAGAATTTCTCTTCACATGGTCATTTGACACCATTCTTGCTTCAGCACCTCGAGCCAAATCTAAAGTATTGCAATTATTGGGAGCATCTTAAGCCAGAATGGACCTTGCCATTTCATCTAGAATGTCAATTTGGTAAAAATTGGCTAGAAATTTGCCTACCCTAGGCCAAAGTCAATTTTGAGGCAATATTTTTTTGCAAATTGGCACCCAAAGGCCTGATTTGCAAGGTTTAGTATGATCTTTTAGATCTGCAATTTAATTTTATTCAGATCTATTATTTAATTTCTCTATATTTCCATCACAATATTTCTACATATTTTTGGAATTTTTTTGGCCTAGTTGGCCCAATAAAGGAAAAAATTTGTACAGGTACTAGGTAGTCACACCCTGGTCCTACACTTTGTGCAGAATATTTTATTTCATACTGTATGAATTTTCCACTGTCAAGTGGCATATTCTCTATGGATTCTAGTGGTTAAAACTACCGATCAAGCTTACACCATACACCGCTAGCTTGTTTAGTTAACAATTTAGTGGCATTTCATTTAAACTCCTTTGGATCCCTACCCACTATCAATGTGGGATTTTAGATATCCCCATCGAGCCTAAATTTGAACACTAGCGATGATTTCCACCACTTTCTAGCTGCAGTTTAATTTTCTAGCATCGATGATCACTGTTTCAACTCCTAGCCCAACACTCTAGCAAACTTCACAAACCTTTGGCCACTACCACCTTTTTGGTGACTATGACATGACTCTTTGGTTCTTTTTCTAAGTAGTGACAATGTTTTTTTCCTCTACCACATGGCATTCTATGAGTGGGCCATAATAGTCGAGACCCTTCCATGTGGATAGTGAACTTTGCCACCACATGAAGACAATTCCTAGTCCAATGGTACAATCACAAATGCCACATCCTCTACACCGTCCATATAGGCCCACCATGTGTCAGAAGCAGGACCCATGCACATCATTAGACCTATTTGTATAGTCAACAAGTATATGTTAGCCACCAATCATACACTGACATGTGTCAGTTCTATATAGTCTAGTCACCATGCCAAGTTAGTAGGGAGGCTTTTTTTCTTGCATCAACATTCCATGGCATTAAATTTAACAGCCATCTAATTATCATTCCTAGGCTTTTGTAAATTGGTACAATGTCTATTTGATCATCAAATTTAAGCTCACAATTTTCTGCCTAGACCCCTCTTTAGATGCATTTTTTATTTGGCAACCTGACTTTGAGAGGCCATAACTCAATCACCCAAACTCCAAATCAGGTGTAAATTTTTTATTTTTTATTTTGTTAGAATTTCCTAAACTTTTTAATGGTGGTGTTCTTTTCTAGTTTTGGTGCAAGGATTTGTTAGAAATTGTGTTTTTTGGCCACTATACATATCCAATCTTGCTTTTTGCAACTTCAAACACTTTGTACGGGCTCATTTGGACATATTTTTAAGTTCTATTTCTTTTGAAAGTGCATTATTTTTTGTCTACTTTCCAAATCTACAATTAGATCACAAGGTTGTGTGGACAAAAATATCACTTTTAGCTTTAGGGATTTTTTTGTATTGTATTGGTTCAATTACTTTTTAGAATTGTTGTACATCTAAGCTAAATTTCTTAGTGATAGATTTGGGCCTCAAAAGGCAGTTGTAAGAAGAAAAATTAGAAGTTGACTTTGTACATTTGAAAAGTTTCCTATTGTACACGCACTACATATAAAGTGGCAAAAGCATCTTTTCTAGGGAAGTCTTTTGACTGAGTGAAAAGGAGGGGTGTATTGTGTTCTTATGTCTCTCTTTTGTGGTCTTTTAACTTTTTGTATGATGGGTTCACCTAAATGTCCACTTCTAACTTCATGCAATTATTCTACATGGAAAGATATTGCATGGAATAGATTAATGGAAAAATGTTTAAGTCTTTTGTTGATGGTACAACTCCCAAACCTGTCGATGCTACAGTACTCATTGATTGGCAAAAAATATTGAGAGGCTTTAAGAATTATCAAGAATTGTGTACATAGAGATCTCTTCTTCCACGTTTCTAGTTTCAAGGAATCCAAACTTGCATCAAAAATACTTGAAGCATTGTATGGTAAGGTGGATGAGGAAAAGGGTTTTCAGATTGAAGATGGTCTACTTCTATTGGATCCAAAGAACTTTGACAGAATTCAATATTATATCAACAAAGCCAATAAGTATAGGTCACTACTTAAAGATTGTGAAAATCCAATGAAGGATGAAAAGTTGATTCATCATATCTTGAAGAGGCTACCTTTAGAGTATGCTTCCTTTGTTTCATGTTATAATATTCACAGGTTAACCATGGGAAGTGTTTTTGAAAAGCCTACATTTGATGCATTTGTAGAAATGTTGATTTTTGAACACTCTCACTTGATAGATATGGGACTTCTCATCTCATCAAAGACCAAAGCATTGGTGGCTAGTGATGAGAACCACTAAAGTGAAAGAAGTTCTAACAACAACAAGAAAAAGTAGTAGAAGAATAAATCACAATCTAAGACACAACAATCCTCCTCATAGTAAGGAAATTCTTCTTCCAATAAGAAGGGAAGTAATGAAATGAAGGAAAAACTTTTTTGTGCATATCGCAAGATTAAGAGAATCGATGAGTTAGAAAAGCTACTCGAGAAGAACAAAATTCAAGTGCCAGGTACTTCCAAGGATTCAACTACACCCACTTCAAAGGGAAAAGGGCAAGCACTTATGACAAATACAAGTTGTTCATCAGAATGGATTCTTGACCTAGGTGCCTCCTATCATATGGGTTCTTCAAAGGGATACTTTTCTTCATTGATGTAGTCACTAGTACTGCACATCTTTGTGGGAAATGACACTAAAATGGAAGTTGAAGGGAAAGGACATGTGGAGATGGAAAATGGGTAATACAAAGACATTCTCTATGTTCCAAATCTTATCTCTAATCTCCTCTCAATTTACCAAATCACTCACCTTGGAGATGGAAATAAAATTGAGTTCCTTCTAGATTCAATGATGGTGCATAGTCTTAAAGATGATTCATTGGTTGCAGTGGGGAAAGTCAATCACGATAAGAGGCTTTATTCCTTCTCCCACATTGTTCCTAAGTCTCCTTCCCATTCCTTGTTAACTCAAAGTAATTCAAAAACTAAATTATGGCATGAAACATATGGTCATTTTACCTTTTTCTATCATCAGCAAATTTTCTCCAAAAACATGGTCAAAGGTCTACCTAACATCAAATTTTCTAAGGGTGAATGTTCATCATGTTTAGTGGATATGCATCTTGAGGAGCAGTATTATAAAGGGAAGTCTTTAAGAACACCAGTTGCTCTTTTTTTGGTTCACATGGTACTACCAAGGCCTTTTGCATTGACATTAGTTAGCTAAGGCCACTACATCCTTACTTTTGTTGATGACTTTTCACACTTCACATGGGTCTACTTCCTTCATCACAAGAATGAAGTGTTCAACACACTTCAAGCCTTCAAGATTCATGTTGAATAGAAATCAAGGAAAGCCATCAAAGATCTAAGGATGGGCAATGAAAGAAGATACATGGACATAAGACTTAAAGACATTTTCAAACTTGAGGGAATAGATCTTTAGAATCCACTAGCATCCAGTCCACACAAGATAGATGGTGTAGCTATGAGGATTAGAACTCTTAAGTCCATGGCAAGTTGCATGATAAAATCAAAGTCTCTTGATCCTACACTAGAATTTGGAGCTATAAGTAGCCCATTCACATACTTAATAGGTCTCCTCATAATGCCTTAGATGGTAAGACTCCTTGTGAGGCATGGTGTGGCAGAAAACTAGTTGTGAGTCGCTTTAGAGTCTTTGGTTATCCAACATGGGCAAAAATATCTTCCAAGAGATGTAAGGCACCACCACCTAGGCCATGTACTTTCATCAATTATGAAGATGGTGTAAAGGCATACAAATTTATGGATCCAAAGACACATGAGATCTTTATAGAGAAGGATGTTCACTTTGAGGAAACTTCACCCAATTTATCCTCTAATCCTCTCCACATATCATACACCTTGGAAACTAATAGTGACACCAGTGATAGTGCTTCAAAAAATTCAAATATGTGGGGTTCTATCGACAGTTGTAGTGAGAGGTCACAACATCAGTATTGTCCACATCCATATATTGCCATAGTGATAGGTCTAGCATAGCAAGGTATACCTTGTCTTCTATCTTCAACAACAAGGGATGACTACATAGTAGACATTTCAGGTTTTCTTATGGAGTCATACATAGTGGACTTGGGAGACATCCTTGATGATTTAAATCTTCTCTTTGATGAAGATGGTCCTTCTACAGTTGTTGTGAGGTCTCACTCTAATCCTCATGTCCATTCTCTACATGATCAATCTTCACAGGTTGATGTGATTATGGATCCTTATGAGAAACAGTTGTTGGAAGTCTCTTTATCAATTGAGGAGACTATTGGTTCTTTGAAACAAGTTTTACCTACATCCTTTCTAGATCTAAATTCATTCATTTTAGTAGTATTGGAAGGGGCAACCATCAACATTGGCATAGGGACACTCCAATAGATTTTAGGGCCACCATACATCTTTGGGAGTGTACCTTCACCATTGTTTCTTCCAAAGGGGAGGAACATTATTCAACATTCATGGACTAGCTTCTACCTTGGAGCAGCTTTCATTGATCAACATTCCTCATTGTGGGTGGGGGGGGGGGGGGGGAGACTACCTTGTCTCTCTTCCTCTTCTTTTTCATGGGAGGAACCTTTTCCTCTTATGGGATTTTTTTCTTCTCATTCTTAAGTATTGTATATACTTGATGTATGTCATAATGGGGGGTCTTGATTACTCCATCTATCCATGCATCTTGTCTTTTCATCTCTCTTTTTGGGGGATCATTTTTCCCATGAGGTTTTCCCTCCTCTACTTTATGAGAGATTGCATTTCATTATGTAAATGGGTACATAATATAGCATGGTAGCTGGGACCCATTATTTATTTCATCATATTTTTCATAAGCTTAAGGGAACTCCCCTACGTTGCACTTAAGAGGGGGTGTTGGTGTAAATATGTATTTACTATTTACACTTACTTAAGTTTACTTAGGTCAATGCATTATTTTATTATTAATTTAGTGGGACACTTAGGAGTTTGCATACTTTTATGAGTTGTCATGTTGAAAACATGAAAGTAAGCAACTCTAATTCAGCACATGGTGTCTACAACACTGGAGTTTGCATCATTAATTGAGTTTTCATGTAGACCACATATTTATTCGCATCCCTAATTTAGCACATGGTGTCTACAACATTATTTTATGTTCTACACCTTTGTAGGCTTATCCTCTCATCATCGCACTTACTTCTATGCTTAATGGAGGATAACCCATATCTATTGGACATGTGCCTAGTTGTATAACTTATCATGTTGTTGATTCTTATGTATTCTAGAAGCATTCTAGAGGCCTTTATATATAGGCACTCCTAGTGCACTTTCATGTTGAATCAATACATATTGTTACTCTGATCATACTCTTTCTGGTCTACTGTTGCACTTGTGTTTGAGTTCCTTGATCTTGGATGAATTTTTCCATAAGGAAAATTCTTACATAAATCATGATTTTTTAGGGGCATACTCATGAAGGCAATAGGATCTTGTATTACTTCTTTATTTTCCTCCATAAGGATACCTGACAAGGTGTGTTCAAAAGCATAACAATAGATCATAAATTCTAGTTTGTAGTCGAGGTGACATAGGACTAGAGCATTAGCAATGGTGGCCCTTATACTTTGAAAGGCTTGTTTTCTAGAATCATTTCATTTAAAGCTTGAATTTCCTTTCATCGCGTCTACAATGCACTTAGTGGTTTAAAAAAAATCAGATATGAACCTTCTAAGAAAATTAAATTGCCCAAAAAATGACTTAAATCCCACCTTGCCCATAGGTAGATTGATTCTTCAAATGGCCTCAACTCTTTTAGGATCAATTCAGATACCTTACTATGATACTATATGACCAAGTAATTTTCCTTCTGTTATGCAAAAAATAGACTTCTTAGGATTCAAAGAGATTCCATTTTCTTAGCATCTTTGTAATACCTTCTTCAGATCTTCTATTTGATTTTTTCTCTTCTTTGAGAATATAGTAAGGTCATCCAAGTATATAATGATGATTCTATCTTTTAAGTCTACAAAAATTTTATTCATACACCTCTAAAAAGTGGTACCAGCATTGATAATACTGAATGGCATTCTATGATATGTGAATGTACCCTAAGGAGTGGTTAAATTTGTCTTATGTTGATCTTTCTCTCCCACTTCAATCTGGTTGTATCATGAGAAGACATCAACTATGGACATCATTTTAGCTCTTCCTACTATTTTTAGTAGATAATCCATGTGAGGGAGGGCATAATTATCCTTCAAAGATGCATGGTTTAGATTTCTAAAATCTATGTAGATCCTTATCTCTCCAGTCTTCTTTTTTACTAGTACTATATTTGCTATCCACATAGAGTGATGAATAGAGTAAATGATTCTAGCCTTAAGCATCTTTTTTGACCTCCCAAAATATGGCATCTACTACCTTCGGATTATAGTTCCTCCACTTTTTTTAGAAAGTAGTTGCATCAAGTTTCAAGAGGATCTAGTGTTTTACTTTCCTGCCTCTGTAACTTTTAAAATCATCATAGCTCCAGGAAAATGCATCTTGATGTTCTATGAAAAGTTTCTCAGCAACCTCCTTTTCCTCAAGTTATAAACATTTTTGGATGTTGATCATTATGGTACTTTGCATGTCTCCAATGTTTACCCCCTTATACTCACTAGTAGTAGGCCCCTTTTCTACCATTTTTACTTTAATGTAAGTATCATGCCTATTAAACAACCTTTCTAATGACACCAAGTATGGAAAATGATATTATCTTGTAGTTGTATTACATCAGTCCTTTCTTCTTTTGGCTTTTTGTGAGGCTCTTCTTGGTTGGTTTCATTAGGATGACTTTCTCAAATAGTTCTAGAATCTTCTAGAAATAACTGCAAACTTTTGTCATCTTTGAACACTTTCCATGCTTCTACATTGTCAGGGATGGAAGGTCTATACACAATTTCTACTTGATAAGTTTTGTTCTTGATTTTTGGATGAGGAAGTAGTAGGGAGGTAGAAACAACTAGTGAATCCTCCTTAGAATTCATTTCCTTGGGATTGATTTAATTGAGAATGCGTCGAGCTCTTAGATTTCATCCCAAACCCCATTTCTATAATTTTTCAATTTATGATTCCTTATAGATTATTGTAACTTTATTTGTTGCATGAAAAGCTCTGCTCACCCCAAGATTTTAGTATTTTTATTGATTTTTCCTTTGCAGCTATTATCCCAAGTAATAGGGCCTCATATTCTACCATGTTATTTGTTTTTCTAAAATATAACTTGAACACTAGGGGTTCAAGTTCTCCTTAGGGTTATATCAACACCACCCCTATATTGGAGTTGGGTGTGGAACAACTTGCATCAAATTCTAGTGTCTAAATCAAGGATGATTCTCCTTCTTTAGTAAGAATTTGATCCTCTTGCTCTTCAAATTTTTGGTTACTTGAGACATCTTTAGTGAACAACATATAGTTACTAAATTCTAATTCTTGGTAGAGAATTTGAGCTTTGGGGTCATCTAAATTTAAAATAATAAACCTAGCTTTCTCCTAAGGTTCTAACTTAAACTTCTTGCTTCCTATGGGTATGATAGCCTAAGACCAATCTAGTTTTATTTCTCCTCCTAGGTCTCTATAGAAACTTCTACTTTGAAGCAATCTGTAGCTAGCTAGAATATCTACAACTAGGATAGTCATCAGTAATTTATTTTTTGGATCGGAGGCTAGCACTAGTTGAGAATCTTTGATTTTCCCAAGTAGGGGGACCTATTTTTCATCCATAGAATAATATTTTCCATGCACTTTACTAAGAGTGAGGCCTAGAGCTTTAGCTATAGGGTAAGGCATTACATTGTTTGACATACCCAAATTGATTATACAATTTCTCATCTTGGACCCATTAATATATAATTATATGTAGAATGGATTGGATTTCTATCCAAGGAATTTTTCTAGGACTATAGACTCTTCTTGATCAAAATGGTTAGATGTTAATGAATCATCTTCCTTTTTAGTGGTTACAATATGGTTCAAGAGCAGACTATCTCCTTTGTAGTGTTCTATTAATCTTTTTAACTTGAAAGGATGAGATTTCAAATATTCTATTGGGGAAATTTTATTTTTGGAGTCCATAAAAAATTGGATAAAATCAAAAGGATTTTTTTCCTTACCCAATTGAGAGGTTGTGGCTCCTTGATCAATACGACTGGTACCTAAAACAGATGCATTGCCACTTCTTGGGCTCTGAATGGGAAACTAATTTTTTTGTTTTTGGCTTCTAATCAAAACCATGTATAAAGTTCCATCAATTGTTGTGTAATATTCACCTTGTCTCCCAAAATCTGACTCATATTCTAAAATAAATTTCTAGAGTCACCATTTAAGTACAAATCTGACTGAAATCCAAAAGTTGTGACATTCAACTTGTTGGTAGACAGCAATTGCATCATATGGGCCGTTTCAAGACAACTTTCATTATCATGATCTATTGTTAAGTGGAAAAAAAACATGTTTTCCTTCTTAGGTGTAACTTCTATAGCTAACCTCTTTGGTGGAATGGTAAGTTGTGGAAACTTCTCATCAATATTCCTTCTCATTTAACTTTGGTAATTCTCTTGGTAAGGATTGTTGAATACAAGAAGTTATCTCTTCATAGCAACAAGTTCATTTGACAATTTTTGCAATGTCTAATCTAATGAAGTAGTATTACTAGAACTCCCTTTGGTTTGGAGCTCTTTTTTTTATTTTCCAAAGGTAATTAAGTCATCCTCTAGTTTCACTACTTTCTTTTAAGCATCCACCAAGTTTGTGTGATGGGATCTCCTTCAGTCATAGTTAATATCTGGTGGCACCAAGCTTATGAAAAAAAAATTTAGATTACTTTTAGTAGGTATATCATCCATAGGGATTCTACTATTAATATTACTAGAAAAAAAATCTAGGTCATACTTATGGTGGGTTTCTTTTTTATAGATGTCAATTGTGTTAGCAAGACGTGTTCATCTTCTATAATATTAAATCTTGTTTCAAATGGCATTCTCATTGTATCCTAGTCTTTGATTGAGGCATAAACTAGATGACAAAACCAATCTATTATATCCTTTATTAGAGTTTCTATGTAGTGCCTGCCCCTAGTTCGCATTTTGTTATCGTTGTTGAACTCTTTTGGAGCTAGTTTTATGTTGATGTTTAGCAGCATTGTTTTGAGATTATCAGATATTGTGCTATGCATTCAGTTTATTATGTGATGAGGCTACTTAGATTTTGCATTTCATGTATGCATGATGATTACTACATTGCTTTAAGTTATTAATGATTATTAGTAAGATGATTTTATTATCATATGGATACTTACCCCATACTTGCATGTGTATGGTGTGAGTGTTTACTTTGCGTGTTTGCTTTTGTATGGCATGTCTAATGTGGTTCAGGAAGGGAGTCGTAGTCACCTGCTAGTTGGGATCTACACGATGCACCACTTCCTGCCATTGCATGTTTAGTTTAGTATATATTGTGCTTATACATGCATGGTTTTTATGCAGGTTGTAGGTACCGGGTATCGACTTCCCTGAATTGTCAGGATGAGCGTACCCTATCACATTATCTCAATGATAAGAGAGGGGAGATAAATTCTCAAGTCCAAATCCCAACCCGTTTAAGCCATTTGTTCTAATTGGAAAATTAGGACAAGTATCCGAGTTGAGTACCCTCCGAATATGTTGGATGACGTAATTCGTGATTTAAACCTTTGGTTTGATTTTATATGTATTTTGGTTGTGATGAGTTTTCATATTTCTACCTTATGAGTATTTGATGTATTTTCTATTAATTAAGCCTAATTAACAGATTTAATTAATGATTTAATTAAATGGAAAATTAATATGGTATTTTAATATTTATTTTATTTAATTAATTGGGAAATTAATTAAATAAAATAATTAAATTTTAAAATAAAAGTTAAAAGTTTAAATTTGGAATGTGACTATTTATTTTAATAATAATATATTTGGAGTTCATTTTTAAATAAATGACTAAATAATATTATTAAACCTAATAAATATTTTAGCAATTAAGTTTTGAAAATGAAATTTAAAAGTGGAAGATATATTTAAATTAATAAAAGATTCTAAATCTCATGTGATTAAAATATAAATATATTAAGATTGAAAAGTGGAATTATTAAAGTTAGTGCATGAGATTTAATAAATAAATTAATTAAATTGGGAAGAGTAAATTAAATATTATATTAATTAATGTATATTATTTTAATATCTTCTCACATAGGAGTTTGCAAATTCTTGGGAGTTGTCGTGTAGACAACACAGGAGTTTGCACTCTAAGAATGCAGAAGTTGTCTACATTTAGGAGTTAGCATTTTTATTTGAGCACATGGTGTCTACAACCTTAAGACTTATCTAGAAGGTTGGAGAAGGCTCATGCTTGGTTGTCATGCTTATCTTCTAACTGTTTCTAGAGACATTCTAGATGCATCTTAGAGGCCTTTAAATAGAGGCTCTCCTAGTGTGTTTTGACAAGCTTAAGGGAAGCCTTATGGAAGCTTCAAAGCTTACATGCATTGGAGAAGTTCATATGCTCCTATATTTTCTACATGCTTCTATGTTCCTTCTAGCTCTTCTAGTCACTTGGAGGATTCGATTGGCTTGGATCTTGGAGGGATTGCGAATGATTGGAGATGGAAGGGATTTTTATATGGACTTCTGAGACATGGCGGATTAGCATCAATGTCCAGGTGCACTCGTGATATTCACATATTCTCTTTGCACCATTTCTCTTCCTGTCTTCATCATGTTTGTTATATGTGTTTGATTATATTCCATGAATGAATTTGAAATTTGGAATTGGAATCTAGATATGTTCTTGGTTGAGTAGAAAACATTAGAAAACCCCAGATTCAACTTAGGAAAGAAATTAGCTCTAAACGGGTTTGAGTTCGAATTAGAATTAAATTGAGAAAGGTGATTTCAAATCTATAGTTAAACCTATTGGAATGAGTTAATGGATATGTTTAGAAAGCAATTACGTAAAAGGAAAAATACTTAATTAGAAAAGTCCTTTAAATCTAAGTATGCATTTTCTTTTGTAAATCTGCATATATATATATATATATATATATATATATGTATGTATGTATGTATGTATGTATGTATGTATGTATGTATGTATGTATGTATGAATGTATGTATGTATGTATGTATGTATGTATGTATTTTAAATACAATAATGGTTGATAATGAATTTTGTATAAATATATATATGAATATATATATATATACATATACGTACATATATGTAAATACATATATATACATATATTCATATATGTATATATTTGAGATACTTTATTTACAATTCAAATTTTTATAAACCAAACTAAAAAGAAGGAAAAATGTTTAATCAAAATCGTTATACATATACGAATGGGGGAGGGACGAACCCATACCCCCCCCCTCTCTGTCGCCACACGTCTGCAGTACCATGGTCGTAGGGTACCTGCGGTACTTGCGACAGACTTCTTAACTACCACACTGCCTTTTGTTTAGGGTTGTGGATTTAAAAAGCCCTTGCATGGTTTGTTTGAGGTGGCAGCGACAATAGTCGCAGAGTTGGTACCCACGCCAATCGAAGGACATGCGGGGTACAGCGGCAATGTTGTAATATATGCAACATTTTATAAATGGCTTTTCAAATCGAATTTTAATTCGATTTTTATGATAATTTAATATATACTTATATATATATTAATAATTGTAGTATATGAATTATTAGTATATATATATATATACATAATGTGAACAAGATTTTAAATATGTAAGATTTTAAATAAATAATATAGTTTTAAATTAATCTAAATATTTAACTAGAATTTATTCTAATAAAGGTCACTAAGAAAATATAATGGAGATGAATTCATGAATGAAATTGAATTGGCAATTATTATATTATTAAAGATTATTTTAGATAAATGAATTGCCTATGAGGTACATGAAGGAAATTATAGATTATTTATTTGAGTATTTATCTTAATGACTCATCTATTGGAAACATTGTGATTGTTAGTAAAGTAATGAAGAATCTATCATCATAGATTGGTATTAGCTATTAAGTTATTATCAACTCAATTGTTAATGAAATAGAGTATAGATTATTATCATTGATACGAGTATGTTAAGAAGATATTGGTATCATGATTGTGGTCATTATGAATAAGATTTCATTATTACTATTAGTATTATTGAAATATCAATATTTGTATTGAAGTTGACTTTCTACGAACAAACTACTATAGGTCAACTGGTATTCTTAGGTTGATGGTATGGTTGTGGAATTATTAATTAAATCAATTAACTAGAGTTGATTGGATTTAATTAATAATCATGTAATAGAGAATTAACTAATATAATTATTTTTAATATTATAACTATGATATTAAATAATTAAGTTGTGCCATAGAGCCTTATTTGAAAGATTAATGATAAATACAAATTCGTCAAGATAATGTTGGTATTCTTTGAAAGATGACGAATGCGGTCATATGGAATTATTATTAAGATTTTCAATATAGCTTGTTATTAAATATTAACAAATTATTATTATTGAACTTATTAGTTAATTTATATTCATTGGGTTGATGGTTTGAAATTATTTATTAAATCGATTAACTAGAGCTAATTGGATTTAATACTTAAGTTATGTAATGGAGATTTAATTAATATAAATCTTTTGACGAGATTGTAAATTATCTATATTGAGGTTCACAAGTCTTATGACTTGAATTATGATTTTAGATATTATATGATTGTCAATGATGATAACGATTGAATTAAAGGCTTAAGTTTTAATATTATTTAATTATGTCTTTATTAAGAATTATTAGAATGATAATAGGTCATAGATGGTGTGCCTATGTTAATTGATGGATCTAATTGATCATTCTAATTAAGTTAAGATATCTTAATTGAAGAATGATAATTGGCTCTCTTATAATTTAACGATTAATGATCCTTGATTTATGTGAAAAGTTGAAGTAACATTATAGGAAAGTTAATCAATTAGAATATGGATCATAGTTAAATAAAGAGAACAAGTTGATTAAGGGTCAATGATGATCAGTTTAGTGAATAATTATCCTTAAGATATTCTTGGAATGTAATTCTTATTAATAGAAGGATAATGCTATCCGGGAACAAATGGGTTGACTTGTAGGTCAAAAAATGAAACTTAGAAATTTGAAGTAAACTTGAAAATGGAACTGAAATCCTTACAATTGAAAATGGAAAATGAAACTCTACACTTGATTCAACCATAAGATATTAGCAAAACCAAAACATGTGTTTTCATCGTGTTTTCTATATGCTTCTTGTTTTGGGTTTTGGGTTGACTAGTGATGACCGGTCCTAGGTTGTTACCAGAGGCTCGACGGTTATGAGATGTGTTGGCATCTTGATCTTATTTGGTCTCGATCTTTATAAGCCCAACCATGGTTATGTGATTGTATGCTCTATGAAATGTTTGCATTTGTTCATAATTTTTCATGTGTGAAGCTGAGATGTATGTGTTTGAGACACCTGAGCTAATCATTTTTGAGTCATCGATCAGTTATCCTTGGATTACTTTCTAGTCACCATGATGGGACTGAAATGTGGATTTATTTCTTGATGATGTCATGTTGTGACATGTTTGACTCAACCATTTTGGAGTCTTCGATCAGTATGATTTGGAGATATTCTTGGTTTCTTATTGAGAACCAATGGATGTGATGATTTATTTTGGTTATGGAGAACCAATGGATACTTATGATTATCAGTGATGCCTTGACTTGCCAATAGAGAACTGTTGTGGTCATGATTTTCTATGGATGTTGCTCATGGAGATTTGATGCTTTTATGCATATTTGATAATTTTATTATGGATATTTGATGATTCTTTTTATGGATTATCTTTTGGATTTTCTTTACAGTCGCTTGTACAGGACTGTGGTGATTTTATGATTCCATGAGCATTAGGGTAGGTAATCTACTTGTAGTGTCAGGAAGTGGCTTGCAATGGGGGTCGGGGCCCTAAGTGGCTGCCAGGATAACTCATTGTAAGTTTGGTTAATAAGTGATAACATTTACACACTAAATGGGGATTAAATGAACCTAAAAAGATAATTGTTTTGGATCTTCTCGCCCATGCCTTGAGCGCTCGTACAGGCTAGGATGGGAGTAGTGAGATGCATGGTTGGGACCTTGCATTCCATAGTATGCCTCGTCAGTATGAGAGGATACTAGTGGCCGCATGAGATCTGTATGGACCCGTGGACTTTAGCTAACTGCCAGGGTAACTTGTAGGAAATAAATGCGATGACACTTTCCCGCTTACAGAGTAGGTTTCCTACATGTCATTATGTGCCTCTGGGAATTAGATGTCGGTTTTGTGTGTGTTGGAACCTATGAGGTAGTGTACTTTTAGGATTCTTGAATTTAAAGAGATTTATGCTTTGTGGCTTTCATATCCTATTTGGGACTTGAGATTATCTCCTCAGCACGGTGGGAGTGGACCACTTAGGTACCACGCGGTCGGGTGGTAGTGTATTTTCCACTCTTATCATTTGAGATCCATCTGAGACACCGTGGCTAGAGTATTATTGGTTGGTATTTATCTTCATTCTGTTCTTGGATCATTATGGTAGATGATATACCTTATGATGGATGTATTTACTGGTATGTTCCTTACATTGATGATTTACATATGTTAGATGATGATATCTTATGTTTTACTTTGTATGTTAGTAGGATGTTTTAGGAGTGACATTCCTACTATGTTAATACTGATGATCTCTTTGGTGCTTTGGAATGTTATGCATGGAGGGATGGCTAGGATCCGTGATGGTCTAATGATGCTATTTATGATCGGGAGGAACCGTGCATTTAGTTAGTTATGTTTGTGATATATGGTTATCTTTTATGATGGATGTTTATATCTTTATGATGATGATGTATCATGTATGGTTTATGGTTTCATTTACTTTAATTGAATCATGGATTAATATTGGATGATGACGTACTTTATTCACATGGATGTTTATTCTTTTAAGCTTTTCATACCTTGTAACATGTATAGTGAATGATTGAGCAATCTAAAATGTACACTTGTATATGGTTTTAAGAACATTAGAAGTATCCTTGTTATTTCATTGTTAAGGATATAGTGTTAGATGAATAAGTTATGATTAGAAGTAATTCAACGTTAAGGGGTCTTTAAAGAATGTAATATGTTATGTTATATTATGTTTACTTTTAGTTGGATGTTACTATTGATTCTTCAAGTGTTGTGTATGGTTTTACTTTGTTGTTTCAAAAAAAAAATTTGTTTGGTAAGCTTGTGAAATTCTTTGGATCCCTTGGCGGGGCATTACATTTGGTATCAGAGCCCAAGTTTCAACATTGGGAGCTCTGGGTATATTTGAATGCCACTAGTTGTTAACTAGTTGAGCAAAATGAAAACTTTGAACTATCATGTCAATCTCTTTCAAACTGAAAACTTGAAACTAGGTGAACTGAATCCAAACTTGAAAACTATTACTTGCATATTTTTCATGCTTAACACTTAGCTTTCAAAACTGAAAGTTCTACTTAAACCTAAACATGGGTAAAATTGAAAATTGAAACTCATTCTAGTTGCAAAATATGTATCTTTTCATCTATGTTGTAAGGTAATATGCCTTTGATTATTTTTGTGCGCATTAAGTTGCTCTTCTTTAGAACATATTAGGGGATCTATTTCAGTAGTTGTTAAAAGAATGATGTTGGATCAATATGGTTTTTGGTTTACCATTAAACAAGAATCATATTACTCTAAGGGTGTTGTAATATCCTCAGTGGAATCATGTTTCCCTATAGGGAGAAAGGGTTCAATGGGACTCGCAAAGTGAGTATCTTAGTTTTTCATTCTTGTTGGCTTCTAGGAGTAAGCCTAATCCTAGGGTGGGTGGATGTAGTCCTTGCCCCTAGTTCGCATTTTGTTATCATTGTTGAACTCTTTTGGAGCTAGTTTTATGTTGATGTTTAGCGGCATTGTTTTGAGATTATCAGATATTGTGCTATGGATTCAGTTTATTATGTGATGAGGTTACTTAGATTTTGCATTTCATGTATGCATGATGATTACTACATTTCTTTCAATTATTAATGATGATTAGTAAGATGATTTTATTATCATATGGATACTTACCCCATACTTGCATGTGTATGGTGTGCGTGTTTGCTTTGCGTGTTTGCTTTTGTATGGCGTGTCTCATGTGGTTAAGGAAGGGAGTCGTAGTCACCTACTAGTTGGGATCTACACGATGCACCACTTCTTGCCATTGCATGTTTAGTTTAGTATATATTGTGCTTGTACATGCATGGTTTTTATGCAGGTTGCAGGTGCCAGGTATCGACTTCCCTGAATTGTCAGGATGAGCGTACCCTATCACATTATCTCAATGATAAGAGAGGGGAGATAAATTCTCAAGTACAAATCCCAACCCCTTTAAGCCATTTTTTCTAATTGGAAAATTAGGACAAGTATCCGAGTTGAGTACCCTCCGAATATGTTGGATGACGTAATTCATGATTTATACCTTTGGTTTGATTTTATATGTATTTTGGTTGTGATGAGTTTTCATATTTCTACCTTATGAGTATTTGATGTATTTTCTATTAATTAAGCCTAATTAAAAGATTTAATTAATGGTTTAATTAAATGGAAAATTAATATGGTATTTTAACATTTATTTTTTTTAATTAATTGGGAAATTAATTAAATAAAATAATTAAATTTTAAAATAAAAGTTAAAATTTTAAATTTGGAATGTGACAATATTTATTTTAATAATAATATATTTGGAGTTCATTTTTATATAAATGACTAAATAATATTATTAAAGCTAATAAATATTTTAGCAATTAAGTTTTGAAAATGAAATTTAAAAGTGGAAGGTATATTTAAATTAATAAAAGATTCTAAATCTCATGTGATTAAAATATAAATATATTAAGATTGAAAAGTGGAATTATTAAAGTTAGTGCATGAGATTTAATAAATTAATTAATTAAATTGGGAAGAGTAAATTAAATATTATATTAATTAATGTGTATTATTTTAATTTTTCTCACATAGGAGTTTGCAAAATGTCGGGAGTTGTCGTGTAGACAACACAGGAGTTTGCACTCTAAGAATGCACAAGTTGTCTACATTTAGGAGTTAGCATTTTTATTGGAGCACATGGTGTCTACAACCTTAAGACTTATCTAGAAGGTTGGAGAAGGCTCATGCTTGGTTGTCATGCTTATCTTCTAACTGTTTCTAGAGACATTCTAGATGCATCTTAGAGGCCTTTAAATAGAGGCTCTCCTAGTGTGTTTTGACAAGCTTAAGGGAAGCCTTATGGAAGCTTACATGCATTGGAGAAGTTCATATGCTCATATATTTTCTACATGCTTCTATGTTTCTTCTAGCTCTTCTAGTCACTTGGAGGATTCAATTGGCTGGATCTTGGAGAGATTGCGAATGATTAGAGATGGAAGGGATTTTTATATGGACTTCTAAGACATGGCGGATTAGCATCAATGTCCAGGTGCATTCGTGATATTCACATATTCTCTTTGCACCATTTCTCTTCCTGTCTTCATCATGTTTGTTATATGTGTTTGATTATATTCCATGAATGAATTTGAAATTTGGAATTGGAATCTAGATATGTTACTGGTTGAGTAGAAAACATTAGAAAACCTTGGATCCAATTTAGGAAAGAAATTAGTTCTAAACAAGTTTGAGTTCGAATTAGAATTAAATTGAGAAAGGTGATTTCAAATCTATAGTTAAACCTATTGGAATGAGTTAATGGATATTTTTAGAAAACAATTACTTAAAAGGAAAAATACTTAATTAGAAAAGTCCTTTAAATCTAAGTATGCATTTTCTTTTGTAAATCTGCATATATATATATATATATATATATATATATGTATGTATGTATTTTAAATACAATAATGGTTGATAACAAATTTTGTATAAATATATATATGAATATATATATATATATATATATATATATATATACATACATATATGTAAATACATATATATACATATATTCATATATGTATATATTTGAGATACTTTATTTACAATTCAAATTTGTATAAACTGAATTAAAAAGAAGGAAAAATGTTTAATCAAAATCGTTATACATATACGAATGGGGGAGGGACGAACCCATACTCCCCCTCTCTGTCGCCACACATCTACGGTACCGTGGTCGCAGGGTACCTGCGGTACCCGCGACAGACTTCTTAACTATCACACTGCCTTTTGTTTAGGGTTGCGGCTTTAAAAATCCCTTGCATGATTTGTTTGAGGTGGCAGCGACAATAGTCGCAGAGTTGGTACCCGCGCCAATCGAAGGACAAGCGGGGTATAGCGGCAATGTTGTAATATATGCAACATTTTATAAATGGCTTTTCAAATCGAATTTTAATTCAATTTTTATGATAATTTAATATATACGTATATATATATATATATAATTGTAGTATATGAATTATTAGTATATATATATATATACATACATAATGTGAACAAGATTTTAAATATGTATGATTTCAAATAAATAATATAGTTTTAAATTAATCTAAATATTTAACTAGAATTTATTCTAATTAAGGTCACTAAGAAAATATAATGGAGATGAATTCATGAATGAAATTGAATTGGCAATTATTATATTATTAAAGATTATTTTAGATAAATGAATTGCCTATGAGGTACATGAAGGAAATTATAGATTATTTATTTGAGTATTTATCTTAATGACTCGTCTATTGGAAACATTGTGATTGTTAGTAAAGTAATGAAGAATCTATCATCATAGATTGGTATTAGCTATTAAGTTATTATCACCTCAATTGTTAATGAAATAGACTATAGATGATTATCATTGATACGAGTATGTTAAGAAGATATTGGTATGATGATTGTGGTCATTATGAATAAGATTTCATTATTACTATTAGTATTATTGAGATATCAATATTTGTATTGAAGTTGACTTTCTACGAACAAACTACTATAGGTCAACTAGTATTCTTAGGTTGATGGTATGGTTGTGGAATTATTAATTAAATCAATTAACTAGAGTTGATTGGATTTAATTAATAATCATGTAATAGAGAATTAACTAATATAATTCTTTTTAATATTATAACTATGATATTAAATAATTAAGTTGTACGATAGAGTCTTATTTGAAAGATTAATGATAAATACAAATTCGTCAAGATAATGTTGGTATTCTTTGATAGCTGACGAATGCGGTCATATGGAATTATTATTAAGATTTTCAATATAGCTTGTTATTAAATATTAACAAGTTATTATTATTGAACTTATTAGTTAATTAATTTTCATTGGGTTGATGGTTTGAAATTATTTATTAAATCGATTAACTAGAGCTAATTGGATTTAATACTTAAGTTATGTAATGGATATTTAATTAATATAAATCTTTTGACAAGATTGTAAATTATCTATATTGAGGTTGACAAGTCTTATGACTTGAATTATGATTTTAGATATTATATGATTGTCAATGATGATAATGATTGAATTAAAGGCTTAAGTTTTACTATTATTTAATTAAGTCTTTATTAAGAATTATTAGAATGATAATAGGTCATAGATGGTGTGCCTATGTTAATTGATGGATCTAATTGATCATTCTAATTAAGTTAAGATATCTTAATTGAAGAATGATAATTGGCTCTCTTATAATTTAATGATTAATGATCCTTGATTTATGTGAAAAGTTGAAGTAACATTATAGGAAAGTTAATCAATTAGAATATGGATCATAGTTAAATAAAGAGAACAAGTTGATTAAGGGTCAATGATGATCAGTTTAGTGAATAATTATCCCTAAGATATTCTTGGAATGTAATTCTTATTAATAGAAGGATAATGCTATCCAGGAACAAATGGGTTGACTTGTAGGTCAAAAAATGAAACTTAGACATTTGAAGTATACTTGAAAATGGAACTAAAATCCTTACAATTGAAAATGGAAAATGAAACTCTACACTTGATTCAACCATAAGATATTAGCAAAACCAAAACATGTGTTTGCATCGTGTTTTCTATATGCTTCTTGTTTTGGGTTTTGGGTTGACTAGTGATGACCGGTCCTAGGTTGTTACCAGAGGCTCGGCGGTTATGAGATGTGTTGGCATGTTGATCTTATTTGGCCTCGATCTTTATAAGCCTAACCATGGTTATGTGATCGTATGCTCTATGAAATGTTTGTATTTGTTCATCAATCTTCATGTGTGAAGCTGAGATGTATGTGTTTGAGACACCTGAGCTAATCACTTTTGATTCATTGATTAGTTATCCTTGGATTACTTTATAGTCACCATGATGGGACTGAAATGTGAATTTATTTCTTGATGATGTAATTTTGTGACATGTTTGACTCAACCATTTTGGAGTCTTCGATCAGTATGATTTGGAGATATTCTTGGTTGCTTGTTGAGAACCAATGGATGTGATGATTTATTTTGGTTATGGAGAACCAATGGATACTTATGATTATCAGTGATGCCTAGAGTTGCCAATAGAGAACTTTTGTGGTCATGATTTTCTATGGATGTTGCTCATGGAGATTTGATGCTTTTATGCATATTTGATAATTTTATTATGGATATTTGATGATTATTTTGCGGATATTTGATGATTCTTTTTAGGGATTATCTTTTGGATTTTCTTTACAGTCGCTTGTAGAGGACTGTGGTGATTTTTTGATTCCATGAGCATTAGGGTAGGTAATCTACTTGTAGTGTCGGGAAGTGGCTTACAATGGGGGCCGGGGCCCTAAGTGGCTGTCAGGATAACTCATTGTAAGTTTGGTTAATAAGTGATAACATTTACACACTAAATGGAAATTAAATGAACCTAAAAAGATAATTGTTTTGGATGTTCTCGCCCATGCCTTGAGCGCTTGTACAGGCTAGGATGGGAGTAGTGAGATGCATGGTTTTGACCTTGCATTCCATAGTATGCCTCGTTAGTATGAGAGGATACTAGTGGCCGCATGAGATCTGTATGGACCCGTGGAGTTTAGCTAACTGCCAGGGTAACTTGTACGAGATAAATGCGATGACACTTTCCCACTTGCAAAGTAGGTTTCCTACATGTCATTGTGTGCCTCTGGGAATTAGATGTCAGTTTTGTGTGTGTTGGAACCTATGAGGTAGTATACTTTTAGGATTCTTAAATTTAAAGTGATTTATGTCTTTTGGCTTTGATATCCTGTTTGGGACTTGAGATTATCTCCTCAGCACGGTGGGAGTGGACCACTTAGGTACCACGCAGTTGGGTGGTAGTGTATTTTCCACTCTTATCATTTGAGATCCGTCCAAGACACTGTGGCTGGAGTATTATTTGTTGGTATTTATCTTCATTCTGTTCTTGGATCATTATGGTAGATGATATACCTTATGATGGATGTATTTACTGGTATGTTCCTTACATTGATGATTTGCATATGTTAGATGATGATATCTTATGCTTTACTTTTCATGTTAGTAGGATGTTTTAGGAGTGACATTCCTACTATGTTAATATCGATGATCTCTTCGGTGCTTTGGAATGTTACGCATGGAGGGATGGCTAGGATCCATGATGGTCTAATGATGCTATTTATGGTCGGGAGGAACCATGCATTTAGTTAGTTATGTTTGTGATATATGGTTAGCTTTTATGATGGATGTTTATATCTTTATGATGATGATGTATCTTGTATGGTTTATGGTTTCATTTACTTTAATTGCATCATAGATTAATATTGGATGATGACGTACTTTATTCACATGGATGTTTATTCTTTTAAGCTTTTCATACCTTGTAACATGTATAGTGGATGATTGAGAAATCTAAAATGTACACTTGTATATGGTTTTAAGAACATTAGAAGTATCCTTGTTATTTCATTGTTAAGGATATAGTGTTAGATGAATAAGTTATGATTAGAAGTAATTCAAAGTTAAGGGGTCTTTAAAGAATGTAATATGTTATGTTATATTATGTTTACTTTTAGTTGGATGTTACTATTTCTTCTGCAAGTGTTGCGTATGGTTTTACTTTGTTTTTTCAAAAAAAAAAATTGTTTGGTAAACTTAGTGAAATTCTTTGGATCCCTTGGCGGGGCATTACATTCTATCTAAGATAATATAATATAAATTATGATAATATAATATAAAACCAATATAATATGAATGAGGAGGAGAAATACCCACCATACGCTTCATTGTGAAATGTTTTCAACAATCTTTCTTGTTGTTGTTCATCTACACATCTGAGGAATGTTTTGTCTAGGGATCTTTTGAAAAGTTTATCATCCCAAATCACATACTTAGCAGCCATTAATTTGAGATCTCTTCTTTTGTTTTTTTTCAATCCCTTAGGGGACACACCATATGTTAGGAGGTATGTAATATTTTCAAACCAAGGGTCTTGTGGACTCACTGCCAAAACCATTTGTTGTGATGTGAATATCAGGATTTAACTGTGTGATTTTTGAGTCAAACTCGATGACCCATGTGCTTCACCCCTGTGAGCATCACCCAGATCCAATGAGTGCTAAGTGTTCCATTTATTCTCATGAGAGATGGATTCATGTTGAATCACTACTCATGAAACATGGGTCATCGAGTTTGACTCAAAAATCACACAGTTAAATCCTGATATTCACATCACAATTTGACTAGCTGTGGAAATCATCTCCTACTTATCAAAACCATTTGTTTTCAATCTTCTTCTTTAGTGTTTCCATTCTCTATTTTGGCCTTGCATAAGGTGTTACCCCTCACTAACTTCATAGGCTTAATTTTGATGTCATAATCCTATGTTGTAGCCACCCACATCCCTTTTGGTATTTCACCCTATTTCTTGTTGAGTCAACACACTTTTCATTGCTATGTTAGGTACATGAACTATAGAATGGGAGTGTAGGATATAAAATTTGAAAGTTTTTAATGCTTTGGCTATGAAAAAAGCATGTTTGTTAATCTAAGAATATTTCAACACATCATTCTTCATGGGTATACTTGTGAAGGCAATAGGATCTTGTATTCCTTCTTTATTTTCCTACATGAGGATAGCTGACAAGGTGTGTTCAGAGGCATAACAGTAGATCATGAAGTATAGTTTGTAGTTGGGATGACATAGGACTGAAGCATTAGTAATGGCGGTCTTTACACTCTAAAAGGATTTTCTTTCTTGCATCATTCCATTTAAAGCTTGAATTTCCTTTCATCATGTCTACAATACACTTAGTGGTCTCATAAAAACTAGGTATGCACCTTATGAGGAAATTAACTTGTCTAAAAAATAACTTAAATCTCATCTTGCTCATAGGTAAATTGAGTCTTCATATGGCCTCAACTCATTCAAGATCAATTAAAATACCTTCCTATGATACATGACCATGTAATTTTCCTTCTATTATGTAGAGAATAGACTTGTTAGGATTTAGAGAGATTATGTGTTCTCAACATCTTTGTAACACCTTCTTTAGATCTTCTATGTGAATTTTTCTCTTCTTGGAGAATACATTAAGGTTATCTAAGTATATAATGATGATTCCAAGTCTACAAAATATTTGTTCATACACCTCTAAAAAGTGGCACCAGTGTTGATTGTAGAAATTGATGAAAACCAACTTTATAGTGTGCCAAGATCACCTGCATGCAAATAGCTTGCTGAAGAGAAACCTAAGAAGAAAGGAGCAAGAGCTTGAAGAAATTCAACAAAGCGAGAAAAGATATTTCACAATAAGAAAATGAAATTTCTATGTGAATGATATGAATTTACAATAGAGAGCCAAAATACAAAGGCCTCAAGGAGGCTTCTAGAACAAGCTAGAAAGTGCTAGACGATAAGTGTGACAACTCAGCATATGTCCACAAAAGGTGGCATATCCTCGATCAAAGTGAGATGATAATTATGAAAAAATAGGAGCAAACTCCCGTATTATCAATAACTCAACCACTTTCTAGCTATTAAGTAAATGCATTTAACCTAAGTAAACTTAATTAAAAGAATAAATAATTAATAAATAATTATTTACTCTAACAACCCCCTTAAGTGTAACATAGGGGAATGCACTTAATTAAGCTTACAAAAACTAATATGAAATGTAAAATGGGTCCTAGCAACTAGGCCATGTTAGGTACCCATGAACAATGCAAAGAAATGGAATCTTTGAAAATGCAGAAAGAGGGAAAATCTCATGGGAAAAACCCTCCCCCAAAAAGAGGTAAAACATGCTGAAAAAAAACATGAAGGAAGGAAGGCCTCAACAAATCCCCCCAACAACAACTTTTGTAACCCCAAGCATAGACCACAATTGAAGATAGCGTGGCAATGCAAAAGGTTTAGTGCAGATTTCAACAACCTATATGTTGGTGGAAATATACTCCAATGCAATACACCATCCTAGATCAGCTAACAAATGAAGTGCATATGCAGCTCAATGTGCTTGGTATGCTAATGTTCCACCAAGTTACAAAAAATGTGAATGACACGCTGATTATCACACCACAAAATAGTGGGATGATCTAGAGGAAAACCAAACTTAGTCAGCAACTGCTGAAGCCATAAAGCCTCCTGACTAGCAAGTACTGTGGCCTAATACTCAACCTTTGTAGATGTAAGTGCTCAACCATGTTTCTTCTTGCATGACCATGTGATAGGACTAGAGCCAAGACAAAACAAAAAGCTAGAAGTAGACTTTAAATCATTGACATCACTTGCCCAACTTGATTTAGTTTAGCCAAAAAAGTGTGGAGTCCCTGTGGTGTAATGAATGCCATACATGAGTGTGCCCTGAATGTATCACAAAACATTCCTAGCATCTTGCCAGTGACTCTCATGAAGGTCCTAAGAATACCAAGAAACAAGGCCAACTGTAAAGGAGAGATTAGGATGAGTGTGTGTCAAGTACAACAAGTTGCCAACCAACTATTGATACAAATTAGTGTCCATGGAAGGTGAAGAGTAGGAGGTAGACAAGGTGACACCTGACTGAAAAGGTGTTGGAGAAAACTTGTAATCAAGTATATCAAAGCATCGAAGCATGTCAAGCGAATACTTCTACTGATACACAAAAATACCAATAGATGACTAAATAATCTAGAGGCCAAGAAAATAGTGTAGAAAACCAAGATCAATCATCTCAAACTAGTCCATCAATGTACGCTTGACATCTTGAAGCATAGATGATGAGCTAGCTATGAGGATAAGATCATCAACATATAGGACAAGAATCAATATCTCATCACCAAGACATTGAATGTACACTATAGGATTGAAATGATAACAAATGAATCTTATAGAAAGAAAAAAAAGAGTCCATCTTCTCATACAAGGCAATAGGGGTTTGATTTAGACCATACAATGAGTGTCAAAGTCTGCAAACCAAGGAGGAATCTTGCACAAATCCTAGAGGTTGCTCCATATAAATCTCCTTAGTGATATCACTATATAGGAAGGCACTCTTCACATCCATCTAAAAAATAGGCCATCCCTTTGAAGCTGTGAAGGATAAGACAAGGCAGATAAAATTTATCTTGGTGATAGGGGAAAATGTCTCAATGTATTCAATACTCACAACCTATGAAAAATTTTTCACAAAAAAATGAGCCTCATGCTTATGAATCAAACCATCAATAGCATACTTAGTACAATAGATCCATTTGCATCACACTAGCTTTCTTCCCTTAGGAAGAGGACAAAGATCCCATGTATGATTCTTCATCAAAGAAGAATATTCCTCCTCCATTGCACTAACCCATTCGGAATATCTTATTGCTTTTGCAAATGTCTAAGGATCATAAAAAATAGCATGTCTAAGAAGACTGGAACTCACAGTATGAGAATGAGTGTGATAGGAAATGGAAGGGTCACCAACTAGAGATCCTGCAGCCTCAATTGTAGCTCAAGTCCATTTAGTCATCTAGGGAGGATCTATGGTAGAGGTAAATGGGGATCACCATGATCATCATCCTCATCATTCATGAAACAAATTGGAAAAGAGGAGGGAGTAGTGGGAGGTGAAGTAGGCATTGGAGGCAAGGTATGAAATCCAGGAGGGCTCTCATCAAACTAGATATATCATCAAAATAGCACATCTCTAGAATCAAGATCAAATAACCTATAAGCCTTAACATCCTCATAGTAGCCAACAAAAATGAGTGGTCAGCTCTTCTATTCCATTTCTTTCCTCTGAGCATTAGGTACAAATGCACATGTTGCACTCCCAAAAACTTGAAATGATGATACATTAGGCTTGACATAAGACCAAGCCTCCTCAAGAGTCATATATTGAACTGCCTTGTAAGGCATTTGATTCTAAATATAATTGGCACAATTGATTGCCTCTACCCAGAAACATGAATCCATGGACCTAGACTGAATCATACAATCAACCATCTCCTAAAGTGTTATATGTTCTTTCCCTCGGCGACACCATTCTACTAAGGGGTGTAGGGCACTAAAAATTGATGCTAAAGACCATGTTTAGAAAAAAAATCCTAAAAGGATTGGTTTACATACTACTCCTCATTTTCTATGCATATCCACCAAATAGAAAGACCAAACTACTTCTCTAAAAATGTCTTAAAGACTCAAAATGAATCAAAGACATTAGACTTGTACTTCAAAAACTACACCCATGTGCATCTGGAGAAGTCATTAATGAATGTAAGCACATATTTGGCACCTAAAAATGAAGGAGTAAGAAATGAAATAAGATCACTATGAATCAAATCCAAAGGCACCAAAGCATGAGTGGCTCATCCATGTGGAAAAAAATCCCTATGTTTCTTGCCAAGTGCACAACCCTGGCAAACACCATCTATATAGGAAATCTGGTGAAGCCCAAGAACAAGTTGCTATGTGCTCATCTGCTGAAGATATCTATAATTGACATGGCAAAAATGTGAATGCCAAAGTCTACTTATTAAATATGCATGTGTAACATGACATGAACTAGAGCCAAAGTGGAAAATCTGATAGATAGACAATAGGTTCATTGAAATGTTAGGGACACAAAGAACATCTTGAAAAGAGCCCCCAGCTAGTGCAATAGAACCAGAACCCATAACTAAAAGTTGTGATTAGTTCCCAAAAGAAATCTATGAGGTAGCACAAGGAGCAAGTGAAGTAAGAAACTTAGGAGTGTTTTTTATGTGGTGAGATGTGTTAGACTCAAGAATCTAGGTAGGCCCTAAAGTCGCAGCTCAAGCAGAATGAGAATGACCTTTCCTTGTAGGGGGATGATGACTTAGGATCATAAATTTTATTCTTCTTCATGGCTTCCTCCAAAGCCTCCAAATGCTTTCAACACCTAGAAATGGGATGTCCATCCTTGCCACAAAAATTGCAAGTCTCACTTGATTTCTTCTTGGTCTCAGAGATAGACTTAGTAGACTTTGAAGAATCTTTACCCTTTGGAAGGATAGCTGGAGGAGCAATATTAGGTTTTGGTGTATCTTTCTTTAATTTGGTTTTCTTCTTTGATTTCCTTTTAGAATATTGGGAAACCAATACTTGGATGGAAGAGCTAGAGGCATCCACCTATTGGATTTTTCCCTATTCTCATGTCAATTGATCACAATTTTTTTCAAATGAAGACATTTGATATCTATTACCCAAGGGATCCATAGTGGAGTAAAAAGTGGAAGAGAAGATCTGATACTATCCTTGCAACTTTGAGAGTATCAAAAAGATGCACTCATCATCTTTTTTTTTTTCCCACATCCTTGCAAAATTGCATGCAGAGATTTGAACTTCATGAAGAAGTCGTCAATGGTGAGAAAGCTGGTTGGTGATAATTAAGTCAACTCTACATCAAGATAAAGTTCCCCAGAACTCATTCACTATTCCAAACAAAGTTTGAAATTTGGTCCAATAAACTTGTGGAGTGGTCAAACCATCCAAGTGAAACAATAGACTGTCTGAAATGTTCAGTATAATCAATCCCATGGCCTTATCCATTTTATTCCTATGCTAAAGAACCTCTAAAGGGTGTATTAGAATAAGATGGTTCTCATCTAGACATGACCATAATCCTCTTGAAATCAGAAGCCTAGTCATTTGTGCCTTCCAAGTGTGATAGTTGTGTGGCATAAGTCGGGTCACATATAGATCCAACATTGAGAGAAGAAGATGGAAGCAGAAGGGTCTTATTCTGAAGTAAATTAAAGAAAATAAAATGCTCCCCACAAAAGATATCCCTCAAGTACACCAAAAATAACAACTATAGAAAGCATGAAAACTAAAAAAGAACCTGGATTCCAGATGCAGAGAAGGAGAAAACATAAGCCTCTACTTTGATGCCAAAAATGAGAGCTCAAACAAAGTTGGAATGTGATGAAACTAGATCATTGTATCCATCTCTAAGTTAGCTTTCTGGCACTTCTTTCATATTGGAAGAAGACCTCTGTATGCTCAAGTTATCGCCAAAATACCAAGTGTTGCTCCAAAATACTAGCTCACTGGAATAATATAGTCACGAAAAAAAATTTGACGATTGTGCGGCCGTCAACTAGACATTGTAGGGAAATTTAAGCCATCAGTTTGTTGATGTCAATAGCTAGGAAATGACATCATCAAGATGGGAAATGATGTCAGTAGGCTCAAAAATGATGTCAGTAGGTGGGGCAAGGGTGATGATGTCAGCATAATGTGTTGCCAGAGAAAGATAACGTGGAGCTAGAAAAGCTAAGGTAAGCACTAAATAATTATGTCACCATTTCTAGGGAGTCACATCATGTTGTAGTGGTGACAGGTAGCAGTGCCACAGATGGTGGTGGTGCCCAGGAGGAGAGCCCAGCAACATTGTTGGTTGTCCACTAGAATCGGTGGTGGCCCGCTGGCAATGGCCGAGTAGTGGTGTTGTTGTGGTGGCATGACAAGCTATGGTGGTGCCTACACTACATGTGGGTAGTGCAAAGATGGCCCCATGGTGGCATGGTGGCAGTGCGACAGTACTACTACCAAAAAAAATTTTTTTTTGCATAAAAAATTTGTACAATCCATATGATCGACCTTTGAGGGGCTAAAAGGAATCTCTAGATGCGATGGAAGACAAAATAAAAAAGTTTTATATGAATCTTGATTATAACTAGCCTTCTAAACTTAATGGTAGCATCTTTTTTTGTTAGAATCTAATAAGATTATGTTAGAATTCTTTTGAATAATTGAGAGGGGGGGTGAATCAGTTATTCAAGGTCCAAATGTCCTATTAATCTCTTTTTCTTACTTTTAATGGATCCATATGCTTTTATCAATCATATAAGCAAGTTACAGTAAATCAACATGCAAAGATCAACACATGACACAATGATTTACGTGAAAACCCAACTTGGAGAAAACCACCAGTAAAATGCTACTTGATTCTCACTCTTCTGAAGTGATGCCCTGTTAAAGGCTTGCCCTATTAAAGGCTTACAACACACTATTAAATGTGACCTTGTTAGAGGATTTCACCAAACTGTTAGGAATGGGCCTGGTTAAAGGTCTTTAGAACATTCACTTGGAATGTCACCCTATTAAAGGATTTCTCTTATGGCTATTAAACCAACCTAAGTCCATAGGATTTAAACTTACTGTTACAATTGATAGAAAGTAACGATAATGGTCTTTTGATCTGATACAACTTACAACATACTTTTTAGATTTTAGATCACACTTTCAATTTAATTCTTATGCTTGGCTTCAATCACTTTAGCTCAATCTGCTTGTCTTCCTCTCAAGCTTCATCTCCTTGAGTCTTCTTACTCATTCTGCTAATGCAATCATTCTTGTGGTCGTCTATCCAAACAAAGTTCCTGTTCTTTCTTCTCCTTAGCACCTTCTTCAGTACTTCATACTTTTATGCTTGACCACTTCTCTCTCTCTCTATTTTTTCATTAACTTGTGTCTTCTTAAATAGAAAACTGATTTGCCTTTGCCGCTCAATTCTCCCTCTCGAATTTTAGGGTTTCAAGATGGATTAGGTAGGATACAATGTATGTACCCCATATCTTGTTCTCTTCAAGAAACTTCATTAGTTGTATCCTTAAAAATGTTCTACATGGTGTTCTATGCCACCAGCTCATCATTCTTATCTTCCTTTTAATTTACAAATTTCTAGATAACAAGCTTGTTGGCTTAGATCTGGTGAATCTTCAATTTCCAAAATAATGCAGCAACTCGGCATTATTGAGTTACTGGTGCTTGGTATCTCTGTGTTACTCGGCACTTGATTCTTCTCAGCACTTGATTCTACTTGGCACTTGGTCCTGCTCGACACTTGATAAACTCTATGTCACTCGGCATCTAGACTTGCTCGGCATCTGAAGTTTACTCGGCATCAACTAAGAATTTTCTCGGCTCTTACTAGCTTGCTCGGCTCCTTCTTTCTAATGAACTTAGTTGAGCTTTACAAAAGACTTAGCTAAAACCTTAAATCTTTGATATGTTTCAGTGTGCCCATTCTTTGTATCTTATAGTATGTCATCAAATACACTTTTTCATCAATGGCTTAGCCGATCCTTGTACTTCATTACAACATCATAACTTCAACCTTTCTCTAGGTGTTCTAGTTACATCTTATTGATTGCCTCCTCCTTGAAAATCAACTAATTGATAGTATTTGGATCACTAAAGCAATTGCCATTCCTGCAAGTAGCAAGTTTGACATCAATGACAAAACAATGATTGAGGACATTCTTTACCAATTCCATATATTATTCCAACAACTTTACTTTCAATCATTTCTAACAGATTAATAACCTAGAAAACTAGTGCAAAGAATAAATATCTAAACTATGAATGCAAATGATACAAAATCAAAATAGCATCATAGAGTTACTCTCCAAGAGAGTAATGCAAATGTTGGAAGAAAAATAGCATTAAGAGGATGCAAAAACAAGAGATGCAAATACAAGCCAGATAGCATGCTTATATAGGCTAGGAAGATGGAGGAGGTGGCAACACCAACCAATGAGGAGCAACCATCTATCAGACTAAAGATAGCAAAGTATCTTTCCAAGATAGCTAATGGATGCTCACATGTAGGAAGGTGACACCTCACAACCATTCACCTAATAAGACATGCTTTATTAACCTAAGCGAGATTATTAAAAGTCTAGAAAAACCTAGCAAAATAAGAAAAATAAAAAACTACACTAACACCCCCCCATAAGCGAAGCTTAGGTGGATGTAGAAATGGGTCCCGGCAAGTCAAGCCTGATGAAGTACCCATGTACATAAAATTCCCCCAAAAGAGAGAGAAAAGAGACTTGCCAAAGAAAATTAGGACTCCAAGTGAGAGGAAGAGGCCCCCCCAAAAGATGAAGCATCCCATACCTCCAGCAAAGCTTGCAAATTTTGTCTGGTAGATCCACTTACATCGAACAAGTTTTCTTCCCTTAGGAAAAGGGACAAGATCCCAAGTGTGGTTCCTCATCAAGGAACTATACTCTTCCTGCATAGTTGTACCCCACTCAGAAATACTAGAAGCCTCATGAAAGGACTGTGGATTTGAGGTAGTAACAATGAAGATATGTAGAGCATCCTGGAATTGTGAACGAGTCTGCTTGGTGTCTGATGGATCCCCAACCCAATCACCTGCAAACAACAAGGTCTGTCTAGACCAAAGTGGACTAGAAGATGGAGAATCTAGAGGAGAATCATCAACCTATGAACGATGATTAGGAGAGGAAGGAGGTGAGTCCTCTGAATCACTCTCTGCATCAAAAGTGGAGGTAGAAGACTGCTCAAGTGAATCTGACCCATCAGAAGATCTATCATGTATTCCAAGTGACTCCAATGTCAAAGTAGAAGGCAACCCTATGACCATGCTCTACTGGTTAAGTGATGCAAGTAGTGGAAGTTAAGATGGCCAAACTACTCATGCCATAATCTGCTCACATCATTAAAATGAGTGAGCAAAAAAGTCAAAGGAGGATTAGGAATAAAGTGAGAAAACATATAGAGTCGTGACTGATAATTTGCTCTCCCAACTGCAATTGTAGAATCATTGTGCAACTCACATATCTCCATTGAATCAGGAGTGAAATCAACCTGCTTGCCTAAACTTGTGTGAGTGATTTGGTCTACTGATAGGAGATTAGTTGACAATGAGGCTACACAAGGAACATCATGGAATGTGACATCCCCTACATCAACAGACCCTCTCCCACACACCTCAATAGGAGTGTTATCACTCATCAACATAGAAGGCATAGTATATGGCTCCAAGGATGCAAGTTCTTCCTTAGATGAAGCCATGTGGTGTGAAGTACTCAAATCAAGAACCCAAGTGGATGGTGAGGAAGCAACTGCAAAAAGGGCCTTGCCCTTTCCTTTCCCCTTACTGTTTTCTTTTTCTTTGTTAGACCCTTCATTAGAACTTTGTTTGATAGACTCAGGAACAATGATATTATTCTTCTCAAGAATGTATGTCAAGTGATCAAGTTGTTTCTACAAACATTTATGTTCTTCATGACCAGGTCTTTCACAATAGGCACATTTGACCTTTTCTTTCTTAGGCTTATTGCCCTTGGAAGATGGTGTATCAATAGTTGCTTTTCAAGAAATCGATATCTGATCCTTCTTCTCCTCGCTATTCTTTTGTTTCTTGTCCTTACTATTGTTGTTACTACTTTGTCCTTATTGTTCTTTTGTGCCTTGGTTGGAAGCCAAGGCATGTAACTTAGAGAACGTAAGAGTTCCCATTTGGATTAGCCTGTCATGTTCTCGAGTGAGATTGACAGCAAAATCATCTAAAGATGGCATGGTGAATTGAGTACCAAGTGCACCCTTAGTAGCATAGAAGGTAGAGACAAACATAGAATATTTTGAACTTAGCTTAGAGAGAATACTAAGAATTAGTTGTTCATCTTTCTTTTCAATTCCACATTGTTTTAACTACAGCCTTAGTGATTTCAATTTGGTGAGGAAATCTTGGATTGTGTTGAAATTTTTTGGACTTAAACTAATTAATTCATTTTCCAACATATGACCCCTCATTGAATCTTGTGTGCCAAATAGTGTTTCTAGCTTTGTCCATAGTTCATTTGGTGTATCCAAAGACTCAATGTGAAATAGCAAGTCAGGAGAAATAGACAAACACAATGTTCCATATGCCTCATCACATTTGTTAAACCACTTAGGCTTGTCTTCATCTTTAGTAGGTTCAACTTCAAGTCCCATAGTTATCCTATTTAATCCAACTTTTTTTAAGTGAATTGTCATGCGTGATTTCCACTCAAAGTAATTGTATGGAGTTAGGATGGGCATATTTGTTTGATCCATGATGAAGAAATGCAAAGAAATGCTAAAAAGAAGAGAAAACAGCCATGATAATGCCCCCCCCAAAGAAATATGATTTGGCAATTTATTTTAGTGCATTTACAACTACCACTAGAAAGAAATACTTAGTGGTCTTGATTACAATGCATTACAAACCCTCATGAAGAACATATGCTAAAAGTGAAACTTGGGCACAATATTCATGGAAAAAAATAGCACCATTGCGATCTACTTGAAAAATCATGCACTTTCAAAAAAAGAATTACCTCGATACGAGGTCATATGAGAAAGTTATGATCCTCCGAAGTTTTCAAAATGAGAACTGTGCACAGTCACGGCTAAGAATCTGCAATTTCTGAAGAATTCATGCATGAAAATCGAAAAACAACTCCACTAGTGGATAGAGCACAAAAAAATAGCCAAGTTCATAACAAGAATCTTCAAAATCAGAGTCTGTATGAGTAAGAACGAGACATTTGAAAACTGCATTCAAATCTGCGACTGCCAACGGAGAGGGGTATGGCTGTAGCCTTTCATACTTTATTGTGCAAAATATAAAGCTTTCATGAAAAATCTAAAAGATACCCAGATGGTTTTTTGGGGCTGTGAACAAAACCCAGAAAGCATTTTTCTTGTTGATGTATAGAAGATGTTATTGTTGTGTAAATTAGACGCCTTTAATAGTAAAAAATGGCTTAAAAAATTAAAAAATGACCCCAGCAACCAAAATATGACATGCAAATGCTGGATCAGCTTCTTAAGTCCATCGATGGCATGTTGGAACCTGCAATACTGATTGAAAATTCCAAATATGCAAGTTGGTTGTCAAACTTGAGATTGAAACCCCAGAGAAAAACCATTTTTGTCAAAACTTTTCTGATTCTCAGGATCATCCAAAGATGCAAAAGAAGAGCATACTTTTTTTTTCAAAAAACTACAATAAAGTTTATTAGCCCCCCCCCCGAATCTCTCAAATAAGGAAACTAAAATCTACTCTTGCACATAGAAAAGCTTTGATACCATGTTAGAATCTAATAAGATTAATAACCCAAAAAACTAGTGCAAAGAATAAATATCTAAACTATGAATGCAAATGATACAAAATCAAAATAGCATCATAGAGTTAGTCTCCAAGAGAGTAATGCAAATGCTAGAAGCAAAATAGCATTAAGAGGATGCAAAAATAAGAGATGCAAATACAAGCCAGGTAGCATGCTTATATAGGCTAGGAAGAGGGAGGAGGTGGCAACACCAACCAATGAGGAGCAACCATCTATCGAACTAAAGATAGCAAAGTATCTTCCCAAGATAGCTAATGGATGCTCACATGTAGGAAGGTGACACATCACAACCATTCACCTAATCAGAAATGCTTTATTAACCTAAGCAAGATTATTAAAAGTGTAGGAAAAACCTAGCAAAATAGGAAAAATAAAAATCTACACTAACAATTTTGGCCCAAAGTGCTCTGAAAAATTGCTCTTCCTCCCAATTGAAGAAAAATGTACAAACAAACTAGGGTTTGTGTCTCTGAATCGCAGCTTCAAAAATCTTTCAACCATGAAGTAGTAGGGAGGCTCTAATACCATGTAGAAGTTGATGAAAGCCAACTTTATAGCGCATCAAGATCATTTGCATGCAAATAGCTTGCTGAAGAGAAACCTAAGAAGAAAGGCATAAGAGCTTGAAGCAATTGAACAAAGTGAGAAAAGATATCTCATAATAAGAAAATGAAATTACTATGTGAATGATATGAATTTACATTGAGAGAGTCCGAATATAAAATCCTTAAGGAGGCTTCTAGAACAAGCTAAAAAGTGCTAGGAGACAAGTGTGACAACTCAACATATGTCCATGAAAGGTGGGACATCCTTGATCAAAGTGAGAGGATAAGTATGACTAAATAGGAACAAACTCCCGTTTTGCCAACAACTCATTAACTACAACTATTAGATAAATGCATTTAACCTAAGTAAACTTAAGAAAAATAATTAATAATTAATAAACAATTATTTACTCTAACATTGATAAGACTGAATGTCATTCTATGGTATGCAAATGTACCCCAAGAAGTGGTAAAAGTTGTCTTATGATGATCTATCTTTCCCACTTCTATCTGGTACCTTGAGAAGCCATCAAGCATGGACATCATTTTATCTCTGACTACTACTTGTAGTACGTAATCCATGTAAGGGAGGCCATAGATATCCTAGAAAAATGCCTGGTTTAGATTTCTAAAATCCATGTAGATCCTTATCTCTCGATTCTTCTTTTTTACTAGTACTATATTTGCTATAAAATGTAAAAGTAGGAAGATTCGATGAATTTGACTTAACCCTGGAATAAATGATTGTGGTTAAGAAAAAAAAGATCAAAATTCTCTATATAAGGAGATAATAGGCTAGAAGCAAAGTCTCAAGTGTATGAACCTGAGAAAGACAAGAAGTTTGAGGTGTTGCTTCATATGGTGGCCAAAGGGAAGAGTTTGTAGTTGGCAAACTAAGTGAGGAGGTTTAAGGAGATGAAGGCTTGAAGGGTTAATAAGCTATTGAGATGAAGAGTATGAATGCCAAGTAGAATTGAGAACTGAATGTGAGATCTTTAATATGCAAGTGAGTTGGTTTATTATCAGATCAAGTCCCATTGTTACTTTCTAACAACTATACTAGTTTGGTTAAATTTTTTGGATTAAGGTTGACCTAAAATTTATTAGTAAATCCTTTAATAGAGTGGCATTCTAATGGAATATTCTAAAGTCCTCTAACAAGGATCAATCCTTTAACTAGGTCACATTTAATAGTGTGTAATGTAACGTTTAACATGGTTGGCTCTTCACAGGGCATCACATCAAAAGAGTGAAAATCAGTAGCATGTTACTGGTGGTTTTTCCCAAATTGGGTTTCCACATAAAATCCTTGTGTCAAAATGTGTGAATGATTTTGTAGTGTTTCATGTTTACATTTTTGTAAAGTTATTTTGAACTAGGACAACAATATGCAAATTTTTAAGATATTGAATGGATCTATGCATAAGCATCTGTTGAAGTGCTACAAAATTTTATTAGTACATTTGGACCTTGGATAACTAATTCACCCCCCCCTCCCCCTCTCAGTTTAGCGATTTTAAGTCTGTTGCTCCTACTATTTTCCTTATTTGAGTGTGTAATGTCTTCCTTATGAATTTTGTAAGACTCCACTTTAGTTCTTATCTTTACCCTCATTTATTTCTCTATCTTCATCCTATGCTAGTGACAATTTCCCAAAGAAAAGAGTTGATTGTTGAAAAATTGTTGAATGTTGATTTTGTTATGTAGATATTACAATCTAAATCAAAATTTTCATGTAGAGAGATTACTTTGAAATGGGAATCTATTCCCATTTATATCTTCTTAACGTTTCTCTGTTTAGAGAGAAATGTATTTTGACCCCATTTTTGGTCAAATTCAAGTTTTATTAATATATATGTCTTAAATATTACTATTATCCGGTTTAGATATGCAATAATTGCAATATTAACAATATTAATGTTTTATTAAGAATGAATATATATATATATATATATATATATATATAATTTTACAAATATTATATTATTTAATTATGTATTATATTTTCTTATTATTATTTATTATTTATTATTATATTTATTGTTAAGTATTTTTATACAAAAGTTTTAATTATATTATTATTATTTGTCAATTTTGTAACTTTTTTGGTCTGGATAATACTTTATTTATAGAAAATTTTATTTACAAGATAGGAGATGACCCAACAGAATACTAGGAATGTACACAATAACTTACATGCACAAGCCTTAGAAGAATAAACAATTTTTTACACATTAAATAATATTTTAAAACACTCTCAAGCTCATAAAAGTTAGAGGTTAACCACAGTAAATTATCCCTTATTTGGACAAGATGGCCATGAAAGACAAGAATAGATATTTTTATCCGTTCCAACCTACCCTCCATATTTTTTTACCCTTTTTGTGGCTACAATACAATCTTAAAGTAAGAAAAAAAAATTCAAAAACACATTGGAACTAGACTTTTTTGAAAAAAAATTCCTTCAAATTGAAAATAATGTAAAAATAAAAGACTAAGAGTTCTTAAGGATTTTAATGACTTTATATTGTTTTTGTTGAAGGTTTAGAACTTCTTTGACTAAAAGCTATGAAATGAGAGTATCCATTCTACTAAAATTCACTTCATTTCTTATGGTATGAGAGACTTTGCATTCAACTAGATTTAATCTCTAGTAGACTCATTGAGAATCAATTCTATTTTTTTGACCTATTAATATTATAAAAGAAAAGTTATATAAAATTAAACGGGAGACTTTAAAAGAATAGAATAAGTCATAATGATAGAAATCAATTTCTACTAGCTACAGTCATAAATGCACGGACAGGCATATCAAAATGTGAGGAATGTTGTTTCTCGTCTTTCATTTGTTTCATGGGCATAGAGACAATCTTCTTAGAAAAAGGAGAATGTCTTATTAGTACTTGTGACAAGTTTTGGATTTCATGCATTAACTAGTTATTAAAACTAAATGCATCGACCAATCACAAATTTTAAATTTTAATTTATTTTTTACAAATTTCATATTTATATGGTAAAAATAAAAGATATTTAACTTTATAAATTTTTAAAAATATATGTTATTCATTTGATTGGCTAAAGAGATTTGAGTCTTAGATTTTGATAGCATTTTTTTATTAATGTAGTTGTTGCTTATATATTACAATAACATTTATTATAACTTAAATTTTTCAAATTGATAAAATAAAATCTCATATTTTTAATATAAAATATATTTTTAAACAATTATTATATATATATATATATATCAATTAATAAATTTAATATTAACATATAGAATTCATAACATGCATTATTTTAATTTTATATAAATATGTTTAATATAAAACTATATTTGTAAAATATTATAATATATTTTCAATATAATGATTTATGCATTATATATATATATATATATATATATATATGATGTACATATATGTATATATATATATATATATATATGTATATATATATATATGTATATATATATGTATACATATCTATATATGTATATACATATACATATATGTATATACATTTATACATATATACATATATAGATATATATAGATATATACATAAATAGATATATATAGATATATACATATATAGATATGTATGTATATATATATATATACATATATAGATATGTATGTATATATATATATACATATATAGATATGTATGTATATATATATATATATATATATATATATATATATATGTATGTATGTATATATATATATATATGTATGTATGTATATATATATATATATATGTATGTATATATATATATATATATATGTATATGTATGTATATATATATGTATGTATATATATATATATATATATGTATGTATATATATATATATATATATATATATACATATGTATGTATATATTTATATATGTATATATATATATATATGTATGTATATTTATATGTATATACATAAATATCTATATGTATGTATATTTATATGTATATACATATATATATATATATATATATATATATATATATATATATATATATATACATGTATGTATATCATATATATACATGTGTGTATATATATATATATATATATATATATATATATATATATATATATATATATATATATATATATACATGTATGTATATCATATATATACATGTGTGTATATATATATATATATATATATATACATGTATGTATATCATATATACATGTATATATATATATATATATGTATGTATATATGTATAATACATGATATAAATTAACTAGTTATATATATATTATATATATATATATATACTTACTTAAAATACCATGCTATTTTGGAAAAAAAAATTTTAAAAAAAATTGTGTTTATACATAATTTTCTTTTTTTAATCGCTCTTCTATATTTATATTTATGAAGAGGAAACTATTAAAATGTTTGTCTATTATTTATTTAAAATTTTTATAAAATTTTAATTAATTTTTAATTGACATAAAATAATTTATGTAACTTATTTTAAATAGAACAAGTGCCATGTAGTGGCTAAGTAGTTACCTTTAGTTATTAATTAATTAATTTTATATATACACACACACACATTATATTTAAAAAATAAATATATTTAATATCTATAATAATAAAAATAAGTGTTATATTTTATTTATTAAATTAAAGATATAATTAATTAATAACTAAAGGCAAGTACTTGGCCACTACATGGCACTTGTTATCATAGGATACACATTGTATAGTTTCATAAATGAAAAATGCATAGCCATCTGAAATTGAAACCGCTTGTAAAAGTAAACGAAATATCATTTGGACTACCGGTATTCAAGCAACTCTTTACCAAACTTATCAAATAGTACCGTATTGTTTTATAACCATACATATATGGTAATATATATTTTTGGAAAATGAATGGCTACTTAATTTATCAAAAACTACAAATATTTGGTAGAAGGTAAATAAATTATTTTACAAATGAAGAGACTTTTAAGAAACATGAGTCAATAATTTGACTTCAAAAAACTAGAAAGTTAAATTTCAATAGAATATCGTAGGATAAAACTTAGTCTTATACTTTCATTTGTATTTTTGTATTTACAAAACAACTTAAATTTTTAGCAATACAGACTTATCAAAATACAATGAGCTCCTCATGATATACTTGTAGAGGGGATTGCAAAAGTACATTCATTAATTTTAGAGTAGAATTCAGATATATCGTAAATATTGGTAATTCCATGAGGTTAATAAATTTAGGACTCCAACATTTTTCATACTTGTTCTTGAGCAAATAGCTTCCAACAATCTTTACACAAGTCCCAGCAACAATCCTTGCACCTGTATATCCTTTGGTGATCCAAATACATTCTTGAATACCGAGTTGCAAACATTACAAAATCTATAATTTTGTCTTCTTGTGAATGCTAACAAATGATGCGGATGTTGAGGATGACTGGATATTTCATCATTGAAATACGTTTGTACAATTTCATTGCATTTTCCCCTTTGTAAATTAGATTTTTCCAACTCATCGTTCATCATATCTTCTATATCATCTTTGTTTTCCTCGGCTGATTTGCATATTATATCCACCGCATCTTTTCCACTTCCCGTTATAATCCCATCACTACCCAGTAGAACTAACCACCTTTTCTCAATATATAGTTGTCTCACAAGCTTTGCTATTGTGAACTCTAAATTTAGACTCTCAGAAAAATTACTCGACAAATAGCTGCACCTATTCCAAAATTTTAGCATATCTAAAAAAGGAAGCCTCAGCCAAGACATTTTTCACGTGACACTTTTGTATACATTTTTGTATGCTTCAAAATCTGTTTCCTTCATTATAGAGGAATGCCCAACATATAAAATTTGGAAATATTCATGAACATATTGCAATTGCTCAAACCCACACCTCATTTGGAGTTTGTGAGTTGGACGTTCAGCATACATAAAGATGAGCCTGTTCTTCATTAGTTGTTTCTCAACCTACAATTGACATATAGAAACAACATAAAATTAACATAATTTGTAATAGTAAAATTTGCACAAAGAAAACAATCACCAAATGTAGATAAGCAACTTACTTGAACTCCTTCATGATCAAGAATATTCAGATCCTCTAGAAGAAATTCTACAGCTGAATTACTATCTAGTTTGGAGAGAATATTTTTCACTTCAGATTCTCCAAATGGATATACTTTCATACCCCGTGACATCACAAGTGATAAGGGGCCTTTGTTGATTATCTTTCCTTGTTTGTTGAAAAGGAGGAAATATTTGAAAAGAGCCGTGGAAGACATGTACTCACAGGTTCTTATATAAGTACCAATACCATACTTCTTGCTACTTGAAATTGGAATCCAAACTCCTCCAAAATTCAACTTCTCAAGATTTTCGTAGAACTCTTGTAGTTCTGTACACTGTATAATGTTTAAGCTGCATATAATGAAGCACACATTTGTTCCCTGTAATTGATCAATACTAACCTGCATCAACTTACACAAAAGTGAGATAAATAATTATTTAACATTCAAAAATAACTTAGATAAATTAAAATATTATTTTAAAAATTAAATCTTTTTAATAGTAGAAAATATTAAAAAATTACAGAAAAATAATATGTATATAAGCATACCTTCTTGAAACTGCACCTTAGAAAATGATCTATGCCATTTTTCTTGAATGCATTTGCCAATATTTTAAACGGATATGGGGACAGTGTGCACCTTTCGCTTCCTCCTCCTCTACTGTAGCAAAGGTCTTTTAAACACTGTTGTAGCTCATCTGGACTGTCATCTTCTTCCTCTTCACTTTCAGAGTTGAGATCATTTTGCTTCAGCCTTCCCGAGACTTCATCTTCCCACATCATTTTGTAATCTTCAATAACCATGTGTCCATTACCCTGCACCCTGACATCCACAATGAAACACAAAAGTTTTCTTCCTCTAGATTCAGACCCAAAGAAAATATCTCTCACTAACAAACGACATTTGGTGTCAGCTATAGGAATGGCATAGGATCCATTTGGCAGCCATAACAGAGCTTTTATAATGCTCTCTTCCTCTTCCTTTACCTCTGCACCTACCCTCTACTTATCCAATTCAGCCCCCACAATAAAAATTATAATTTGAAGCTGCCCTAAACAAGCCATCCTTGATCTCCTCGCCGCCAACTCCCACATGTTTTTCAAAGGAGCTTCATCGTGGGATTGCAAATAGGGAGGGAGTGAAATTACTACAATAGACGTGTCCACATCAATAGCTATGGAAGAGCGATCTGTCAGTTCATTACTTAAACCATTCAACTCTTTGCAATTCAAATTAAACAATGCCACTCTTGCAGCCCTTTGCCAATTTGCATCAACTTCATCTTGAAAGAATGCAAAACAACATGATAAAAATTAAGAAAAAGAAACCACTATAGTATACAATGAAGCATGGGATGTGAATCAAACCTTGCCAGATGCATTATTGGTTGATGTCGTCCACACCGCCATAGGAAAAACTTCCTGTGTTTCCATCTCCTCCCACCTTTCAATCAATTTGTGACTTCCTACAATATATGCTTGAGAATAGTGCTGCATTCTCACAATCTTTTCCATGGTTTCCCCATCCAGTAACAGACATAATTTGAGATGCAGTGTCCACAAGTAGATCAAATTGTCTATATCATCTGCCAGGTTTTCCAATTTGAATGCATTGTATATGTATAATATCCTTAATGTTTTTAATTTGTCGATTCCTTTTGGGAGACATGACAAAGGCAAACTGTGAATGTACAACTCCTACAAATGGTTGAGCTCGCCCAAGCCTTTTGCTAGATTGATGATATTTTCACATCTTTTAAACTTTAGAATTTTCAATGCTAGAAGTGCTTTAAATCCATGCGGCAACTCTTTCAGAAGAGGGCAATTCTTTAGAGTCATATGCTTTAAGGAACCTAGCTGACCAAAGTCCTCTGGAAGTGAAGTGATCGTAATGCAGCTATCTATTGTTAAAGACTTCAACATTCACAATTTCACAAAGCTATTGGGAAAACCAGTTAATAAATTGCAAGTTTAGACAGAAATGGCATGTCCCCAATACTTTGTGGAATTTTTTCCAAAGTAAGCAAAGACTCCAGTTTCAAGGACTTCAAGGAAAGCATTGAAAAAATTTCAGGCAATCACTGCAAGCTAATGCATTCCCTTAAATCAATTCCTGGAGAGAAAATAGGCTGCTAAAGTCTTCAGGTAGCATTCTCAAACTCTTGCATTCTCCCATATGAAGTTTTTGTAGCACTGTCAGCCTTCCAAAATCAGTAGGTAAAATTTTCAAAGAGGTGCAATAGTCCATGTTCAAAGTTCTCAATCTAGCAAGTCGTCCAAATCCTTTAGGTAAAGATCTAAAATCACTCTTACTTAGACTAAGACTCTCAACATTGGTTAAGTGGTTGAATGTTTCTGGTAATTTTCTACACCCCAATAAGGACAGTCATTGTAGAGATGATGGAAGCTTTGATCCTTCTAAAAGATTTAGCGATTTTTTGGATGTCACTAGAAAACTTTTTAGGCATTTCATATTTTTTAGTGGAATTGTTTCCAGCACTTCCCCTCCTTCATGTGGTACTTCATATCATATTATTTTGAGAGTTCAAGGAAGCTATCAGCATGAAATATCAAATTAGATAGAGAGATAATTGAATATATTGAGAATAAATTTACCTACATGTTTTGGCCTGTCAAACAAATAAAACTATTGAAAATGCACAAGTTTGAAGTTGTCATTTATCAGAACTTGGCAGATGGCTGTAGATTTCATATTGGGATAAAGATACACAGGGAAGCAACACATATTACAGACTACAAGCTCTTATGTTACCAGAAATGAGAAGTAGAACTACAATCAGCTGAGAAGAAAATTGTAATATCTAGTTCTTTGTATGTTTATTATTTTGGTTTTTATTTTTTATAATTAAGTTACACATGAAAAATATAATAATATTGAATTCTAAAAAAAATTAAAACACTAGTAATGATTAGTAACTATATATTGATATAAGCTTGATAAACATTGCTCCTTAGCTATAATTGTTGTGAGTTTTTAAAGTTGATTTATATTCCTCACAATAATATTGTCAGCTGAGTAACCTCTAAATATCAGATATGTGTACTAGTACAAAAACATGTCCAAGAATTATAGATAAGAATCCCCATACAATATAGCTACAGTATCCTATTACTCATTGCATGCATGGAAATCTATGATATCTTTAAATTGAGGGTTGGCTACATTAATGTAAATGTAAATTGAAGTCATGCACGCTAGACTGGCGATGAAACATTAACATGATTGAAACAGCTAAATGCCATGAAAATGGCCATTCTAGAATCGAAAAGCTTGTCGCTGCTATTGAAATGTGAAACGCCATTCAAATGTTACATTTCTGACAACCTAGACTACAACAGAAACAGAGATTTAACACAAACAAGGACATCCTCATTTACACACTTAAATAACTTACATACTTACTTGAGCTAAATCCATGCATGTGTTTGATCTATTGTTGAAATATACCAGCCTCTGCATTTGAGAAACATCTGCAAACAGAAAATGAGCCATGTCCCCAATTTCAAGATATCTTAGAGTTCCAAAATCTTCATTGCAGAGGCCACTTATGTGCACCCAATCTCCTAGCACCAGGACCCTAAGAGAATGAGACATTGCATTTAAATCTTTAGATTCAATTGTAATTAAAGACGAATTTTCCACAAGACATTCGCCTTTCACATTTTTTCGCCTGAATTCATCTTTCACCATAGCTGAAAATTCCCTATGATTTTGTATCCTTGTTTCCTTCCTCACTTTTCTTCCCATTAACCGAAGGATATCATTCACAATCACTTTTCCTTTCTCATCCCTCTCTGTCAAAGAACTTCAAGGTTTCTTAAATCCATAATGGCAGCAGCTTCATCCCATGACCAACCGTGAAAGTATGAACAAATATCTATAAATGCGTCCTTAGCTTCTAGATCTCCCATTTTATTATATACAAACATCAGCTTTGAACTCAGCTTCTCATCATCATTAAATCTATCAATATCTCCCTCCATAAGGGCATTCAAGGCTTCCTCATAATTATTCTGATTCCTTTTAACCCTCAAGTGATTACCAAAATAAAAAAAAGTAGCGGGAAACCTTTCCATGCCTCCACAATGGCATTTATAATCCCCTCTTCATCAATCTCACAATTGATTTCGCTTTCACCTAGAATTTTTTTACATAGAATAACTCTGCTCGCAACTTCAGACAGGGGATGCACGTGGTATTTGTACAACCTTCTGATTCTTAGCAAAGGTTTCAGATTGTTTATTCAAGCGGTTATAACAATTCTTAATCTCATTGCATGCATTGAACCACCATTTCCCTCCAATTCCACAAATTTTGATGGTAAGAGTTCTTTGATAAAAGAAGAGTCAATAACGTTGTCAATAAATAAAAAACAACATTTGTTCCTAACAACGTGTTGGACTTCTTCTCACCCTTCTATTGTATCTTCCAGAACTAATTTGCCTCCACTGAAATCCTTAATTATTTTTCTTTGTAACCTAATGATATAAGACGTCTTGTGTACCATTTTCTCATCAAGTCTCACCACAGAAAATTTGAAACCTTTAGAAATGACATCCAACTCCTCTATGACTGTGGATGCTAGAACACTGTTCCCAACACCCCAGAATCCCCATATCACAAGCGTTGTAACTGCTTCACTGCCTTCCAAATCCAACATTTCTTTCACTTTTGCTACCTTCTCTTCAATACCCTCTGCTTATGATTAACAATAGAAGGTAGTAAGAAGATAACATGGTAATGTAACTAGTGAAAAAAATAAAAACTCACTCTAAAATAATTGAAAACTAGAGTGATGGCTATGGTTTGCACCTGGCTTGAAGTTGAGGAGCCTCTAATAAGATTTCTCTTTAGTCCAAGAGAGTTGCCTTCTGATGTCTGCAATGTTGGAAAGAGTGAGAGAAGATCTAATATCTCGTATTCTCCGATCAGTCTTCTTAAGTTGTATCTTCATTGTAGAGGCATTCCATAACCTATAAAATCATTCAGTATAGTGTTATGAAAGTAGAGAAAAGATTCTTTTATTTCAATGTAGCAAACATTATATCTGAAAGTTATTTTATAATGTTTGTGCAGCTGGTAGAAATCAGTTAAAACAACTCAACTATGCACAAACTACTTTGTAACTATCTAATCTAATCAATGTAATACATTTAATAATATTGTAATACATTATACTAACAATCAACAATAGGAAGAATAAACAAAAAAACAAGAAAACCAAAAATGTTTCTCAAACATTACATCATCTCAAAGTGAGAAATTAACTTGAGATAACTAAAAATCCTCCATACTTCTGATTCTATTAAATTTTACTCATTGGATATTTTAGGCGATTCTCTATAGACTTCTTCTCGTATAAGTTAGGAATCTTGATGTATTTATTTAGGCTTTTACGACCCAATTGACAAGAGCTTCCATGCTTTAGGCTTGTACAAAATGAAGTAATCTATCAAATAATGACCTATTAATTTAGGCTCAATTTTAATTCTTGTTGAGGATCATTGCATTGTAAATAAACATCTTTTGGAAAATGATAATGCTTCTCATAAATGTAATACTCGCCTGAAAATAAACTAGACTAGCCTTCTATGTTGGACATCTATAAACCTTTTTAATGCCAGCCTAATTACAAAGTAGTCACCTTCTCTAATATTACAATTATTAATTTAATGTTTGTCCAAAATAGTGATTCATAGAGTAACTTAGCCCAATTACAAAGTGGTCACCTTCTCTAATATTGCAATCTTGCAATCATTAATTTTATGTTCTTCCAAAATAATGATTCATTAACTAACTTCAATAGAAAAATATTCTTCCTTTATCTGAAAAACAACAAACTAGTGACATCCTAAAATTATCATACACAATATTCTGAAAAGATGTTATGATCTAATCTATTGCAGCATAAAGACACCTTCTCTACATCGATTGTGGCATCTTTTTTTTTCTATAGACAAGCGCTACAAAGTTTAATCGCAAGCCAAAGACATTATCATCATGAATATATGTTCACCTCCCTTCATCTTTGCTTCACTTCATACGCACATTTAAACAAAATAGCACACAAGAGAAAATATTATTTTATTTTAATGTAGCAGATATTAGAGTCCATAGATATTTTATAATGTTTTTGCAATCAATAGGAATCTGTTAAACAATTCTAACTTTACACAAACTACTTTATAATTATCTAACTAGTCAATATAATACATTTAATAACAATCTAATATAAGATAGAAGATGTGAGATCCTAAAATTTCCTAAGGGGACAGGAAGGGCACATATTTGGAAGAAGAAAAATGAAATTGGCAGAACCGTGAGCGCAAAAACATACTAAATCAGTAGTCAAAACACGAATCTTGTTTTAATATGAAAGTTGATACTAACCTGAGGCATGTTCCTTGGGCGATGGAATCACAGCACAGAATTGCACCTTCTATTATAACTTTCACAGCATAAGTAAGTAACTCTATATCTTGGGAAACAACATTTCTGAGCTTCGTGACGTCTTTAGCCAGATAAACTATACTCTCCAGTAGGTTCATGGATTCTGACGCATTGGATCTAATCGTCATATTTCTCTCCAGGGCGTATGCTGCCATAGAGAGGTCCCAAGAATATCCAATGAGATCCTCCCACCAACTTCACTGCTTTCAAAAATAATCCTTCCAGTTGTTCCTGAGTCAAAACAAAGCAACGATTTAATTAGTTTATCAACCATCGACAAGACTTGACTTATTTTAGGAATGTAAACCATTTTCTAGTAATACGGTACCGATTTTTCTAAATGCTCAGCTTCTTTCGAAATGGCTTCTATGATATTGGAAGCAACTCTAGTGCTGCGGGCCACAAATTCAATTTGAATATCAGAAGAGGATGTTGATGCCTCACCACCATCGTCTGAAGTTGAAGGGGCCTGAAAAAATGAACACACAAATCTTATTATGGCATCATTAACTGATAGCAGAGAGCAATGGGTGAGAAGTGGAGGTAAATCACCTTTAGTTTATGCAGCATACTGTCAATGTATTTTATGAGCAAATCAATATTCTCAGTTGGGTTTTCATTCCTAATAGATTGTCTTATTGATTGAATGACCAGCTCCAGGGTAGGAGGACGAGGAGGAGGAGAATGAGGGGTCCAAGGAGAAGGAGTAGGAGAATGTGGTGACAGAGAAGGAGGAGGAGTAGAAGACAAAGAAACCACCCACAACAGTTCCCCATCAGTTCGAGAGTAACTGCGGTCAAGCCTCCCTGTATTTTCCCGTGTACCGATTCTATTCACAGTCTTAATTGTGTCTGTGCAATTTTCTTGAAAGATACTACAAATTAGAAACTAAATATTTGTGTGTTAAAAGAGAGAGATTTATGCCAGAAGTGAATGCGGAGATTTTGTTAGAATTAATTGAATACAGAGGAAATATTCCAACGGTAACTTGGAAATTTTTGTTGAGAATTTTGGTCTTCATAATAATCTCCAAATGGAATGTACATGTCAAGATTTTTCTAAAATAAATGGACAAAAATAAAATATTCTACCGGCCTCGTTGAGATTTTGCTAATGCAAAAACAGAATGTTATCCGACACTTTATCTTTCTATTATACTCATTTTTCCAAGAATATAGAAGCATTGTTGTATTTTCTATGGCTCTCTCTATTTTCTATTTCGCTGAATTTAGTTGCAGAGAGAAAATATGAAAGGGAATGTTGTCTGAATCTATGTACTTTCTATGACACTTAACTTTCCTACATTGGAGAATATATGTTCTTTCTATGATAATCATTTTTCCTATAATGGAGAAGTACTTGGTATATTTTTTATATTTTCCATATCTTTCTATTTTATATTTGACTTCTACTGTTTATTTTCTATTATTTAAACATTTTATTATTTAATTATTATTTTTGATCTTAACAAATGCTACAGAGGAAATAAAATTTGATCCTAAAATAATATTTATATTTATATACATGTGAATGTGAAAACTTCTTCTAGATGGAAAATATATTCTAAGACTTATTTTGAGAATTTTAGGCTATCCTATAGCCACATCACCGAAAAAGATTTTGTATGACTTGTACTAACATCACTACTATAAGATTCTAGTTTAAATAATAATCGAAAATAAAGAACTTTTCTTTTATTTCTAATAAAAACTAGGTGTCACGCCCAAAAGAACTTGCAATCTTTAAACAAACAACATAAGTTATTTTTGGTATCATTTCTATCAAGTTAAAAAATTTATTTCACTATTATTTTTAAAAAATCATTTTTTAAGGTTGATCTAAAATTTAGTTAGCTTGAAAACTAATAATTGTTCCAACAATTGTTCAACATTAAATATACTCTTCAAAAATATTGAAAAACATTTTTTTAAATATGATAAATGTTGTTCTCCTATTTTATATTTTTAAAAATTTAATTTATTTTTTTTCATTTAGTTTTTCTATACTTTTATGAATTGTCATAATTTTACTTTTGTATTAAAACTAAAAATTGCTTATCTTGTAAACTATTTATTACGCTAAGAGGTGTAATCTATAGTGATAGAATGGGACCATTGCATCGAGTAAAATTAATGATATAAATATAAATATACATTCAAAAATTTACAAAAGAAGATAGAGTGGAGTGACAAATCATTTTAAATTTGAAAATATGATATTTGAATTTCTAACTAAGATTTTAAATGTTGAGCCAATGTTAAAAGTTGATATCATATATTTACTTTTCCTAAATATTCTCTTATATTGATGTGCATTCAATTTTTTAATTTTTTTTAAAATTTAATATATTTGTTCCAATATGTCCAATATACAAAGTTAATAATCGATGGTACCATTTAATCATGTTACTGTTCAAAACTAAATTTAATATAGGTACTCAAATGTTTAATAATTTCTTCTTCCAATGTGTATTAATACTTTCTCTTCTTAATTCATTGGTAGTTTTATATATTTTATAAATCTTGAAATGAAATTATTTAATATCAATATGATATGCTCACAAATTCATTCTTGAAATAAAATAATTATGTCATAAATATTTTTATGAAAATAATGTAAAGAATTTTTCTTTGTTAGTTTAGATATGTAATAAGGATGATAAGCTTACTAATATAATTAGGTTTAAATTTAGTTAAATGTTCAATTTGATTATTTGAATTAAATAAATGGGTATTAATATATTTTTAAAATAGTGAAGATGGATAAGAGTTTAGTTGGAAATTGGGAAGTTCATACTTTTAATGATGTGATGTTGTGATTAAAATGATTTCAAATTTAAAATTGGATAAAAGATTAAATATTGATATTCAACATGGATTCAATATTTACATATATTCAACTTTTAAAAGAACTTTTAGGTTTACCTTAGATATCTTTTTCCAAATCTAAATCTAACATAGATATCTTTTCATTTGATGTTTTATATTTTCGTTGATAATTAAACAATAGAATATACAACAAAATACTTAATATTTAATTTATATAAATATATAGTACAATGTATTTATACTTAAAAACATTTGGACGATATTAAATTTATTAAATATTTAAAATAATATATAGTTCAACATATTTTATGTTTTATTTTTTTGTGAAAGATTACTAATTTAAATCCTATTACTTTAAAAGTTACCATATTCACATATTCTAGAAGGTCCCATCCAAGACTAAATTTTGAGGCAAAGACATGAACAAAAGAATAGTGCTCAAAGAGTGGAACCTACAAGTCCTAGAAGTGAAGAGAAACAAATACAACACATAGAATATGCACAAAATTGTATAAGAAAATGATGTGAACAAATGACTAATGTAGAAAGAGAAGAAGAAAGAAATCAATGAAACCAACATGATAGAGAAAGACATATCAAGCATAGGACTGAAGAATAAATGAGACAATATACAAATGAGATTAGAGGACATCATACATAAACATCTTAGGATAATCAAAATATAGTGAGAAGACAAACAAAAAGAGCTATGAACCTAGACAAGTTGAATGAAAGAGAAATACAACAAATACAACTATGTAAATGTGAATCTAAGCTAGGACAATTTCAATCTCATGGAAATGGTGGGTTTAGTTCTGATGGGATGAATTATATGACAATAGATCATATTCTACAAAGACCAACTAATAGAATAGAAGATCTTATGAATGTTGATTCAGGCAATTATAAGTTACAAGAGGAGTCGACATCTCAAACAAGAAGAGAACAATGATTGAAAAGAAGAAAAAATAGAATGGATGAGGGGACAATCAATACTATTGAAAAATAATGGGATTGAATTGGGGACTTTACAAATAATGTTTGAAAATGAATTAGATAAACTTGTTATGCCGAGTATTTGCTACATTTGTTAAGAAAACTATCTTGCAATTAAGGTTGTATGGGTCCTTGAAGGCCCTATTTGTCATTGATGTTGACAAGAAAACAATGACCATTGATTTTTAGCATTAAACAACACAAATCCTAGTCCAAACATTTCTTAACCATTCCAACTTTCTAATTTGACACAAATAGAAGAAATGTTGATAGCATGTATCAACCTCATTCTTCATGTTACACATGCAACTAGAGGTCAATTTAAATATAAAGGGCATTCCATAAGTAATTTGTAAGAAGTAAGAGAAGTAGCCAAAATCTTACCACATCGAATAAAAGATTTACCTATTATCATTGTTCGCAAGAAGGATCAAAATGGAACAAGTTATAATTTTATAGTAAAAAAGAGAGGGTATACAGACCACTTCAAATTAAAATAAAACATGATAAGTTCTATAGGGATGTTCAAATGAATGAAAATGCACTTAGTGAGCTTACATCTAATTCAGATGATAACATCTTTGATAAGCTAAACTTAGTTCATACGAAATTTGATCCAGATGTAGATGAATACTCAACTATTTTTCATATGAAATATCATGGTTCACCACAACTGTGGCTACGTCCACACTGAGAGTATAGTAAATATATTATTCAATAATTACATGTAAACATACATAGGGCTTTGCCCTTATATCTATACATTAGTCTTGAATAGAAGATGAAGAGACAAATAAGAAGAATGTAAAATGAACAACAATGACAGTTGGACTTCACATCCAATAATCTCCCACTTGAACTTCAACTCATGGTACAACCTCCTATTTGAATATCCTGCTGGCACTTAAACTTTTCTTTACCTTACCAAATCCCATCTTAAGAAATTGCCAAAAGACAATCTTCATAGCCAGAATAGCAACCACAACTAATTGCTAACCACATTCAGTCATCCATACAACATGAGTAGATTTATAACCACATAACTAGGCCATACAATAACTCACCAAATATACCTACTTCCAACAGAACACACCAAAGAGTCATTGATGTGCAAAAAACTAGAAGACTATTATAACGAAACTTTTATTGCATGAGCAATGTCAACTATAAGTTGACTCAATCTGCTAATCAGCACATAGAACAAGAAGAAAATGTTGAAGAAGAGGTAATTCTAAACCAAGAAGAGGAAAGGATTTTTAGAGCCATTTTAAGGATTAGAAAAAGACTTACATTTGATGTTCCCTCATTTTTTGTGAATCGTAACTTGCAAGAATTGACTAATTGGATCAATAAGATAGAAGAATACTTTGAGTATGAATATATTGAGATCTGAATAGGGTAAAGTTTGTGAAGAATAAACTGGAAGGTCAGACAAAGACATCATGGTAGGAGATTCAATTGGATCAAATAAGGAAAAGGAAAGGATGAAATCACCAGATGGGATTAGATGATAGCTAAGTTGAAGAGATAATTGATTGATATGGATTATAAGCTTGATCTACTAAAGAAAATATAAGGATTGAAGCAAGTGAGATGATTTGTTTAGGAGTATATAGAGGAGTTATATCAAGTTCTCATTAGAATATTCTATATAGAAGTTGACAAGGAAAAAGTGGCTTGTTATCATAATAGGTTGAAACCAAAGATTTGGGAGGATTGAGTCTAGTTTGAATGAGTAATATTGAAGAAGCATATCAATTTTTCCTAAGAGTCAAGAAAAACTTGAATAAGAAGTTCAATAAAAAGAATAGTGTTAGAGGTCATAGTTTAAGATGTGATGGATGGTCTTATGGAGGTTGCAATTAAGATTAGAAGAAGGATGAGGCCACTAGTAGCAGTCAAAATCATAGGAAAAACAATTCCAATCATTTCTTTGATCAAAAACAAATATAAGAGAGGAAGAGGAAGAAGGCAAGGATCTAGTAGAGGAGGTTTTTGTAGAACCTATTTCCACTATGGAGAAGAAGGGAATAGGTAATTTGAGTGTTCTTAAGAAAAAGGAAGGGAGGATAGGATAACTCACGATCAAGCCAGATTTATGCATGTCAATGAAGATGCCAAATCATTCCATTGTAAAGATACTAAAAGAGAAAAAGTCCTAGTTATTAGAAAAGGCCTAGTGAGTGATGATAGTGAACCTAATCATAGAAGGATTTTTTTTGTACAATGTGCAAATGTGGAGATAATGGTTGTGATGTGATAATTGATGGTAGAGGCACTAACAATACGGTGTTAGAAAAGATGGTCAGAAATTTAAACTCAATAGATGGAAACATTTGCATCCATACCGTATTTTATTGGTGGAAGATGACCACAGGATCATGGTCAATGAGCCATGCCTAGTATAGTTGAATATTGGAAGCTACTAGGATGAGGTACTTTGTGATATCATACCTATGGACATATGTCACATGTTACTAGGTAGACCATTGTAGTTTGATAGCGATGATGTACACATGATGGGCATGTAATTACCTACACTCCTAAAAATGATAGAGTGAAACATAAAATGAATCCATTAAAGGATAGACAAATTGTATGTAGTGTTTTGAGAGTATGGTTTGTTGATGAAAATAAGTTTCTGTAGGGTATGAGGTGTGTGGCCTTTCAAATCGTACATCTAACAGTTTCATGGTCACTAGATCCACACCATTTGCAAAATAAGATTGAATTTTTCTTGATGTAATTTCAAAAGATGGTAAAGAAGTAGAGGGGGTACCTATAGAAGTTGTAGATTTGTTGGAAGAGTTATCAAATCTATTATATCTGATAATGTGCTTGATGGATTTCCACTAGTAAGGAGGACCAACCATTATATGAAATTGTTTCTAGGAGCTAGTTTTTCAAACATGGCAACACATAGAATAACACTAACAAAGAGTGGAGAGTTGAGCAAAGAAGTGTATAAGTTTTTGCAGAAGGGGATGATTTTAGAGTGTTTGAATACATAGTTTTAACTAATAGTAATAGCACCAATGAAGAATGTAGAATAAAGGATGTGCAAAGATTCATGTGATATCAAGAGGATCAGAGTCAAGTATATATTTTCATTTGCACCAATGAATGATATCATGGACTATTTGAGTGGAGTTACATATTTCACAAACATAGATGTGAAGAGTGGGTACCTACAAATTAGAATTAGAGAAGGAGATGAGTTAAAGGTCGTCTTCACGACAAGGGAATGATTGTATGAGTGGTTAGTCATTGCTTTTGGGCTAGCTATGATATCCCCATTTTGACATATATAATCTAATAATAAGTAAGTATTATATATAAAGTAATATTAATAATATTAAAATAATAATATTTATAAGTAATATTATATTATAATCATATGATAATATCATCTTATATATTGCATTATAATAGCAATATGAAAGTATGAAATAAATGAAATAATAATCTAATATAATTATAAATAAATAATGATATATGATGATTAAAATATATTTTAATATAGAAAATTTATATTAATAAAGTATTATAATATATAGTTGATATGTTATTAAAATAATATATGTTATAATATAATTATTATTATGAAGGGATGTAACTCTTTGAAATACACATATATATAGAATATCAAACAATGAAAAGCATATCAGTTATCTAAATATTATAAAATTCATATGAGTAAAAAGGTAAACAAATAAATTTCTTGAATGGGGACATTACAGTGGTATCAGAGTATGATCATGTTAGTCTTAGATTGGTTTTGACATTTGAGTGTCAACACACTTATTTAGTTGATGTTGAGTATAATATAGAAGGTGAGCTACAATGTATGTTGAGCCAAAAAATTCAATAGGTGCCGAGCAAAGTTCATATTAAGATAATATCTTATACTTTCTATAATAGTCAACTACTTGTCTGTAGTTCGTCTTTCAGTCTAGATAGGAATGTTTCCTATCCCGTCTCTTTTTTCTTCAGTCCAGATAGGAATGTTTCCTATCCTGTCTCTAGTTTTGTTTCTAATTCCGTCTTCAATCTACGTTTTTTCTTTTAGAAACAACGTCCTTGTAATTCTTTATAAGGAACACATTTTTTCCTCTGTTAATTAATGAATCATCCGAAAATCCGTTAATCTGCCAACTCTTCTTGAATCTTGTAACATGGTATCAGAGCCATGATAAGCAATTTTTCGAAAAATTTATAATTTCTTTTGAAATTATCTGCTCACGACTGCCTCCTAGTCTGCAAAATCTGTGCCTGTATCGTTGGGAAAGCACGCAATTTTTTTTCTGCAACTTGTGTCCATATATTTTCAAGCTCATTTGACAGCAAAATCACGATTGTAGGGTCAAGGATAAGTTCGTTTTGTCTGCATTCTTCATCATTTGCGCTCTCCCTGAAAAAAAATCTGCCATTTTTATCAAGAAATCTGAAGTTTTTTCAAGCTTTTTTCAGCCTGGGCCATTTTCTTTTGAAACCCTAATTTTTGGGGTCGAAAAAATATTTTGTTTGCAGATTCTTGGTGGGTTTTTCGAGAGCTCAATTGGGTTGTCATCCATTTTTCCTGGGTACCTCAATTTTTGTGCCTCGATTTTCGAGCCAGCGGATCCAAAAAATGACAGCAGATTCCTTCTAGGTTTTTCGAGCTCTCTTCTGGTTCATTCTTTGATTCTTCTAGGTCTTTCGTATTTTTGCCTCAAAGAACGTGCCTTCACATATTTTCACAATTTTTCATTGAAAAACGTGCCATGGCATCTCTGACAAATATTCTGCTCGAGAATAATTCCAAATTCAATGGTCACAATTATGGAACCTGGAAGCAAAGCATCATCACAATCTTCGAATATCGAAACACCGATCAACTTGTTCTGGGTGTTATGCAACGTCCGACTTCTCCAAGTCCTGATCAAGGCGAAGCTGCATTTTTTGCCTTCTGAATCTGTTTCTATTTTTTCTGGGTTTGTTGATTTTCTCCTCAAAAATCATTTCAAGTTGTTTGTAATATGCAAGGTTGTGTGAGATTCTGGGTTTGTTGATTTTCTCCTCAAAAATCATTTCAAGTTGTCTATAATACGCAAGGTTGCGTGAGATTCTGGGTTTTACTATTTTTTCCACAAAAATGAAGTTTTGTAAATGCAACTTATTTTGAGTCATAGCACTCTTCTGGCAAAGCTTCTTGGTTTCAGCATTCTATAGATCCAGGGAGGGTCTCAATTATCCCAGAATGTTCTGACATTCGTACATTGACCATTAAGGGAGGGTATTAAGATAATATCTTATACTTTCTATAATAGTCAACTACTTGTCTGTAGTCCGTCTTTCAGTCTAGATAGGAATGTTTCCTATCTTGTCTCTAGTTTTGTTTCTAATTCTTTCTTCAGTCTACATTGTTTCTTTTAGAAACAACGTCCTTGTAATTCTTTATAAGGAACACATTTGTTTCTCTATTAATTAATGAATCATCCGGAAATCCGTTAATCTGCCAATTCTTCTTGAATCTTGTAACAGTTCAAGTGTTGAGAAAAGTATAGATGCTAAGCCACTATAGATTGCAAGTGAAATAGAATTGCTATAGGAGCTGATTGAGCCAGTTTTCCTATATGTGCTAACCATCAGCAACTAGTATGTGCCAAGCAACATAGAATTAGCATATGAGTTTGTTCCTTCAAAAACTCAAATGTAAACTATTTTTGGAGTCAACATGAGATGAATCTTGAAGGATTTTGAAGATAAGATTGAATCTCTTGTATTATCTATCTAATGAAAATGCAACCAATATAAAAAATGGAGAAGGCATGAAAAAAATAGGAAAAGTGCAAGAAATAAGCAAAAAATGAAGATTTAATAATGATTGTAGATTCATACCTAACCCTAAGTCTTTGAAATCTTTAAAAGGAGAACAAAGCCCCATTATGTAACAGAGACGATAAGAAAGAAAGGAGCCTATGGGTGCATTATAGTGAAGTGAAAAGGGTAAAAAGACTTAGTAAAGAACATAGTAGCATAGCAAAATATAGTTAATCAAGAACAAGAGCATCGGAACCTCAAAAAGTGACATATGAAATCAAGCAATGATCAGAGCAGATAGAGAAAAACAGGGATATGGAATTAGCAATAGACGATTGCAAGTTATCAGGTCAAAGTCTTTCTAATACTTTCTAGCAATTGTATTAGATATGGAAATCCTATGGACTTAGGTTGGCCTAGTAGCTATTTTTAAATCCTTTGATAGGGTGTCATTCTAAGTGAATGTACTAAAGTGCTTTAGCTAGGCCTACTTTTAGCAGGTTAGTGAAATCCTTTAACTAGGTCACTTTTAACAGAGTGTAAAGTCTTTAATAGGATAGGCCTTTCATAGGGTAGGCCATTGGAAGCGGTCAAACATTCTAACCTTGAATAGTTACACATTCTTGTAGTCATATTTTTGTGGGTGTCATCCCCACCCCAATTTTAGCTTCTCATTTTGGAGGTTTTCTGGGTCACTAAAATTGTGTGTTATCTATTTTCAAGCATGTCTTTACTTTCATGTTTATTATATAAATTAGATGCATTTGAATGGTTTCAATTAAAAGGATTTGAAATGGTAAATGTTAGTTACTCACCCCCCCCGAGAAGTAAATCTTCCCACTTATTAATTCCAACAATGGGTATTAGAGCCCAGTTCTCACAAGAAGGAGCCTTATACCTTGGAGAAAATGAGAAGATTATAGAGAATTAAGTAATTGACATACAACCTGCTTTACATGCTTTGGAAGAAGCTAGAGGAGAACTGAAGAAATCCTTAAAAAGAAGAAGAGAGATTGCCATAGCTAAGAATGACACACAATACAAGGAGATTGGCACCTCAAATCTATTTTCAAATGGAGATTCCAAAGAGTTTGATGCAACAATAGCAGACTTCATCGAGAAGAATAGAGCTCAAGTAGAAAAAATTAGAACACTCAAGCTTGAACAAGAATCACAATCCATGATGCTTTGTGAGGTGATTAAACAAAAGAAAAGAGACATTGAAGATAAGGCTTTGCTAGAAGAAGACAAGAGAAACCTTGCCAATAGACAAGAAGAAAAGTCAATCGAGCTTGCAAGAATCTCAAGCATGCAGCTAGACATCTTGAGTCAGATGATGAATGCACATCATGAACTAAATGTTAAGGACATTGAGATCTCTACATTGAAGATGCAAAATGACCTAAAAAGAGAGAAGGAGATTGCAAAAATCTTAAACAAACACAATGAGGCCATCAAGTACTTTGAGCAACTACTGAAATCATCAAGGGCTAGCAATGACACTTCAGGACTAGGTTACATTAGCATTGAATAAGCAGAGTCATCCAAAAATATAGAAGAAAGGAGTAACAAAGGTAAGAACACTAAATCTACTTGTCATTTCAATGGTAAAAATGGACATAACTCTAATGTGTGTAGGAGTAAGAATGCCCATCAGCATGACAAACCTAAGAATGCAAGTCATTATCATAAGTGTAAAAAACAAGCACATCAAGAACACAACTATAGGACTAGGACTATCAAAACACCAAAATTTGAAGGTCACTGCTACAATAGAAAGAAGTATGGACATAGAGATTTTGAGTGTAGCTGAAAGCCTATGTGGACATCAAATTAGATAGTGAGGGAAGGTAACCATGGTCATCACTACAATTGGGACTACAACACCAGGTATAGTTGTCATTACTGTCAGGAATATGGACACATTCTTGAAAATTGCATAATGAAACATTTTTGAGGGAACTACAATAGATGGTTGAGCCAAACCACATGTTTTAGTTGATTGAGGACTAGTCATATCAGTAGGAATTTCCCAACAAGGTCAAAGGCATCCACTTCAAAGAATGACAAAGGTAAACAGAAGGTAGATGTTGAACACATCAAAGCAGAAATGAACAAGAATGGAAGAAGAAAGATGGGACAAACACATCAAATGAAGGGATCACTTCACCTAATAGGTAAAGTGGTCACACTTCATCAAACTAAAAAAGAGAAGGCATAAGGAACTAATTTACAAAGTTTTATCATAAATCATTTCCTAGAAAAGAAAGTACTAAAAAAGAACATATCAGCATGAACAAGGATGCAAAGTTAAAAATTCAAGATTTCACAAATGTTGTCGAGTTGCCCTCAGATGTTGAGTAAAAATCTAGTACAAGCCAAGCTAATTGTCAAGACTATAGGAGCCAAATGATTAGTAGAAGCTGATTTGGTAGAGGAAGTTGAGTGGTGAAAATGCAATGGAAGCTGAGTAATGTAGAATCCTTTAGAAGCTGAGTGAACAATTGTAAATGTACTAAGCATTAAATGTGATGAAAATAGGGTATATTATTATATTTTCAATCATTTTTCCTCATGGAGAATGAAGAGAAAAGATGAGAAAGAGTCCAAAGAGAATCCAAAGAAGAGAATCCACTCTATAAGAAGATTTCAATAGCATTCCAACCATGATTACATTGATTTCAAGGTATTTATGACTTTGTCGAGCTATGCAATTTTGTGTAAAATGACTTCTAGTTCTAGAAAAACTTAGGAGAAAGAATCATTTGAAGTCCAATTAGTCTCCAAAGAGGTTACACAACCCAATTTCCACCCATTACCTAAAGTTGCATATAAGAATGACCCAGCTAGAGCCCTATCCATCATACCCCCTAAGGTTGTAATGGTTCAAGATGTAAGGAGATGCTATAATTCCAAGATTGGAGCCATAGGTGGCATGGAAATAAGGGAAGCCTATAAAAAATTGTGTGATAATGGAGTGTTGAAGGAAGAATTTTAGATTGTTAAGAGGAAGGGTTTAACATGAACCCTAGAATTGTCGATAATTTTCAAGACTGAATGGATTATACTAGTGTTGAGCAGAATGCATGATGGTAGCTTATGGTTGGAGGATGGCCCTATAAAAATCACAAAGAGAATTGTACATAGATCGATCATTTACCCAACCCTTGATCGGTTGAAGACTCTTAGGAGTGATGCCAAGGAAGCAACTAAGAAGAATACTAGTGTAAAGTGGAATAAGAGAGGGATGACAATTGATACCATCTAAGACCCTCTTATTGATTTTTCTATTAAGGTTATAGCACACAAATTTTACCAATTTGGCAAACTCAATAGTGTTCCTTGCATTGCAGTGGATGTGGGATACAAAATTGTGAAGAAGGATCATGCATATGATCTTTTAGAGCTACAATTGCAATAGATCAATGAAAATCTAGCAGCAATCAGGAGAACAAATGGAGCCCAATGCAAATTTGGTGCCATTTTGTTATGAATTTTCTTTTATGTTCAAAATGAATTTCCTTCTTTTGGAAAAGTGGCATGAATAACTAATAGGTCAATCATAGCTCATGTCAATAAATACATTAAGTAGATAGGAGCTAATTTTGAGACCTTGATGACTAGTTATTTTGAGAACTTTAAGAAGATAATGAATCAAAGGCTCAAAATTCTAGTTTTCTTGGTAGAGAAACATGTAAATGATGTATGTTTTCTTGTAGATATAGACTATGAATACATACAAGATGCCATACCAATAGTGAGATGGTTAAGACCTCTTGGGTATGAAATAAACATAGATGAAGCATCAGCAACAATAACTACATTATTGGGAGTTGACAAGGATGCACCATATTTTGGAACCTATGATGTGGGGAGATCAAAAGTGGATATCGAGTTGAAGACTACCTCCACTTTGGAAAAGAAGGACAAGCTTGTTAAGAAGCTAAAAGCTAAATTTTGGGAAGGTACTACAGAAGAAGTAGAACAAGAAGGTGAAGATGCCAAGGGTGATGAAGAAGAACAAGATCAGGGGCCACTTGCCTTAACTCAAGGTATGGGAGAATATATAGATAAGGAGGAAGGTGCCAAGAAAGGAGCACCAAAGGTTGAGCCAGAGAAGAGAAAAGCTCAAAAATAGCTAGCTGCACAGCCCAACAGAAAGAAGAAGGCTACAAAGCCAAGCTAAGCTAAGTCAACTACAAGGGCTAACACCAGGGCTACATCTCAAGGGGTAAAAGAGTAGGAAAAGAAAAAGGCAATAGAATAAGGAGAACCTATAGAGAAAAAAAAGAAAAAAATATATGTTCCACCTCCTAAATCAGATGAAGAAAGAACATAGTCTAATGAAGAACAATTCAAATTGGTAAGCTATTCTACCACATCTAAATTGGAAAGAATTTTTAATAATATTAGAGATAATGCAGATTTAACTAATTGAAAGACCATATATTTCAATAAGTTTCCAAAGTAACAATAGAACATAGTGGAAGAGTCCATCTAAACTATTATGGCTAAGTTCAAGACCACCCCACTTGAACTAGACAATTCAATGCCTAAGGAGCTAAGCTCATTAGTTGAGAATAAATGTCATTACTATCTCAAAATGGAGAAGAAAATAAGAGAGTCTACATTGGCTCACGTAATGCTAGACCTTACTAAAGGTCAAATAAAAAAGGCTAGTAAGAAGCATGGGAGAAAATTTGCACCCAAATATAGAGCCTTCAAAATTTTGTAGAACCAAATAGAAGATGTTGTCCAAAAGTCCACATAAATGTGGAAATTAATATATGGATTGAAAACTATGAAAGAAGGGCAAGAAGACCCATTTGAAGGTAGAAATGGTGAAGAAGAAGGAAAAAAAGAAAAATATGAGGAAGAGGAAAAGGAGACAAAAGAGGAGACACTAGAGAAGATAAATGGTGAAAATATAATAGCTAAAGAGCATAGACTAAAGAAAGTGTCCAAGACACCCAACTGCCACCAATAAGTCCTCCACACTCAACACCTGTAGAAATAGTAATTGTAAAGGATGTCCCTAACAACTCAAGTTAGAACACCATTCCTCTAACTATAGAGGATCCCAAAAAGATTCTTCACCCATCTACATTGCAAGCACAACTTTGTACAAATCAAGTTTCGATGAGTGTTGATGAGCTATAGAAAGTTGTAGTAGATATAACAAGGGAGAAAGAAAGAACACAAGAATAACCTACACAACCTCCAACAACTATAGTAGATCAACCCAAAGAGCAAGAAAAACATGAAAAAATTGCTAAGGTTGATAGTATAGTTACAACAGCAAAAACTATCGAGGAGCAAGCAAAGGAACAAATAGTCCAAGACATTCCTACTACACAAAGTCAAGGTCAATGTCCTCAAATTATCATTATTGATCAAGGTAGTAGAGAAGAGGAGAAAGAAGAAGAGAAAACCCCTAAGGAGCATGAGGCAATACAAATATTGGTGAACTTGCCTGCCTTGAGGACTCTTAATAAGAAGTTGAGCACTAATGTAGTACAATTGTAGATTTTAGCACTAGGCTTGAGCTCTACCAAGGTTGCAAGGGTACTTCATTGTGGAGACCCTGCACTTGATGAAGAAATATTCATGCCTAGTTATGACTCAAGAATTATGAACCTACAACAAATAAATGAAGTGCAAGAGGCACTAGAGAGAAGGAAGAGACAAGAAATACTCATAAATGAGTTCAAGAAAAAGCAAGCACTGTTGGAAATCAAGGACATATTTCTTGATGCATTCAACTTGCAAGTATCTGATGAAATCTAGCCCATCATGGAGTAATTGTCCAACATTAATGACTAGGTACAAAATCAAGACCTAGAAACAAATGTTAAATTATTAGAACGGTGAAGAAGTTGAGTTGGTAGATGAAGTTGAGTAAAGAAGAAATCTTAATTGAAGCTGAGTTGTGAAAAAGAAATGGAAGCCAAGTAATGTAGAATCCTTAAGAAGCTGAGTGGATAGCTATAAATGCACTAAGCATTAAATGCAATGAAAATAGGGTATATTATCATATTTTCAATCATTTTTCCTCATCAAGAATGAAGTGAAAAGATGAGAAACAACGTAGACTAAATCCAAACATAGAATCTAGTATATTAGAAGATTTTAACAACATTCCAAGCATGATTTCATTGATTTCAGAGTATTTATGACTATGTAGAGCTACACAATTTTGTGTTTTCTTCATGTTAAAACCCTAGATTGTGTAAAATGTCTTCTAGTTCTAGAATAACTTAGGAGAAGGAATCATTTGGAGTCCAATTGGTGTCCACAGAGGTCAGACAACCCGATTTCTACCCAATACCTAAAGTTGCATATCAGAATGACACAGGTGGAGCCCTATCCATTATACCCCCTAAGGTTGTAATAGTTCAAGATATAAGGAGATGCTATAATTGAAAGATTGGAGCTTGAGGTGACATGTAAATAAGGGAGGCCTATGAAAAATTGTGTGATAATAGAGCATTCAAGGATGAATTTTAGATTGTTGAGAGGAAGGGTTTAACGCCAGCCCTAGAATTCCTCACCATTTTCAAGACTAAATGGATTACACTAGTGTTGAGCAGAATGCATGATGGTAGCTTATGGTTGGAGGATGGCCCTATAAAAATCACAAAGAGAATTGTACATAGAGTGATAGGGTTTCCAATCCTAGATCGGCCAAAGACTCTTAGGAGTGATGCCAAGGAAGGAATTGAGAAGAATACTAGTGCAAAGTGGAATAAGAGAGGGATGAAAATTGATACCATCCAAGACCCTCTTGTTGATTTTGTTGTTAGGGTTATAACACACTATTTTTACCAATCCAGTAGACTCAACAGTGTGCCCTACATTGCAATGGATGTAGGATACAAACTAGTAAAGAAGGATCAAACCTAAAATTGCAGCATATCAATGAAAATCTAGTAGCAACCAGGAGAACAAAGGGAGCCCAATGCAAATTTGGTGTCATTTTGATATGTATTTTATTTTATGTTCAAAATGAATTTCCTCCTTTTGGCAAAGTGGCATGGAAAACTGATAGGTCATTCATAGCTCAGGTCAATGAATACATTGAGTAGATGGGAACTAATTTTGAGACCTTGATGACTATTTATTTTGAGGACTTTAAGAAGACAATGAAGCAAAGGCTAAAAATTCTAGTTTCATTAGTAGAGAAACATGTAAACAATGTATGTTTTCTTATACATATAGACTATACATACATACAAGATGCCATGCCAAGAGTGAGATGGTTAAGACCTCTTGGGTAAGAAATAAACATAGATGAAGCATCAAGAACAATAACAAAATTATTGGTAGAGGAAGTTGACAAGAATGCACCATATTTTGGAATCTATGACATGCTGAAATCAAAAGTGGATATGCAGTTGAAGACTGCCTCGACTTTGAAAAAGAAGGACAAGCTTGCTAAGAAGTTGAAAGCTAAATTTGGGGAGGGTATTGTAGAAGAAGCAGAAGAAGAAGGTGAAGATGCTAAGGGTGATGAAGGAGAACAAGATCAAGGGCCACTTGCCTTAACCAAAGGTATGGAAGAAGATGCAGATAAGGAGGAAGGTGCTGAGCAGGGAGCACCAAAGGCTGAGACAAAGAAGAGAAAAGCTCAAAAACAACTAGCTGTATCGACCAAGGGAAAGAAGAAGTCTACAAAGCCAAGTCGAGCTAAGCTAACTATAAGAGTTGTCACCAAGGCTACAACACAAGGAGTGAAAGAGTAGGAAAAAGAAAAGGCAATAGAACAATGAGGACCTATAGAGTAGAAAAAGAGAAGAAAGTATGTTGCACCTCTTGAATCAGATGAAGAAAGAATAGAGTCTGATGAAGAACAAATCAAATTGGTAAGCCATTCTACCACATCTAAATTGGAAAGCATTTGCAATTCTATTAAAGATAATTAAGATTTAACTAATCTAAAGACCATAGATTTCAATAAGTTGTCAAAGGAAAAATAGAACATAGTGGAAGAGTCCATCTACACTATGATGGCTAATTCAATGCCTAAGGAGCTAAGCTCATTAGTTGAGAATAAATTGCATTACTATCTCAAAATGGAGAAGGAAATAAGAGAGTCTAAATTGGCTCATGTAATGCTAGACCTTACTAAAGGTCAAATAAAAAAGGCTCGTAAGACGCATGGGAGAAAATTTGCACCCAAATATAGAGCCTTTAAAATTTTGCAGAACCAAATAGAAGATGTTGCGCAAAAGTCCACACAAATGTGGGAATTAATATATGGATTGACAACTGTGAAAGAAGGGTAGGAAGACCCATTTGAAGGTAGAAATGGTGAAGAAGAAGGAGAAAAAGAAAAATATGAGGAAGAGAAAAAAGAGACAGAAGAGGAGATAGTGGAGAAGACACATGGTGAAAAGGAAACAACTGAGGAGTAGTAGACTGAATAGAGTGTTCAAGACACCCAACTACCACTACCAAATCCTCCACACACAACACTTGTAGAAACAATAATCATAAAGGATGTTCCTAATACCTTAGGTTAGAACATCAATCCTCTAACTATAGAGGATCTCAAAAAGATCCTTCACCAATATACATTGCGAGCACAACTTTGTACAAATCTAGTTTTGGTGAGTGTTCATGAGCTGCAAAAAGTTATAGCAGAGATAACAAGGGAGAAAGAAACCACATGAGAACAATATACACAACCTCCCACAGTTACAATAGATCAACACATAGAGCAAGAAGAACAAGAAAAAATTGCTAAGGTTGATAGTACAATTACAATAGCAACAACTGCCAAGGAGCAAGCAAAGGAACAAACATGGCAAGATGTTCCTACTACACAAATTCAAGGTGCACCTCCTCAAATTATCATTATTGATCAAGGTAGTAGAGAAGAGGATAAAGAAGAAGAGAAAACCTCTAAGGAGCAGGAGGCAATACAAATATTGGTGAACTTGCCTACCTCAGGGACTCCTAATAAGAAGTTGAGCATTGATGCAGTACCATTCCATATTTCAGCATCAGGCTTGAGCTCTACCAAGGTTGCAAGGGTACTTCACTATGGAGACCCTTCACTTGATGAAGAAATAGTCATACCCAGTTATGACTAAAGAACCATGAACCTACAATAGATAAATAAATTGCAAGAGGCGCTAGAGAAGGGGAAGAGACAAGAAATACTCAGAAACAAGTTTAGGAAAAAGTAAGCACTGGTGGAAATCAAGGACATATTTCTTGATGCATTCAGTTTGCAAGTACCTGATGAAACCTAGCCCATCATGGAGCAACTGTCCAACATTATGGACCAAGTATAGAATGAAGACCTAGAGACTAATGTTAAATTATTAGAATGGTAAGAAAAGTAGTTTCAGATGAAAGTGAATGAGAAAATATCAAGTGAAATAACACTTTCATAAGTTGAATTGGCTAATATTAAAAAGGAAAAAACTATACTTGGGAATGTATTCTCATTGTACACCAAGTTGTGTGATTCATTCTATTTCACATAGGAAACTAGCCAAAGGATAGTAAACTTGGAACAAAATCTAAAGATTTCTAGCACTCAGCTACCTAAAGATCTAGCTCAAAGTGAGAAGCATTTTGTAGCTATGCTTCACACACAAAAGGAGTTAGCTATGTTAATAGTAGAAGAGGCCAATATCAAGTCAAAATTGATGCAGATTCAATCTTCCATTACCCCACATCTAGAAGTACTCCATAAGGAACAAGCCTATGCAAAAATTGTTCTAAAGAAAGATCCTAATCTTTACTTTAGAAAGCCTTCCTCATCTTATAGTAGAGATGTCCATCTAGCACAAGGCATTGGACATAGCTTTAGATAATTGGGATGCTTCTCTCAAGATGATTATGGAGGTAAATAAAACATTTTTGGAAAAATATTCTATTCATTCTTAGGACCCTTTGACATAAGTGTCAAAAAGGGGGAGAATATATTCATGGGGGAGATAATTCATTAGTGCATCTAATAAGAATGGGGAGATATAATGTTCTCAGGGAGATGTGAATAAGAATGGTTACATAATAAATTTTTTGATGGAAATAATAAAGAATATCCAAATGGAGCAATATTCAAATTCACATTTTGAGGAAGTAATAAAGCTAGAAGGATACAAAATTGCAAGGAGATGTAAAAGGGGCACAAATACAGAGTACAAGAAGTAGAAACAAGGTACACACAGATACTAAAACAAAGGAAAACAAGGAAAAGTGTATCAGATACATCAGCATGAGACACATTAAACGTAAGAATTTTGGTTACAAGAATGGAAATGGCACATCAGCTGAGGGGGAGTTACAAGATTTTGAGGTATACAAAAAATTTGAATAAGTTTTTGAAGTCTTATACATACATGCCAAACAGAATATGTAATATACTCATAAAGATCAGATTTATAATGTCTAGTTAAGTGTTTTTTCCACTCATGTCAAAGGAGGATGTTGTTGGTCTCAGATTGGTTTTGACATTTGTGTGTCAACACACTTAATCAATTCTTTAGTTGATGCCAAGTATAAAAAAAAATTTGAGCTACAATGTATGCCGAGCCATAAATTCAATAAGTGTCAAGTGAACTTCAGGTGCCAAGCAATCTTTAGGTGCTAAGCAAAGTTCACATGCCAAGCAAAGAATAGATGCTAAGTGAAATAGAATTATTGCTATCGGAGTTGAGTGAGTTAGTTTTCCTATATATGTCAAGCATCAACAACTACTATGTGTGAAGTAACACATAATCAACATCTAAGTTTTTTCTTTCACAAACTCAAATGTAAACTATTTTTGGAGTTGACATGAGATGAATCTCAAAGGATCTTGAAGATAAGATTGAATCTCTTGCATTACCTATGTAATCAACATGCATCCAATAAGAAAAATGGAGAAGGCATGCAACCAATAGGAAAAGTGCAAGAAATAAGTGAGAAATGAAGATTTAATATTGATTGTAGATTCATACCTAACCCTAACTCTTTGAAATCTTTAAAACTAGAACAAAGCCCCATTATGTAATAGAGAGGATAAGCGAGAATGAAGTGTATCGGTGAATTATAGAAAAGTATAGAAGGGTAAAATGACTTAGTAAAGAATAGAAGAGCATAGTAGAATCTAGTTAATCAAGAACAAGAGTATCAAAACCTTAAAGAGTGACATATTAAATCAAGCAAGGATCAGAGCAGATAGAGTAGAACAAGGATTTAGAATCAGCAATAGAGGATTTCAAGTTATAAGTTCAACATCTTTCTAATACTTTCTAGCAATTATATTAGATATGGAAATCCTATGGACTTAAGTTGGCCTAGCAACCATTTGTAAATCCTTTAACAGGGTGGCATTCGAAGTGAATGCACTAAAGTCCTTTAACCAGGCCTACTTTTAGTAGGGTAGTGAAATCCTTTAACTAGGTAACTTTTAATAGAGTGTAAAGTCTTTAACAAGATAGGCCTTCACACGGTGGACCATTGGAAGTGGCCAAACATTGTAACCTTGAGCAAATACACATTGTTGTAGTGATATTTTGTGGGTGTCATCCCCACCCCAGTTTTACCTTCTAATTTTGGAAGGTTTATTGGTCACCAAAATTGTGTGTTATCTATTTTCATGCATGCCTTTACATTCATGTTTATTAAATAAATTAGATGCATGTGAATGGTTTTACTTAAAAGGATTTGAAAAGGGTAAAGTTAGTTACTTTTGATTCACACCCCCCACCCACCCCACCACCACCACCCCCCCCCCCCCCCCCCCCCCCCCCCCCCACCCACCCAACCTCTTAGAAGGAAATCTTCCCACCTGTTAAATCCAATAGGTCATGCCATCCTGCAAGATAAAATGATAGTTATCATGTCAAAATGAACATATTAAGAAAACATGAGAAAATTATTGTCATTACACATATTGAAGGGAAGACATCGAATGGAAAAAAAATAAAAAAATAACGAATAGAAGATTTAGGAGATCATTATAGCAAATCTACAATAAACATTTTGCATAGTTAAATTATATGTTTGCTGATTTGAGAGTGACCTAGAATACCCATATTCATGTTTTCCTTGTGTATCATAGATAAGAAGAATATTATGATGGTCATCTTTCATCCATTATTGAATATTCAAAGATCCAACTCAATAGATCTCAGAGAACTACAATGTGATAACACTTGAATCCCAATGCCTAAACACTTGGAGATTACTAATTCAATGCAAAGGGGCATGGAGTTGATAGTTAGATACAATAAAAAAATATGTGATATATATAAAATGCCAATGCCTACATGATACTAATCTCTGCCTGTCTCTATTAGTACAAATATGTTTGGATAAATAGAGACAAAAATATATGTAGAAAACCAAGTTTTAGCAATAACCTATGTACATAGTTTAAGGAGAAAAATTTAATAAATGTGATAAGAGAACCATAAATTATGAAGGGTAAATATCACAAAATATACATCCTTGAAACCCAAAATTATAGGGATTATGAAATGGAAGGTATCTCATGCTAAGTTACAATATCGACTATGGAAATTATGAGAGAATATAAGAATCCAAAGAAAGAAAAATGGAGAACTAAGAAATAATTAAGGAAAGCAGTGGCACCAAATATCCTTTGTACCAAATACCTATAGATAATAGGTAAAGACATCCAGCTCAATAGTTGGAGAGATAAATGACCCAAACCTACTTAGGTAAGGAAGGTAAATTTAATTTAGCAATTTTTAAATTTTTGTAAATAATAAATATTAAAGGATGGATAGTTATATCTATAGTTCATTAAATAAAATAAGAAAAAATTAGACTAAATATTATTGAGAGATAATTAAATAAGATAGTACATATTTAAAGACTTATTTAAGTATTAACTTTTGATCACCCCAAATATATTGATTCAAATCAAAATGAAAATTTATGTTAATGAGGAAAGGACTAGGTAGGTAAGAGTAGGGATGATCCCTAAGGCAAGAGAGGGATGTATTCCACTCGTGGGTTTAGGCTTATCAAGCTATAAGAACCCACTACAATACCTATGTACTCTTGTAAGTTAGAATTAAGAAGTAATGATTCTAAAAGTATCACAATATTATGTTAATCAACACGAACTAGGTGGATAACAAGGTAGGTTGAGCCCTAAGGCAAGATGGGTATATACCAATTCTTGGGTTTAGGTTTATTGAGCTATGCGACCCCACCACAATGTTCAAGGACTGTAGTATGGTATAGCATCTAGGCATGGTGAGGGATGGAAAGCACCCATTTGAAAGGCAAGGATGAAGGTCTTGTCAAGTCTTTAATGTGGTTTCCTTGTCCAATCCCTAGGTGATCTAGTCTATACATACAATGTAATTGATAGGATATGGATATATACATATATGAAGAATTATTTTTATTAGATAATGCAATGATAATCTTTGAAATTATTTCCTTGCAAAAATAAGACAATATTATAAATCCTTACAAGTAGGGACATTAGAGTAGAGCTATTTTCCCTAATTAAAACTATTAGCTTCTTTTGAAAGTATACTTATATGTATTAACTTGTATTCCTTAGTATAGGTATATGAATGTGTACCAATGATTTTATGGTTGTAGGCTCACAATCAAGAAATTGCATAACATGTGTATTGTGTGTTTGCATGATGTCTTCATTTATCTACATCATGTATACTTCATGTTTTCATGCATTGATGTGACTACCTTGTGTCTACTTCATATTTTCATTCATTAAGATGCACATCTCATAAATATTTTGAGTCTTTGTACATGAAAATATGTTTTGTATCATTGAAGGAGCTAGTGTATGAATGATTTTGCTTGAGGACAAGCAAATTCGAGAGGGAAGGATTGTAATATCCCCATTTTGACATATATATTTTTGTATTAAGTATAGGAAGTTCATAATCATATGATAAATCCCAAAAGTATTAGAAGATCAGAGGACAAGCCTAACATCAAAAGAGAGGAATTACGAACAACCCGAGAATAAGAGAAAGAGAAGGAGCAATTAATGGAGCACATCTTCAAATGTATCCATCCACACTGTCCAACCCATTGAGCCTTCCATCCACACCATGTTCTTTTGATCTTGAATTTGTTTAAGCATGTAGATCATTTTTCCTGTGAAGCTATGGGGAGTCCTCTTAACCTCCTTGCTAATGAGCTTAACAATTTGATTGAAAATGTGAATAGTATGCACATGCTACTTCCATAAGTGCCCATTCTTTACCTTATTAGCAAAGAACATAGCATGACCATCTTTAAGTAGCCTTTTAAACTTTGACTTGCTGGTTTTCATGGTAATTTGGACCTGCAAATATTTTTTAAAGTAAGCGAGAATTCAAAAAGACTCAATAAGCAACCTGGGTATATTTTGAAACCTTTCTTCATTTCTACACTTCCATATTTGCCACAAAATGTTAGCTAAGAAAATGCCCCAAAACATGTTAACATCTTTTTTTGCATTAGAAATAAGACTAGTAATAATTTCAAAAATATTAAAGGTAGAGGTAATAGCTATACAAAACATTAGCCAAACCTCTTGAGCAAAATTGCAATCAAATAAAATATGTCTTTCCATTTCTGGGACTCTACAAATGCTACCATAATCAGTATCAGAGAAAGAGTCTTGTTAAGAATAAGCAACCATTTAAAACATTTAATTTTTGGATCAATAGAACTTTTCTAGAGATAATCAAAAAGTTTCTTCCAAGCGGGAATGTCCAAATTAGTATACCAAATGTTATTAATATGACTAATGATATCTTCATTGTGATTGATAACTTTGTAAATATCCTTAGCTTTGAGTTTGGAAATGATGATACCACTAGGCCATTTAATTTTTAGATAACTATTAGATTCAACATGACATAAAGTAGGGATATCCTTACTAGCCTTAAAAATCATATTATAAGTCCTTTTATGAAAATTAGGAAGGTTAAATTTATTCTTTAACTCTTCCCACTACAAAATGGTGTCCTTTTCAAAGATATCAACGAATTGTTTGATCTCATAGATGGTCCATATCTTGGCAAAGTAGCCATTGGTAAGAGCAAGGGGTTTATTGCCCAGCTTGAGGTTCCACCAAATGGACCTTTCACCATTGAGGATCTTATTATCAAAGAAATCCTTGTTATTGATGAAATTCCTATCATGCTTCCAAGCTTTCCAAATGGACTTAAACACAACAAAGCCTTTAACCATGATAGGAAAATCACCACAAATGAGGTTAGCAAGGGGAAGGTCCTTCTAGAACTTAGCCTTTTTTGGATAACCTCTCCCAATATTATTACGAATCAGGACTTTCCAGGGATCCTCTCCCTCCAAAGTATGAAAGATCCATTTAGAGGCAAAAGCAAGACCACTTAACATAAGATCCTTAAGGCCCAGGCCCCCAAGGAGCTTGTCAGCATGGCACTAACTCCGCTTGACAGAGTGAGCTTTTTTATTCCCTTTTCCATTAGACCAAAGATAATTTTTGGTGGCTTTCTAAATCTCCAACTATCGTTAATCATTAAACATCTAGGCAAAGGCATAGTATATGTTGTAAGAAGAGAGGATTTTCTAACACACTTGTATTCTACTCGTAGGAGACAAAGATCTATTGTGCAATTTGTTAAGTTTGTTATGGATCTTATCCTTGATCCAGCTCCATATCTCCTTTAAGGAGGGATCAATGGAGAAGGAGATACCAAAATATTTAACAAGTTTGGATGGGCTTCCCCATTGGAAACTAACTTTCTCAAACCAATTAGGAGGTTTTCTATCCCATCCAAAACAAATAGATTAGGAATGAGATAGTCGAGCTCCAAATATTTTACAAAAGAAATTAATTTTATTGATCATGGCTTCAAAATCAGACTCAGAGGCTTCATAAAATAGAGAAGTGTCATCAACAAACTGGCAATTGATAATATCCTTACCATCAGGAAGGGTCATACCTTTAACCACAAGGGATAAAGTGTTGTCCCTAAGAATATAGAAAAGAGCATCAAAGGCAATAACAAAAAGGGTTGGGGCAAGAGGGTAGCATTGCCTAATTGAACTTCCTAAAGGGAAGCAGGCTTACAGGGATCCATTAACATCGACCTAAGCATGAGAATCTTTGAGGAGAATTTTAAAAATGTCACAGAAGAAAGAGGGGAACCCAAAATAAATAATACTTATGATAAATAAATATTATATATCAAGAAATATTAATAATATTAAAATAATAATATTTATAAGTAATATTATATTATAATCATATAATAACATGATGGGGACACAACCCACGCATAGAATGGACACCACAAGAAAGGAAAATTTTATTAACTTTGCAAATAAGCTAATACATTTAGTACAAAGAAAATAGCCTTCAAAATATGCCCTAAGGGCTTACAATAACATAAATTTGGAGATAATTTCTCCTTTCAGTGCCTCCTTTCAAACTCCACTCCGAACTGCCTTTTACAATGCCAGAAATGTCCTTAAATAGACCCCGGAGGGTTAAGCACTAGGAATACATTCTAAAAAGTTCTAGTAGGCATCCACTGACCAAGTAGAAGGCTCAGAAAGCTGCATTAGAAGTCAACACAAATCTAGAAGAATCTAGAAACGGTAACCGAACTTTCGGGAGGCATAACTTTTGAACCATAGCTCTGATTAACGAACCGTTTACATTTTCAAAAAGCTCTCGAAGCGCTCTATAGCCCTATGGACCAGCTTTTCTCATCCCCCATTTTTCAGCCCTTTTTAAGGTCATTTAATGCCCCTAACCTAACTTTGAAGCATTCTTAGGAGGTCTCCAAAACTCAAAAAATTGCGATAACTTTCAAACCATGGGGCCTTTTGACTTGATTCTTTTTTTGGAATGCTCTAAATTGTAATTACATTCATCTAGCCAATTTACACCTCCTAGTTCACCAAAATGATAGCTCAATTACATACTCCAATTTTTTTAGCATTTACACATATCCCAAGGTGTTCAAATACTCTATCCTAGAACACTAATAGTGGAACTGTGAGAGTTGGAACCTTTATTTGACCCAAATGGGTAACTAGATATGAAAACACATGAAATAGAAACTAAGTCTAAGTATTTTTTTTTTGGGTGACACAGGATTGCCCTTATACCTCTGGATGCTCCTACATCAGACACCTAGGGTAGATTGAAAAGTGACCCTGTCACTTTATGAATGGTAGAGGAAAGCCCAAATGGGAAACCTCAGCTGCTGAAATCCAAGTTGAGTCCTCAATCAGCCGTCCTTTCCATTTGACCAAGTACTCTTCATACTGCCTGTTTCTAGTACTTCTAGCCACACGATAATCTAGAATGTCTTCAATCTCCTCCTTCTTAGAAGCAGGAATTGGACATTTCTCTAACACCAGCTCCTAATCTGCACCATCATCATGACACTTTGTTAAGTCTGCAATGTTGAAAATAGTAGAAATGTGTACACCATCTAGCAGCTCCACCTCATATGCATTTCGTGAGTCATGTTTCTTCAGAATTTTGTAGGGGCCAAATTTCTTCACTTTCAACTTCTTGTAAGTACCGGCTAGAAATCTTTCTTTTCATAAGTGCACCATGACTAGATCCGTTACTTGGAATTCCTTATGTATTCTCCTTTGATTAGCCCTAGATTTATACTCTTGATTCATCTTGGTAATGTGTGTTTGAACCTCCTCATGTAGATGCTTGATATGTTCAGAAAATTCTTCAACTTCAACACTTGTCCTTTCTCCTTGCTCTATCTTCCTCAATTCTGATGCAGTCCTTGGGCTACTTCCATATACAATTTGGAATGGTGATTTTACAGTACTCCTATTTATAGAGTTATTGTAACCAAACTCTATTTGTGGTAGAATCAAATCCCATCCCTTGGGCTTATCCCCAACTAAATATCTCAACAAATTGCCCAGACTTCTGTTTACCACTTATGTTTGGCGGTCAATCTGTGGGTGATACGTGGAACTAAATTTCAAGTCTGTTCTCAACTTCTTCCACAATGTCCTCCAGAAATACCTCACAAATTTAGTATCTCTGTCAAAAACTATACTCCTTGGAAGACCATGTAGTCTTACCACCTCTCTGAAAAACAAGTCTGCAATATGGACAGCATCATGAGTCTTGTGGCATGGAATGAAATGTGCCATTTTGGAGAACCTATCAACCACCACAAATACTGAGTCATTACCCCTTTGTGTCCTTGGAAATCCAAGAAAAAAATCCATATTTATGTCCTCCCATGGCCTTGATGGAATAGGCAATGGCTGATATAGTCCAGTATTGTGACTAAATCCCTTGGCAACTTGACAAACCTGGCAACTCTCTACAAACTTCTTCACATCCTGTGAAATCTGAGGCCAAAAATAATGTTCTCTAAGAATGGAAATGGTCTTATTCGACCAAAATGTCCTACCATCCCTCTGTTGTCATTCTCCTTAATTAAATTTTCCCTCATGGAACTCCTTGGAATGCACAATTGACTACCCTTGAACAACATGCCATCCTGAATCAAATAGTTTAATCACTTGGTTCTATCTACAACAACAGGCTCTTTACAAGATTTCCATGCTTCAGCAAAATCAAGATCCTCAGGGTACAAATTCTTGAGTTCATCAAACCTAACTACTTTAACCTGCATTACTGTAAGCAACAACTGTCGCCTACTTAATGCATCTGCAACCTTGTTAGATTTTCCACTTCTATGCTTCAACACAAATGTATAACTCTGCAAGAACTCTACCCACTTCATATGCCTCTGATTCAATTTACCTTGGCTATTTAGGTACTGTAATGCCTGATGATCAGTATACAAAACAAATTTCTTTGGCAACAAATAATGCCTCCATTTCTCTAAGGCCTGAACTATTGCATAGAACTCTTGATCATAAACAGAATACTTCTTCCTTGCATCATTCAATTTTTCACTAAAATATGCAATAGGCTTACCTTCTTGGCTTAATACAACCCCAATAGAATTTCCACTAGCATCACAATCCACCTCTGGAAGTGCCAACACAAGTTGCTTTTTCACTTTCTTCTTCAACAATTCAAAACTTCTTGTAGCTGTTGCAGTCCATTTGAACTCTTTTCTATCCCCTCTTATTGTGTCAGTTAGGGGTGCACATATACCACTAAAATTCTTAATAAACTTCCTGTAAAAACTAACCAGGCCATGAAATGATCTTACCTCAGTAGCAGACCTTGGAGTAGGCCATTCCAAGATGGCTTTTACCTTCTCTGGATCCATTTTGAGACCTTCAGGTGATATAACAAACCCCGAATAGACTAACTCCCTTTTTGCAAAGATACACTTCTTCAAATTAATTAACAGTTTCTCTTCCCTTAACATTTCAAGGACTCTACGAATATGCAATAAATTTTCTTCCAAAGTCTTGCTAAATATTAAAATATCATCCAAATAGACAATAACAAATTTTCCAAAGAACTTCTTAAGTACCTCATTCATAAGCCGCATGAAGGTACTTGGGGCATTTGTCAATCCAAAGGGCATGACTAACCACTCATAAAGACCCTCCTTGATTTTGAAGGCTGTTTTCCACTCATCTCCTTCTCAAATCTATATCTGATGATAGCCACTCTTGAGATCTATCTTTTTGAAGTACTGAGCTCCACTCAAGCAGTCCATAAGATCATCCATTCTTGGCAAAGGAAATCGGTACTTGATGGTTATCCTATTTATAGCTCGAGAATCTGTACACATCCTCCACTCTCCATCCTTCTTTGGTGCAAGTACTACTGGTACTGCACATGGACTTAGGCTCTCCCGAATCAAGCCCTTCATCAACAGCTCCTGAACCTATCTATATTGCTCCTTTGTTTCAGTAGGAGTCATCCTATGAGCAACCTTGTTAGGCAAACTTGCTCCTGGAATCAAATCTATCTGATGACTGATTTGCCTTACTCGTGGCAATCCTTCTAGAACATTATCAGAGATAATATCTCCAAATTCACCCAGTAAATCTGAAACTTCAAGTGGTATTTCACTACTACCTTCTTTATCTTTCCTAGGAATCAAAGCATAGCACATACGCTGATGTTTCATTCCATCTAAAAACTTCCTTCCATCAACAAGACAAATCCTAGCACTGCTACATACCTTTTCACCTTCCTTTTTCATGGGCTTCAGTTTGTGGAAAACTCCATCCTTTGTTAGAAAGTATGTGTTTGCATGACCATCATGCACTACATCTCTATCAAACTGCCATGGTCTACCCAAAAATAGATGGAAAAATCCATTGGAATAACATCATAGAGAACTTCATCATGGTAACTCCCAATTTTAAATTTCATGAGACATTGTTGACTTACCAGGACCTTATGATCATCTCTTACCCAAGCAATCCGATAGGGCTAGGGATGTCTCTCCCTCTCGAGCTCCAGCTTAGAGACCATCTCTTCTGATACCAAGTTATTAGTGCTACCACCATCAATGATCACATCACAACATTTATCCTCACACTTGCATCTGGTATGGAACAAACTCCTACTTTATCTTGGTTCAATCTCACCACTTAGTAGGACCCTTTCATTCACCGAGGTCTCTCCTCTTTTTGCATCCTTTGAATGTGATGATTGTGCATCCTCATCCACATGAGCAACCCTAGCTTGGCCCTCAGCTCTCCTATCTATCCTTCCTTTTCATTGAGGGCATTCAAAGGCACGATGACCTTCTTCATTGCAATGGAAATAGGTACCATAGAAGCCTCCTCTTCCTTGTCCATGTCCTCTACCTCTTCCTCTCTAATTTCCAAAGCCTTGATCATGGGACCAGTTGAAACCCTCATTCCTCTAGTTCCTACTAGTACCCACATCTTCATTTTTCTTTTGGGTTTCGTTTCGACCTCCAAATGACCTATCGCTTCCCCTTCCTCCTTGAACACACCCTCTTGGTCTCCCTTCAAACCTCTTATTTAGCTTCTCTTCAACTCGTAGGGAAAACTGGTATGCCTCTTCAACGCTGGTCATTCTTACCAGACTTAATTCCTCCTAGATGCTAGGTCGCAACCCACTTATATAACGAGCAACCTTCTCCTTATTTGCTTCTGTATGCCTTGCTCTAATCAAAAGTCGATAAAACTTCTCTGTATATTCTTGGACTGATCTTCCTACTTGCTTTAGCCCATGCATCTTCTTAAACAAATCAAGCTCGTAGTCCACAAAAATGAGCTGCTTCTTCAATTTGTCCACCATGCGATCCCACCTTGTGATCTTCTCCTTTCCTGTTCTATTTCTTTCCAATTGAACCTCTTACCACCAAATTTATGCATGGCCTTTCAGTTTGTCCTTTGCAAACTTAACCCTATCTGGGTCCCTGATATCCTCATACTCAAAGTATTCTTCCAGTTCATTGATCAAGTCAATCAACTCATCTGGTTTCAGATTTCTTGAAAATACACCCACATCAATTGTAGGTCTTTTCCCAAATTTAGTAATGGCCCTAAAAAGCCTTTCCTCTGCCTGATTCAGAACTTCCCTATCAAATTCCCCTTCTGGTCCAATTTCTTCTTCTTCATTGTCATCCTCACTGTCATCACCTATGGCAATATTTGTTCCTCTACGGAGCTCCTCCTACAATGCTTGTACCTGCCTTTGGAGCGCTCTAACCTCCTCAAGATTAACAGCTCCAACTCTTCCACCATGCTCTCTTCGTGGAGGCATCTTCTTGACTCAAACCCATAACCACATAGTCCTGGTGCAAAATGCCTCACAGTCAGCGCTCTATCTACACACTCAGGAAAACCAGCTTTGATACCACTTGATGGGGACACAACCCATGCACAAAATAGACACCACAAGAAAGGAAAATTTTATTAACTTTGTAAATAAGCTAATACATTCAGTACAGAGAAAATAGACTTCAAAACATGCCCTAAGGGCTTACAATAACATAAATCTGGAGATAATTTCTCCTTTCAATACATCCTCTCAAACAACACTCCGAACTGCCTTTTACAATGCCAGAAATGTACTTAAATAGACCCCGAAGGGTTAAGAACTAGGAATACATTCTAGAAAGTGCTAGTAGGCATCCACCGACCAAGTAGAAGGCTCCAGAAGCTGCGTTGGAAGTCAATGCAAATCTAGAAGAATCTAGAAATGGTAACCGAACTTTTAGGAAGCATAACTTTTGAACCGTAGCTTCGATTCATGAACCGTTTACATTTTTGGAACGATCTCGAAGTGCTCTATAGTCCTATGGACCAGTTTTGCTTGTCCCCCATTTTTTGTCCCTTTTTGAGGTCATTTAATGCCCCTAACCTGACTTTGAAGCATTCTTAGGAGGTCTCGAAAACTCGAAAAATTGCGATAACTTTCAAACCGTGGGGTCTTTTGACCTGATTCTTTTTTTGGAATGCTCTAAATTATAATTACATTCATTTGGCCAATTTACACCTCCTAGTTCACCAAAATGATGGCTCGATTACATACTCCTACTTTTTCAGCATTTACATGTATCCCAAGGTGTTCAAATACTCTATCCTAGAACACTAATAGTGGAACTATGAGAGTTGGAACCTATATTTGACCCAAATGGGTATCTAGAAATGAAAACACATGAAATAGAAACTAAGTCTAAGTACATTTTCTATGAAACAGAAATTAATGTAGTTGTTGCTTATATATTACAATAATATTTTATTATAATTTAAATTTTTCAAATTGATAAAATAAAATTTCATATTTTTAAAATAAAATATATTTTTAAACAATTATTATATATATATATATATATATATATATCAATTAATAAATTTAATATTAACATATAGAATTCATAACATGCATTATTTTAATTTTATCTAAATATGTTTAATATAAAACTATATTTGTAAAATATTATAATATATTTTCAATATAATGATTTATGCATTATAGATATAGTTAAATAATAAATCAATATAATTTTATATAATTTATATCATGCATTATATATATATATGTATATATATATATATATGTACATATATATATATATACATATATGTATATATATATATATATATGTATATGTATATATACATATATATATGCATATATATACATACATATATATACATACATATATATATGTATATATATATACATATATATATATATGTATGTATATATATGTATGTATATATATATATGTATATATGTATATACATATCTATTTATGATATACGTATCTATATATGTATATATGTAGATACATATGTATATATGATGTACGTAATGTAGATACGTATATCATATATACATATGTATATACATATATACATATATAGATACGTATATCATATATACATATGTATATACATATATACATATATAGATATGTATATCATATATATATGTATATGTATATATACATATATATATATATATATATATGTATATACATACATATATATATATATGTATATACATACATATATATATGTATATCATATATATATATGTATATACATATATGTATATACATATATATACATATATATGTATATACATATATGTATATACATATATATACATATATATGTATGTATATACATATATGTATATACATATATATACATATATATGTATGTATATACATATATATATGATATACATATATATATATATATATACATATATATATATGTATATATATGTATATACATATCTATATATGTATATACATACCTATATATGTATATATGTGAATATATATAATACATGATATAAATTAACTAGTTATATATATATACATTTTATATATATATATATATATATATAAATATTTAAAATACCATGCTATTTTGAAAAAAAAATTTAAAAAAAATTGTGTTTATACATAATTTTCTTTTTTTAAATCTCTCTTCTATATTTATATTTATGAAGAGGAAACTATTAAAAAGTTTGTCTATTATTTATTTAAAATTATTATAAAATTTTAATTAATTTTTAGTTGACATAAAATAATTTATGTAACTTATTTTAAATAGAACAAGTGCCATGTAGTGGCTAATTAGTTACCTTTAGTTATTAATTAATTCTCTCTCTCTCTCTCTCTCTCTCTCTCTCTCTCTCTCTCTCTCTCTCTCTCTCTCTCTCTCTCTCTCTCTATATATATATATACACACACACACACACACACACACACACACACACACACACACACACACACACACACACACACACACACACACACACATTATATTTAAAAAATAAAAAAATAAATATATTTAATATCTATAATAATAAAAATAAGTGTTATATTTTATTTATTAAATTAAAGCTATAATTAATTAATAACTAAAGGAAAGTACTTGGCCACTATGTGGCACTTGCTATCATATGATACACATTGTACAGTTTCATAAACGAAAAATGCATAGCCATCTGAAATTGAAACTACTTGTAAAAGCAAACGAAATATCCTTTGGACTACCAGTATTCAAGCAACTCTTTACCAAACTTATCAAATAGTATCGTATTGTATTATAACCATACAGATATGGTAATATATATTTTTGGAAAATGAATGGCTACTTAATTTATCAAAAACTACAAATATTTGGTGGCAGGTAAATACATTATTTTACAAATGAAGAGACTTTTAAGAAACATGAGTCAATAATTTGACTTCAAAAAACTAGAAAGTTAAATTTCAATAGAATATCATAGGATAAAACATAGTCTTATACTTTCATTTGTATTTACAAAACATCTTGCATTTTTAGCGATACAGACTTATCAAAATACAATGAACTCCTCATGATATACTTGTAGAGGGGATTGCAAAAGTACATTCATTAGTTCTAGAGTAGAATTCAGATATACCATAAATATTGGTAATTCCATGAGGTTAATAAATTTAGGACTCCAACATTTTTTTTACTTGTTCTCGAGCAAATAGCTTCCAGCAATCTTTACACAGGTCCCAGCAACAATCATGGCACCTGTATATCCTTTGGTGATCCAAAGATACATTCTTGAATACGAAGTTGCAAACATTACAAAATCTATAATTTTGTCTTCTTGTGAATGCTAACAAATGATGTGGATGTTGAGGATGACTGGATATTTCACCATTGAAATAAGTTTGTACAATTTCATTGCATTTTCCACTTTGTAAATTAGATTTTGCCAACTCATCCTTCATCATATCTTCTATATCATCTTTGTTTTCCTCATATCATAACCACCACCTCTTTTCCACTTCCCATTATAATCCCATCACTACCCAGTAGAACTAACCACGTTTTCTCAATATATAGTTGTCTCATAAGCTTTGGTATTGTGAACTCTAAATTTAGACTCTCAGCAAAATTACTCGACAAATAGCTGCACCTATTCCAAAATTTTAGCATATCTGAAAACGGAAGCCTCAGCCAAGACATTTTTCACGTGACACTTTCATATACATTTTTGTATGCTTCAAAATCTGTTTCCTTCATTATAGAGGAATGCCCAACATATAAAATTTTGAAATATTCATGAACATATTGCAATTGCTCAAACCCACACCTCATTTGGAGTCTGTGAGTTGGACGTTCAACATACATAAAGATGAGCCTATTCTTCATTAGTTGTTTCTCAACCTACAATTGACATATAGAAACGACATAAAATTAACATAATTTGTAATAGTAAAATTTTCACAAATCAAACAATCACCAAATGTAGATAAGCAACTTACTTGAACTACTTCATGGTCAAGAATATTCAAATCCTCTAGAAGAAATTCTAGAGCTGAATTACCATCTAGTTTGGAGAGAATATTTTTCACTTCAGATACTCCAAACGGATATACTTTCATGCCCCATGACATCACAAGTGATAAGGGGCCTCTGTTGATTATCTTTCCTTGTTTGTTGAAAAGGAGGAAATATGCAGCTTCTTCTCCGACATTCTGAATTGTCATGGGATTGAAAAGAGTCGTGGAAGACATGTACTCACAGGCTCTTATACAAGTACCAATACCATACTTCTCACTACTTGAAATTGGAATCCAAACTCCTCCAAAATTCAACTTCTTAAGATTTTCGTAGAACTCTTGTATTTATGTACACTGTATAATGTTTAAGTTGCATAGAATGAAGCACACATTTGTTCCCTGTAATTGATCAATACTAACCTTCATCAACTTACACAAAAGCAAGATAAATAATTATTTAACATTCAAAAATAACTTATATAAATTAATCTAAAATAAATTAAAATATTATTAGAAAAATTAAATCTTTTTAATAGTAGAAAATATTAAAAAATTACAAACAAATAATATGTATATAAGCATACCTTCTTGAAACTACACCTTAGAAAATGATTTATGTCATTTTTCTTGAATGCATTCGCCAATATTTTTAACGGATATGGGGATAGCGTGCACCTTTTGCTTCCTCCTCCTCTGCTGTAGAAAAGGTCTTTTAAACACTGTTGCAGCTCATCTGGACTGTCATCTTCTTCCTCTTCACTTTCAGAGTTGAGATCATTTTGCTTTAGCCTTCCCGAGACTTCATCTTCCCACATCGTTTCGTAATCTTCAATAACCATGTGTCCATTACCCTGCACCCTGACATTTGCAATGAAACACAAAATTTTTCTTCCTCCAGAGTTAGACCCAAAGAAAAGATCTCTCACTAACAAACAGCATTTGGTGTCGGCTACAAGAACGGCACAAGATCCATTTCGCAACCATAACAGAGCTTTTATAATGCTCTCTTCCTCTTCATTTATCTTTGCACCTACCCTCTGCTTATCCAATTCAGCCCCCGCAAGACAAATTATAATCTGAAGCTGCCCTAAACAAGTTGTCCTTGATCTCCTCGCCGCCAACTCCCACATGTTTTTCAAAGGAGCTTCATCATGGGATTGCAAATAGGGAGGGAGTGAAATTACTGCAATAGTCATGTCCACATTAATAGCTATGGAAGAGCGATCTATCAATTCATTAATTAAACCATTCAACTCTTTTCAATTCAAATTAAACAATGCCACTCTTGTAGCCCTTTGCCAATCTACATCAACTTCATCCTGAAAGAATGCAAAACAACATGATAAAAATTAAGAAAAAGTAAACCACTATAGTATACAATGAAGCACGGGATGTGAATCAAATCTTGGCAGATGCATTATTGGTTGATGTTGTCCACACCGCCATAGGACAAACTTCCTTTTTTTCCATCTCCTCCCACCTTTCAATCAATTTGTGACTTCCTGCAATATATGCTTGAGAACAGTGCTACATTCTCACAATCTTTTCCATGGTTTCCCCATCCAGTAATGGACATAATTCGAGATGCAATGTCTACAAGTAGATCAAATTGTCTATATCATCTACCAAGTTTTCCAATTTGAATGCATTGTATATGTATAATATCCTTAATGTTTTCAAGTTGTTGATTCCTTTCGAGAGACTTGACAAAGGAAAACTGTGAATGTACAACTCCTCCAAACAGTTGAGCTCACCCAAACCTTCTGATAGATTGATAATATTTCTGCATCTTTTCAACTTTAGAATTTTCAATGCTAGAAGTGCTTCAAATCCATGCGGCAACTCTTTTAGGAGAGGGCAATTCTTTAGAGTCATATGCTTTAAGGAACCTAGCTAACCAAAGACCTCTGGAAGTGAAGTGATCGTAATGCAGCTATCTATTGTTAAAGACTTCAACATTCACAATTTGACAAAGCTATTTGGAAAACCAGTTAATAAATTGCAAGATTTCACTGCAAGTTCAGACAGAAATGACATGTCCCCAATACTTTGTGGAAGTTCTTCCAAAGTAAGCAAAGACTCCAATTTCAGGGACTTCAAGGAAAGCATTGAAAAACTTTCGGGCAATCATTGCAAGCTAATGCATTTCCTTAAATCCAATTCCTAGAGAGACAATAAGGTGCCAAAGTCTTCAGGTAGCATTCTCAAACTCTTGCATTCTCCCATATGAAGTTTTTGCAGCACTGTCAGCCTTCCAAAATTAGTAGGTAAAATTTCCAAAGAGGTGCAATAGTCCATGTTCAAAGTTCTCAATCTAGCAAGTTGTCCAAATCCTTCAGGTAAAGATCTGAAATCACTCTTACTCAGACTAAGACTCTCAACATTGGTTAAGCGGCTGAATGCTTCTGGTAATTTTCTACACCCCAATAAGGACAGTCATTGTAGAGATGATGGAAGCTTTGATCCTTCTAAAAGATTTAGTGATTTTTTGGATGTCACTAGAAAACTTTTTAGGCATTTCATATTTTTTAGTGGAATTGTTTCCAGCACGTCCCCTCCTGCATGTGGTACTTCATATCATATTATTTTGAGATTCTGAGGAAGCTGTCAGCATGAAATATCAAATTAGATAGAGAGATAATTGAATATATTGAGAATAAATTTACCTACATGTTTTGGCCTGTCAAACAAATAAAACTATTGAAAATGCACAAGTTTGAAGTTGTCATTTATCAGAACTTGGCAGATGGCTGTAGATTTCATATTGGGATAAAGATACACAGGGAAGCAACACATATTACAGACTACAAGCTCTTATGTTACCAGAAATGAGAAGTAGAACTACAATCAGCTGAGAAGAAAATTGTAATATCTAGTTCTTTGTATGTTTATTATTTTGGTTTTTATTTTTTATAATTAAGTTACACATGAAAAATATAATAATATTGAATTCTAAAAAAAAGTAAAACACTAGTAATGATTAGTAACTATATATTGATATAAGCTTGATAAACATTGCTCCTTAGCTATAATTGTTGTGAGTTTTTTAAGTTGATTTATATTCCTCACAATAATATTGTCAGCTGAGTAACCTCTAAATATCAGATATGTGTACTAGTACAAAAACATGTCCAAGAATTATAGATAAGAATCCCCATACAATATAGCTACAGTATCCTATTACTCATTGCATGCATGGAAATCTATGATATCTTTAAATTGAGGGTTGGCTACATTAATGTAAATGTAAATTGAAGTCATGCACGCTAGACTGGCGATGAAACATTAACATGATTGAAACAGCTAAATGCCATGAAAATGGCCATTCTAGAATCGAAAAGCTTGTCGCTGCTATTGAAATGTGAAACGCCATTCAAATGTTACATTTCTGACAACCTAGACTACAACAGAAACAGAGATTTAACACAAACAAGGACATCCTCATTTACACACTTAAATAACTTACATACTTACTTGAGCTAAATCCATGCATGTGTTTGATCTATTGTTGAAATATACCAGCCTCTGCATTTGAGAAACATCTGCAAACAGAAAATGAGCCATGTCCCCAATTTCAAGATATCTTAGAGTTCCAAAATCTTCATTGCAGAGGCCACTTATGTGCACCCAATCTCCTAGCACCAGGACCCTAAGAGAATGAGACATTGCATTTAAATCTTTAGATTCAATTGTAATTAAAGACGAATTTTCCACAAGACATTCGCCTTTCACATTTTTTCGCCTGAATTCATCTTTCACCATAGCTGAAAATTCCTATGATTTTGTATCCTTGTTTCCTTCCCCACTTTTCTTCCCATTAACTGAAGGATATCATTCACAATCACTTTGCCTTTCTCATCCCTCTCTACTAACCCTCTCTGTCAGAGAACTTTAAGGTTTCTTAAATCCACAATGGCAGTAGCTTCATCTCATGACCAACCGCGAAAGTATGAACAAATATCTAGAAATGTGTCCTTATCTTCTAGATCTCCCATTTTTTTATATACAAACATCAGCTTTGAACTCAGCTTCTCATCATCATTAAATCTATCAATATCTGTCTTTGTAAGGGCATTTAGGGCTTCCTCGTAAGTAGTTTGATTCCTTTTAACCCTCAAGTGATTACCAAAAATAGACAAAAGTAGCAAAAAACCTTTGCATGCCTCCGCAATGGCATTTATAAACCCCTCTTCATCAATCTCACAATTGATTTCACTTTCACCTAGAATTGTTTTGAGCAGAATAACTCTACTCGCAATTTCAGATAGGGGATGCAGGTGGTAGTTGTACAACCTTCTGATTCTTAGCAAAGGTTTCAGATTGTTTAGTCAAGAGGTTATAACAATTCTTAATCTTGTTGCATGCTTTGAACCACTATTTCCCTCCAGTTCCACAAATTCTGATCGTAAGAGTTCTTCGATAAAAGAAGAGTCAACTATATTGTCGATAAATAAAAAACAACATTTGTTCCTAACAACGTATTGGACTTCTTCTCACCCCTCTACTATATCTTCCAGAACTAATTTGCATCCACCAAAATCCTTAATTATTTTTCTTTGTAACCTAATAATGTAAGACATCTTGTGTACCATTTTCTCATCAAGTCTCACCACAAAAAAATTGAAACCTTTAGAAATGACATCCAACTCCTCTATGACTACGAATGCCAGAACACTCTTCCCAACACCCCTGAATCCCCATATCATAAGCGCTGCAACTGCTTCACTGCCTTCCAAATCCAACATTTCTTTCACTTCTGCTACCTTCTCTTCAATACCCTCTGCTTATGATTAAAAACAGAAGGTAGTAAGAAAATAACATGGTAATGTAACTAGTGAAACAAATAAAAACTCACTCTACAACAATTGAAAACTAGAGTGATGGCTATGGTTTGCACTTGGCTTGAAGTTGAGGAGCCTCTGATAAGATTTCTCTTTAGTCCAAGAGAGTTGCCTTCTGATGTCTGCAACGTTGGAGAGAGTGAGAGAAGATCTAATATCTCGTATTCTCCAAGCAGTCTTCTTAAGTTGTGTCTTCATTGTAGAGGCATTCCATAACCTATAAAATCATTCAGTAGAGTGTTATGAAAGTAGAGAAAAGATTCTTTTATTTCTATGTAGTAGACATTTTATTTGAAAGTTATTTTATAATGTTTGTGCAGCTGGTAGAAATCAATTAAAACAACTCAACTATGCACAAACTACTTGTTAACTATCTAATCTAATCAATATAATACATTTGATAATATTGTAATACATTATACTAACAATCAACAACAGGAGGAATAAACAAAAAGATAAGAAAACCAAAAATGTTTCTCAAACATTACATCATCTCAAAGTGAGAAATTAACTTGAGATAACTAAAAATCCTCCATCCTTATGATTCTATTAAAGTTTACTCATTGGATATTTTAGGTGATTCTCTATAGACTTCTTCTCTTATAAGTCAGGAATCTTGATGTATTTATTTAGGCTTTTACAACCCAATTGACAAGAGCTTCCATGCTTTAGGCTTGTACAAAATGAAGTAATCTATCACATAATGACCTATTAATTTAGGCTCAATTTTAATTCTTGTTGAGGATCATTGCATTGTAAATAAATATCTTTTGGAAAATGATGATGCTTCTCATAAATGTAATACTCAGCTGAAAATAAACTAGACTAGCCTTTTATGCTGGACATCTATAAACCTTTTTAATGCCAGCCTAATTACAAAGTAGTCACCTTCTCTAATATTACAATTATTAATTTTATGTTTGTCCAAAATAGTGATTCATAGAGTAACTTAGCCCAATTACAAAGTGGTCACCTTCTCTAATATTGCAATCTTGCAATCATTAATATTATGTTCTTCTAAAATAATGATTCATTAATTAACTTCAATAGAAAAATATTCTTCCTTTATCTGAAAAACAACAAACTAGTGACATCCTAAAATTATCATACACAATATTCTGAAAAGATTTTATGATCTGATCTATTGCAGCATAAAGACACCTCTACATCGATTGTGGCATCTTTGTTTCTCTATAGACAAGCGCTACAAAGTTTAATCGCAAGCCCAAGACATTATCATCATGAATATATGTTCACCTCCCTTCATCTTTGTTTCACTTCATACGCACATTTAAACAAAATAGCACACAAGAGAAAATATTATTTTATTTTAATGTAGTAGATATTACAGTCCATAGATATTTTATAATGTTTGTGCAGTCAATAGGAATCTGTTAAACAAGTCTTAGTTTACAGAAACTACTTTATAATTATCTAACTAGTCAATATAATACATTTAATAACAATCTCATATAAGATAGAATATGTGAGATCCTACAATTGCCTAAGGGGAGAGGAAGGGCACATATTTGGAAGAAGAAAAATGAAACTGGCAGAACCGTGAGCGCAAAAACATACTAAATTAGTAGTCAAAACACGAATCTTGTTTTAATACGGAAGCGTAGTATGAAAATGAAGGTAGGAAAGTTGATACTGACCTGAGGCATGTTCCTTGGGCGATGGAATCACAGCACAGAATTGCACCATCTATTATAACTTTCACAGCATAAGTAAGTAACTCCGTATCTTGGGAAACCACGTTTTCGAGCTTTGTGACATCTTTAGCTGGATAAACTATACTCTACAGTAGGTTCATGGATTCTAACGCATTGGATCTCATCGTCACATTTCTCTCCAAGGCATATGCTACCATAGAGAGTCCCAAGAATATTCAGTGAGATCCTCCCACCAGCTTCATTGCTTTCAAAAATAATCCATCCAGTTGTTCCTGAGTCAAACCAAAGCAATGATTTAATTAGTTTATCAACCATTCATGACAAGACTCGACTTATTTTAGCAATGTAAACCCTTTGCTAGTAATACGGTAACGATTTTTCTAAATGCTCAGCTTCTTTCGAAATGGCTTCTATGATATTGGAAGTAGCTCTGGTGCTATGGGCCACAAATTCAAGTTGAATATCGAAAGAGGATGTTTATGCCTCACCCCCATCGTCTGAAGTTAAAGGGGCCTGAAAAAATGAACACACAAATCTGATTATGGCATCATTAACTGACAGCAGAGAGCAATGCGTGAGAAGTGAAGGTCATTCACCTTTAGTTTATGCAGCATACTGTCAATGTATTTTATGAGCAAATCAATATTCTTAGTTGGGTTTTCGTTCCTAATAGATTGTCTTATTGATTGAATGACCAGCTCTAGGGTAGGAGGAGGAGGAGGAGGAGAATGAGGGGTCCAAGGAGAAGGAGGAGGAGAATGTGGGGACGAAGAAGGAGGAGGGGTAGAAGGAGATCGATTATCAGGCAGAAGACAAAGAAACCACCCACAATAGTTCCCCATCAGTTCGAGAGTGAATTTGGTCCTTGTGCTCAAGCCTTCCACGAGTTTGGTAACTGCGATCAAGCCTCCCTGTATTTTCTCGTGTATCGATTCTTTTCACAGTTTTAACTATGTCTGTGCAATTTTCATGAAAGATACTACAAATTAGAAACTAAATATCTGTGTGTTAAAAGAGAGAGAATTATGGCAGAAGTGAATGCGAAGATTTTGTTAGAATTAATTGAGTACAGAGGAAATATCCCAACCTTAACTTGGAAATTTTTGTTGAAGATTTTGGTCTTTATAATAATCTCCAAATGGAATGTACATGTCGAGATTTTTCTAAAATAAATGGACAAAAAGAAAATATTCTACCGGCCTGGTTGAGATTTTGCTAATATTTTCCAAGAATATAGAAGCATTGCTATATTTTCTATTTTTCGACCCTGTGTTCTCTTTTTTTGTTTTTGCTCTATTTCTGAGATTTGGCTCTCTCTATTTTCTATTTCGCTGAATTTAGTTGTAGAGAGAAAATATGAAAGGAAATGTTGTCTGAATCTATGTACTTTCTATGATACTTAACTTTCCTACATTGGAGAATATATGTTCTTTCTATGATAATCATTTTTCCTATAAGGGAGAAGTACTTGGTATATTTTTTATATTTTCCATATCTTTCTATTTTATATTTGACTTCTACTATTTATTTTCTATTATTTAAACATTTTATTATTTTATTATTATTTTTAATCTTAACATATTCTACAGAGGAAATTAAATTTGATTCTAAAATTATATTTATATTTATTTACATGTGAATGTGGAAACTTCCTCTAGATGGAAAATATATTCTAAGACTTATTTTGAGAATTTTAGGTTGTCTTATAGCCACATCACAGAAAAAGATTTTGTATGACTTGTAGTAACATCACTACCATAAGATTCTAGTTTGAATAATAATCGAAAATAAAGAATTTTTCTTTTATTTCTAATAAAACCTAGGTGTCACGCCCAAAAGAACTTGCAATCTTTAAACAAACAACATAAGTTATTATTGGTATCATTTGTGTCAAGCTAAAAAAATTATTTCACTATTATTTTTAAAAAATCATTTTTTAAGGTTGATCTAAAATTTAGTTAGCTTGAAAACTAACAATTGTTCCAACAATTGTTCAACATTAAATGTACTCTTCAAAAATATTGAAAAACATTTTTTTAAATATGATAAACGTTGTTCTCCTATTTTATATTTTTAAAAATTTAATTTTTTTTTTTTCATTTAGTTTTTCTATGCTTTTATGAATTGTCATAATTTTACTTTTATATTAAAACTAAAAATTGCTTATCTTGTAAACTATTTATTACGCTAACAAATGTAATCTATAGTGATAGAATGGGACCATTGCATCGAGTAAAATTAATGATATCAATATAGAATATACATTCACAAATTTACAAAAGAAGATAGAGTGGAGTGACAAATCATTTTAAAATTAATGATATAAATATAGAATATACATTCAAAAATTTACAAAAGAAGATAGAGTGGAGTGACAAATCATTTTAAATTTGAAAATAGGATATTTGAATTTCTAACTAAGATTTTAAATGTTGAGCCAATGTTAAAAGTTGATATCATATATTTACTTTTCCTAAATATTCTCTTATATTGATGTGCATTCAATTTTTTAATTTTTTTTGAAATTTAATACATTTGTTCCAATATGTCCAATATACAAAGTTAATAATCGATGGTACCGTTTAATCATGTTACTATTCAAAACTAAAATTTAATATAGGTACTCAAATGTTTAATAATTTCTTCTTCCAATGTGTATTAATACTTTCTCTTCTTAATTCATTGGTAATTTTATATGTTTTATAAATCTTGAAATGAAATTATTTAATATCAATGTGATATGCTCACAAATTCATTCTTGAAATAAAATAATTATGTCATAAATATTTTTATGAAAATAATGTAAAGAATTTTTCTTTTATAGTTTAGATATGTAATAAGGATGATAAGCTTACTAATATAATTAGGTTTTAATTTAGTTAAATGTTCAATTTGATTATTTGAATTAAATAAATGGGTGTTAATATATTTTTAAAATAGTGAAGATGGATAAGAGTTTAGTTGGAAATTGGGAAGTTCATACTTTTAATGATGCAATGTTGTCATTAAAATGATTTCAAATTTGAAATTGGATAAAAGATTAAATATTGATATTCAACATGGATTCAATATTTACATATATTCAACTTTTAAAAGAACTTTTAGGTTTACCTTAGATATCTTTTTCCAAATCTAAATCTAACATAGATATCTTTTCATTTGATGTTTTATATTTTTGTTGATAATTAAACAATAGAATATACAACAAAATGCTTAATATTTAATTTAAATAAATATATAGTACAATGTATTTATACTTAAAAACATTTGGACGATATTAAATTTATTAAAAATTTAAAATAATATATAGTTCAACATATTTTATGTTTTATTTTTTTTTGAAAGATTACTAATTTAAATCCTATTACTTTAAAAGTTACCATATTCACATATTCTAGAAGGTCTCATCCAAAACTAAATTTTGAGACAAAGACATGAACAAAGGAATAGTGCTCAAAGAGTGGAAGCTACAAGTCCTAGAAATAAAGAGAAACAAATACAACACATGGAATATGCACAAAACTGTATAAGACAATGATATGAACAAATGACTAATGGAGAAAGAGAAGAAGAAAGAAATCAATGAAACCAACGTGATAGAGAAAGACATATCAAGCGTAGGACTGAAGAATAAATGAGACAATATACAGATGAGATGAGAGGACATCATACATAAACATCTCAGGATAATCAGAATATAGTGAGAAGACAAACAAAAAGAGCTATGAACCTAGACAAGTTGAATGAAAGAGAAATACAACAAATACAACTATGTAAATGTGAATCTAAGCTAGGACAATTTCAATCTCATGGAAATGGTGGGTTTAGTTCTGATGGGATGAATTATATAAATTTAAATATAAAGGGAATTCCATAAGTAATTTCTAAGAAGTAAGATAAGTAGCCAAAATCTTACCACATCGAATAAAAGATTTACCTATTATCATTGTTCGCAAGAAGGATCAAAATGGAACAAGTTATAAGTTTATAGTAAAAAAGAGAGGTATACAGACCACTTCAAATTAAAATAAAACATGATAAGTTCTATAGGGATGTTCAAATGAATGAAAATGCACTTAGTGAGCTTACATCTAATTCAGATGATAACATCTTTGATAAGCTAAAATTAGTTCATACGGAATTTGATCCAGATGTAGATGAATACTCAATTTATTTTTCATAGGAAATATCATGGTTCACCACAACTTTGGCTACGTCCATACTGAGAGTATACTAAATATATTATTCAATCATTACATGTAAACATACATAGGGCTTTGCCCTTATATTTATACATTAGTCTTCAATAGAAGATGAAGAGACAAATAAGAGGAATGTAAAATGAACAACCATGACAGTTGGAATTCACATCCAATAATCTCCCACTTGAAGTTCAACTCATGCTACAACCTCCTATTTGAATATCCTACTAGCACTTAAACTTTGTTTTACCTTACCAAATCCCATGGTAAGAAATTGCCAAAAGATAATCTTTATAGCCAGAATAGCAACCACAACTAATTGCTAACCACATTCAGTTATCCATACAACATGAGTAGATTTATAACCACATAACTAGGCCATACAATAACTCGCCAAATATACCTACTTCCAACAGAACACACCAAAGAGTCATTGATGTGCAAAAAACTAGAAGACCATTATAAGGAAACTTTTATTGCATGAGCAATGTCAACTATAAGCTGACTCAATCTACTAATCAACACATAGAAGGCATGGCATTAACTTGAGATGATCTAGGGACTACAACCAACCTACTACAAAAATAACATCTTCCAAGTCCTCATGAAAAAGACCATGTATTGTTGTTAAGAAACAATGAAGTACAACAATAATAGATGACCTCAAAAAACTCTTGGAAGGAACACTAATGCAAATCATAACTCATCTTTCTATCAACACCATCAAGTGCCCAATTGTTTCTAGTATGATCTCCTTTACCTCCCCATATAAGAGCATTTGCAACACCCAAACACCATGAATGAAAGATCCTATAAAAAATAAAATCAAACTACAAACTTTTCAAAATTAGGAATAATATCAACCATCTCCTAAATGCATAAGGAGATAAATCTATCGAATAGACCAAGTGGGAGGACTAAGAATGCTCCTCTAGAATACACCAAGTCTCAATGAGTCTTCTGTAAGAACAATCTCCACTAGGTCTATAATGAACTTGTGTCCATCCATAGGTGTAGGCTATTCAAACTTCATGTTGAAACCTCCAAAGAGAAATTGTCTCAACAAATTCTCTCTAAACTAACATAATTGTAGCCTCACCCATGCCTCTTAGCTTTCAAGAGCACCTCCATGGTCAATATGCCAAAGTACTCAATACCAAGAGCACTAACTAGGATCAATTGTCAAAACTCCCACTACACATTTGCATAACCTGGGAGAAGCTTATGACAACTTGATCACCACAAACCAACACTCACACTCAAAGTAGAAAAACTTGTCAAGAGAACCTATATCATGCCAATGTTCTAAATAGATCACCATGGCACAATAACAATCATCTCCAATCATACGGAGGGAACCATCTCATGATAGTATTTTTTTTTTTGCTAAAACACCCATTGTACCATGACAATGAATTTTTTATGGTATCAAAAAATAAAATAAGAAAGATACCAAATATCACACTAAAGTTGCAATCTCTCCATTACTTGGAGAAGTAAAACCAAACCAACATCTACTAAAACAAAACATTGACAAGCTCCTCCTCTTTGAACACTTTCTTCCTTTGTAATATATCTACATATAACCTCCTCTTTGTAACCCCATGTTTCTTCATTATTTTCAGCATCCTACATGCCATCCACCTTTGTGCTTTGTCTCTCCTCTTACTCTTTTCCTATTGTGTTGGGAACACAATCAATGGTCTCTAAACCACCAAATGCACAAAGAGAGATGGAACCAATTCATGCATGGATAAATAACCCAAATGTAGATCCATGTCATGAGGAGAGGTCATAATAATGAACTAGATGTTGAAATATTACTTGCTAAGGATACAAGGGTCATGTTAACCTCTAATTCATGTATTGAAGTGGGACTTCTCAATGGAGCTTTGGGATACATTCAAAATATCATATACAAACCTAGTTATGCCCCACTAGATTCACCAACATATGTTATGGTTGAATTTGACTACTTTGGAATTCCATTTGAAGATAGAGCTCAAAAATTAATTATCGTTTCTCCAATACAAAGAGGTCACACACATCAATTACCCTTACATTTGGCTTGGGCATTGACTATCCATAAATCATAGGAATTAACACTTTCCAAGGAAACAATTGACATTGGACCAAGAGAAAGGACATGGCAAGAATTTGTTACTATATCACAAGTTAAGTGTTTGGATGAACTTTGTATTTCACCACCATTTTGTTATGATTGTTATGAAAAGATGAAGACAAGTATGAAACATGTCAAAAGGAAAGTAGAGGAGGAAAAACTCAAAATCTTGGAAAGAGATTCATTGTATGCAATGTATATACTATATTTCAATATCTATAAAACATAATGGATATGAAAAGCATCATGCTTTAAAAATTATATTTCATATTAAAAATTTAATAGATTTAAGTTTTACACATTGCGTTGTGGATCCTACTAGCTTAGATATCTTTATACATCTATCTAGAACAGCCAAGAGATATCAATCTTGAGGCACCTATCTACTCTCGATAACTATTTATTGAAATAGGCACCTTGAGATTGATATCTCTCAGTGGGTTTTAGATAGATGTATAAAGATATCTAAGCTAGTTATTTTAACAATTGTTAAAATATCTATATTATATGTAATGTTTAAAATATCTATATTAGATGTATACATGTACAAACACCTAACTGATAGTGACTATAAAAATTAAAATTGAAATATAATTAATTTAAAATTTCTTTTGGGAGTTTTCCTAATATTGCCTCTAAGAATCTATATAAACTATATAGCCATGTCAAAAGATAAATTGACTTAGAATTGCCCTTCATAAATAATTTCTATTTTTGTTTACAAAAATTCTTAATAAACATTAACATACAATTAATGGATATCATAGAAGCCTATGGTTTATGTCCTTTCCTCTTTGCCCAAGGAAATTTAATTATTGATAATGCATTGACTAACCTACTATGGGAAAGTTTAATGACAATGCATGTTATTAAATTTTTCTCTTTTTAACCCAAATAATCCAAGATTAGTTTAGAAATTTATTTGTGAGTTAGAGTTATCAAACATTCTTTATATTGTGGAAATTTTCTTTTAATAACCAAAATTTTAATATAGCTTGCAAGTTCAACAAAAGAATTCCCCTCATCTAGTCAAGAAGAAATTTTATAATAAATAGCTAGATCTTTTTCAATGTCCTAAAATTCATTATTACCATTTTATTCTTCCTTACTAGTTCTATAGATTAATCAAACCCGCATAACTTAAATTCTTGGATTATACGTACCGTACCTAATAATGTTTAGATTTGCAAAAATGTCTGATATTGTTGGCATTAGCAGAGAGTGTTGAGATGACATACATATTATTGATGAATAGTTTTGTCATTGATGTCAACATATCTTATATGGATCCAAAAAAAGTGAAATTTTGTATCTTGTGGGCCATTGATCAATATAATATAAATTATGATTGATATTCTTGAGAGTTCAACATGGTTTTGTGTAGTAAGTTGTGTGTAGACATTATGTCTATTGTAAGAGTACTTCATATGATTTTTTGGATGAGTTGTAGTTTATTCAGTGAAGATTAGTTGTAGACAAGTGGACAAGGAATTATGCTAGAGGAAGTTGCAATATTTCTTATTCGACTTCATGGTGTTATGGAATTAATATTTATGAGAGAACAAGATGTTAGAAGACTCTTTTGTGTACCAATATGTTTGGATGTGAATCATTTGGTTCACATTTGAATGGTCACCGACTTGTTATTAACAATATGTTATACTGGCAGCTAACTAAATGGTGTAACCTATTGATCTTTATCAAAAAGATCCAATTATGGTTTCTAGCACATGGATTAATATTTTTAATGATTAGATAACTATAAAAACATGTGTTTATGCCTTACTATGGTCTGATTCATCTAACAGTGCAATAGGGAAGACCTAACATCCCAACCTAATTGCTTGTTTCTAATTGGTATAAAGGAAAGCTATTTCCTTCATTTGTAATGTGCAAGATGTGTGAAATTACTAAGTATATAAGTCTTGATGCCAAAATACCAGAGCATAACTAAGTTTTTAGATGTTTTGAGAAGATGAATGAGTGGAATTAAAAAGGAAGTGTAAAGGTAAGTGTTTTGTTGTTTAGTCAATTGAAGCTTATTAGATTTGTTATCTAGAACATGGTTTAACCATTCATTCTTGGCTAGTATGCTCAAGAAGTGATCCTTCTTTTTTAACACAAGTCCTAATAGGGTTATGAACCCTTTAGCAAGGGTTTAGATAATTTAAAAAAGATCAGCCCTTTAATAGGGAAAATTGTACAAAATGCATTATATTGACTCCTAACAAGGTCATATCATTTAACATGTCCAATTTAAATATTAGTACAATGTTTACTGGGTAGCATCCCTAATATAACTTTCCCTCTAATCAAGGGTTTTTCTTAAGAACAAAAATTGTTGTGTTAAGGTGTTGGATTTCTTGTTATTATGTATTTATATCTTGTTTCTTAGTGATTAATTTTATAAGATTGTACTGTATTGTGTTTTACCAATACTTGATTCATTCTTCCCTCCCCCTATCTTAGTAATGATTGGTATCAAAAAATCAAGTCCTCTTTGAGAAGGAAGGTTAATATTTAAGGAGATCTATAATGGCTTTCAAGAAGGAAATTTTGAATTTTGATGGAGAAAACTATGATAGTTGTAAGAACAAGATGAGAAGACACTTAATTTTTATAGGGATTAATTTCTCCATGATTAAAGAGACAAAGGAAGCTTTAAAGTCATAGAATAATATATCTTCATGTACATACCATGAAAAAAAAGAATTTTAATGTAATATGATAGCAAGTGAAGGATTGATTAGCCCATTAATAGAAGGAAAAATTGAAGAAGTGAAAGAATTATACTCATTATATGAGATTTGGAGAAAATTAAAACATCATGTGAAGGAGACCTTCACATATACAAAGCAAGAAAAGTGCCAAAATTAGAAAGCAAAGATGGAGTGCGAGAATGCAAGAGGATGAGTTGAAAAAAATTGACGATGACATTGTTGATATTTGTGACAACATAACTTCCTTGATTAAGGGGAAGGGTTATTCAACTCTTGATGGTAAAACTAACAATGATGATGTTATATTTTTTGATGGTTTGAAATATAAGCTATTAAGTGTTGGAGAACTTGTGAATAAAGGTTATCATTTACAATTCAAAGAGGGAAGAAGTGAAATTGGAGATTAGTCAAGAAATTTGATTGCACATGTTACTAATACTAGAGGTAATATTTTTAAATGAAATACTATCGAGATGAGATTCTTTTTCGCTAAGATTAATGATAGTTGGTTATGGCATAAAAGGTAATATTATATAAATTTTGATAAAATGGTGAGAATTAATAACTCTAATGTAGTCTATGATTTTTATAGAATTATAAACCCTTCTAACATGATATGAAATGATTTTGTGATTGGTAAAAAAATGAGGAACAATTTTCTGACAAACCCTTTTTCCAATAGAGGAAAGTTATACTTGGTGCATACAAATTTATATGATTCTACACAGAAAAGAGCATAGTATGCCAAGAGATATTTTATACTAAGAGAAAATTCTAAAGACTTGGAGAAATTTAAGATTTACAAAGCTAAGGTAAAGAATGAATCTAAGTTAAAGATAAACTTCTTAAGGTTTGAGAGAGGAGGAGAATTTACATGTAATAAAATCAATGCATTCTCTAAGGAGAAAGACATTTTTAGATAAACTTCAGAACCTAGGAAACTACAAAAAAAATTGAGTAACAAAAAGAAGGAATAAGGAAATCCTTGATAAAATTAGAACCGTGATGCTTGAAGGAAACAAACCACATGTCCATTGGAGAGAAATAATAAATACCATGGTATATATATTGAGCTCAGATAAGACATGAAGCATGTAAAAAAAATTATTAACTTTACTTTGTCATGTATCTATAGCTAAGTACTTTAGAGATTTTGGAATAAAATTATACATTAGAAGAGATGATGAGATAGGAATGTTTGATCATAGAAGTAATCAGGGAATATTTCATAACTATACTACTCAGAGAAAATCTTATAGATATTAAAATATAAGATTGAATAGGATTTTTGATAGTGCAAATATAAAGATTGATGAAAGATTTAATGAAACATTTTATGTGTAAGGGAAATCATATATCACCCAAAAATATTTCTATTTCCAATTTTGTGTTTTTAATAAGGGCTACTCCAATGTGGAGTTTCTATTTATGTAATGTTGCTAATTTTAGTACGTTGGCATTATGTGATTAGATTTTTCTAATCTCATATATTGAGGATCATCTTAGACATATTAGTCTAGGAGATGAGTTTCACTGTCATATCATATATACTAGTGCAATTATTACAAATTTTTTAAATGAATTTTGGTTATCCAAACTTCAAGTCTAGTGATTAAGGCCTAAATGGCTTAAAAACAAGGTCAACCCTTGGTGAATGGATTCTTTCATGATCTTCCAATATAGAACTTTAGCGAAGGATTGTCAAATTATAATAGCCCAAAGGGTCAATGGTTAGCAAGTTATGGTTTCCAAAGGTGGGCACATTCAAAAATACAATTTCAAAAATGTCTTGAGATGATTCCATGTAATAAAGTGTAATAATATAATATAATATGATTTTGGTCATCCTCAAGGGAGAGGGCTTAGTATCTATAACTATCATGGGAAGTAAAAAGTGCTAATTTAAGGAAAGCATGTGGGTCGTCTAGGAAAATTCTAGGTTTTTCTTGTAGCTCTATCTTGCAAACTCATGTAAAGAAGGCACCCATGTGGGTTTGTATATTGTAATTATGAATTCTATTATTCAACATTTAAGGAGAAAGTAAGAAGCCCATATTTTGTTCTCAAAATTGGTTTTGTTTTTCTATTTCTATTATGTGTTTGTAGTATTAGGAGGAGCACCCTTCATCAAGTAGTATCAAAGCAGGAGTTCTTGAGGGTGTAAAAAGATCACAAATATTGAGGCAGTTTGCATTAGGACTGTAGTTTGTGATGAGCATGTAGATATATTTCTAATTGCAAGGCAATTTGTAGTAGGATTTCAAAAAATATATTAAAAATGCCTCCATGTAGAGAGTGTGGTGGAAGAGCCATGGGTATTACACTTGAGGGTTTTAGAGTCCTCCGTAGACAAATTCAAGTAGTGGAAGAACAAATGCATAGAGAAATAAAACTATTTGTAAGAGATGGAAGTGAGGATGAAGGAGAACAAGAAGAAAATGCTGAAGAAGAGGTAATTCTAAACCAAGAAGAGGAAAGGATTTTTAGAGCCATTTTAAGGATTAGAAAAAGACTTACATTTGATGTTCCCTCATTTTTTGTGAATCTTAACTTGCAAGAATTGACTAATTTGATCAATGAGATAGAAGAATACTTTGAGTATGAATATATTGAGATCTGAATAGGGTAAAGTTTGTGAAGGATAAACTGGAAGGTCACACAAAGACATCATGGTAGGAGATTCATTTGGATCAAAATGGAAGAGGGAAGCATGGAATCACTAGATGGGATTAGATGATAGCTAACTTAAAGAGATAATTGATTGATGTGGATTATAAGCTTGATCTACTAAAGAAAATATAAGGATTGAAGCAAGTGGGATGATTTGTTTAGGAGTATATAGAGGAGTTATATCAAGTTCTCATTAGAATATTCTATATAGAAGTTGACAAGAAAAAAGTGGCTTGTTATCATAATAGGTTGAGGCCAAAGATTTGGGATGATTTATTCTAGTTTGTATGAGTAATATTGAAGAAGAATATCAATTTTTCCTAAGAGTCAAGGAAAACTTGAATAAGAAGTTCAATAAAAAGAATAGTGTTAGAGGTCATAGTTTAAGATGTGATGGATGGTCCTATGGAGGTTGCAATTAAGATCAGAAGAAGGACGAGGCCACCAGTAGCAGTCAAAATCATAGGAAAAATAATTCCAATAATTTCTTTGATCAAAAACAAATATAAGAGAGGAAGAGGAAGAAGGCAAGGATCTAGTAGAGGAGGTTTTTGTAGAACCTATTTCCACTATGGAGAAAAAGGGGAATAGGTAATTTAAGTGTTCTTAAGAAAAAGGAAGGGAAGATAGGGTAACCCATGATCAAGCCAAATTTATGCATGTCGATTAAGATGCCAAATCATTCCATTATAAAGATACTAAAAGAGAAAAAGTCCTAGTTATTAGAAAAGGCCTAGTGAGTGATGAGAGTGAACCTAATCATAGAAAGATCTTTTTTTGTACAATGTGCAAATGCGGAGATAATGGTTGTGATGTGATAATTGATGGTAGAGGAACTAACAATATAGTGTTAGAAAAGATGGTCAGAAATTTAAACTCAATAGATGGAAACATTTTCATCCATACCATATTTTATTGGTGGAAGATGACCACAAGATCATGGTCAATGAGCCATGCCTAGTATAGTTGAATATTGGAAGCTACTAGAATGAGGTACTTTGTGATATCATACCTATGGACATATGTCACATCTTACTAGGTAGACCATTGTAGTTTAATAGCGATGATGTACACATGATGGGCATGCAATTACCTAGACTCCAAAAAATGATGGAGTGAAACATAAAATGAATCCATTAAAGGATAGACAAATTGTATGTAGGGTTTAGAGTGTATGGTTTGTTGATGAAAATAAGTTTCTATAGGTATGAGTTGTCTGGCCTTTCAAATTGGACATCTAACATTTTCATGGTCACTAGATCCACACCATTTGCAAAATAAGATTGAATTTTTCTTGATGTAATTTCAAAAGATGGTAAAGAAGTAGAGGGGGTACCTATAGAAGTTGTAGATTTGCTGGAAGAGTTATCAGATCTATTATATCTGATAATGTGCTTGATGGATTTCCACTAGTAAGGAGGACCAACCATTATATGAAATTGTTTCTGGGAGCTAGTTTTTCAAACATGGCAACACATAGAATAACACTAACAAAGAGTGGGGAGTTGAGAAAAGAAGTGTATGAGTTTTTGTAGAAGGGGATGATTTGAGAGTGTTTGAATACATAGTTTTAACTAATAGTAATAACACCAATGAAGAATGTAGAATAAAGGACATGCAAAGATTCATGTGATATCAAGAGGATCAGAGTCAAGTACATATTTTCATTTGCACCAATGAATGATATCATGGACTATTTGAGTGGAGTTACATATTTCACAAACATAGATGTGAAGAGTGGGTACCTAAAAATTAGGATGAGAGAAGGAGATGAGTTAAAGGTCGTCTTCAAGACAATGGAATGATTGTATGAGTGGTTAGTCATTCCTTTTGGGCTAGCTGTGATATACCCATTTTGACATATATAATTTAATAATAAGTATTATATATAAAGTAATATTAATAATATTTATAAGTAATATTATATTATAATCATATAATAATATCATATTATATATTGCATTATAATAGCAATATGAAAGTATGAAATAAATGAAATAATAATCTAATATAATTATAAAAAAATAATGATATATGATGATTAAAATATATTTTAATATAGAAACATTATATTAATAAAGTATTATAATATATAGTTGATATGTTATTAAAATAATATATGTTATAATATAATTATTATTATGAAGGGATGTAGCTCTTTGAAATACACATATTTATAGAATATCAAACAATGAAAAGCATATCAGATAGAAATATTATAAAATTCATATGAGTAAAAAGGTAAACAAATAAATGTCTTGAAAGGGGACATTACAGTGGTATCAGAGTATGATCATGTTAGTCTTAGATTGGTTTTGACATTTGAGTGTCAACACACTTATTTAGTTGATGTCGAGTATAATATAGAAGCTGAGCTACAATGTATGTTGAGCCAAAAAATTCAATAGGTGTGGAGAAAAGTTCAAGTGTTGGGAAAAGTATAGATGCTGAGCCACTATAGATTGCAAGTGAAATAGAATTGCTATAGGAGTTGATTGAGCCAGTTTTCCTATATGTGCTAACCATCAGCAACTAGTATGTGCCAGGTAACATAGAATTAGCATATGTGTTTGTTCCTTCAAAAACTCAAATGAAAACTATTTTTGGAGTCAACATGAGATGAATCTTGAAGGATCTTGAAGATAAGATTGAATCTCTTGTATTATCTATATAATCAACATCCAACCAATATGAAAAATGGAGAATGCATGAAAACAATAGGAAAAGTGCAAGAAATAAGCAAAAAATGAAGATTTAATAATGATTGTAGATTCATACCTAACCCTAAGTCTTTGAAATCATTAAAAGGAGAACAAAGCCCCATTATGTAACAGAGAGGATAAGCAAGAAAGAAGCCTATGGGTGCATTATAGTGAAGTGCAAAGGGTAAAAAGACTTAGTAAAGAACACAATAGCATAGAAAAATATAGTTAATCAAGAACAAGAGCATCAGAACCTCGAAAAGTGACATATCAAATCAAGCAACGATCAGAGCAGACAGAGAAAAATAAGGATATGGAATTAGCAATAGATGATTGCAAGTTATCAGGTCAAAATCTTTCTAATACTTTCTAGAAATTGTATTAGATATGGAAATCCTATGGACTTGTGTTGGCCTAGTAGCTATTTGTAAATCCTTTAATAGGGTAGCATTCTAAGTGAATGTACTAAAGTCCTTTAGCCAGGCCTACTTTTAGCAGGTTAGTGAAATCCTTTAACTAGGTCACTTTTAACAGAGTGTAAAGTCTTTAACAGGATAGGCCTTTCATAGGGCAAGCCATTGGAAGTGGTCAAACATTCTAACCTTGAATAGTTGCACATTGTTGTAGTGATATTTTTGTGGGTGTCATCCCCACCCCAGTTTTAGCTTCTCATTTTGGAGTTTTTTTGGGTCACTGAAATTGTGTGTTATCTATTTTCAAGCATGTCTTTACTTTCATGTTTATTATATAAATTAGATGCATGTGAATGGTTTTAATTAAAGGGATTTGAAATGGTAAATGTTAGTTACTCACCCACCCCCCCAGAAGTAAATCTTCCCACTTATTAATTCCAACAATTGGTATCAGAGCCCAGTTCTCACAAGAAGGAGCCTTATAGCTTGGAGAAAATGAGAAGATCATAGAGAATCAAGTAATTCACATACAACTTGCTTTACATGCTTTGGAAGAAGCTAGAGGAGAACTGAAGAAATCCTCAAAAAGAAGAAGAGAGATTGCCATAGCTAAGAATGACACACAATACAAGGAGATTGGCACCTCAAATCTATTTTCAAATGGAGATTCCAAAGAGTTTGATGCAACAATAGTAGACTTCATCGAGAAGAATAGAGATCAAGTAGAAAAAATTAGAACACTTAAGCTTGAACAAGAATCACAATCCATTATTGCTTTGTGAGGTGACTGAACAAAAGAAAAGAGCCATTGAAGATAAGGCTTTGCTAGAAGAAGACAAGAGAAACCTTGCCAACGGACTAGAAGAAAAGTCAATCAAGCTTGCAAGAATCTCAAGTGTGTAGCTGGACACCTTGAGTCAGATGATGAATGTACATCATGAACTAAATGTTAAGGACATTGAGATCTCTACATTGAAGATGCAAAATGAACGATTGCAAAATGACCTAAAAAGAGAGAAGGAAATTGCATAAAGCTTAAACAAACACAATGAGACCATCAAGTACTTTGAGCAGCTACTGAAATCATCAAGGTCTAGCAATGACACTTCAGGACTAGGCTACATTAGCATTGAATAAGGAGAGTCATCCAAAACTATAGAAGAAAGGAGTAACAAAGGTAAGAAAACTAAATATACTTGTCATTTCAATGGTAAAAATGGACATAACTCTAATGTGTGTAGGAGTAAGAATTCCCATCAACATGAAAAACCTAAGAATGCAAGTCATTATCATAAGTGCAAAAAACAAGCACACCAAGAACACAACTATAGGACTAGGACTATCAAAACACCAAAATTTGAAGGTCACTGCTACAATTATAAGAAGTATGGACATAGAGATTTTGAGTGTAGATCAAAGCCTATGTGGACATCAAATTAGATAGTGAGGAAAGGTAACCATGGTCATCACTACAATTGGGACTACAACACTAGGTATAGCTGTCATTACTGTATGGAATATGGACACATTCTTAAAAATTGCATAATGACACATTTTTGAGGGAACTACAATAGATGGTTGAGCCAAACCACATGTTTTAGTTGCTTGAAGGCTGGTCATATCAGTAGGAATTTCCCAACAAGGTCAAAGGCATCCACTTCAAAGAATGACAAAGCTAAACAGAAGGTAGATGTTGAACACATCAAGGGAGAAATGAACAAGAATGGAAGAAGAAAGATGGGAGAAACACATCAAATGAAGGCATCACTTCACCTTATAGGAAAAGTGGTCACACTTCATCAAACTAAAAAAGAGAAGGCATAACGACCTAATTTACAAAGTTTTATCATACATCATTTCCTAGAAAAGAAAGTACTGAAAAAGAATAGATTAGCATGAACAAGGATGCAAAGTTAAAAGTTCAAGATTTCACAAATGTTGTCGAGTTGCCCTCAGATGTCAATTAAAAATCTAGTACAAGCCAAGCTGATTGTCAAGACTATAGGAGCCAAATTATTAGTAGGAGCTAAGTTGGTAGAGGAAGTTGAGTGGTGAAAAGGCAATGGAAGCTGAGTAATGCAGAATCCTTTAGAAGTTGAGTGAACAATTGTAAATGCACTAAGCATTAAATGTGATGAAAATAAAGTATATTATTATATTTTCAATCATTTTTCCTCATCGAGAATGAAGAGAAAAGATGAGAAAGAGTCCAAAGAGAATCCAAGGAAGAGAATCCACTCTATAAGAAGATTTCAATAGCATTCCAACCACAATTACATTGATTTCAAGGTATTTATGACTATGCCGAGCTATGCAATTTTCTGTAAAATGACTTCTAGTTCTAGAAAAACTTAGGAGAAGGAATCATTTGAAGTCCAATTAGTGTCCAAAGAGGTTACACAACCCAATTTCCACCCAATACCTAAAGTTGCATATAAGAATGACCCAGCTAGAGCCCTATCCATCATACCCCCTAAGGTTGTAATGGTTGAAGATGTAAGGAGATGTTATAATTCAAAGATTGGGACCATAGGTGACATGGAAATAAGGGAAGCCTATTAAAAATTGTGTGATAATGGAGTGTTGAAGGAAGAATTTTAGATTGTTAAGAGGAAGGGTTTAACATGAACCCTAGAATTCCCCATAATTTTCAAGACTGAATGAATTATACTAGTGTTGAGCAGAATGCATGATGGTAGCTTATGGTTGGAGGATGGCCCTATAAAAATCACAATGAGAATTGTACATAGATCGATCGATTACCCAACCCTTGATCGGTGTAAGACTCTTAGGAGTGATGCCAAGGAAGCAACTAAGAAGAATACTAGTGCAAAGTGGAATAAGAGAGGGATGACAATCGATACCATCTAAGAACCTTTTATTGATTTTTCTATTAAGGTTATAGCACACAAATTTTACTAATTTGGTAGACTCAATAGTGTGCCTTTCATTGCAATGGATGTAAGATAGAAAATTGTGAAGAAGGATCATGCATATGATCTTTTAGAGCTACAATTGCAATAGATCAATGAAAATCTTGTAGCAATCAGGAGAACAAAGGGAACCCAATGCAAATTCGGTGCCATTTTGTTATGCATTTTCTTTTATGTTCAAAATGAATTTCCTTCTTTTGGAAAAGTGGCATGAATAAATGATGGGTCAATCATAGCTCAAGTCAATAAATACATTAAGTAGATAGGAGCTAACTTTGAGACCTTGATGACTAGTTATTTTGAGAACTTTAAGAAGACAATGAAGCAAAGGCTCAAAATTCTAGTTTCCTTAGTAGAGAAACATGTAAATGATGTATGTTTTCTTGTAGATATAGACTATGAATACATACAAGTTGCCATACCAACAGTGAGATGGTTAAGACCTCTTGGGTATGAAATAAACATAGATGAAGCATCAACAACAATAACTGCATTTTTGGGAGAGGGAGTTGACAAGGATGCACCATATTTTGGAACCTATGATGTGTGGAGATCAAAAGTGGATATGGAGTTGAAGACTACCTCCACTTTGGAAAAGAAGGACAAGCTTGTTAAGAAGCTAAAAGCTAAATTTTGGGAAGGTACTACAGAAGAAGCAGAACAAGAAGGTGAAGATGCCAAGGGTGATAAAGGAGAACAAGATCAGGGGCCACTTGCCTTAACCAAAGGTATGGGAGAAGATATAGATAAGGAGGAAGGTGCCAATAAAGGAGCACCAAAGGTTGAGCTAGAGAAGAGAAAATCTCAAAAATAGCTAGCTGCACAGCCCAACAAAAAGAAGAAGGCTACAAAGCCAAGCTGAGCTAAGCCAACTACAAGGGCTAACACTAGGGCTACATCTCAAGGGGTAAAAGAGTAGGAAAAGAAAAAGGCAATAGAATAAGGAGATCCTATAGAGCAAAAAAAGAAAAGAAAATATGTTCCACCTCCTAAATCGGATGAAGAAAGAACATAGTCTAGTGAAGAACAATTCAAATTGGTAAGCTATTCTACCACATCTAAATTGGAAAGAATTTGTAATAATATTAGAGATAATGTAGATTTAACTAATTGAAAGACCATATATTTCAATAAGTTTTAAAAGGAACAATAGAACATAGTGGAAGAGTCCATCTAAACTATTATGCCTAAGTTCAAGACCACCCCACTTGAAGTAGACAATTCAATGCCTAAGGAGCTAAGCTCATTAGTTGAGAATAAATGGCATTACTATCTCAAAATGGAGAAGGAAATAAGAGAGTCTACATTTGCTCATGTAATGCTAGAACTTACTAAAGGTCAAATAAAAAAGGCTAGTAAGAAGCATGGGAGCAAATTTGCACCCAAATATAGAGCCTTCAAAATTTTGCAAAACCAAATAGAAGATGTTGTCCAAAAGTCCACATAAATGTGGAAATTAATATATGGATTGAAAACTATGAAAGAAGGGCAAGAAGACCCATTTGAAGGTAGAAATGGTGAAGAAGAAGGAGAAAAAGAAAAATATGAGGAAGAGGAAAAAGAGACAGAAGAGGAGACACTGAAGAAGATACATGGTGAAAATGTAATAGCTGAAGAGCATAGACTGAACAAAGTGTCCAAGACACCCAACTGCCACCAACAAGTCCTCCACACTCAACACTTACAGAAATAGTAATTGTAAAGGATGTTCCTAACACCTCAAGTTAGAACATCATTCCTCTAACTATAGAGGATCTCAAAAGGCTCCTTCACACATCTACATTGCAAGCACAACTTTGTACAAATCCAGTTTCGGTGAGTGTCGATGAGCTATAGAAAGTTGTAGTAGAGATAACAAGGGAGAAAGAAAGAACACAAGAATAATCTACAAAACCTCCAAAAACTATAGCAAATCAACCCAGAGAGCAAGAAGAATAAGAAAAAATTGCTAAGGTTGATAGTATAGTTACAACAGCAAAAACTGTCGAGGAGCAAGCAAAGGAAAAAATAGTCCAAGATGTTCCTACTACACAAAGTCAAGGTCCACCTCCTCAAATTATTATTATTGGTCAAGGTAGTAGAGAAGAGGAGAGAGAAGAAGAGAAAACCCCTAAGGAGCATGAGGCAATACAAATATTGGTGAACTTGCCTACCTTGAGGACTCCTAATAAGAAGTTTACCACTGATACAGTACAGTTGTAGATTTTAGCACTAGGCTTGAGCTCTACCAAGGTTGCAAGGGTACTTTACTATGGAGACCCTGCACTTGATGAATAAATAGTCATACCTAGTTATGACTAAAGAATTATGAACCTACAAAAAATAAATGAAGTGCAAGAGGAACTAGAGAGAAGGAAGAGACAACAAATACTCATAAATGAGTTCAAGAAAAAGCAAGAACTGTTGGAAATCAAGGACATATTTCTTGATGCATTCAACTTGCAAGTATCTGATGAAATCTAGCCCATCATGGAGTAATTGTCCAATATTATGGACTAGGTATAGAATGAAGACCTAGAAACTAATGTTAAATTATTAGAACGGTCAAAAATGAAGTTTCAAATGAAAGTGAATGAGAAAATATCAAGTGAAATAACACTTTCATAAGTTGAATTGGCTAAGAAGATTGAAAAGGAAAAAATTGTACTTGGGAATGTATTTTCATTGTACATTAAGTTGTTTGATTCATCCTATTTCACACAAGAAACTAGCTAAAGGCTAGTGAGCCTTGAACGAAATCTAAAGATTTCTAATACTTAGCTACCTAAAGATCTAGCTTAGAGTGAGAAGCATTTTGCAACTACACTTCACAGACAAAAAGAGTTAGCTATTTTAACAATAGAAGAGGCCAATATCAAGGCCAAATTGATGCAGATTCAATCTTCCATTACCCCACATCTGGAAGTACTTCATAAGGAACAAGCCTATGCAAAAAATGTTCTAAAGAAAGATCCTAATCTTTCTACTTTAGAAGGCCTTGTTCATCTTGAAGCAGAGATAGCTATCCAACCCAAGTCATTGGAGATAGCTTTAGATAATTGGGATGCTTCTCTCAAGATGATTATGGAGGTAAATAAAATGTTTTTGGAAAATTATTCTATTCATTCTTAGGACCCTTTGATATAAGTGTCAAAAAGGGGGAGAATATATCCATGGGGAAGATAATTCATTATTGCATCTAATAAGAACTGGGAGATATAATATTTTGGGGGAGATGTGAATAAGAATGGTTACATAATACATTCTTTGATGGAAGTAATAAATCATATCCAAATGGGGTGATATTCAAATTCACATTTGAGGAAGTAATAAAGTGAAAAGGATAAAAAAATGCAAGTAGATGTGAAAGGGGCATGGATACAGAGTACAAGAAGCAAAAATAGGGTCCACATAAATATATAAACAAAGGTAGACAAGGAAAAGAGTATCAGATAAATCAACATGAGAGAGATTCGACATAAGAATTTTGGTTATAGGAATGGAAATGGCACATCAGCTTAGGGGGAGTTAGAAGATTTTGAGGTATACAAAAAAATTTGAATAAGTTTCTAAAATCTTGTACATATTCTAAACAAAATATGTGATATACTCATAAAGATCAGATTTATAATGTCTAGTTAAGTGTTTTTGCCACTCATGTGAAAGGGGAAGATTGTTGGTCTTAGATTGGTTTTGAGATTTGAGTGCCAACACACTTAACCAATTCTTTAGTTGATGTAGAGTATAATACAGAAGTTGGGCTACAATGTATGCTGAGCCAAAAAATTCAATAGGTGTCGAGTGAACCTTAGGTCCCAAACAATCTTTAGGTGTTGAGTAGAGTTCAAGTACCAACAAAAGTATAGATGTCAAGTCACTATAGATGTTGAGTGAAATATAATTGCTATAGGAGCCAAGTGAGCTAGTTTTCCTATATGTGTCCAGCATCAACAACTAGTATGTGTCGAGTAACACATAATCAACATATGAGTTTGTTTATTCACAAACTCAGATGTAAACCACTTTTGGAGCTGACATGAGATGAATCTTGAAAGATCTTGAAGATAAGATCGAATCTCTTTCATTTCCTATGTAATCAACATGTAGCCAATAAGAAAAATGGAGAAGGCATGCAACCAATTAGAAAAGTGCAAGAAATAAGTGGGAAATGAAGATTTAATATTGATCATAGATTCATGCCTAACCCTAAGTCTTCAAAATCTTTAAAAGGAGAATAGAGAACCATCATGTAATAGAGAGGATAGGCAAGAAAGAACTATATGGGTGAGTTATAGCAAAGTGTAGAAGGGTAAAAAAGTATTAGTAAAGAACAAAGTAGCATAGCAGAATCTAGTTAATCAAGAACAAGAGTATCAAAACCTCAAAGAGTGACATATTAGATCAAGCAAGGATATGAGCAGATAGAGTAGAATAAGGATCTAGAATCAACAATAAAGGATTACAACTTATCAAGTTAAAGTCTTTCTAATACTTTCTAGCAATTATATTAGATATGGAAATCCTATGGACTTAGGTTTTCCTAGCAGCCATTTGTAAATCCTTTAACAAGGTGGAATTCCAAATGAATGTACTAAATTCCTTTAACCAATTCTACTTTTAGCAAATTAGTGAAATCCTTTAACCATGTCACTTTTAACAAAGTGTAAAGTCTTTAACATGATAGGCCTTTCATAGGGTAGACCATTGGAAGTGGTTAAACATTCTAACCTTGAATAGTTACACATTGTTGCAATGATATTTTGTGGGTGTCATCTCCGCTCTAGTTTTAACTTCTCATGCATGTCTTTACTTTCATGTTTATTAGATAAATTACATGCATGTGAATGGTTTCAGTTAAAAGGATTTGAAGAAGATGTAGATAAGGAGGAAGGTGCTGAGCAGGGAGCACCAAAGGCTGAGACAAAGAAGAGAAAAGCTCAAAAACAACTAGATGTATAGCCCAAGGGAAAGAAGAAGGCTACAAAGCCAAGTCGAGCAAAGCTAACTATAAGAGCTGTCACCAAGGCTACAAGACAAGGAGCGAAAGAGTAGGAAAAAGAAAAGGCAATACAACAATGAGGACCTATAGAGCAAAAAAAGAGAAGAAAGTATGTTGCACCTCTTGAATCAAATGAAGAAAGAACAGAGTCTGATGAAGAACAAATCAAATTGGTAAGCCATTCTACCACATCTAAATTGGAAAGCATTTGCAATTCTATTAAAGATAATTCAGATTTAACTGATCTATAGACCATAGATTTCAATAAGTTGTCAAAGGAAAAATAGAACATAGTGGAAGAGTCCATCTACACTATGATGGCTAATTCAATGCCTAAGGAGCTAAGCTCATTAGTTGAGAATAAATTGCATTACTATCTCAAAATGGAGAAGGAAATAAGAGAGTCTACCATTGGCTCATGTAATGCTAGACCTTACTAAAGGTCAAATAAAAAAGGCTAGTAATAAGCATGGGAGAAAATTTGCACCCAAATATAGAGCCTTCAAAATTTTGTAGAACCAAATAGAAGATGTTGCCCAAAAGTCCACACAAATGTGGAAATTAATATATGGATTAACAACTGTGAAACAAGGGTAGGAAGACCCATTTGAAGGTAGAAATGGTGAAGAAGAAGGAGAAAAAGAAAAAGATGAGGAAGAGAAAAAAGAGATAGAAGAGGAGATAGTGGAGAAGACATATGGTGAAAAAGAAACAACTGAGTGGTAGACTGAATAGAGTGTTCAACACACCCAACTACCACTACCAAATCCTCCACACACAACACTTGTAGAAACAATAATCATAAGGGATGTTCCTAATACCTTAGGTCAGAACATCAATCCTCTAACTATAGAGGATCTCAAAAAGATCCTTCACCAATCTACATTGCGAGCACAACTTTGTACAAATCTAGTTTTGGTGAGTGTTGATGAGCTACAAAATGTTGTAGTAGAGATAACAAGGGAGAAAGAAACCACATAAGAACAATATACACAACCTCCCACAGCTACAATAGATCAACACCCAGAGCAAGAAGAACAAGACAAAATTGCTAAGGTTGATAGTACAATTACAACAGCAACAACTGCCAAGGAGCAAGCAAAGGAACAAACATGGCAAGATGTTCCTACTACACAAATTCAAGGTGCACCTTCAAAAATTATCATTATTGATCAAGGTAGTAGAGAAGAGGAGAAAGAAGAAGAGAAAACCTCTAAGGAGCAGGAGGCAATACAAATATTGGTGAACTTTCCTACCTCGGGGACTCCTAATAAGAAGTCGAGCATTGATGCAGTACCATTCCATATTTCAGCACCAGGCTTGAGCTCTACCAAGGTTGCAAGGGTACTTCACTATGGAGACCCTTCACTTGATGAAGAAATAGTCATACCCAGTTATGACTAAAGAACCATGAACCTACAATAGATAAATAAAGTGCAAGAGGCACTAGAGAAGAGGAAGAGACAAGAAATACTCAGAAACAAGTTCAGGAAAAAGTAAGCACTGGTGGAAATCAAGGACATATTTCTTGATGCATTCAGTTTGCAAGTACCTGATGAAACCTAGCCCATCATGGAGCACCTGTCCAACATTATGGACCAAGTATAGCATAAAGACCTAGAGACTAATGTTAAATTATTAGAATGGTAAGAAAAGTAGTTTCAGATGAAAGTGAATGAGAAAATATCAAGTGAAATAGCACTTTCATAAGTTGAATTGGCTAATATTAAAAAGGTAAAAACTATACTTGGGAATGTATTCTCATTGTACACCAAGTTGTGTGATTCATTCTATTTCACATAGGAAACTAACCAAAGGATAGTGAGCTTGGAAAAAAATCTAAAGATTTCAAGCACTCGGTTACCTAAAGATCTAGCTCAAAGTGAGAAGTATTTTGTAGCTATGCTTCACACACAAAAGGAGTTAGCTATGTTAATAGTAGAAGAGGCCAATATCAAGGCCAAATTGATGTAGATTCAATCTTCCATTACCCCGCATCTAGAAGTACTCCATAAGGAAAAAGCCTATGCAAAAAAATTTCTAAAGAAAGATCCTAATCTTTCTACTTTAGAAAGCCTTGCTCATCTTATAGTAGAGATAGCCATCTAGCACAAGGATTTGGAGATAGCTTTAGATAACTGGGATGCTTCTCTCAAGATGATTATGGAGGTAAATAAAACATTTTTGGAAAAATATTCTATTCATTCTTAGGACCCTTTGACATAAGTGTCAAAATGGGGGAGAATATATTCATGGGGGAGATAATTCATTAGTGCATCTAATAAGAATGCGGAGATATAATGTTCTGGGGGAGATGTGAATAAGAATGGTTATATAATAAATTTTTTGATGGAAATAATAAAGAATATCCAAATGGAGCGATATTCAAATTCACATTTTGAGGAAGTAATAAAGCCAGAAGGATACAAAATTGCAAGAAGATGTGAAAGGGGCACAAATATAGAGTACAAGAAGTAGAAACAAGGTACACACAGATACTAAAACAAAGGCAAACAAGGAAAAGTGTATCAAATACATCAGCATAAGACACATTCAACATAAGAATTTTGGTTATAGGAATGGAAATGGCACATTAGCTTAGGGGGAGTTACAAGATTTTAAGGTATACAAAAAAATTTGAATAAGCTTTCGAAGTATTATACATACATGCCAAATAGAATATGTAATATACTCATAAAGATCATATTTATAATGTCTAGTTAGGTGTTTTTGCCACTCATGTCAAAGGGGGATATTGTTGGTCTCAGATTGGTTTTGACATTTGTGTGTCAACACACTTAATCAATTCTTTAGTTGATGCCAAGTATAATACAAAAGTTGAGCTACAATGTATATCAACCCATAAATTCAATAGGTGTCGAGTGAACTTCAGGTGTTGAGCAATCTTTAGGTGCTGAGCAAAGTTCACATTCCAAGAAAAGTATAGATGCTAAGTCACTATAGATGCTAAGTGAAATACAATTATTGCTATAGGAGTTGAGTGAGTTAGTTTTTCTATGTAAACTATTTTTGGAGTTGACATGAGATGAATCTCGAAGGATCTTGAAGATAAGATTGAATCTCTTGCATTACCTATGTAATCAACATGCAACCAATAAGAAAAATGGAGAAGGAATGCAACCAATAGGAAAAGTGAAAGAAATAAGTGAGAAATGAAGATTTAATATTGATTGTAGATTCATACCTAACCCTAACTCTTTGAAATCTTTAAAACTAGAACAAAGCCCCATTATGTAATAGAGAGGATAAGCGAGAATGAGGTGTATGGGTGAATTATAGTGAAGTGCAGAAGGGTAAAATCACTTAGTAAAGAATAGAAGAGCATAGTAGAATCTATTTAATCAAGAAAAAGAGTATCAAAACCTTGAAGAGTGACATATTAGATCAAGCAAGGATTAGAGCAGACAGAGTAGAACAAGGATCTAGAATCAGTAATAGAGGATTTCAAGTTATAAGTTCAACATATTTCTAATATTTTCTAGCAATTATATTAGATATGGAAATCCTATGGACTTAGGTTTTCCTAGCAACCATTTGTAAATCCTTTAACAGGGTGGCATTCCAAGTGAATGCACTAAAGTCCTTTAACCAGGCCTACTTTTAGTAGGGTAGTGAAATCCTTTAACTAGGTCGCTTTTAATAGAGTGTAAAGTCTTTAACAAGATAGGCCTTTCACAGGGTGGACCATTGGAAGTGGTCAAACATTGTAACCTTGAGCAGATACACATTATTGTAGTGATTTTTTTGGGTGACATCCCCACCTCAGTTTTACCTTCTAATTTTGGAAGGTGTATGGGTCACCAAAATTGTGTGTTATCTATTTTCATGCATGTCTTTACATTCATGTTTATTAAATAAATTAGATGCATGTGAATGGTTTTACTTAAAAGGATTTGAAAAGGGTAAAGTTAGTTACTTTTGATTCACCTCCCCCCCCCCGCCCAACATCTTAGAAGTAAATCTTCCCACCTGTTAATTCCAACAGATCATGCCATCCTGCAAGATAAAATGATAGTTATCATGTCAAAATGAACATATTAATAAAACATGAGAAAATCATTGTCATTGCACATATTGAAGGGAAGACATCGAATATAATAAAAAATAAAAAATGAATGAATAGAAGATTGAGGAGATCATTATAGGAAATCTACAATAAACATTTTGCACACTGAAATTATATGTTTTCTGATTTGAGAGTGACCTAGAATACCCATATTCATGTTTTCCTTGTGTATCATAGATAAGAAGAATATTATGATGGTCATCTTTCATCCATTATTGAATATTCAAAGATCCAACTCAATAGATCTCAGAGAATTACAATGTGATAACACTTGAATCCCAATGCCTAAACACTTGGAGACTACTGATTCACTGCAAAGGGGCATGGAGTTGATAGTTAGATACAATAAAAAATATGTGATATATATAAAATGCCAATGTCTACATGATACTAATCTCTGTATGTCTCTATTAGTACATATATGTTTGGATAAATAGAGACAAAAATATATGTTTTAGAAGATTCAAATTCTACTTAGCTTGAGTTATTCCATCTATATCTAAAATCTAATTTAGGAAGAAAATTAAAGAGTAGATAAGAAGCATCTAAAGGAATTTCATAGTATAAATGTATGAGGAAGAGTGATCATATTATGGTAGAAATGCATCGAGTGACTCATTCTGGTTTAAGGATTGAGCATTGGCTTTATAATGACTATACTCAAAATACAATATAAAAACTATAACCAATTATAGAATATCACCCAAATCATAGATTGAAGTTTCGTGTGTGGGATCCTGTATTCCCTTGGATAGACTATCTTCCAGTAGTAGTCAAATTCATTGTCATTGCTTGGAAAGAAACCTAAAGCATATTAGGGAAAATTATCTAACATGGCACATGCCATACCCAATTGTATTATAAGGCATGTTCCACCACATATAAAAAGTCTATATAAATGAGATAAGCCATTGTCAATAAAATAAATACAAAATGTCATATTAAATAAAAAGGCATCAAAATATTCCATGGAGAAAAACAAGTTTTAGCAATAAGCTATGTACATAGTTTAAGGAGAAAAATTTAAGAAATGTGATTAGAGAACCATAAATTATGAAGGGTAAAGATCACAAAATATACATCCTTGAAACCCAAAATTATAGGGAGTATGAAATGGAAGGTATCTCATGCTAAGTTACAATATCGACTATGGAAATTATGAGACAATATAAGAATGCAAAGAAAGAAAAAGGGAGAACTAAGAAATAATTAAGGAAAGCAATTGCACCAAATATCCTTTGTACCAAATACCTATAGATAATAGGTAAAGACATCCAGCTCAATAGTTGGAGAGATAAATGACCCAAACCTACTTAGGTAAGGAAGGTAAATTTAATTTAGCAATTTTTTAATTTTTTTAAATCATAAATATTAAAGGATGGATAGTTATATCTATAGTTCATTAAATAAAATAAGAAAAAATTAGACTAAATATTATTGAGAGATAATTAAATAAGATAGTACATATTTAAAGACTTATTTAAGTATTAACTTTTGATCACCTCAAATATATTGATTCAAATCAAAATGAAAATTTATGTTAATGAGGAAAGGACTAGGTAGGTAAGAGTAGGGCTGATCCCTAAGGCAAGAGAGGGATGTATTCCACTCGTGGGTTTAGGCTTATCAAGCTATAAGAACCCATTACAATACCTATGTACTCTTGTAAGTTAGAATTAAGAAGTAATGATTCTAAAATGATCACAATATTATGTTAATCAACATGAACTAGGTGGATAACAAGGTAGGTTGAGCCCTAAGGCAAGATGGGTATATACCAATTCGTGGGTTTAGGTTTATTGAGCTATGGGACCCCACCACAATGTTCAAGGACTATAGTATGGTATAGCATCTAGGCATGGTGAGGGATGGAAAGCACCCATTTGAAAGGCAAGGATGAAGGTCTTGTCAAGTCTTTAATGTGGTTTCCTTGTCCAATCCCTAGGTGATCTAGTCTATACATACAATGTAATTGATAGGATATGGATATATACATATATGAAGAATTATTTTTATTAGATAATGGAATGATAATCTTTGAAATTATTTCCTTGGAAAAATAAGACAATATTATAAACCTTTACAAGTAGGGACATTAGAGTAGAGGTATTTTTCCATATTAAAACTATTAGCTTCTTTTGAAAGTATACTTATATGTATTAACTTGTATTCCTTGGTATAGGTATATGAATGTGTACCAATGATTTAATGGTTGCAGGTTCACAATCAAGAAATTGCATAACATGTGTATTGTGTGTTTCTATGATGTCTTCATTTATCTACATAATGTATGCTTCATGTTTTCATGGATTGATGTGACTACCTTGTGTCTACTTCATATTTTCATTCATTAAGATGCACATCTCATAAATATTTTGAGTCTTTGTACATGAAAATATGTTTTGTATCTATGAAGGAGCTAGTGTATGAATGATTTTGCTTGAGGACAAGCAAATTCGAGAGGGAAGGATCGTAATATCCCCATTTTGACATATATATGTTTTTGTATTAAGTATAGGAAGTTCATAATCATATTATAAATCCGAAGAGTATTAGAAGATTAGAGGACAAGCCTCACATCAAAAGAGACGAATTACAAACAACCCGAGAATAAGAGAAAGAGAAGGAGCAATTAATGGAGCACATCTTCAAATGTATCCATCCACACTGTCCAACCCATTGAGCCTTCCATCCACACCATGTTCTTTTGATCTTGAATTTGTTTTAGCATGTAGATCATTTTTCCTGTGAAGCTATGGGGAGTCCTCTTAACCTCCTTGCTAATGAGCTTAAAAATTTGATTGAAAATGTGAATAGTATCCACATGCTACTTCCATAAGTGCCCATTCTTTACCTTATTTGCAAAGAACATAGCATGACCATCTTTAAGTAGCCTTTTAAACTTTGACTTGCTGGTTTTCATGGTAATTTGGACCTGCAAATATTTTTTTTAAAAAGTGAGAATGCAAAAAGACTCAGTAAGCAACCAAGGTATATTTTGAAACCTTTCTTCATTTCTACACTTCCATATTTTCCACAAAATGATAGCTGAGAAAATGCCCCAAAACATGTTAACATCTTTTTTTGCATTAGAAATAAAACCAGTAATAATTTCAAAAATATTAACGGTAGAGGTAATAGCTATACCAAACATTAGCCAAACCTCTTTAGGAAAACTGCAATCAAATAAAATATGTCTTTCCATTTCTGGGACTCTACAAATGCTACGATAATCAGTATCAGAGAAAGAGTCTTGTTAAGAATAAGAAACCATTTAAAACATTTAATTTTTGGATCAATAGAACTTTTCTAGACATAATCAAAAAGTTTCTTCCAAGCAAGAATGTCCAGATTAGTATACCAAATGTTATTAATATGACTAATGATATCTTCATTGTGATTGATAACTTTGTAAATATTCTTAGCTTTGAGTTTGGAAATGATGATACCACCAGGCCATTTAATTTTTAGATAACTATTAGAGTCAACATGACATAAAGTAGGGATATCCTTACTAGCCTCAAAAATCATATTATAAGTCCTTTTATGAAAATTAGGAAGGTTAAATTTATTCTTTAACTCTTCCCACTGGATTAGGGTGTCCTTTTCAAAGATATCAACGAATTGTTTGATCTTGTAGTTGGTCCATATCTTGGCAAAGAAACCATGGGTAAGAGCAAGAGGTTTATTGCCCAGCTTGAGGTTCCACCAAATGGACCTTTCACCATGGAGGATCTTATTATCAAATAAATCCTTGTTATTGATGAAATTCCTATCATGGTTCCAAGCTTTCCAAATGGACTTAAACACAACAGAGCCTTGAACCATGATAGGAAAATCACCACAAATGAGGTCAGCAAGGGGAAGGTCCTTCTAGAACTTAGCCTTTTTTGGAAAACCTCGCCCAATATTATTATGAATCAGGACTTTCCAGGGATCCTCTCCCTCCAAAGTATGAAAGATCCATTTAGAAGCAAAAGCAAGACCACTTAACTTAAGATCCTTAAGGCCCAGGCCCCGAGGAGCTTGTCAGCATGGCACTAGCTCCACTTGACAGAGTGAGCTTTTTTATTCCCTTTTCCATTAGACCAAAGATAATTTCTAATGGCTTTCTAAATCTCCAACAATTATTAATCATTAAACATCTAGGCAGAGGCATAGTATATGTTGTAAGAAGAGAGGATTTTCTAACACACTTTCTATTCTACCTGCAGGAGACAAAGATCTATTGTGCCATTTGTTAAGTTTGTTATGGATCTTATCCTTGATCCAACTCCACATCTCCTTTAAGGAGGGCTCAATGGAGAAGGGGATACCAAGATATTTAACAAGTTTCGATGGGCTACCCCACTGGAAACTAACTTTCTCAAACCAATTAGGAGGTTTTCTATCCCATCCAAGACAAATAGATTTAGAATGAGATAGTCGAGCTCCAAATATTTTACAAAAGATTTTAATTTTATTGATCATGGCTTCAAAATTAGACTCAGAGGCTTCATAAAATAGAGAAGTGTCATCAACAAACTAGCAATTGATAATATCCTTACCATTAGGAAGGGTCATACCTTTAACGACAAGGGATAAAGTGTTGTCCCTAAGAATATAGAAAAGAGCATCAAAGGAAATAACAAAAAGGGTTGGGGCGAGAGGGTAGCCTTTCCTAATTAATCTTCCCAAAGGGAAGCGGGCTTACAGGGATCCATTAACATTGACTTGAGCATGAGCATCTTTGCGGAGCATTTTAACAATGTCACAAAAGAAAGAGGGAAACCCAAAATCAATAATACTTATGATAAATAAATATTATATATCAACCAATATTAATAATATTAAAATAATAATATTTATAAGTAATATTATATTATAATCATATAATAACATGATGGGGACACAACCCACGCACAGAATGGACACCACAAGAAAGAAAAATTTTATTAACTTTGTAAATAAGCTAATACATTTAGTACATAGAAAATAGACTTCAAAACTTGCCATAAGGGATTACAATAACATAAATCTATGCTTCAACACAAATGTATAACTCTGCAAGAACTCTACCCACTTCATATGCCTCTGATTCAATTTACCTTGGCTATTTAGGTACTGTAATGCCTAATGATCAGTATACAAAACAAATTCTTTTGGCAACAAATAATGCCTCCATTTCTTTAAGCCCTGAACTATTGCATAGAACTCTTAATCATAAATAGAATACTTCTTCTTTGCATCATTCAATTTTTCACTAAAATATGCAATAGGCTTACCTTCTTAGCTTAATACAGCCCCAATAGCACTGCCACTAGCATCTCAATCCACCTCAAACACCTTTCCAAAATCTAGAAGTTCCAAAACAGGCTGTTCTTTCACTTTCTTATTTAGCAAATCAAAACTTCTCATAGCTGTTGCAATCCATTTGAACTCTTTTCTATCCCCTCTTATTGTGTCAGTTAGGGGTGCACATATGCCACTAAAATTCTTAATAAAATTCCTGTAAAATCTAACTAGACCATGAAATGATCTTACCTCAGTAGCAGACCTTGGAGTAGGCCATTCCAAGATGGCTTTTACCTTCTCTGGATCCATTTTGAGACATTCAGGTGATCTAACAAACCCCAAATAGACTAACTACCTTTTTGCAAAGATACACTTCTTCAAATTAATTAACAGTTTCTCTTCCCTTAACCTATCAAGCACACAAAAAATATGCAATAAATGTTCTTCCAAATTCTTGCTGAAAATTAAAATATCATCCCGATAGACAATAACAAATTTTCCCAAGAACTTCTTAAGTACCTCATTTATAAGCTGCATGAAGGTGTTTGGGGCATTTTTCAATCCAAAAGGCATGACTAACCACTCATAACGACCCTCCTTGGTCTTGAAGGCCATTTTCCACTCATCTCCTTCTCGAATCCATATATGATAATAGCCACTCTTGAGATCTATCTTTGTGAAGTACTAAGCTCCACTAAAGCAGTCCATAAGATCATCCATTCTTTGCAAAGGAAATCGGTACTTGATGGTTATCCTATTTATAGCTCGAGAATTTGTACACATCCTCCACTCTCCATCCTTCTTTGGTGCAAGTACTGATGGTACTGAACATGGACTTAGGCTCTCCTAAATCAAGCCCTTCCTCAATAGCTCCTGAACCTATCTATTTAGCTCCTATGTTTTAGTAGGAGTCATCCTGTGAGTAGCCTTGTTAGGCAAACTTGCTCCTGGAATCAGATCTATCTGATGACTGATTTTCCTTACTGGTGGAAATCCTTCTGGAACATTATTAGAGATAATATCTCCAAATTCACCTAGTAAATATGAAACTTTAAGTGGTATTTCACTACTACCTTCTTTATCTTTCTAAGGAATCAAAGCATAGCACATACGTTGATGTTTCATTCCGTCTAAAAACTTCCTTCCATCAAGAAGACAAATCCTAGCATTGTTACATACCTTTTCACCTTCCTTTTTCATGGGCTTCAGTTTGTGGCGAACTCCATCCTTTGTTAGAGAGTATGTGTTTGCATGACCATCATGTACGGCATGTCTATCAAACTTCCATGGTCTACCCAACAATAGATGGCAAACATCCATCGGAATAACATCACAGAGAACTTCATCATGGTAACTCCCCATTTTGAATTTCACAAGACATTGTTCACTTACCAGGACCTTATTATCATCTTTTACCCAAGAAATCCAATAGGGGTGGGGATGTCTCTCCCTCTTGAGCTTCATCTTAGAGACCATCTCTTCTGATACCGAGTTATCAGTGCTACCACCATCAATGATCACGTCACAACATTTATCCTCACACTTGCATCTGGTATAGAAAAAACTCCTCCTTTGTCCTAGTTCAATCTCACCACTTAGTAGGACCCTTTTATTCACCAAGGTCTCTCCTCTTTTTCTATCCTCTGAATGTGATGATTGTGCATCCTTATCCACATAAGTAACCCTAGCTTGGCCCTCATCTCTCCTATTTGTCCTTCCTTTTCATTGAGGGCATTCAAAGGCACGATGACCTTCTTCATTGCAATGGAAATAGGTACCATGGAAGCCTCCTCTTCCTTTTCCACGTCCTATACCTCTTTCTCTCTAATTTCCAAAGTCTTGATCACGGGAGCCGTTGAAACCCTCGTTCCTCGAGTTCCTGCTAGTACCCACATCTTCATTTTTCTTTTGGGTTTCATTTTGACCTCCAGATGACCTACCGCTTCCCCTTCCTCCTTGACCATGCCCTCTTTTTCTCCCTTAAAACCTCTTATTCAGCTTCTCTTCAAATCATAGGGCAAACTGGTATGCCTCTTCAATGCTGGTCATTCTTACCAGACTTAATTCCTCCTGGATGCTAGGTCTCAACCCACTGATATAATGAGCAACCTTCTCCTTATTTGCTTCTACATGTCTTGCTCTAATCAAAATTTGATAAAACTCCTCTGTATATTCTTAGACTGATCTTCCTACTTTCTTTAACCCATGCATCTTCCTAAAAAAATCAAGCTCGTAGTCCACAAGAATGAACTATTTTTTCAATTTGTCCACTATGCGATCCCACCTTGTGATCTTCTCCTTTCCTCTTCTATTTCTTTCCAATTGAACCTGTTACCACCAAATTTTGGCATGGCCTTTTAGTTTGGCCTTTGAAAAGTTAACCCTATATGGGTCCTTGATATCCTCATACTCAAAATATTCTTCGAGTTCATTGATCCAGTCGATCAACTCATCTGGTTTTAGATTTCCTTAAAATACACCCACATCAATTGTAGGTCTTTTCCCAAATTTAGTAATGGCCCTGAAAAACCTTTCCTCTGCCTGATTCAGAACTTCCCCATCAAATTCCCCTTCTGGTCCAATTTCTTTTTCTTCATTTTCATCCTCACTGTCATCACCTGCAGCGACATTTGTTCCTCTATGGAGCTCCTCTTGCAATGCTTGTACCTACCTCTGGAGGGCTCTAACCTCCTCAGGATTAACAGTTTTGGCCTTTCCACCACACTCTCTTTATGGAGGCATCTACTTAACTCAAACCCACAACCACACAGTCCTGGTGCAAACTGCCTCATAGTCGACGCTCTGTCTACACACTCAGGAAAACCAGCTCTCATACCACTTGATGGGGACACAACCCACGCACAGAATGGGCACGACAAGAAAGGGAAATTTTATTAGCTTTGTAAATAAGCTAATATATTTAGTACTGAGAAAATAGACTTCAAAACATGCCCTAAGGGCTTACAATAACATAAATCTGGAGATAATTTCTCCTTTCAGTACCTCCTCTCAAACTCCACTCTGAACTGCCTTTTACAATGCCAGAAATGTCCTTAAATAGACCCTAGAGGGTTAAGGACTAGGAATAAATTCTAGAAAGTGCTAGTAGGCATCCACTGACCAAGTAGAAGGCTCCAAAAGCTGTGTTAGAAGTCAATGCAAATTTACAAGAATCTAGAAACGGCAATCAAACTTTTCGGAGGCATAACTTTTGAACCGTAGCTCCGATTGACGAACCGTTTACATTTGCAAAAAGCTCTCAAAGTGCTCTATAGCCCTATGGACCAGCTTAGCTTGTCCCCCATTTTTTGGCCCTTTTTGAGTTCATTTAATGCCCCTAACCTAACTTTGAAGCATTCTTAGGAGGTCTCCAAAACTTGAAAAACTGCGATAACTTTCAAACCGTGGGGCCTTTTGACCTGATTCTTTTTTTGGAATGCTCTAAATTACAATTACATTCATCTAGCCAATTTACACCTCCTAGTTCACCAAAATGATGTCTCAATTACATACTCCTATTTTTTCGGCATTTGCACGTATCCCAAGGTGTTCAAATACTCTATCCTAAAAAACTGATAGTGGAACTGTAAGAGTTGGAACCTTCATTTGATCCAAATGGGTATCCAAAAATCAAAACACATGAAACAGAAACTAGGTCTAAGTACATTTTTTTTTGGGTGACACGGGATTGCCCTTATACCTCTAGATGCTCCTGTATTAGACACCTAGGGTGGATGGAAAAGTGACCCTGTCACTTTATGAATGGTAGAGGAAATCCCAAATGGGAAACCTCAACTATTGAAATTCAAGTTGAGTCCTCAATCGACCGTCCTTTCCACTTGACCAAGTACTCTTCATATTGCCTGTTTCTAGTACTTCTACCCACACGATGATCTAGAATGTCTTCTACCTCCTCCTTCTTAGAAGCAGGAATTGGGCATTTCTCTAACACCAACTCCTCATCTGCACCATCATCATGATACTATGTTAAGTCTGCAATGTTGAAAATAGGAGAAATGTGAACACCATCTGGTAGTTCCACCTCATATGCATTTCCTGAGTCATGTTTCTTTAGAATTTTGCAGGGGCCAAATTTCTTCATTTTCAGCTTATTGTAAGTACCAATTGGAAATATTTCTTTTCGTAAGTGCACCATGACTAGATCTCCTACTTGGAATTTCTTATGTCTTCTCCTTTGATCAGCCCTAGCTTTATACTCTTGATTCATCTTGGTAATGTGTGCTTGAACCTCTTCATGTAGATGCTTGATATGTTCAGCAAATTCTTTAGCTTCAGCACTTGTCCTTTCCCCTTGCTCTATCTTCCTCAATTTTGGTGCAGTCCTTGGGCTACTTCCATATACAATTTGGAATGGTGATTTTCCAGTACTCCTATTTATAGAGTTATTGTAGGAAAACACTGCTTGTGGTAGAATCAAATCCCATCCCTTGGACTTATCCCCAACTAAATATCTCAGCAAATTGCCTAGACTTCTTTTTACCACTTATGTTTGGTCACCAATCTGTGGGTGATGCGTGGAACTGAATTTCAAGTTTGTTCCCAACTTCTTCCACAATGTCCTCCAGAAATGACCCACGAATTTAGTATCTCTATCAGAAACTATACTCCTTGGAAGACCATGTAGTCTTACCACCTCTCTGAAAAACAAGTCTGCAATATGGACATCATCACGAGTCTTGTGGCATGGAATGAAATGTTGCATTTTGGAGAACCTATCAACCACCACAAATACTGAGTCATTACCCCTTTATGTCCTTGGCAATCCAAGAACAAAATCCATACTTATGTCCTCCCATGGCCTTGATGGAATAGGCAATGGCTGATATAGTCCAGTATTGTGACTAAATCCCTTGGCAACTTGACAAACCTGGCAACTCTATACAAACTTCTTCACATCTTGTGAAATCTAATCCCAAAAATAATGTTCTCTCAGAATGGAAATGGTCTTATCTTGACCAAAATGTCCTACCATCCCTCTGCTGTGTTTCTCCTTAATCAAATTTTCCCTCATGGGACTCTTTGGAATGCACAATTGACTACCCTTGAACAACATGTCATCCTGAATCAAATAGTCTAACCATGTGGTTCTATTTACAGCAACAGGATCTTTACAACCTTTCCATGCTTCAGAAAAATCAAGATCTTTAGGGTACATATTTTTGAGTTCATCAAACCCAACTACTTCAACCTGCATTACTGTAAGCAACAATTGTCTCCTACTTAGTGCATTTGCAACCCTATTAGATTTTCCACTTCTATGCTTCAACACAAATGTATAACTCTGCAAGAACTCTACCCACTTCATATGCCTCTGATTCAATCTAACTTGGCTATTTAGGTACTGCAATGCCTAATCATTAGTATACAAAACAAATTCCTTTGGCAACAAATAATGCCTCCATTTCTTTAAGGCCTGAACTATTGCAAAGAGCTCTTGATCATAAACAGAATACTTCTTCTTTGCATCATTCAATTTTTCACTAAAATATGCAATAGGCTTACCTTCTTGGCTTAATACAGCCCTAATAGCACTGCCACTAGCATCACAATCCACCTCGAACACCTTTCTAAAATCTTGATGTGCCAACACAGGTTGTTCTGTCACTTTCTTCTTCAGCAATTCAAAACTTCTTGCAGCTGTTGTAGTCCATTTGAACTCTTTTCTATCCCCTCTTATTGTGACAGTTAGGGGTGCACATATGCCACTAAAATTCTTAATAAACTTCCTATAAAAACTAACCAGACCATGAAATGATCTTACCTCAGTAGAAAACTTTGGAGTAGGCCATTCCAAGATGGCTTTTACGTTTTCTGGATCCATTTTGAGACTTTCAGGTGATATAACAAACCCCAAATAGACTAACTCCCTTTTTGCAAAGATACACTTCTTCAAATTAATTAACAGTTTCTCTTCCCTTAACCTTTCAAGGACACTACAAATATGCAATAAATGTTCTTCCAAAGTCTTGCTGAAAATTAAAATATCATCTAAATAGACAATAACAATTTTTTCTAAGAACTTCTTAAGTACCACATTCATAAGCCGCATGAAGGTGCTTGGGGAATTTGTCAATCCAAAGGGCATGACTAACCACTCATAAAGACCCTCCTTGGTCTTGAAGGCCATTTTTCACTCATCGCCTTCTCAAATATGTATCTGATGATAGCCACTCTTGAGATCTATCTTTGTGAAGTACTGAGCTCCACTAAAGAAGTCCATAAGATCATCCATTCTTGGTAAAGGAAATTAATACTTGATTGTTATCCCATTTATAGCTCGAGAATCTGTACACATCCTCCACTCTCCATCCTTCTTTGGTGCAAGTACTGCTGGTACTGCACATGGACTTAGGCTCTCCCGAATCAAGCCCTTCCTCAACAGCTCCTGAACCTATCTGTTTAGCTCCTATGTTTTAGTAGGAGTCATCCTGTGAGTAGCCTTGTTAGGCAAACTTGATCCTGGAATTAGATCTATCTGATGACTGATTTTCCTTACTGATGACAATCCTTCTGGAACATTATGAGAGATAATATCTCCAAATTCAGCTAGTAAATCTGAAACTTCAAGTGGTATTTCACTACTACCTTCTTTATCTTTCCTAGGAATCAAAGCATAGCACATATGCTGATGTTTCATTCTATCTAAAAACTTCCTTCCATCAACAAGACAAATCCTAGCACTGTTACATACCTTTTCACCTTCCTTTTTCATGGGCTTCAGTTTGTGGCAAACTCCATCCTTTGTTAGAGAGTATGCGTTTGCATGACCATCATGTACTGCATGTGTATCAAACTGCCATGCTCTACCCAATAATAAATGGCAAACATCCATCAGAATAACATCATAGAGAACTTCATCATGGTAACTCCCAATTTTGAATTTCATGAGACATTGTTCACTTACCAAGACCTTATGATCATCTTGTACCCAAGAAATCCGATAGGGCTGGGGATGTCTCTCCCTCTTGAGCTTCAGCTTAGAGACCATCTCTTCTGATACGATGTTATCAGTGCTACCACCATCAATGATCACGTCACAACATTTATCCTCACACTTGCATCTGGTACCAAAAAGCCTCCTCCTTTTCCCTAGTTCAATCTCACCACTTAGTAGGAGCCTTTCATTCACCAAGGTCTCTTCTCTTTCTGCATCCTCTGAATGTGATGATTGTGTATCCTCATCCACATGAGAAACCCTAGCTTGGCGCTCAGCTCTCCTATCTGTCCTTCCTTGTCCTTGAGGGCAATCAAAGGAACGATGACCTTCTTCATTGCAATGGAAATAGGTACCATGGAAGCCTCCTCTTCCTTGTCCACGTCCTCTACCTCTTCCTCTCTAATTTCCAAAGTCTTGATCAAGGGAGCTGTTGAAACCCTCATTCCTCTGGTCCCTGCTAGTACCCACATCTTCATTTTTCTTTTGGGTTTCATTTTGATCTCCAGATGACCTACCACTTCCCCTTCCTCCTTGACCATGCCCTCTTTATCTCCCTTCAAACCTCTTATTTAGCTTCTCTTCAACTCGTAGGGAAAACTGGTATGCCTCTTCAATGTTGCTCATTCTTACCAGACTTAATTCCTCCTGGATGCTAGGTCGCAACCCACTGATATAATGAGCAACCTTCTCCTTATTTGCTTCTGCATGCCCTTCTCTAATCAAAAGTCAATAAAACTCCTCTGTATATTCTTGGACTGATCTTCCTGCTTGCTTTAGCCCATGCATCTTCTTAAACAATTCAAGCTCGTACTCCACAAGAATGAACTGCTTCTTCAATTTGTCCACCATGCGATCCCACCTTGTGATCTTCTCCTTTCATCTTCTATTTCTTTCCAATTGAACCTCTTGCCACCAAATTTTGGCATGGCCTTTCAGTTTGGCCTTTGCAAACTTAACCTTATCTTGGTCCCTGATATCCTCATACTCAAAGTATTCTTCTAGTTCATTGATCCAGTCGATCAACTCATATGGTTTCAGATTTTCGAAAAATACACCCACATCAACTGTAGGTCTTTTCCCAAATTTAGTAATGGCCCTAAAAAGCCTTTCCTCTGCCTGATTCAGAACTTCCCCATCAAATTTCGCTTCTGGTCTAATTTCTTCTTCTTCATTGTAATCCTCACTGTCGTCACTGCGGCAACATTTGTTCCTCTAAGGAGCTCCTCCTGCAATGCTTGTACCTGCCTTTGGAGGGCTCTAACCTCCTCAAGATTAATAGCTCCAGCCCTTCCACCATGCTCTCTTTGTGGAGGCATCTTCTTAACTCAAACCCACAACCACATAGTCTTGGTGCAAACTACCTCACAATCGGCGCTCTGTCTACACACTCAGGAAAACCAGCTCTGATACCACTTGATGGGGACACAACCCACGCACAGAATGGACACCACAAGAAAGGGAAATTTTATTAACTTTGTAAATAAGCTAATACATTTAGTAGAGAGAAAATAGAGTTCAAAACATTCCCTAAGGGCTTACAATAACATAAAACTTGAGATAATTTCTTCTTTCAGTACCTACTCTCAAACTCTACTCTGAACTGCATTTTACAATGCCAAAAATGTCCTTAAATAGACCCTAGAGGGTTAAGGACTAGGAATACATTCTAGAAAGTGCTAGTAGGCATCCATCGACCAAGTAGAAGTCTACAGAAGCTGTGTTAGAAGTCAATGCAGATCAAGAAGAATCTAGAAATGGTAACCGAACTTTCGGGAGGCATAACTTTTGAACCGTAGCTCCGATTGACGAACTGTGTACATTTTCAGAAAGCTCTTGAAGTGCTCTATAGCCCTATGGACAGATTTTCTCATCCCCCATTTTTGGCCCTTTTTGAGGTCATTTAATGCCCCTAACCTGACTTTTAAGCATTCTTAGGAGGTCTCCAAAACTCAAAAAACTACGATAACTTCCAAACCGTGGGGCCTTTTGACCTGATTCTTTTTCTAGAATGCTCTAAATTACAATTAAATTCATCTGACTAATTTACACTCCTAGTTCACCAAAATGATGGCTCAATTACATACTCCTATTTTTTTGGCATTTACACGTATCCCAAGGTGTTCAAATACAATTGTCGCCTACTTAATGCATCTACAACCTTGTTAGATTTTCCACTTCTATGCTTCAACACAAATGTATAACTCTGCAAGAACTCTACCCACTTCATATGCCTCTAATTCAATTTACCTTGGCTATTTAGGTACTATAATGCCTAATGATCAGTATACAAAACAAATTCCTTTACCAACAAATAATGCCTCCATTTCTTTAGGGCCTGAACTATTGCATATAACTCTTGATCATAAATAGAATACTTCTGCTTTGCATCATTCAATTTTTCACTAAAATATGCAATAGGTTTACCTTCTTGGCTTAATACAGCCCCAATAGCACTTCCACTAGCATCACAATCCACCTGGAACACTTTTCTAAAATCTAGAAGTGCCAACACAGGTTGTTATGTCACTTTCTTCTTTAGCAATTCAAAACTTCTCGCAGCTATTGCAGTCCATTTCAACTCTTTTCTATCCCCTCTTACTGTGTCAGTTAGGGGTGCACATATGCCAATAAAATTCATAATAAACTTCTTGTAAAAACTAACTAGACCATGAAATGATCTTACCTCAGTAGCAGACCTTGGAGTAGGCCATTCCAAGATGGCTTTTACCATCTCTGGATCCATTTTTGAGACCTTTAGGTGATATAACAAACCCCAAATAGACTAAATCCCTTTTTGCAAAGATACACTTCTTCAAATTAATTAACAATTTTTCTTCCCTTAACCTTTCAAGGACACTATGAATATGCAATAAATGTTCTTCCAAAGACTTGCTGAAAATTAAAATATCATCCAAATAGACAATAAAAAAAATTTCCAAGAACTTTTTAAGTACCTAATTCATAAGCCGCATGAAGGTGGTTGGGGTGTTTTTCAATCCAAAGGGCATGACGAACCACTCATAAAGACCCTCCTTGGTCTTGAAGGCTCTTTTCCACTCATCTCCTTCTCAAATCTGTATCTAATGATAGCCACTCTTGAGATCAATCTTTGTGAAGTACTGAGCTCCACTCAAGCAGTCCATAAGATCATCCATTCTTGGCAAAGGAAATCGGTACTTGATGGTTATCCTATTTATAGCTCGAGAATTTGTACACATCCTCCACTCTCCATCCTTCTTTGGTGCAAGTATTATTGGTACTGCACATGGACATAGGCTCTCCAAAATCAAGCCCTTCCTCAATAGCTCCTGAAACTGTCTGTTTAGCTCCTCTGTTTTAGTAGGAGTCATCCTGTGAGTAGCCTTGTTAGGCAAACTTGCTCCTAGAATTAGATCTATTTGATGACTGATTTGCCTTACTGGTGGCAATCCTTATAGAATATTATCAGAGATAATATCTCCAAATTCAGCTAGTAAATATGAAACTTCAAGTGGTATTTCACTACTGCCTTCTTTATCTTTCCTAGGAATCAAAGCATAGCACATACGTTGATGTTTCATTCCATCTAAAAACTTCCTTACATCAACAAGACAAATCCTAGCATTGCTACATACCTTTTCACCTTCCTTTTTCATGGGCTTCAGTTTGTGGCAAACTCCATCCTTTGTTAGAGAGTATGTGTTTGCATGACCATCATGTATTGCATGTCTATCAAACTGCCATGGTCTACCCAACAATAGATGGCAAACATCCATCAGAATAACATCACAGAGAATTTCATCATTTTAACTCCCAATTTTGAATTTCATGAGACATTGTTCACCTGCTAGGACCTTATGATCATCTTTTACCCAAGCAATCTAATAGGTTTTGGGGATATTTCTCCCTCTTGAGCTTCAACTTAGAGACCATCTCTTCTGATACCAAGTTTTCAGTGCTACCACCATCAATGATCATGTCAAAACATTTATCCTCGCACTTGCATCTGGTACAGAAAAAACTCCTCCTTTGTCCTAGTTCAATCTCACCACTTAGTAGGACCCTTTCATTCACCAAGGTCTCTCCTCTTTCTGCATCCTCTTAATGTGATTATTGTGCATATTCATCTACATGAGCAACCCTAGCTTGGCCCTCAGCTCTCCTATCTACCCTTCCTTGTCATTGAGGGCATTCAAAGGCATGATGACCTTCTTCATTGCAATGGAAATAGGTACCATGGAAGCTTCCTCTCCCTTTTCCATGTCCTCTACCTCTTCCTCTCTGATTTCCAAAGTTTTGATCACGGGAGTAGTTGAAACTCTCATTCCTCTGGTTCCTGCTAGTACCCAATCTTCAATTTTCTTTTGGGTTTCATTTTGACCTCTAGATGACCTACTACTTCCCCATACTCCTTGACCATGCCCTCTTTGTCTCCCTTCAAACCTCTTATTCAGCTTCTCTTCAACTCATAGGGCAAACTGGTATGCCTCTTCAACGCTGGTCATTCTTACCAAACTTAATTCCTCCTAGATGTTAGGTCGCAACCCACTAATATAACGAGCAACCTTCTCCTTTTTTGCTTCTACATACTTTGCTCTAATCAAAAGTTGATAAAACTCATCTGTATATTATTGAACTAATCTTTCGGCTTGCTTTAGCCCATGCATCTTCTTAAAAAAATCAAGCTCGTAGTCCACAGGAATGAACTGCTTCTTCAATTTGTCCACCATGCGATCCCACCTTGTGATCTTCTCCTTTCATCTTCTATTTCTTTCCAATTGAACCTCTTGCCACCAAATTTTGGCATGGCCTTTCAGTTTGGCCTTTGCAAACTTAACCCTATTTAGGTCCCTAATATCCTCATACTCAAAGTATTCTTCCAGTTCATTGATCCAGTCGATCAACTCATCTGGTTTCATATTTCCTAAAAATACACCCACATCAATTGTAGGTCTTTTCCCAAATTTAGTAATGGCCCTAAAAAGCCTTTCCTCTACCTGATTCAGAACTTCCTCATCAAATTCCCCTTCTTGTCCAATTTCTTCTTCTTCATTGTCATCCTCAATGTCGTCACTTGCGGCAACATTTGTTCCTCTACGGAGCTCCTCCTGCAATGCTTGTACCTGCCTTTGGAGGGCTCTAACCTCCTCAGGATTAATAGCTCTGGCCCTTCCACCATGCCCTCTTCGTGGAGGCATCTTCTTAACTCAAACCCACAACCACATAGTCTTGGTGCAAATTGCCTCACAATCACGCTCTATCTACGCACTCAGGAAAACTAGCTCTGATACCACTTGATGGGGACACAAACCACGCAAAAAATGGACACAACAAGAAATGGAAATTTTATTAACTTTTTAAATAAGCTAATACATTCAGTACAGAGAAAATAGACTTCAAAACATGCCCTAAGGGCTTACAATAACATAAATCTGGAGATAATTTCTCTTTTCAGTACCTCCTCTCAAACTCCACTCTGAACTGCCTTTTACAATGCCAGAAATGTCTTTAAATAGACCTCAGAGGGTTAAGGACTAGGAATACATTCTAGAAAGTGCTAGTAGACATCCACTGACCAAGTAGAAGGCTCCAGAAGCTGCATTAGAAGTCAAAGAAGAATCTAGAAATGGTAACCGAACTTTGGAGAGGCATAACTTTTGAACCGTAGCTTCGATTGACGAACCGTTTACATTTTTGGAAAGCTCTTGAAGCGCTCTATAGCCCTAGGGACCAGATTAGCTCTTCGCCCATTTTTTGGCCCTTTTCAAGGTCATTTAATGCCCCTAACCTGACTTTGAAGCATTCTTAGGAGGTCTCCAAAACCTGAAAAACTGCGATAACTTTCAAACCGTGGGGCCGTTTGACTTGATTCTTTTTTTGGAATGCTCTAAATTATAATTACATTCATTTGGCCAATTTACACATCCTAGTTCACCAAAATGATGGCTCAATTACATACTCCTATTTTTTTGGGATTTATACGTAACCCAAGGTGTTCAAATACTCTATCCTAGAACACTGATAGTAGAAGTGTGAGAGTTGGAACCTTTATTTGACCCAAATGGGTATCCAGAAATGAAAACACATGAAACAGAAACTAAGTCTAAGTACATTTTTTTTGGGTGACATAGGATTGCCCTTATACCTCTGGATGCTCCTGCATCATAATATCATATTATATAAATCACATTGTAATAGCAATATGAAAGTACGAAATGAATGAAATAATAATCTAATATAATTATAAATAAATAATGATATTATGATGATTAAAATATATTTTACTAGAGAAACACTATATTAATAAAGTATTGTAATATATATAGTGTATATATTAGTAAAATAATATATGTTATAATATAATTATAAATATAATATATCTTATGATATTAATTAATATAACTAAATTTATTAATATAAATATATAACTAATATAATATAATTATTATTATGAAAGGACACAACTCTTCAAAATAAATAAATATATAGAATGTCAAACAATGAAAAGTATATTGGATAGAAATATTATAAAATTCATATGAATAAAAAGGTGAATAAATAAATGTCTTTAAAGGGGACATTACACTTACCAAGCACCAAGCTCTTCAATGCAGCTCGTGAATGACGCACTGAAGAAATTTCTAGGTGAGTTTGTCATTGTTTATCTAGATTCCATTTTTATCTTTAGTAAGTGGTTGACGAAGTATATAATGCATATTCAAAAGGTTTTTGAGAAGTTGAAGCAAGAAAAGTTTTTGACAAACCTAAAGAATTGTGGTTTTGTGAATAAGGAGTTCATGTACATAGGAATTGTAGTTTCAGTAATACTTCTAGAAATGTATCCTAAGAAAGTGAAGGCTATCCTTAGATGGCTTACTCCAAAGATTTCTAGGGAGATAAATATTTTCATAGACTTGCTAGTTCTAATAGAAAGTCTACCATAAGTCTTAGCAGTATTCTTGACATGTCATTAATCTAAAGTTGATGATTACTCTAACTATCTGAAACCTCTTGGGAAACATATAAGTAGACCCATATAAAGTGTTGGAGTTAGTGAGAAGTGAAGTTTTGATAATAAAGACAAAAAATATAGTTGCAGAGTTATAGTTTTGTGTCCTTTTGATTCCAATAATGTATTGATGGATTAAAAGATTTAGTTTTTCTTTGGATTCTTGTGATTCTTTCCATTATAGTACTTTTTAATTTAGAATTCATTTTTTCCTTGGTTTTAAATCTTTTGTTTCTAGCATATTCGATTGTTCAGTTTTGACAATATTTGGAGTAATGGCTTCTCATAAATACTTATAATTGAATCATCATGGTTCTTGGGGATATGGAGGAGGAGCCCTTGTACAATGTACATATCAATGGAGAGGCTCGGAGAAGCATTGATTTGGTTTTTGATGTGATGCCCTAGGTGAGACTTTGGTACATGGCTAGGTGGTTAGAATGCTAGCATTTTGATTTGAGTGGATTGAATGCATTGGGTATTTTAATATAAGTGTTGGCTTTATCACTAGTATTAGCACCAAAGATTAATGTACAATACAGGATGTGCATAGATTCATGTGATATCAAGAGCATAAAAGTCAACTACATATTTTTATTTGCATTGATGGATGATATCATGTACCATTTGAGTGGAGCTATGTATATCAAAAACATAGATCTGAAGAGTGGGTACCAATTAAAATTATAGAAGGTTATGAGTTAAACTTTTCCTTCAAGAAAAGGGAATGATTTTATGAGGGGTTAGTCATTCCATTTGGGATGACCAATGCACCAAGCTCTTTAATACATCTAATGAATGAGGGACTGAAGGAATTTTTAGGTAAGTTGGTCATTGTTTATCTAGATGAGATTTTGATCTTTAGTAATAAATTGAAGGAGAATATAATCCATATTCAAAAGGTGTTTGAGAAGTTGAAGGAAGAAAAGTTTTTGACAAACCTAAATAAATTTAGTTTTGTGAATAAGAAGTTGGCGTATTTGGGATTTGTAGTTTTAGCAGAAGGTCTAGAAATAGATCCTAAAAAAGTGAAGGCTATCCTTGGATGGCCTACTCCAACAATTTCTAGGGATATAATATATTTTCATAAGCTAGCTAGTTTTAATAGAAAGTCTAGCATAGGTTTTAGCAGTATATATGGAGCCTTAACTGAAACAATTAGAGGGGATATGAAAGAATTTAAGTGGATTGTAGGAGTAGATATGAATTTCAATTTTTTTAAAAATCAAGCTATAGAAAAAAATATTTTAGTACTTCCATACTTTAACATGTTGTGTCAAGTAGTATGTGATGCTATTGGGACTAAAATAGGAGCTATTTTTAGCAAAGAAGGTAGATTTGTTTATTATATTAGTCAAAATTTGAATGATGCCAAACGAGGGTATTTCATTTATGATAGAAAATTTTATGCTATAGTTTAGGCATTGAAGAAGTGGAGATAGTACCATCTTCCGAAGGAGTTTTTTTTATATATATTAATCATCAAGCTTTGCAGTATTTAAATTGTCAAGGAAAAATGAATGAAATGCATTTGAAATAGGTTGATTTTTTACAAAGTTATACATTTGTTTGGAAACACAAGAGAGGGAATTATAATAGAGTTATAGTTTTTAATAGAAGAAAACTTTTGTTGACAAATAGTTAGATTGAGGTAGTTAGATTCAAGGAACCCAAAAATTTGTATGTAAAGGATCTTGATTTTGGTGAAGCTTAGAAAGACTATACATAACCTATTACACTTGATAGGGAAACTTAATTTGACTTAATAATCTAGAATGGTATACTTTTTGAAGGAAGTTAGTCATGCATTCGAAGAATTTCAATGAGGGAGAATCTCAATATGGAAAAGCATAGTGAAGGATTGGGTGGATAGTTTAGTAGAGATAAAATTATTTCTTTGGTTCCTAAAAATTATTATTGGCCACAACTATAGCAAGATGTTAAGAATTTTGTACAAAGTTGTAGATTATATTAGATGAAAGTATGACTAAATCATAATACATGTTTTTACCATCCATTACATATACTTGAAAATCCATGAGAAGATGTTAGCATGGATTTTTTTGGAAATTTGGCAAAGGGAAGAATATGAAGATGATTTAGGTTATCATTTATTAGACTATATTACTATGAAGTCTCCACATTATGAATGCACAATTTGATGAGTGAGCATCTAGGCTAGCTCCTAAGTCTAGCTCTACATTTTGGCTTTTTGGCTTCTATTGATCTTATCCAAGTTAGTTAAGTGTGGTTGGACCTTAAAAGGTTATAGCTGGGTTTTTTCCTAGGTTGATTTGAATAGATTCATTAATCCATTCTAGCTAGTTTGGTTTTACTTGGTTTATGTTGTTTGTGTTTAGTGGTTTAGGTGGAAAGATAGGGTAGTGGATAATATAAACTAGAATTTTCAAGGAAGTAAGGATTTGAGGTTACTAACTCCTCCATGATGTTTTAACACCATCTTGCCCAAGAGTGAAGGTCATGGTTTATTTTTTGGCTCAATATTGCCAAAGTTGTTAGATTTAATACAAAAGTTGTCAACTAGTTTCTGAGTTGTTAAAAGATGTAAATTGATGCTGTAGAGGCTAAATCATTCCAATACATCATAAAAGGGTCATATTGGACCTACTTGGAAGGTTCCAAGTGATGAATATCAAAGATGCTAAAAATTGCAAATGTTGTTAGCATCTTTGAAAAGCTGCATGACAACATCTTGAGAAAGATCTTGACATGTTATGGATCTAAAGTTGATGGTTAAACTAACTATTTGAAACCTCTTGGGAAACATATAAGTAGACTCATAATAAGGATTGGAGTTAGTGACAAGTGAAGTTATGATAATAAAGATACAAAATGTAGTTGCAGAGTTACAGTTTTGTGTCCTTTTGATTGCAAGAATGTATTGATTGATTGAAAGTCTCATTTTTTGCTTTGGATTCTTGTAATTTGTACCATTATAGTACTTTTTTATATGGAGTTCAGGTTTCTTAGAGTTCATTTTTCCCTAGGTTTTAAATATTTTATTTCTAGCATGTTCAATGGTTAAATTTTGAATTTTTTTTGAAGAATGGCTCCCCCATAAATGCTCACCATGGAATTATCATGGTTCTTAGGGATATGGAAGAGGAGACCTTTCATAGTGTACATATCCATGGAGAGGCCTAGAAAATCATAGCTTCTATTTTTCATGTGATGCCCTAATCAAGCCTTTGGTGCATGGCTAGGTGATCACAGGCTAGCATGTTGATTTTAGTGGATTGAATGCATTGGGTAGTTCATTATAAGTGTTGGATAAGGAGGAGGGATGTGTAAGGAAATCACATATGAGATAATAAATTCCCATGACAATATTTGTTAGGGTATTTTATGAAATCCTAATTGATTCTAACAAGAATGGTTTACAACCCTGGTTTTTGGCCACCTATATAGGAAGTAGGTGTACAGATAGGCTGATACTTGACAACCACAAAATCTCAAAGAATTTCTAAAAGGGTATCCACAATGAAGATTAGTTTAACACCATGTTAAGTTAAACTTTTAGTTGTGGCCCAGAAACCTAGGTAGGAGGCTTGATTCAAATAGGCCTAATTAGGCCAGTTTTGGGATAGTTTGAAGAGATTGGTAAGAAGACCCTTTGATTTAAAGACCAAGAGCATGTATGAGGCCTATAATACCTATAATGAATCCCTCTCTCCTTGTAGAAGGTAGAAAGGCCAGGATTGGTGAAAAAGTGAACTTGGTGAGCAAGTTGGAGTGACTCAAAACTGAAAGAAAGTAGGAAACCCATTAGTGTAACTAGATAGGGAGGTGTAGGGGATAAGTTAGATATCCTCTTAAGGTTGGGATGAAAAAGGGGCACCCTGGTAGGCTAGGAGAATGCCTAGGTAAGCCCTTAGTGAAGGAAAGGCCTAACAAGCAATCCAACTTACATCAAATTGCTATTAGAGCCACCAAAGATTTGGGACTACTGGCATGTCTTTGTACACTAAAGAGTCGGTAGGGAAGATACTAATGGTGACCAATGTAGAACTTTTCAAGGAGATGAAGGAGAAAATGGAAACGAATATACTCCTAGAGGAAACATTAGAGGATATGAAGACCAAATTGGAGGAGGCTTCTAAGGAAACCAAGAAGATAACTGAAGAAGGAGAAAATAGTAATAAAGGTAAGGAAAAGGTTGATGAGGAAGACATCATACCTAAGCCAGACCCTCCTTTGTCTGAAGAACCCTTCCTAAAGGCCATCAAGACATTGGGTGGAAAGGCCCTACAAGGAGTTCCTTTGTTTAATGTAAAGATGGACCCTAAACTTGTGATGGTGATGTAGTGCAAGGCAAGAGAATCCCCAAAGGAAATGTCCTAGCCCCCAACAAATAATCACACACCAAAAGATTTAAAAAAATGCAAGATTTGAAGCCAAGTCACAATAATTTATTCATCTAGATATAAATAATTGCATGCAATGTGTCAACCTATAAGGCCTTCCCAATTATAGCCAAATAGAAAGCAAGTAATAGTTCAACAAGATCCCTCAAGATCCAATCCTAACCCTAGGTAGTCTAGATCCATACTCTAGTAGAAACCTCTAAGGAAGATCCAACTAGTGCTCGCAAGCCCACCAAGCAATCTCCTTATTTCCTAAGCCTTAGCTACTAGCCCTTCTCAAAATTTGCTCCTCTACCACCTCCTCTTCTCCAAGATGGATGAATAATGACTAAAGAATTCACCACAACCCCTATTTATACCAATCTAAGCCACAAGTCATCCCAATAATATATAAACTAAATATTCCCTACATTGACTACTTGAAGAGCCACAAGTTGGCCTCCAATAGAAATTAAATACCAAATTCCTTTAAAGGCTTACAATACTTATTAAATACATCAAAATTAATTAACCAAGACCCAAATAGGTCCACTTAACTCCACTAAATCACTTAATCATGCAGGATAGGCAACTACCCTAGGATGCTCCTAAATTAGACTCCCCGGGTGCAAAAAGATGTTCTCAGTAGCTAGAAGAACATATTTTGGGATTCAACACCAAAATCCCAAACTATTTCTTCACATACAAAAATTTTGTAACTTTTTTTGGTCTGGATAATACTTTATTTATAGAAAATTTTATTTACAAGATAGGAGATGACCCAACACAATACTAGGAGTGTACACAATAACTTACATGCACAAGCCTTAGAAGAATAAACAATTTTTTACACATTAAATAATATTTTAAAACCCTCTCAAGCTCATAAAAGTTAGAGGTTAACCACAGTAAATTATCCCTTAATTGGACAAGATAGCCATGAAAGACAAGAATAGATATTTTTATCCGTTCTAACCTACCCTCCATATGTTTTTACCCTTTTTGTGGCTACAATACAATCTTAAAGTAAGAAAAAAAAATTAAAAAACACATTGGAACTAGACTTTTTTGAAAAAAAATTCCTTCAAATTGAAAATAATGTAAAAATAAAAGACAGAGTTCTTAAGGATTTTAATGACTTTATATTGTTTTTATTGAAAGTTCAAAACTTCTTTGACTAAAAGCTATGAAATGAGGGTATCCATTCTACTAAAATTCACTTCATTTCTTATGGTATGAGAGACTTTGCATTCAACTAGATTTAATCTCTAGTAGACTCATTGAGAATCAATTATATTTTTTTGACCTATTAATATTATAAAAGAAAAGTTATAGAAAATTAAATGGGAGACTTTAAAAGAATAGAATAAGTCATAATGATAGAAATCAATTTCTACTAGCTACAGTCACAAATGCACTGACAGGCATATCAAAATGTGAGGAATTTTGTTTCTCGTCTTTCATTTGTTTCATGGGCATAGAGACAATCTTCTCAAAGAAAGGAGAATGTCTTATTAGTACTTGTGACAAGTTTTGGATTTCATGCATTAACTAGTTATTAAAACTAAATGCATTGACCAATCACAAATTTTAAATTTTAATTTTATTTTTTTACAAATTTTATATTTATATGGTAAAAATAAAAGATATTTAACTTTATAAATTTTTAAAAATATATGTTATTCATTTGATTGGCTAAAGAGATTTGAGTCTTAGATTTTGATAGCATTTTTTTATTAATGTAGTTGTTGCTTATATATTACAATAATATTTTATTATAATTTAAATTTTTCAAATTGATAAAATAAAATTTCATATTTTTAATATAAAATATATTTTTAAACAATTATTAAGCCGAGAGGCTTCTACAATGGAAGCAACTTTGGTTGTTATCAATTTGGCATTTGAAAAAAAATTGACGTTCATTTTAATACACCCGGAGAGAGGACGAGACGGAATCAAATTCGCTACAAAAAGGGTGAAATAGAAAGAGAATCATTTGAAACGGTCAAAATGGCAAGATTCGAAACATAGAAAAGACAAATGAGAAAGGTTGGAAATGTTGCAGTCTGCGATAAATCCTTCAGGAATGCTATCAACAATTGAGATTTTATCAAAGTTGGAAGTATGAATGAAGAAATGTGTGAGAGCAAGGAAGAAAAACTCACATTGGCCTTTGTCGACCGTTGGCAGTGAAATCCATCATTTTTCTTGGAATCCTTGACATCATTGCAGGCCACGACCCTAATGCAATGCTTTCCCTCTCCCGAATCATGGAAAAGCTTCCCAGAGAGAAGTGAGGAGGACTGGAAGAATGTGTTGGTGGAAGCAGGATTTCCACGGTTCAATGTTATTGCCGTACCAGCATTGCAGTCTGTAATTGAAGCTTTTCCTTGGTAAGTCAAGAGGCTTCTCAAAGACAAAAAGACTTTGAGAATTCATTCTCCTTGCAAATTTGTGATCTAAAAACTCAAATCTCAAATTGCATGTTCCATTCTCTTTCTCATTTGGTGAATTCGGTGCATGGAAAAACTATTAGATTAAACAGTGCATGGAAGAGACAAAACATTGCATGAAAGAAATTACTCTTTTCTTATTATTGTTGCTGCTATATTTAATTTGATTTTTATTATTTTTATTGTTGCTTTCTTTCTTTTTTATTACAAATATTGATTAATATCTCTGAGTTCATCCAGAGAATAGTGCTAAATCTAGGAAAAAATAGTAATAACAGTTTGAAAAATAGTAATAATAGTTTGAAATATAATTGTCAAAAGTCCTTATTTTCAAAAATATTCTTTTTTTTGAAAATTTGCTATTATATAGTGGAGATAGGAATATGTGGTTGTCATGTCTCCTTTTCAAATAATTAAAAATAATAATTTTTATCAAGGCAGGCAGGCCCAAGAAGGTGAAGTTTCAGAAAAAGGGGGTTAATCTTTGGAAACTGTTGGACTAATAAATGAAAATTATTATTAAAATATGTTTCATTAACCTCTCTTGGACGTGAGTTAGGTTATGCCCTCTTTTAAGGGGTTTGGAGGCATTTTGGGCTCATTCTAGAACTTGATTTTTACTCATTTCTTTGTTATTCTTCAGAGGCTACCAAACTTGTGGAGAAGGAGACCCAAGAATAGGATTTTTCAGGTTTCCAAGAAGGATAAGGATGTGAATTTGAAGCCATTCCATGTGCATGCTCATGCAGAGTTTTCCTTTGTGCTGAACAGTGCAGATTTGTGATTTTTCGGGTGTGTTTTTTGTAAGAGTTTGGTGTTTTTGATTGAGTATTTCATATCAGTTTGGGTTGCTGTTGTATCTTAGAATTTTAGGTGTTAAAATAGAGCTGAATATATGTATTTGGTCATGATTATTAGTGTTTTTGTGGTGTTTTCGTGCTATTCTATTTTGTTTTCGGTAGCCCGATGAGCATTGTTTTTATCCTCCGTTTGGGAGCTGTTGTGTAAATGTTATATAGATCTGAAAATGTCATTTTGTATGCTGTTATGCTGCTTAAATTTCTATAAAAATGTCCACTTTCAGATTTACTAATAATATGTGAAGCTGTGAAGTTTTTGGCACTATTTTCGGCATACCCGATTTGGGGTTTATTGAGAAATTGGTGGATCTTTGAAAGATTGGTTGTTTTATCTTAAAGATCTTATTAGAGGCTTGAAATATCATATAAAATCAGAAAAGAGACATTTCAGTGGTATCAGAGCTATGATCTTGCCAGCCTGAGGGTTTGTAGAAGTTTGCATGTCAGTTTTGACAACTACCCAAATCTTGCATGTCATAATTTATGGTTGCATATTGCTTCTAATCAGCTGCATGTCAAAATCTATAGTTGGATGCTACTTCTAATCATTTTCATGTTAGTTCTTGGTGAATTTGGTGGTTGCATGTTGCTTCTAATCAGCTACATGTCAAAATCTATGGTTGCATGCTACTTCTAATCATTTACATGTTAGTTCTTGTTGTTTAAAGAAGTTATAACCTATTGGGGTTACACTCTACTTTATTCGGAATGGACAAGTATAGTATAGAGTCTCAGAGGACACGATCTTGGACAATTGATATCTAGAGCCAAAACAATAGAAAAGATGGTTATTTAGACATTCGAGATAAACTTAGGAAAATAAGCCATGACATGTCTGAACAGTTGGTTGAGCACCACTGTATGATGAATGACATGTTGTCCAACCCAGCTAAGGTGGATAAGTTGACTGGATTTCTATTTGGAAGATTTTCTCACAAGGTAGATGACACAATTACCAAGAACTTGCATGAGGAGCTTAAGAAACTAGCTTATAGCTAGGCAGAGGTCTCAGATTCTACTCCACCACAGGAAGTAGTGAGAACTGATATTACATAGATTGATAGTAATGGTCAACTTGATACTCAAATTGAGACAATTGTATACAAGTCATCAAAGGGTGATGTCACAGGTATTCAAGATGGTATAGTTACAATAGGCAGTGACTACAGCGTAGTGGGTTCAGATGATGATTATGAGGATGTTGTTATGCATGATGGTGAGATACCTGGTAGAGATGAGAAAACATTGAGCATTCATGACTTTGCTGAGAAAGAGTACCAGACACAGTTAGATGCTTCGTCATATGAGGTTGAGGTTGGTAGTACTTCATATGATTTGTCTAGCCAGCTAAAAGTGAACAAAGATAGTATTGTGACTTCATTATCTAGTCATGATAGGTATGTGGAGTTAGTTGGTATTGGTCATATTACTCAGGTGAGGAGTTTGCTTGAGTTACCAGCTAATTCTAGTTTACGGATATGGACTCGAGATTATTATATTGGCATTTGGGATTTAGTTGATTGGAGATCTTTAACACATTTTGGTAGCAGTGTTTGTTTGGGTGCTATCATGGATTTGCTTAGCAGATTGCACGGTGTTGTTTTTTCTTGTGCTAGCAGCTTATCCGATGTTGGTATTAGTTTTTATACACTGGTGTTGGGCTTTTTTCACATATCTAGTCGACCATTTTTGCTGGAATATGTTGATGATCTTTCATATTTGGCAGTGTGTACAGATAAGTCTTAGGATCATATTGGCATTGATGACATCCAGGAGGATGCAGTGGGCAATTTTGAAGACTTAGTTTCCTTGGTGGTTTCTTTTGGTACAGAGGAGTTGGACAGAAGTGTTATAGTTTTTGATACTCCGTATGTTGATATGAGCTTTGGAGTTGATTCGCATGTTATGGATTGTAATAATCTAGAGACCAGTAACCTTGAGGATACTCCTTTAGATAGTGCGTCAGAGGAGGTTTGTAGGGTACAATCTAGCTAGTGCCATCATTTGTCTAGTCAATTGAGAGTTAGTGAGCGAGACATTGGTATTGCTTGCCAACATTTCAATGTTGTTCGTCAATTGTTAGCAGTTTATGGAAGGGGTTCTCCTACTAGTGATGAGCAGGGAGGTAGTTATCTTTCCTTGACAAAGTTCCACTCTTTATGGGAGGCTATCTAGATTTTGAGATAGGAGTATATGCAATTGATAGCCGATAGAGATTATCTTATGGAGTGGGGTAGTACAGCATACGATGCATTGTTGGCCAAGGAAGATGAGGTGAGTGGGCTTACTCAACAGCTTGAGGTGACTTCTGAGATTCTTGAGAGTACATAGTTGGCTTTCAAGGAGTCACAGTTTCATTTGGCTAAGGTGACCAGGGAGTTAAAGCAACTACAATCTTTACCAGATTCTATATAGTCACAAGCTATGGTGTCTGGTGATCTGAGGATGTCCATGATAGAGATTGTCAATGATAGTGGAGATGGGGATGAATCCATCCTTGATACTAACATTAGCATATCGGGTTTGTCCCCACTAGAGTCAGGTTCAGTTGAGTTGGGTGCTATAGCAAATTGTTGTGGTATGCCATACATGGTGGTGACCTCTAGTACTAATGACACAAAGACTAGAGATGATGTATCAAAGACCATGTGTGATGTTGGTGAGCCGACAGCTGGCATGGTTCCTACTAGTAATACTACTCCCTTGGCGATGTCTTCAAAGGTAGTAGTCAGTTCCAACTTGGTTAGTAATCAATTGCAGTTAGTTACATCTAGATTGTAGTCTGAACCACTGACTGAGATTGGCACATTCTATCAACATTACATTGTGAGGCACGCTCATCAATTCACCTTTAATGACCGTGTTGATAAGATGATGATACAGAGATGTACTTCGGTTCCTAGTGCTTATCATCAATTATGGGATAGTTTGATGCCTCGATATGAGAGTTGTGATGGGCATGACATGGTGATAGGTTCTGCAGTTGACAACTTGATAATACATGACTTAGAGCAGGAGTTTTGGAGTGATGCTTCAATGGGTGTTGTTATTGATTCTACTCCTTTGGCTATGACATCTCCTCACTTAGTTGGTGATCAGTCACAGTGGGTTGTATCACTTGTTCATGGTGAGCTGTTGACTGAGGTTGGTTTTTTTTTCAACATTATATTGCAAGGTATGTACATTAGTTAGCATTTGATCCTTGTGTTGAGGAGTTGATGGCAGGAAAACTTGGTTTGGGTTCCATTTCTTGTTATTTATCTTGTAATGGCTTCTCACCATCAAGGGTGCATGGGAGTTATGGTTATGAGATAGTGGCCAGTGATCTGCAAAGTTGTGTTGACTACAGGAGTTGTACAGTGTGTGGATTCTCCATGCATGGTACAATTTCATTCGAGAGCATTCACCATTGTTGCAGAGTTGGATTGTACATTCCGTATAGGCCAGTGGGATGCATTGATGGTATTTACTGTGCTGGTAGTTTGCTTTGTCCACTTTACTTGGGTTTTGATGTTCTAAGAGTTTGTGTCTCATGGGTATCTGACTGTGGAAGTTGTGACTTTGGAGTTTGGTTGAGCACTAATTGATACTTTGATTATGGATTCCTCTTGGTTATATTGCAGAGGATATTGCAGGAGCCTGTGTTAATTGACAATAGTATAGTTCATGACTACATTTGGGATCGAGGTGGATTGATTGGTTTATTAATCATCCATTTCTTGAGGAAAAGCAATATTTGGAAGGGGATAACTTGTCATGTCCCCTTTTCAAATAATTAAAAATAATAATTTTTGTCAAGGCAGGCAGGCCCAAGAAGGTGAAGTTTCAAAAAAAAGGGGGTTAATCTTTGGAAACCGTTGGACTAATAAATGAAAATTATTATTAAATTATGTTTCATTAACCTCTCTTGGACATAAGTTAGGGTTATGCCCTCTTTTAAGGGGTTTGGAGGCATTTTGGGCTCATTCCAGAACTTGATTTTTGCTCATTTCTTTGTTATTCTTCAGAGGCTGCCAAACCTGTGGAGAAGGAGACCCAAGAATGAGAGTTTGCAAGTTTCTAGGAATGCTAAGGATGGGAGTTTGAACCCATTCCATGTGCATTCTCATACAGAGTTTTCCTTTGTGTTGAACAGTGCAGATTTGTGGTTTTTCGAGTGTGTTTTTTGTAAGAGTTTGGTGTTTTCGGTTGAGTATTTCATATCAGTTTGGGTTGCTGCTATATTTCATAATTTTAGATGTTAAAATAGATCTAAATATATGTATTTGGTCATGATTATACTTCTGTGATAGATTATTAGTGTTTTTGTGGTGTTTCTGAGCTATTCTATGTTGTTTTCGGGAGCCCGATGAGCATTGTTTTTATCCTCCGTTTGGGAGCTGTTGTGTAAATGTTATACAGATCTGAAAATATAATTTTGTAGGCTATTTTGCTGCAGAAATTTCTATAAAAATTTCCACTTTCAGATTTACTAATAATATGTGAAGTTGTGAAGTTTTTGGCACTATTTCCGGCATACCCGATTTGGGGTTTATTGAGAAATTGATGGATCTTTCAAAGATTGGTTGTTTGATCTTAAAGATCTGATTAGAGGCTTGAAATATCATATAAAATCAGAAATGGGACATTTCAGTGGCAATGAATTGTAAAGCATAAAGGAAAAACTTGCAGTTTTCATTTTTAATATGAAATTTTATTATTTTTTCAAATCTTAAAAATTAAGATTTTTATATACGTAAGTTTATTTTATAATTAAAATAATAAGATTTTGGGGTTGTAAAATATTGAAGTTTAGAAATTATTTTAGATTTTACAAATGAATTGTAACATAATATTTATATTAAAGAAATAAAATATAATAAAATTATTACTTAAATCAAATATAAAAATTATTAAATTTTACCTAAATTTCTTAATCATATAAAAAAACTATTAAAGATAATTAAGTTCTATTAAGTGTACTTGATTTTATATTTTAGAAATACAAATGAAATTTATAAATTAGGACAAACTATAGAAATGAAGTCAAATTTATTTTAGATTTTACTAATGAATTGTAACATAATATTTATATTAGAGAAAGAAAATATAATAAAATTGTTACTTAAATCAAATATAAAAATTATAAAATTGTACCTAAATTTATTAATCATATAAAAAAATTATTAAAGATAATTAAGTTCCATTAAATGTAGTTGATTTTATATTTTAGAAATACAAATGAAATTTATAAATTGGGACAAACTTTAGAAATAAAGTCAAATTTAAAGACACACACACACAGAGAGAGAGAGAGAGAGAGAGAGAGAGAGAGAGAGAGAGAGAGAGAGATTGGGGGAAGATAATGTTAGAGGGGGGAGAAGGAAAATGGGAGAGGGGGAGAGATGAGCCATGGAGATAAAAAGGATAAGAAGGGCTCAAAATAGATGGAGATGGAGATGGTGGAGAGAAAAGCCATGTGATAGAGAGAGAGGCCATGAGAGAGAGAGGCCACATGATAGAGAGAAAGAGTGAGACAAAGGGGAGAGGGTGAGAGACATGAAGTAGACATAGATAGAGAATTTTAGAGATAAAGAGACATGAAGAGAGAGAGAGAGAGAGAGAGAGAGAGAGAGAGAGAGAGAGAGAGGTCACATGAGATGATGTGGTAGAGAGAAAGAGTGAGACAAGGGGGAGAGGGTGAGAGATGTGAGGCAGACATAGAGAGATGTAGTGAAAAATAAGGAGGGAGGGAGGGAGGGAGGAGAGGGAGGGGGAGGGGGGGGGGGGGGGTGGCGAGAGAGATGATTAGAGGGGGCAAGAGATGTACATACGTAGAAGGGGAATAGGGAGAGATGAGCTAAATAAGAGAATAATAAAAAGGCCCAAAATAGATGTAGACAATGATGGGGAGAGGAAAAGTATGATGGATAGTGATGGACAATGAGAGTAATTATGGAGGGAGATATGTATATATGTAGAGAGAGAGAGAGAGAGAGAGAGAGAGAGAGAGAGAGAGAGAGAGAGAGAGAGAGAGATGGGGAGAGAGAAGGGGGTAGGGAGGAGTGGGAAGGGTGTACATAATGAGAGGGGGCGAGGGGGCGGGGGGGTGGTTAATTATAGAATGGGACATGTGAAAGAGAGTGTGACAAGGGGATGAGGGTGAGGCATGAAGTAAATACTATTTGAGAGAGCAAGAGATAAAGATACACAAGACAAAGAGAGAAGATAGTAATAATAAGAGTGGACACAATAGAGGTTTGGGAGGCATGAGAGGTGCAAGGTAGACATAGAAAGAATGTGAGAGATAAATAGATATGAGAAGGGGACATGACAGTGAGATAAGAGGAAATATGGTAAGAGACATGTGCAAGAGAGATTGTGAGAGATAAAGATACATGAGTGAGAGATATAGGGTAGATATAAAGGGTAAATAGGGGGAAGAGATTGTGAGAGGAGGGAGAGGAGCGATTTAAAGAGATTAAGGAGAAAGGGAGGGAGAGAGATGATGTAGAGATAAATGGTAATAAAGAATAGGATATGGTAAGTAGGGGTAGAAATAGGAGAAAGGGAGAAACATGGGAAGTTATAACATAGAAAGAGACAATGTGGAAGAGGAGAGAGATGATGTAGAGAGAAAGAGAATAATTAGGGCATCAAATGGATGGAAATGATGGGGGGGATTTTAGAGAGAGAGAGAGAGAGAGCGCGAACAATTAGGGGGAGGGGGAGATGGAAAAAGGCATGGGGAAAGTTTAGGTAACTAGGGTCCAAAAAATAGATTTAGATGTGACAAAGAGAGAGGGAGAGGGGAGATGTGGGTGAGACATGAATTAGACATTGTGAGAGAGGGTCAAAGATAAAGAAACACGAGATGGATAGAGTAGACAATAATAACGTGAGGGGACATGAGGGGATGTGTGTGTGTGTGTGTGTGTGTGTGTGTGTGTGTGTGTGTGTGTGTGTGTGTGAGAGAGAGAGAGAGAGAGAGAGAGAGAGAGAGAGAGAGAGAGAGAGTAGATAAAGTTCTTTTAAATGTACTTGATTTTATATTTTATAAATACAAATGAAATTTATAAATTGGGACAAACTTTATAAATGAAGTCAAATTTAAAGAGAGAAAAATAACATAAGGAGATGAGAGAGAGAGAGAGAGAGAGAGAGAGAGAGAGAGAGAGAGAGAGAGAGAGAGAGAGAGAGAGAGAGATTGGGGGAAGATATTGTTAGAGGGGGTAGAAGGAAAAGGGAAGAGATGAGGTATGAAGTGAAAAAGGATAACAAGGGTCAGAGGGAGGGAGGGAGGGAGGGAGGGGGAGAGAGAGAGAGAGAGAGAGAGGGGGGGGGGGGGGGGGGGGGAAGGAGTGGAAGAGAGTAATTAAAGACTAGGGAGAAGAGATAAAGAGAGAGAAGAGGGAGAAAGAGCCGAGAGGGTGAGAGAAATGGGCTAGGCATATATCATAATAAGGAGGAATAGACAGTGAGAGGGGGGGGAATATAAGAGGAAGAGGGAATAGGGTAGAGATGGGATTAATATAATAATTAGGGCATAGGATAGATGAACATGCTAATGAAGAAAGGAAGAGAGGATAATAGTGATAAGTTGGGGAGGAGGGAAGGCGAGGTTAAGTAGGTGAACACATGCTAAGAGGAGGGTTGGGAGAGAGGGAAAGAGAGTAATTATGGGGGGAGATATATGTATGTGTATGTTTAGGAAAGATAGATGTGTGAGAGAGTACAAGACATGATATAAAGATATATAAGGTATTTAGGGGGAAGCAATGGCTAGAGGGGAAGGGCGATGGAAGAAAGGTACAAGGGGGAGTAGGGAGAGATAGAGGTAATTATAGAAAGAGGATAATTTAGGCCCAAAATAGAGAGAGAGAGAGAGAGAGAGAGAGAGAGAGAGAGAGAGAGAGAGAGAGAGAGAGAGAGAGAAGGGGATGACATTAAGGCATGAGGTAGACATAGTGTGAATGATGCGAGATAAAGAAATGTGAGAAAGTTGTTGAGACTTTAAGGATAAAACTTATGCTAACACTAATGCAAATGAAAACTCTAATTTCAATCCAAAGTTTAATTTGAATTACTTGAATAAAGAATATACATTTAGTTCATACTAATTATTATATATTTGGTGATTTTTATTTTTTTTAAATTTCCAAAGGGAATCTATTACATTAAGCATATTTTAAAGTGAAAATATAAAATATATAATGTATTATAAAATATAATATATTTAATAATTATTATTTAGTCTTGTAGATTAATAACAATAATGTCTTTCATTATTCCATCGCGAGTGCTACTAGCTTTTATATATATATATATATATATAATAATAAGCCGACAGATATCCTTCTCAAGGCGTCGATTTCATAATTTTCCTCTGTGCAATAGGCACCTCGAGAAGGATATCTGTCGGCTTATTTTATATATATATATCAATTAATAAATTTAATATTAACACATAGAATTCATAACATGCATTATTTTAATTTTATCTAAATATGTTTAATATAAAACTATATTTGTAAAATATTATATTATATTTTCAATATAATGATTTATGCATTATAGATATAGTTAAATAATAAATCAATATAAATTTATATAATTTATATCATGCATTATATATATATATATATATAAAGATATGTATATACATATATACATATATAGATATGTATACACATATATATGTATATATATATGTATACACATATATATGTATATATATATGTATATCATATATATGTATATATGTATATGTATATATGTATATAGATGTATATCATATATATATATATATATGTATATACATATATATATATATATATGATATACATCTATATACATATATACATATATATCATATACATATATATATACATATATACATATATGTATATACATATCTATATATGTATATATGTGAATATATATATAATACATGATATAAATTAACTAGTTATATATATATATATATATATATATATATATATATATATATATATATATATATATATATATTTAAAATACCATGCTATTTTGAAAAAAAAATTAAATAAAAATTGTGTTTATACACAATTTTCTTTTTTTAAATCTCTCTTCTATATTTATATTTATGAAGAGGAAACTATTAAAAAGTTTGTCTATTATTTATTTAAAATTATTATAAAATTTTAATTAATTTTTAATTGACATAAAATAATTTATGTAACTTATTTTAAATAGAACAAGTGCCATGTAGTGGCTAAGTAGTTACCTTTAGTTATTAATTAATTAATTAATTATATATATATATACACACACATTATATTTTAAAAATAAAAAAATAAAAATATTTAATATCTATAATAATAAAAATAAGTGTGATATTTTATTTATTAAATTAAAGCTATAATTAATTAATAACTGAAGGCAAGTACTTGGCCACTACGTGGCACTTGTTATCATATGATACACATTGTACAGTTTCATAAACAAAAAATGCATAGCCATTTGAAATTGAAACTGCTTGTAAAAGTAAACGAAATATCATTTGGACTACCAGTATTCAAGCAACTCTTTACCAAACTTATCAAATAGTACCATATTGTTTTATAACCATACAGATATGGTAATATATATTTTTGGAAAATGAATGGCTACTTAATTTATCAAAAACTACAAATATTTGGTAGAAGGTAAATACATTATTTTACAAATGAAGAGACTTTTAAGAAACATGAGTCAATAATTTGAATTCAAAAAACTAGAAAGTTAAATTTCAATAGAATATCGTAGGATAAAACATAGTCTTATACTTTCATTTGTATTTACAAAACAGCTTGCATTTTTAGCGATATAGACTTATCAAAATACAATGAGCTCCTCATGATATACTTCTAGAGGGGATTGCAAAATTACATTCATTAGTTTTAGAGTAGAATTTAGATATACAGTAAATATTGGTAATTCCGTGAGGTTAATAAATTTAGGACTCCAAAAAAATTCGTACTTGTTCTCGAGAAAATAGCTTCCAACAATCTTTACACAGGTCCCAGCGACAATCCTTGCACCTTTATATTCTTTGGTGATCCGAAGATACATTCTTGAATACCGAGTTGCAAACATTACAAAATCTATAATTTTGTCTTCTTGTGAATGCTAAGAAATGATGCGGATATTGAGGATGACTTGATATTTCATCATTGAAATACATTTGTACAATTTCATTGCATTTTCCACTTTGCAAATTAGATTTTGCCAACTCATCCTTCATCATATATTTTATATCATCTTTGTTTTCCTCGGCTGATTTGCATATTATATCCACTGCTTCTTTTCCAATTCTCATTATAATCTCATCACAACACAGTAGAACTAACCACCTTTTCTCAATATATAGTTGTCTCACAAGCTTTGGTATTGTGAACTCTAAATTTAGACTCTCGGCAAAATTACTCGACAAATAGCTACACCTATTCCAAAATTTTAGCATATCTGAAAATGGAAGCCTCGGCCAAGACATTTTTCACGTGACACTTTCGTATACATTTTTGTATGCTTCAAAATCTATTTCCTTCATTACAGAGGAATGCCCAACATATAAAATTTTGAAATATTCATGAACATATTGCAATTACTCAAACCCACACCTCATTTGGAGTCTATGAGTTGGACGTTCAGCATACATAAAGATGAGCTTGTTCTTCATTAGTTGTTTCTCAACCTGCAATTGACATATAGAAACGACATAAAATTAACATAATTTGTAATAGTAAAATTTTCACAAAGAAAACAATCACCAAATGTAGATAAGCAACTTACTTGAACTCCTTCATGATCAAGAATATTCAGATCCTCTAGAAGAAATTCTAGAGCTGAATTACCATCTAGTTTGGAGAGAATATTTTTCACTTCAAATTCTCCAAATGGATATACTTTCATGCCCCATGACATCACAAGTGATAAGGGGCCTCTACTGATTATCTTTCCTTGTTTGTTGAAAAGGAGGAAATATGCAGCTTTTTCTTCGACGTTCTGAATTCTCATGGGATTGAAAAGAGTCGTGGAAGACATGTACTCACAAGTTCTTATACAAGTACCAATACCATACTTCTCATTGCTTGAAATTGGAATCCAAACTCCTCCAAAATTAAACTTCTCAAGATTTTTGTAGAACTCTTGTAGTTTTGTATACTGTATAATGTTTAAGTTGCATATAATGAAGCACACATTTGTTCCTTGTAATTGATCAATACTAACTTGCATCAACTTACACAAAAGCAAGATAAATAATTATTTAACATTCAAAAATAACTTATATAAATTAATCTAAAATAAATTAAAATATTATTAAAAAAATTAAATCTTTTTAAAAGTAGAAAATATTAAAAATTTTCAAAAAAATAATATGTATATAAGCATACCTTCTTGAAACTGCACCTTAGAAAATGATTTATGTTGTTTTTCTTGAATGCACTCACCAATATTTTAAATGGATATGGGGACAACGTGCACCTTTCGCTTTGTCCTCCTCTGTTGTAGCAAAGGTCTTTTAAACACTATTGTAGCTCATCTGGATTGTCATGTTCTTCCTCTTTGCTTTCAGAGTTGAGATCATTTTGCTTCAGCCTTCCCAAGACTTCATCTTCCGACATCGTTTTGTAATCTTCAATAACCATGTGTCCATTACCCTGCACCCTGACATCCGCAATCAAACACAAAATTTTTCTTCCTCCAGAGTCAGACCCAAAGAAAAGATCTCTCACTAACAAACGACGTTTGGTGTCGACTACAGGAATGGCACAGGATCCATTTGGTAGCCATAACAGAGCTTTTATAATGCTCTCTTCCTCTTCCTTTACCTCTGCACCTACCCTCTACTTATCCAATTCAACCCCCACAAGACAAATTATAATCTGAACCTGCCCTAAACAAGCCTTCCTTGATCTCCTCTCCGCCAACTCCCACATGTTTTTCAAAGGAGCTTCATCATGGGATTGCAAATAGGGAGGGAGTGAAATTATTGCAATAGCCGTGTCCATGTCAATAGCTATGGAAGAGCGATCCGTCAGTTCATTACTTAAATCATTCAACTCTTTGCAATTCAAATTAAATCTATAATGAATCTATGATCAATATTAAATCTTCATTTCTCACTTATTCCTTGCACTTTTCTTATTGGTTACATGCCTTCTTCATTTTTCTTAGTTTGATGAAGTGTGACCACTTGACCTGTTAGGTGAAGTTATCCCTTCATTTTATGTGCTACTCCCATCTTTCTTCTTCCATGTCTTGTTCATTTCTCCTTTGATGTGTTCAACATCTACCTTCTCTTTACCTTTGTCATTCTTTGAATTGGATGCCTTTGGCCTTGTTGGGCAGTTCCTACTGATATGATAGTTCTTCAAACAACTGAAACATGTGGTTTGGCTTAACCATCTATTTTAGTTCCCTCTGAAATGTGTCCTTATGTTATTTTTAGGAATGTGTCCATATTCCTGATAGTAATGATAGCTATACCTAGTGTTGTAGTCTCAATTGTAATAATGACCAAGGTTACCTTCCCTTACTACCTGATTTGATGTCCACATAGGCTTTGATCTACACTCAAAAGCTATATGTCCAGACTTCTTGCAATTGTAGCAGTGACTTTCAAATTTTGGTGTTCTAATAGTCCTAGTCCTGCAATTGTGTGCTTGATGTCCTTGCATTTTGCACTGATGAAAATGACTTGCATTCTTAGGTTTGTCATGCTGATGGGCATTCTTAATCCTACTCCATTAGAGGTATGTCCCTTTTTACCATAGAAATGAGAAATAAGTTAGTTTTCTTACCTTTGTTACTCCTTTCTTTTGCAATTTTTGATGACTCTCCTTGTTTAGTGTTGATGTAACCTAGTCCTAACGTGTCATTGCTAGCCCTTGGTGATTTCAGTAGCTACTTAAAATATTTGATGGCCTCATTGGGTTTGTTGAAGCTTTCTGCAATCTCCTTCTCTCTTTTTAGGTCATTTTGCAGTTGTTCACTTTGCATCTTTAGTGTAGAGATCTTAATGTCCTTGGCATTTAGTTCATGATGTGCATTCATCATCTGACTCAAGATGTCGAACTGCATGTTTGAGATTTTTGCAAGCTCAATTGACTTTTCTTCCAATCTGTTGGCAAGGTTTCTCTTGTCTTCTTCTAGCATAGCCTTGTTTTCAATGGTTCTTTTCTTCTATTCAGTCACCTCACAAAGTATCATGGCTTGTGATTCTTATTCAAGCTTGAGTTTTCTAATTTCTTTTCTTGAGCTCTATTCTTCTCCATCAGGTTTTCTATTGTTGCATCAAACTCTTTGGAATCTCCATTTGAAAATAGATTTGAGGTTTCAATTTCCTTGTACTATGTGTCATTCTCAGCTCTGGCAATCTCTCTCTCTCTCTCTCTTTTAAAGGATTTCTTTAGTTCTCTTCTAGCTTCTTCAAAAGAATGTAAAGAAAGTTGTATGTCAATTGCCTAATTCTCTATAGTCTTCCCAAGTTTGTAGACATCCATTTCTAGATCTTTTCTCCAATCTATAAGGCTCATTCTTGTGATAACTAGGCTTTGATACCAATTGTTGGAGTTAACAAGTGGAAATATTTACTTCTAGAGGGGGGGGGGGGTGTGAATCAGAAGTAATTAATTTTAACCTTTTCAAATCCTTTTAACTTAAACCATTCACATGCATGTAATTTATCTAATAAACATGAAAGTAAAGACATGCATGAGAAGGTAAAACTAGAGCAGAGATGACACCCACAAAATATCATTGCAACAATGTGTAACTATTCAAGGTTAGAATGTTTAACCACTTCCAATGGTCTACCCTATGAAAGGCCTATCATGTTAAAGACTTTGAACTTTGTTAAAAGTGACATGGTTAAAGGATTTCACTACCTTGCTAAAAGTAGACTTGGTTAAAGGAATTTAGTACATTCACTTGGAATGCCACCTTGTTAAAGGATTTACAAATGGCTGCTAGGAAAACCTAAGTCTATAGGATTTCCATATCTAATATAATTGCTAGAAAGTATTAGAAAGACTTTAACCTGATAAGTTGTAATCCTTTATTGCCAATTCTAGATCCTTATTCCGCTCTATCTTCTCATATCCTTGCTTGATCTAATATGTCACTCTTTGAGGTTTTGATACTCTTGTTCTTGATTAACTAGATTCTGCTATGCTACTTTGTTCTTTACTAAGACTTTTTTACCCTTCTACACTTTGCTATAACTCACCCATATAGTTCTTTCTTGCCTATCCTCTCTATTACATGATGGTGCTATATTCTCCTTTTAAAGATTTTGAAGACTTAGGGTTAGGTATGAATCTATGATCAATATTAAATCTTCATTTCCCACTTATTTCTTCCACTTTTCTTATTGGTTGCATGCCTTCTCCATTTTTCTTATTGGCTACATGTTGAATACATAGGCAATGCAAGAGATTCGATCTTTCAAGATTCATCTCATGTCAGCTCCAAAAGTGGTTTACATCTGAGTTTGTGAAGAAACAAACTCATATGTTGATTATGTGTTACTCGACACATACTAGTTGTTGATGCTGGACACATATAGGAAAACTAGCTCACTTGGCTCCTATAGTAATTATATTTCACTCAACATCTATAGTGACTCGACATCTATACTTTTTTTGGTACTTGAACTCTACTCAACACCTAAAGATTGTTTGGAACCTAAAGTTCACTCGGCACCTATTGATTTTTTTGGCTCAGCATACATTGTAGCTCAACTTCTGTATTATACTCTACATCAACTAAAGAATTGGTTAAGTGTGTTGGCACTCAAATGTCAAAACCAATCTAAGACCAACAATCTTCCCCTTTGACATGAGTGGCAAAAACACTTAACTAGACATTATAAATTTGATCTTTATGAGTATATCACATATTTTGTTTAGCATATGTACAAGATTTTAAAAACTTATTCAAATTTTTTTGTATACCTCAAAATCTTCTAACTCCCCCTAAGCTGATGTGCCATTTCCATTCCTATAACCAAAATTCTTATGTCGAATGTCTCTCATGTTGATGTATCTGATACTCTTTGCCTTTTCTACCTTTTTTTATATATTTATGTGGACCCTATTTTTGCTTCTTGTACTCTGTATCTATGCCCCTTTCACATCTTCTTGGAATTTTTTATCCTTTTCACTTTATTACTTCCTCAAATGTGAATTTGAATATCACCCCATTTGGATATTATTTATTACTTCCATCAAAGAATGTATTATGTAACCATTCTTATTCACATCTCCCCCAAAATATTATATCTCTCAGTTCTTATTAGATACAATAATGAATTATCTCCCCCATGAATACATTCTCCCCCTTTTTGACACTTATGTCAAAGGGTCCTAAGAATGAATAGAATACTTTGCCAAAAAGATTTTATTTACCTCCATAATCATCTTGAGAGAAGCATCCCAATTATGTAAAGTTATCTCCAATGACTTGTGTTGGATGGCTATCTCTACTACAAGATGAACAAGGCCTTTTAAAGTAGAAAGATTAGGATCTTTCTTTAGAACATTTTTTGCATAGGCTTGTTCCTTATGGAGTACTTCCAGATGTGGGGTAATGGAAGATTGAATCTGCATCAATTTGGCCTTGATATTGGCCTCTTCTATTGTTAAAATAGCTAACTCTTTTTGTCTGTGAAGTGTAGTTGCAAAATGCTTCTCACTCTAAGCTAGATCTTTAGGTAGCTGAGTATTAGAAATCTTTAGATTTTTTTCAAGGCTCACTAACCTTTAGCTAGTTTCTTGTGTGAAATAGGATGAATCAAACAACTTGGTGTACAATGAAAATACATTCCCATGTACAATTTTTTCCTTTTCAATCTTCTTAGCCAATTCAACTTATGAAAGTGTTATTTCACTTCATATTTTCTCATTCACTTTCATTTGAAACTTCATTTTTGACCGTTCTAATAATTTAACATTAGTTTCTAGGTCTTAATTCTATACCTAGTCCATAATGTTGAAAAATTACTCCATGATGGGCTAGATTTCATCAGATACTTGCAAGTTGAATGCATCAAGAAATATGTCCTTGATTTCCAACAGTTCTTGCTTTTTCTTGAACTCATTTATGAGTATTTCTTGTCTCTTCCTTCTCTCTAGTGCCTCTTGCGCTTCATTTATTTGTTGTAGGTTAATAATTCTTGAGTCATAACTAGCTATGACTATTTCTTCATCAAGTTCAGGGTCTCCATAGTAAAGTACCCTTGCAACCTTGGTAGAGCTCAAGCCTAGTGCTAAAATCTACAATTGTACTGCATCAGTGCTCAACTTCTTATTAGGAGTCCTCAAGGTAGGCAAGTTCACCAATATTTGTATTGCCTCATGCTCCTTAGGGGTTTTCTCTTCTTCTCTCTCCTCTTCTCTACTACCTTGACCAATAATGATAATTTGAGGAGGTGGACCTTGACTTTGTGCAGTAGGAACATCTTGGACTATTTTTTCCTTTGCTTGCTCCTCAATAGTTTTTTCTATTGTAACTGTACTATCAACCTTAGCAATTTTTTCTTGTTCTTCTTGCTCTTTGGGTTGATCTGCTATAGTTGTTGGAGGTTGTGTAGATTATTCTTGTGTTCTTTCTTTCTCCCTTGTTATCTCTACTACAACTCTCTATAGCTCATCGACACTCACTGAAACTGGATTTGTACAAAGTTGTGCTTGCAATGTAGATGGGTGAAGGATATTTTTGAGATCCTCTATAGTTAGAGGAATGCTGTTCTAACTTGAAGTGTTAGGAACATCCTTTACAATTACTATTTCTATAGGTGTTGAGTGTGGAGGACTTGTTGGTGGAAGTTGGGTGTCTTGGACACTTTGTTCAGTCTGTGCTCTTCAACTTTTACATTTTCACCATGTATCTTCTTCAGTGTCTCCTTTTCTGTCTCTTTTTCCTCTTCCTCATATTTTTCTTTTTCTCCTTCTTCTTCACCATTTCCACCTTCAAATGGTTCTTCTTGCCCTTCTTTCATAGTTTTCAATCCATATATTAATTTCCACATTTATGTGGACTTTTGGACAACATCTTCTATTTGGTTCTGCAAAATTTTGAAGGCTCTATATTTGGGTGCAAATTTGCTCCCATGCTTCTTACTAGCCTTTTTTATTTGACTTTTAGTAAGGTCTAGCATTACATGAGCCAATGTAGACTCTCTTATTTCCTTCTCCATTTTGAGATAGTAATGCCATTTATTCTCAACTAATGAGCTTAGCTCCTTAGGCATTGAATTGTCTAGTTCAAGTGGGGTGGTCTTGAACTTAGCCATAATAGTTTAGATGGAATCTTCCACTATATTCTATTGTTCCTTTTAAAACTTATTGAAATATATGGTCTTTCGATTAGTTAAATTTGCATTATCTCTAATATTATTACAAATTCTTTCCAATTTAGATGTGGTAGAATAGCTTACCAATTTGAATTGTTCTTCATTAGACTATGTTCTTTCTTCATCTGATTTAGGAGGTGGAACATATTTTCTTTTCTTTTATGCTCTATAGGTTCTCCTTATTCTATTGCCTTTTTCTTTTCCTACTCTTTTACCCCTTGAGATGTAGCCCTGGTGTTAGCCCTTGTAGTTGGCTTAGCTCATCTTGGCTTTGTAGCCTTCTTCTTTCAGTTGGGCTGTGCAGCTAGCTACTTTTGAGATTTTCTCTTCTCTAGCTCAGCCTTTGGTGCTCCTTTCTTGGCACCTTCCTCCTTATCTATATCTTCTCCCATACCTTGGGTTAAGGCAAGTGGCCCTTGATCTTGTTCTCCTTCATAACCCTTGGCATCTTCACCTTCTTGTTCTGCTTCTTCTGTAGTACCTTCCCAAAATTTAGCTTTTAGCTTCTTAACAAGCTTGTCCTTCTTTTCCAAAGTGGAGGTAGTCTTCAACTCCATATCCAATTTTGATCTCCCCACATCATAGGTTCCAAAATATGGTGCATCCTTGTCAACTCCCTCTCCCAATAATGTTGTTATTGTTGCTGATGCTTCATCTATGTTTATTTCATACCCAAGAGGTCTTAACCATCTCACTGTTGGTATGGCAGCTTGTATGTATTCATAGTCTATATCTACAAGAAAACATACATCATTTACATGTTTCTCTACTAAGGAAACTAGAATTTTGAGCCTTTGCTTCATTTTCTTCTTAAAGTTCTCAAAATAACTAGTCATCAAGGTCTCAAAATTAGCTCCTATCTACTTAATGTATTTATTGACCTGAGCTATGATTGACCTATCAGTTATTCATGCCACTTTTCCAAAAGAAGGAAATTCATTTTGAACATAAAAGAAAATGCATAACAAAATGGCACCAAATTTGCATTGGGCTCCCTTTGTTCTCCTGATTGCTGCTAGATTTTCATTGATCTATTGCAATTATAGCTCTAAAAGATCATATGCATGATCCTTCTTCACAATTTTGTATCCTACATCCACTGCAATGCAAGGCACACTATTGAGTCTACCAAATTGGTAAAATTTGTGTGCTATAACCTTAATAGCAAAATCAATAAGAGGGTCTTAGATGGTATCAACTATCATCCCTCTCTTATTCCACTTTGCACTAGTATTCTTCTTAGTTGCTTCCTTGGCATCACTCCTAAGAGTCTTCAACCGATCAAGGGTTGGGTAACCAATCGATCTATGTACAATTCTCTTTGTGATTTTTATAGGGTCATCCTCCAACCATAAGCTACCATCATGCATTCTGCTCAACACTGGTATAATCCATTCAGTCTTGAAAATTATGGGGAATTATAGGGTTCATGTTAAACCCTTCCTCTTAACAATCTAAAATTCTTCCTCCAACACTCCATTATCACACAATTTTTCATAGGCTTCCATTATTTCCATGTCACCTATGGCTCCAATCTTGGAATTATAGCATCTCCTTACATCTTGAACCATTACAACCTTAGGGGGTATGATGGATAGGGCTCTAGCTGGGTCATTCTTATATGCAACTTTAGGTATTGGGTGGAAATTGGGTTGTGTAACCTCTTTGGACACTAATTGTACTTCAAATGATTCCTTCTCCTAAGTTTTTCTAGACCTAGAAGTCATTTTACACAAAATTGCATAGCTCGGCATAGTCATAAATACCTTGAAATCAATGTAATCGTGGTTGGAATGCTATTGAAATCTTCTTATACAGTGGATTCTCTTTGGACTCTTTCTCATCTTTTCTCTTCATTCTTGATGAGGAAAAATGATTGAAAATATAATAATATACCGTATTTTCATCACATTTAATGCTTAGTGCATTTACAATTGTTCACTCAGCTTCTAAAGGATTTTGCATTACTCAGCTTCCATTGCCTTTTCACCACTCAACTTTCTCTACCAACTCAGCTCCTACTAATCATTTGGCTCCTATAGCCTTGACATTCAGCTTGGCTTGTACTAGATTTTTACTCGACATCTGAGGGCAACTTGACAACATTTGTGAAATCTTGAACTTTTAACTTTGCATCCTTGTTCATGCTGATCTGTTCTTTTTCAGTGCTTTCTTTTCTAGGAAATGATGTATGATAAAACTTTGTAAATTAGTTCCTTATGCCTTCTGTTTTTTAGTTTGATGAAGTGTGACCACTTTACCTATTAGGTGAAGTGATCCCTTCATTTGATGTGTTGCTCCCATCTTTCTTCTTCCATTCTTGTTCATTTCTCCTTTGATGTGTTCAGCATCTACCTTCTGTTTACCTTTTTCATTCTTCGAAGTGGATGCCTTTGACCTTGTTGGGAAATTCCTACTGATATGACCAGTCTTCAAGCAACTAAAACATGTGGTTTGGCTCAACCATCTATTGTAGTTCCCTCAAAAATGTGTCATTATGCAATTTTTAAGAATGTGTCCATATTCCTGACAGTAATGATAGCTATACCTAGTTTTGTAGTCCCAATTGTAGTGATGATCATGGTTACCTTCCCTCACTATCTAATTTGATGTCCACATAGGCTTTGATCTACACTCAAAATCTCTATGTCCATACTTCTTGCAATTGTAGTAGTGGCCTTCAAATTTCGGTGTTTTGATAGTCCTAGCCCTATAGTTGTGTCCTTGATGTGCTTGTTTTTTGCACTTATGATAATGACTTGCATTCTTAGGTTTTTCATGTTGATGGGAATTCTTACTCCTACAAACATTAGATTTATGTCCATTTTTACCATTGAAATTACAAGTAGATTTAGTGTTCTTACCTTTGTTACTCCTTTCTTCTATAGTTTTGGATGACTCTCCTTATTCAATGCTAATGTAACCTAGTCCTGAAGTGTCATTGCTAGCCCTTGATGATTTCAATAGCTGCTCAAAGTACTTGATGGCCTCATTGTGTTTGTTTAAGCTTTATACAATCTCCTTCTCTCTTTTTAGGTCATTTTGCAATCATTCATTTTGCATCTTCAATGTAGAGATCTCAATGTCCTTAACATTTAGTTTATGATGTGCATTCATCATCTGACTCAAGGTGTCCAGCTACATGCTTGATATTCTTGCAAGCTCAATTGACTTTTCTTCTAGTCTATTGGCAAGGTTTCTCTTGTCTTCTTCTAGCAAAGCCTTATCTTCAATGGCTCTTTTCTTTTGTTCAGTCACCTCACAAAGCATCATGGATTGTGATTCTTGTTCAAGCTTGAGTGTTCTGATTTTTTTTACTTGAGCTCTATTCTTCTCAATGAAGTCTTCTATTGTTGCATCAAACTCTTTGGAATCTCCATTTGAAAATAGATTTGAGGTGCCAATCTCCTTGTATTGTGTGTCATTCTTAGCTATGGCAATCTCTCTTCTTCTTTTTAAGGATTTCTTCAGTTCTCCTCTAGCTTCTTCCAAAGCATGTAAAGCAAGTTGTATTTCAATTACTTGATTCTCTATGATCTTCTCATTTTCTCCAAGCTATAAGGCTCCTTCTTGTGAGAACTGGGCTCTGATACCAATTGTTGGAATTAATAAGTGGGAAGATTTACTTCTAGGGAGGGGGGGTGAGTAACTAAGATTTACCATTTCAAATCCCTTTAATTGAAACCATTCACATGCATCTAATCTATATAATAAACATGAAAGTAAAGACATGCTTGAAAATAGATAACACACAATTTTAGTGACCCAGAAAACCTCCAAAATGAGAAGCTAAAACTGGGGTGGGGATGACACCCACAAATATATCACTACAACAATGTGTAACTATTCAAGGTTAAAATGCTTGACCACTTCCAATGGCCTGCCCTATGAAAGGCCTATCCTGTTAAAGACTTTACACTTTGTTAAAAGTGACATAGTTAAAGGATTTCACTAACCTGCTAAAAGTAGGCCTGGCTAAAGGACTTTAGTACATTCACTTAGAATGCCACCCTATTAAAGAATTTACAAATAGCTACTAGGCCAACCTAAGTCCATAGGATTTCCATATCTAATACAATTGCTAGAAAGTATTAGAAAGACTTTGACCTGATAACTTGCAATCGTCTATTGCTAATTCCATATCCTTATTTTTCTCTGTCTGCTCTGATCATTGCTTGATTTGATATGTCACTTTTTGAGGTTTTCATGCTCTTGTTCTTGATTAACTATATTTTTCTATGCTGTTGTGTTCTTTACTAAGTCTTTTTACCCTTTGCACTTCACTATAATGCACCCATAGGCTTCTTTCTTGCTTATCCTCTCTATTACATAATGGGGCTTTGTTCTCCTTTTAAAGATTTCAAAGACTTAGGGTTAGGTATGAATCTACAATCATTATTAAATCTTCATTTTTCGCTTATTTCTTGCACTTTTCCTATTTTTTTCATGCCTTCTCCATTTTTCATATTGGTTGCATGTTGATTATATAGATAATAAAAGAGATTCAATATTATCTTCAAGATCCTTCAAGATTCATCTCATGTCGACTCCAAAAATAGTTTACATTTGAGTTTTTGAAGGAACAAACTCATATGCTAATTCTATGTTACTTGGCACATACTAGTTGTTGATGGTTAGCACATATAGGAAAACTAGCTCAATCAGCTCCTATCGCAATTCTATTTCACTTGCAATCTATAGTGGCTCAACATCTATACTTTTCTCAACACTTGAACTTTGCTTGGCACCTATTGAATTTTTTGGCTCAACATACATTGTAGCTCAGCTTCTATATTATACTCGACATCAACTAAATAAGTGTGTTGACACTCAAATGTCAAAACCAATCTAAGACTAACATGATCATAGTCTGATACCACTGTAATGTCCCCTTTCAAGACATTTATTTGTTTACCTTTTTACTCATATGAATTTTATAATATTTCTATCTGATATGCTTTTCATTGTTTGATATTCTATATATATGTGTATTTCAAAGAGTTACATCCCTTCATAATAATAATTATATTATAACATATATTATTTTAATAACATATCAACTATATATTATAATACTTTATTAATATAATGTTTCTATATTAAAATATATTTTAATCATCATATATCAATATTTATATATAATTATATTAGATTATTATTTCATTTATTTCATACTTTCATATTGCTATTATAATACAATATATAATATGATAATATTATATGAGTATAATATAATATTACTTATAAATATTATTAATATTACTTTATATATAATACTTACTTATTATTAAATTATATACGTCAAAATGGGGATATCACAGCTAGCCCAAAAGGAATGACTAACCACTCATACAATCATTCCCTTGTCATGAAGACGACCTTTAACTCATCTCCTTCTCTAATCCTAATTTGTAGGTACCCACTCTTCACATCTATGTTTGTGAAATATGTAACTCCACTCAAATTATCAGATATAATAGATCTGATAACTCTTCCAACAAATCTACAACTTCTATAGGTACCCCCTCTACTTCTTTACCATCGTTTGAAATTACATCAAGAAAAATTCAATCTTATTTTGCAAATGGTGTGGATCTAGTGACCATGAAAATGTTAGATGTCCAATTTGAAAGGCCACACATCTGATACCCTATAGAAACTTATTTTCATCAACAAACCATACTCTCAAAACACTACATACAATTTGTCTATCCTTTAATGGATTCATTTTATGTTTCACTCCATCATTTTTAGGAGTGTAGGTAATTGCATGCCCATCATGTGTACATCATCGCTATCAAACTACAATGGTCTACCTAGTAACATGTGACATATGTCCATAGGTATGATATCACAAAGTACCTCATCCTAGTAGCTTCCAATATTGAACTATACTAGGCATGGCTCATTGACCATGATCTTGTGGTCATCTTCCACTGATAAAATATGGTATGGATGCAAATGTTTCCATCTATTGAGTTTAAATTTCTGACCATCTTTTCTAACACCATATTGTTAATGCCTCTACCATCAATTATCACATCACAACCGTTATCTCCACAATTTGCACATTGTATAAAAAAAGATCCTTCTATGATTAGGTTCACTCTCATCACTCACAAGGCCTTTTCTAATAACTAGGACTTTTTCTCTTTTAGTATCTTTATAATGGAATAATTTGGCATCTTCATTGACATGCATAAATCTGGCTTGATCGTGGGTTATCCTATCTTCCCTTCCTTTTTCTTAAGAACACTCAAATTACCTATTCCCTTCTCCTCCATAGTGGAAATAGGTTCTAAAAAAACCTCCTCTACTAGATCCTTGCCTTCTTCCTCTTCCTCTCTTATATTTGTTTTTGATCAAAGAAATGATTGGAATTGTTTTTCCTATGATTTTGACTACTACCGGTGGCCTCGTCCTTCTTCTAATCTTAATTGCAACCTCCATAAGACCATCCATCACATCTAAAACTATGACCTCTAACACTATTCTTTTTATTGAACTTCTTATTCAAGTTTTCCTTGACTCTTAGGAAAAATTGATATGCTTCTTCAATATTACTCATTCAAACTAGACTCAATCCTCCCAAATCTTTGGCCTAAACCTATTATGATAACAAGCCACTTTCTGCTTGTCAACTTCTATATAGAATATTCTAATGAGAACTTGATATAACTCCTCTATATACTCCTAAAAAAATCATCTCATTTGCTTCAATCCTTATATTTTCTTTAGTAGATCAAGCTTATAATCCACATCAAACAATTATCTCTCTAACTTAGCTATCATCTAATCCCATCTAGTGATTTCATCCTTCCCTCTTCCATTTTGATCCAATTGAATCTCCTACCATGATGTCTTTGTGTGACCTTCCAGTTTATCCTTCACAAACTTTACCCTATTCAGATCTCAATATATTAATACTCAAAGTATTCTTCTATCTCATTTATCCAATTAGTCAATTCTTGCAAGTTAAGATTCACCAAAAATGAGGGAACATCAAATGTAAGTCTTTTTCTAATCCTTAAAATGGCTCTAAAAATCCTTTCCTCTTCTTGGTTTAGAATTACCTCTTCTTCAGCATTTTCTTCTTGTTCTCCTTCATCCTCACTTCCATCTCTTACAAATAGTTTTATTTCTCTATGCATTTGTTCTTCCACTACTTGATTTTGTCTATCGAGGACTCTAAAACCCTCAAGTGTAATACCCATGGCTCTTTCACCACACTCTCTACATGGAGGCATTTTTTATAATTTTTTTGAAATCCTACTACAAATTGCCTTGCAATTAGAAGTCTATCTACATGCTCATCACAAACTACAGTCCTAATGCAAACTGCCTCAATATTTGTGATCTTTTTACACCCTCAAGAACTCCTGCTTTGATACTACTTGATGAAGGGTGCTCCTCCTAATACTACAAACACATAATAGAAATAGAAAAACAAAACCAATTTTGAGAGAACAAAATATGGGCTTCTTACTATCTCTTTAAATTTTGAATAATAGAATTCATAATTACAATATACAAACCCACATGGGTGCCTTCCTTACATGAGTTTGCAAGATAGAGCTATAAGAAAAATCTAGAATTTTCCTAGACGACCTACATGCCTTTATTATATTAGCACATTTTACTTCCCATGATAGTTATAGATACTAAGCCCTCTCCCTTGAGGATGACCAAAATAATATTATATTATTTTATTACACTTTATTACATGGAATCATCTCAAGACATTTTAAAAATTGTATTTTTGAATGGGCCCACCTTTGGAAACCATAACTTTCTAACCATTGACCCTTTGGGCTATTATAATTTGAGAATCCTTGGCTAAAGTTCTATAGTGGAAGATCATGAAAGAATCCATTCACCAAGGGTTGACCTTGTTTTTGAGCCATTTAGGCCTTAATCACTAGACTTGAAGTTTGGATAACCAAAATTCATTTAAAAAATTTGTAATAATTGCACTAGTATATATGATATGGCAGTGAAACTCATCTCCCAAACCGATATGTCTAAGATGATCCTCAACATATGAGATTACAACAATCTAATCACATAATGCCAACTTACTAAAATTAGCAACATTACATAAATAGAAACTCCACATTGGAATAGCCCTTATTAGAAACACTAAATTGGAAATAGAAATATTTTTGGGTGATATATGATTTCCCTTACACATAAAATGTTTCATTAAATCTTTCATCAATCTTTATATTTGCACTATCAAAAATCCTATTCAATCTTATATTTTAATATATATAAGATTTTCTCTGAGTAGTATAGTTATGTAATATTCCCTGATTACTTCTATGATCAAACATTCCTATCTCATCATCTCTTCTAATGTATAATTTTATTCCAAAATCTCTAAAGTACTTAGCTATAGATACATGACCAAAGTAAAGTTAATAATTTTTTCTACATGTTTCATGTCTTATCTGAGCTCTATATATATACCATGGTATTTATTATTTATCTCCAATGGACATGTGGTTTGTTTCCTTCAAGCATCATGGTTCTAATTTTATCAAGGATTTACCTATTCCTTCTTTTTGTTACTCAATTTTTTTGTGGTTTCCTAGGTTCTGAAGTTTGTCTAAAAATGTATTTCTCCTTAGAGCATGCATTGATTTTATTACATGTAAATTCTCCTCCTCTCTCAAACCTTAAGAAGTTTATCTTTAACTTAGATTCATTCTTTACCTTATCTTTGTAAATCTTAAATTTCTCCAAGTCTTTAGAATTTTCTCTTAGTATAAAATAACTCTTGGCATATTATGCCCTTTTCTATGTAGAATCATATAAATTTGTATACACCAAGTATAACTTTCCTCTATTCGAAAAAGTGTTTGACAAAAAATTGTTCCTCATTTTTTTACCAATCACAAAATCATTTCATATCATGTTAGTAGGTTTTATAATTCTAGAAAAATCATAGACTACATTAGAGTTATTAATTATCACCATGTTAATAAAATTTATATAATATTAGCTTTTATGCCATAACCAACTATCATTAATCTTAGTGAAAAAGAATCTCATCTCGATAGTATTTCATTTAAAAATATTACCTCTAGTATTAGTAACATGTGCAATCAAATTTCTTGACTAATCTCTAATTTCGCTTCTTCCATCTTTGAATTGTAAATGATAACCTTTATTCACAAGTTCTCCAACACTTAAGAGCTTATATTTCAAACCATCAAAAAATATAACATCATCATTGTTAGTTTTACCATCAAGAGTTGAATAACCCTTCCCCTTAATCAAGCAAGTTATGTTGTCACAAATATAAACAATGTCATCGTCATTTTTTTTCAACTCATCCTCTTGCATTCTTGGACTCCATCTTTGCTTTCTAATTTTGGCACTTTTCTTCCTTTGTATATGTGAAGGTCTCCTTCACATAATGTTTTAATTTTGTCCAAATCTCATATAGTGAGTATAATTCTTTCACTTCTTCAATTTTTCCTTCTATTAATGGGCTAATCAATCCTTCACTTGCTATCATATTACATTGAAATTCTTTTTTTTCATGGTATGTACATGAAGATATATTATTCTATGACTTTAAAACTTCCTTTGTCTCTTTAATCATGGAGAAATCAATCCCTATAAAAATTAAGTGTCTTCTCATCTTGTTATTCCAACTATCATAGTTGTCTCCATCAAAATTCAAAATTTCCTTCTTGAAAGCCATTATAGATCTACTTAAATATTAACCTTCCTTCTCAAAGAGGACTTGATTTTTTGATATGAATTATTACTAAGTAAACTTCATACCTCACAACTAAGATAGGGGGAGGGAAGAATGAATCAAGTATTGGTAAAACACAATAAAGTACAATCTTATAAAATTAATCACTAAGAAACAAGATATAAATACATAATAACAAGAAATCCAACACCTTAACACAACAATTTTTGTTCTTAAGAAAAACCCTTGATTAGAGGGAAAGTTATATTGGGGATGCTACCCACTAGACATTGTACTAATATTTAAATTGGACATGTTAAATGATATGACCTTGTTAGGAGTCAATATAATGCATTTTGTACAATTGTCCCTATTAAAGGGCTGATCTTTTTTAAATTATCTAAACCCTTGCTAAAGGGTTCATAACCCTATTAGGACTTGTGTTAACAAAGAAGGATCACTTCTTGAGCATACTAGCCAAGAAAGAACGGTTAAACCATGTTCTAGATAACAAATCTAATAAGCTTCAATTTACTAAACAACAAAACACTTACCTTTACACTTCCTTTTTAATTCCACTCATTCATCTTCTCAAAGCATCTAAAAACTTAGTTATGCTCTGGTATTTTGGCATCAAGACTTATATACTTAGTAATTTCACACATCTTGCACATTACAAATGAAGGAAATAACTTTCCTTTATAACAATTATAAACAAGCAATTAGGTTGGGATGTTAGGACTTCCCTAGTGCATTGTTAGATGCATAAGACCATAGTAAGGCATAAACACATTTTTTGATAGTTATCTAATCATTAAAAATATTAATCCATGTGCTAGAAACTATAAATGGATCTTTTTGATAAAGATCAATAGGTTACACGATTTAGTTAGCTGCCAGTATAACATATTGTTAATAACAAGTCAGTGAACATTCAAATGTGAACCAAATGATTCACATCGAAACATATTGGTACAAAAAAGAGTCTTCTAACATCTTGTTCTGTCATAAATATTAATTCCATCACACCATGAAGTCGAATAAGAAATATTGCAACTTCCTCTAGCATAATTCCCTGTCCACTTGTCTACAACTAATCTTCACTAAATAAACTACAACTCATCCAAAACAACACATGAAGTACTCTTACAATAGACATAATGTCTACACACAACTTGCTACACAAAACCATGTTGCACTCTCAAGAATATCAATCATAATTTATATTATATTGATCAATGGCCCACAAGATACAAAATTTCACTTTTTTTGGATCCATATAAGATAGGTTGACATCAATGACAAAATTGTTCATCAATAATGTGTATGTCATCTCAACACTCTCTCCTAATGCCAACAATATCACACATTTTTGCAAATCTAAACATTATTAGGTACGGTACCTATAATCCAAGAATTTAAGTTATGCGGGCTTGATTAATCTATAGAACTAGTAAGGAAGAATAAAATGGTAATAATGAATTTTAGGACATTGACAAGGATCTAGCTATTTACTATAAAATTTCTTCTTGACTAGATGAGGGGAATTCTTTTGTTGAACTTGCAAGCTATATTAAAATTTTGGTTATTAAAAGAAATTTTCCACAATATATAGAATGTTTGATAACTCTAACTCACAAATAAATTTCTAAACTAATCTTGGATTATTTGGGTTACAAAGAGTGAAATTTAATAACATGCATTGTCATTAAACTTTCCCATAGTAGGTTAGTCAAGCATTATCAATAATTAAATTTCCTTGGCCAAAGACGAAAGGACATAAACCATAGGCTTCTATGATATCCATTGATTGTATGTTAATGTTTATTAAGAATTTTTGTAAACAAAAATAGAAATTACTTATGAAGGGCAATTCTAAGTCAATTTATCTTTTGACGTGGCTATATAGTTTAAATAGATTCTTAGAGGCAATATTAGCAAAACTCCCAAAAGAAATTTTAAATTAATTATATTTCAATTTTAATTTTTATAGTCACTATCAGTTAGGTGTTTGTACATGTATGCATCTAATATAGATATTTTAAACATTACATATAATATAGATATTTTAACAATTGTTAGAATAACTAACTTAGATATCTTTATACATCTATCTAAAACCCACTGAGAGATATGAATCTCAAGGTGCCTATTTCAATAAATAGTTATTGAGAGTAGATAGGTGCCTCAAGATTGATATCTGTCGGCTGTTCTAGATAGATGTATAAAGATATCTAAGCTAGTAGGATCCACATCGCAACGTGTAAAACTTAAATCTATTAAATTTTTAATATGAAATATACTTTTTAAAGAATGATGCTTTTCATATCCATTATGTTTTATAGATATTGAAATATAGTACATACATTGCATACAATGAATCTCTTTCCAAGATTTTGAGTTTTTCCTCCTCTACTTTCCTTTTGACAAGTTTCTTACTTGTCTTCATCTTTTCATAACAATCATAACAAAATGGTGGTGAAATTCAAAGTTCATCCGAATACTTAACTTGTGATATAGTAACAAATACTAGTCATGTCCTTTCTCTTGGTCCAATGTCAATTGTTGCCTTGGAAAGTGTTAATCCCTATGATTTAATCCCTATGGATAGTCCATGCCCAAGCCAAATGTAAGGGTAATTGATGTGTGTGACCTCTTTGTATTGGAGAAATGATAATTAATTTTTGAGCTCCGTCTTCAAATGGAATTCCAAAGTAATTGTCAAATTCAACCATAACATATGTTGGCTCCATCTTCAAATGGAATTCCAAAGTAGTTGTCAAATTCAATGATAACATATGTTGGTGAATCTAGTGGGGCATTTCTAGGTTTGTATATGATATTTTGAATGTATCCCAAAGCTCCATTGAGAAGTTCCACTTCAATACATGAATTAGATGTTAACATGACCCTTGTATCCTTAGCAAGTAATAATTCAACATCTAGTTCATTATTATGACCTCTCCTCATGACATGGATCTACATTTGGGTTATTTCTCCATGCATGAATTGGTTCCATCTCTCTTTGTGTATTTGGTGGTTTAGAGACCATTGATGTAGTATGATTGATTGTGTTCCCAACATAATAGGAAAAGAGTAAGAGGAGAGACAAAGCACAAAGGTGGATGGCATGTAGGATGCTGAAAATAATGAAGAAACATGGGGTTACAAAGAGGAGGTTATATGTAGATATATTACAAAGGAAGAAAGTGTTCGAAGAGGAGGAGCTTGTCAATGTTTTGTTTTAGTAGATGTTGGTTTGGTTTTGCTTCTCCAAGTAATGGAGAGATTGCAACTTTAGTGTGATATTTGGTATCTTTCTTATTTTATTTTTTGATACCATAAAAAATTCATTGTCATGGTGCAATGGGTGTTTTAGCAAAATAAATAATTACTATCATGAGATGGTTCCCTCCGTATGATTGGAGATGATTTTTATTGTGCCATGGTGATCTATTTAGACAATTGGCATGATAGAGGTTCTCTTGACAGGTTTTGCTACTTTGAGTGTGAGTGTTGGTTTGTGGTGATCAAGTTGTCATAAGGTTCTCCCAGGTTATGCAAATGTGCAATGGGAGTTTTGACAATTGATCCTAGTTAGTGCTCTTGGTATTGAGTACTTTGGTAGATTGACCATGGAGGTGCTCTTGAAAACTAAGGGGCTTGGGTGAGGCTACAATTCTCTTAGTTTAGAGAGCATTTATTGAAACAATTTCTCTTTAGAGGTTTCAGCGTGAAGTCTGAATACCCTACACCTATGGATGGACACAAGTTCATTATAGACCTAGTGGAGATTGTTCTTAGAGAAGACTCATTGAAACTTGGTGTATTCTAGAGGAGCATTCTTAGTCCTCCCACTTGGTCTATTCGATAGATTTATCTCCTTATGCATTTAGGAGATGGTTGATATTATTCCTAATTTTGAAAATTTTTTAGTTTGATTTTTTTTTTTTATAGGAGCTTTCATTCATGGTGTTTGGGTGTTGCAAATGCTCTTATATGGGGAGGTAAAGGAGATCATACTTGACACAATTGGGCACTTGATAGTGTTGGTAGAAGGATGAGTTATGATTTGCATTAGTGTTCCTTCCAAGATTTTTTTGAGGTCATCTATTATTGTTGTACTTCATTTCTTCTTAACAAAAATACATGGTCTTTTTCATGAGGACTTGGAAGATGTTATTTGTGTAGTAGGTTGGTTGTAGTCCCTAGATCATCTCAAGTTAATGCCATGCCTTCTATGTGCTGATTAGCAGATTGAGTCAACTTATAGTTGACATTGCTCATGCAATAAAAGTTTCCTTATAATGGTCTTCTAGTTTTTTGCACATCAATGATTCTTTGGTGTGTTCTGTTGGAAGTTGGTATATTTGGTGAGTTATTGTATGGCCTAGTTATGTGGTTATAAATATACTCATGTTGTATGGATAACTGAATGTGGTTAGCAATTAGTTGTGGTTGCTATTTTGGCTATGAAGATTGTCTTTTGGCAATTTCTTACCATGGGATTTGGTAAGGTAAAGCAAAGTTTAAGTGCCACTAGGATATTCAAATAGGAAGTTGTAGCATGAGTTGAACTTCAAGTGGGAGATTATTGGATGTGAAGTCCAACTGTCATGGTTGTTCATTTTACATTCTTCTTATTTGTCTCTTCATCTTCTATTGAAGACTAATGTATAAATATAAGGGCAAAGCCCTATGTATGTTTACATGTAATGATTGAATAATATATTTACTATACTCTCAGTGTGGACATAGCCACAGTTGTGGTGAACCACAATATTTCCTATGAAAAATAAATTGAGTATTCATCTACATCTGGATCAAATTTTGTATGAACTAAGTTTAGCTTATCAAAGATGTTATCATTTGAATTAGATGTAAGCTCACTAAGTGCATTTTCATTCATTTGAACATCCCTATAGAACTTATCATGTTTTATTTTAATTTGAAGTGGTCTGTATACCCTCTCTTTTTTACTATAAACTTATAACTTGTTCCATTTTGATCCTTCTTGCGAACAATGATAATAGGTAAATCTTTTATTCGATGTGGTAAGATTTTGGCTACTTCTCTTACTTCTTACAAATTACTTATGTAATGCCCTTTATATTTAAATTGACCTCTAGTTGCATGTGTAACATGAAGAATGGGGTTGATACATGCTATCAACATTTCTTCTATTTGTGTCAAATTAGAAAGTTGTAATGGTTAAGAAATGTTTGGACTAGGATTTGTGTTGTTTAATGCTAAAAATCAATGTTCATTATTTTCTTGTCAACATCAATGACAAATAGGGCCTTCAAGGACCCATACAACCTTATTTGCAAGATAGTTTTCTTAACAAATGTAGCAAATACTCGGCATAACAATTTTATCTAATTCATTTTCAAACATTATTTGTAAAGTCCCCAATTCAATCCCATTATTTTTCAATAGTATTGATTGTCCCCTCATCCATTCTATTTTTCTTCTTTTCAATCGTCATTCTCTTCTTATTTGAGATGTCGACTCCTCTTGTAACTTATAATTGCTTGAATCTGTAGTGCCTGCCCCTGGTTCGCATTTTCTTATCATTGCTGAACTCTTTTAGAGCTAGTTTCATGTTGATGGTTAGTAACATTATTATGAGATTATCAGATATTGTGCTATGGATTCAGTTGATATGTGATGACATTACTTAGACTCTACATTTCGTGTATTTATGATGATTATTTTCAGTGTTGCAGTTATTAATAATGATTAGTAAGATGATTTATTATCATATTTGTTTTCTTATGGATACTTACCCCATACTTGCATGTGTATGGTGTGCGTGTTTTCTTTTGTATGGTGTGTCTGATGTGGTTAAGGAAGGGAGTCATAGTCACCTGCTAGTCGGGATCTACACGATGCACCACTTCCTGCCATTGTCTATTTAGTTTAGTATATATTGTGCTTGTACATGCATAATTTTTATGTAGGTTGCAGGTACTGGGTATCGACTTTCTTGAATTGCCAGGATGGGCGTACCCTATCACGTTATCTCAATGATAAGAGAGGAGAGATAAATTCCCAAGTCCAAATCCCAACCCTTTAAGCCATTTGTTCTAATTGAAAAAATTAGGACAAGTAGCTAAGTTGAGTACCCTCTGAATGCGTCAAATGATGTAATTCGTGATATAAACCCCTTGATTTGATTTGTATGTATTTTGATTATGATGGATTTTTCCTATTTTTACCTTTGTAAGTCTTTGGTATTTTCTATTAATTAAGCCTAATTAAAAGATTTAATTAATGGTTTAATTAAATAAAAAATTAATATAATATTTTAATATTTATTTTATTTAATTAATTGGAAAATTAATTAAATAAAATAATTAAATTTGAAAATAAAATAATTAAATTGGAAGATAAAAGTTATAATATTAAATTTGGAATGTGACAATATTTATTTTAATAATAATATATTTGGAGCTCATTTTTAAATAAATGACTAAATAATATTATTATTAAAGCTAATAAATATTTTAGCAATAAAATTTTGGAAAATGAAATTTAAAAGTAAAAAATATATTTTAAATTATTAAAAGATTCTAAATCTCATATGATTAAAATATAAATATATTAAGATTGAAAAGTGGAGATATTAAAGTTAGTGCATGAGACTTAATAAATAAATAAATAAAATTGGAAAGAGTAAAATAAATTAGAGTTATAAGCTTGCATGGGAATTAACATGTGTCAACAACACGGGGGTTAGTGCATCAATTAAGCGCAAGGTGTCTACAACTCTATGACTCATCAAAAAGGTTGGAAAAGACCCTTGCTTAGTTGGTGACACCTTTCAGCAGTTTCAAGAAGCATTCCAAAGGTTTCTTAAGAGCTCTTCATATTCGGGCATTCATAGAAGCTTAATGGAAGCTACAAGCTTCAAGCAAAAATAGAAGCTTCAAAGCTTACATGCATGGGAGAAGATTCATATGCTCATTTATTTTCTACTTGCTTCTATGCTCCTTCTAGCACTTCTAATCACTTGGAGGATTCGATCGGCTTGGATTCTTGAAAGAATTACAAATGATGGAGAAGGAAGAGATTTTCTATGGACTTCTGAGGCATGGCAAATTAGCATCAGTGTCCAGGTGCACTCGTGATATTCTCATATTCCCTTGACACTCTTTCTCTTCCTGTCTTCATCATATATGTTTTATGTGTCTGAATACTCTCTGTATTTGAAATTGGAATCTAGATATTTTATTTGGATGAGAAGAAAATAATAGAAAAATCTTAGATCCAATTAAGGAGAAATAATTAGATCTTAATCGGGTTTGGGTTCGAATTTATATTGTGAAATTAGATAGACAAGATTTGAAATTAAAATAGAAATTCTAAGTTGAAAATTCGAATGATTAGATGTAATCTTTCTATCAAATTGTGTTTTCAGATGTGTGCGGACAAACATATTAGATGGATGAATGGGTAAATTTAGAGAGCAATTACCTTTTTAGAAGAAATTCTTAATTCATCATAAAATTGTCTTGTTGCTGCCCCTTGGATAGACCCGAACTCAGTCATTCATAACTTTTTATTGTGATCGAATTTATTCAATCGCTCCAATCATAATTGGCGCAACTTGGCCCTCTCCAACATATTTTAATTTCAGCGATCCAACGGTTCATTAGGGAGATATGACCGTCGTACTAAGACTATTTTATTCAAGGACAGATATTTCTCTATTTCCCATAACTGAGAGTTCTTTATGCTTAAACTTTACAAAAATAATATATATCAAAGCATGAAATGAATTAAAGATATTATTGTAATCTTTCCTTATTAGAATCTTATTAATATGCATTAGTTTTATATGATTTATTATCTAATCTAATTAAATCAAATTTAATTAAGATTAGTTAATAGTCGAAGAAGTGTAATTAATTATTAGTCAATCTAAATAAATAGGTTTTTAAATGAGAAAAAATTAAAAGAAAAGAGATTTTAATATAGTTTATAAAGTGGACTTTTTATAATGTATATTGAATACTATTCAATATATATTAAACAATTTTAGAGTTGTTTAATGAAGATGATAATGTTAAGAATTTGGAGATTATTCATGTTAAAATCTACAATGAGTCTTATTGGTTTGTGATAGGGATCTTTATATAGACATAATATTATTAGAACAATTAGAAAATGGAGTCTAATGGTTGATTTTAATATTGATTAAATAATTGTAAGATAATAATTTATATTATGTTGATTTAAAATTTAGAACCTCTAAATGATATTGGATTAAGATTGAATTATTATGTTATTGCTTAATACGTTTGAATACCTTAATGGAGTTAAGAGTTAGCCAAATATTAACTAATGAGTTTATGGAAGGATTCTATAGATCGAGTATTTATAGTTTGAGGAGTTATTATTTATTAATGTTTGTAAGGACTAGCAAACTATTAATAAATAATGGTTTAAATAGATATCAACAAATTTGATTAGAGTTAATCTAGTAGAGATTATTTATTGATTGACATTTAGTAAAAGATAATAATTTTTAAAGTTGGATTATAATTGATTTTAATCAATTGATATTCATTGAGTTGTCAATATAATTATGCGATTGAGATTTATCTTGAAATGACTATCATTAGTACGAATTAATTAAGGAAACAATAGTATTCATAAAGAATGATGAATGGGATCTATTAATAAGATTTCCAATATAGCTTGTCATTGAATATTAGCAAGTTATTATTATTGAACTATGAACATGAATATTGTGTATGGTTGACTTTTAGTTATTAGTCAACTAATATTTATTGGGTTGATGGTTTGGTTGTGAAATTATTAATTAAATCAATTAACTAAAGTTAATTAGATTTAATTAATATTTAAGTTATGTAATGGAGATTTAATTCTTTTAACAAGGTTATAAAAAAAATATTGATATCAAAATAATGACTTAGATATTTTAACGGTTATTAATGACAATTTAATAATAATTATAATTAAGAGGCTTAAGTGTTAGAGATACTTAATTGAGTTTTAACCATTAAAATGTTAATGGATCATGGAATTGTGCACCTAAGTGAATTAGTGGATTAGATTGATCATTTTAATTAAGTTATAATCTTCTTATTCGAAGATTGATAATTGGCTTTCTTATAATATAACGAATAATGATCTTAGAAAAATTGAAAGGTTAATCAATTAGAATATGGATCATGGTTAAATATAAAGGACAATTTAATTAAAGGTCAATGATGATTAGTTTAGTGAATATTTACCCTTAAGCTATTCTTAGAATGCAATTCTTAATAATGGAAGGATAATGCTATCGGGGAACAAATGGGTTGACTTGTAGGTCAAATAATGAAACTTAAGACACTTGAAAGTATATTTGCAAACAGAAAACTGGAAACCTCTACACTTGATTCAACTATGTAAGATAGCAAAACCAAAACATGTGTTTGCATCGTGTATTCTATATGCTTCTTGTTTTGGGTTTTGGGTTAACTAGTGTTGACCAATCCTTGGTTGTTACCAGAGGCTCAGGGGTTATGAGATGTGATGGCATGTTGATCTTATTTGGTCTCAATTTTTATAAGCCCAACCATGGTAATGTGATCGTATGCTCTATGAAATGTTTGTATTTGTTCATCAGTCTTCATGTGTGAAGCTGAGATGTATGTGTATGAGACACTTGAACTAATCATTTTTGAGTCATCAATCAGTTATCCTTGGATTATTTTCTAGTCACCATGATGGGACTGAAATGTGGATTTATTTCTTGATGATGTCATGTTGTGACATGTTTGACTCAACCATTTTGGAGTCTTCGATCAATATGATTTTGAGATATTCTTGGTTGCTTATTGAGAACCAATGGATATGGTGATTTATTCTGAGATATATTTTGGTTATTGAGAACCAATGATTATTATGATTATCAGTGATGCCTTCAGTTGCCAATAGAGAACTGTTGTGGTCATGATTTTCTATGGATGCTTTTCAGATGCTCATGGAGATTTGATGATTCTTATCTTGGAGATTTGATGATTCTTATTATGGATATTTGATGTTTTTATCATGGATATTTGATGATTCTTTTTATGGATTATCTTTTGGATTTTCTTTACAGTCGCTTGTACAGGACTGTGGTGATTTATGATTCCATGAGCTTAGGGTAGGTAATCTACTTGTAGTGTCGGGAAGTGGCATGCAATGGGGGCCGAGGCCCTAAGTGGCTGCTAGGGTAACTCATTGTAAGTTTGGTTAATAAGTGATAACATTTACACACTAAATGGGGATTAAATGAACTTAAAAAGATAATTGTTTTGGTTCTCGCCCATGCCTTGAGCGCTTGTACAGGCTAGGATGGGAGTAGTGAGAACGCATGGTTGCGACCGTGCATTTCGTAGTATGCCTCGTCAGTATGAGAGGATACTAGTGGCCGCATGAGATCAGTATGGACCCATGGAGTTTAGCTAACTGCCAAGGTAACTTGTACGTGATAATTGCGATGACACTTTCCTGCTTGCATATAGGTTCCTACATGTCATTGTGTGCCTCTAGGAAGTAGATGTCAGTTTCGTGATTGGAACCTTTGAGTTAGTATACTTTTAGGATTCCTGGACTATAGAGATTTGTGATGTGTGTTATGGATAGCCTGTTTGGTACTTGAGATTATCTCCTCAGCACGGTGGGAGTGGACCACTTAGGTACCACGCGGTTGGGTGGTAGTGTATTTTCCACTCTTATCATTTGAGATTCATTGAGACATCGTGGCTGATGCGTCCTTCGTAATGGTGGATATGTATCCTTTCATTGATGATTAGCATATGTTAGATGGTGTTAATTATGCTTATATTTGCATGTTAGATTACTTTCTACATATGATGTTGTATATGTTAGGAGTGACATTCCTACTATGTTAATACCGATGATCTCTTCGGTGATTTGAGATGTTATGCACGGAGGGATGGCTAGGGCCCATGATGGTCTAATGATGCTATTAACAGTTGGGAGGAACCGTGCACTTAATTTATTTTGTTTGATCTTTATGATGGATGTATATGTCTTCTATGATGATGTATCATGTGATTATCTCTTCTTTGATGTATCATGGATTGGAATAGGATGATGTACCTTATTTCACATATGTATATTCTTTTAAGCCTTCATACCCTGTGACATGTACAGTGGATGATTGAGCATTTGGAAATGTAATGTATGAACATTGGACTTATCATTATTATTCATGTGGATGTTGTACTAGATGGATTCATGTATGTTAGTTAGTTTAGATGTAACTCAACGTTAAGGGATTCTTAAAGAATGAAATCAGTTATGTATGTTATGTTTACTTTTAGATGGACATTGCTATTGCTTCTGTTATTATGTACAAGTTATATGTGGTATTTACTTTCATGTTATAAAAAAATATATATGTTACCAAACTTAGTGAAATTCTAGGTTAATTCTTTGGATCCCTTGGCGGGGCATTACAGAATCAACATTCATAAGATCTTATATTCTATTAGTTGGTCTTTGTAGAATATGATCTATTGTCATATAATTCATCCCATCAGAACTAAACCCACCATTTCCATGAGATTGAAATTGTCCTAGCTTAGATTCACATTTACATAGTTATATTTGTTGTATTTCTCTTTCATTCAACTTGTCTAGGTTCATAGCTCTTTTTGTTTGTCTTCTCACTATATTTTGATTATCCTGAGATGTTTATTTATGATGTCCTCTCATATCATCTATATATTGTCTCATTTATTCTTCAGTCCTACACTTGATATGTCTTTCTCTATCATGTTGGTTTCATTGATTTCTTTCTTCTTCTCTTTCTACATTAGTCATTTGTTCACATCATCATCTTATACAATTTTGTGCATATTCTATGCATTGTATTTGTTTCTCTTCATTTCTAGGACTTGTAGCTTCCACTCTTTGAGCACTATTCCTTTGTTCATGTCTTTGTCTCAAAATTTAGTCTTGGATGGGACCTTCTAGAATATGTGAATATGGTAACTTTTAAAGTAATAGGATTTAAATTAGTAATCTTTCACAAAAAAATAAAACATAAAATATGTTGAACTATATATTATTTTAAATATTTAATAAATTTAATATCGTCCAAATGTTTTTAAGTATAAATACATTGTACTAAATATTTATTTAAATTAAATATTAAGTATTTTGTTGTATATTCTATTGTTTAATTATCAACGAAAATATAAAACATCAAATGAAAATATATCTATGTTAGATTTAGATTTGGAAAAAGATATCTAAGGTAAACCTAAAAGTTCTTTTAAAAGTTGAATATATGTAAATATTGAATCGATGTTGAATATCAATATTTAATCTTTTATCCAATTTCAAATTTGAAATCATTTTAATCACAACATCACATCATTAAAAGTATGAACTTCCCAATTTCCAACTAAACTCTTATCCATCTTCACTATTTTAAAAATATATTAGCACCCATTTATTTAATTCAAACAATAAAATTGAACATTTAACTAAATTTAAACCTACTTATATTAGTAAGCTTATCATCCTTATTGCATATCTAAACTAACAAAGAAAAATTCTTTACATTATTTTCATAAAAATATTTATGACATAATTATTTTATTTCAAGAATGAATTTGTGAGCATATCATATTGATATTAAATAATTTCATTTCAAGATTTATAAAACATATAAAACTACCAATGAATTAAGAAGAGAAAGTATTAATACACATTGGAAGAAGAAATTATTAAACATTTGAGTACCTATATTAAATTTTAGTTTTGAATAGTAACATGATTAAATCGTACCATCGATTATTAACTTTGTATATTGGACATATTGGAACAAATGTATTAAATTATTAAAAAATTGAATGCAAATCAATATAAGAGAATATTTAGGAAAAGTAAATATATGATATCAACTTTTAACATTGGCTCAACATTTAAAATCTTAGTTAGAAATTCAAATATCATATTTTCAAATTTAAAATGATTTGTCACTCCACTCTATGTTCTTTTGTAAATTTTTGAATGTATATTCTATATTTATATCATTAATTTTACTCGGTGAAATGGTCCCATTCTGTCACTATAGATTACACCTCTTAGCATAATAAATAGTTTACAAGATAAGCAATTTTTAGTTTTAATATAAAAGTAAAATTATGACAATTCATAAAAACATAGAAAAACCAAATGAAAAAAAATTAATTAAATTTTTAAAAATATAAAATAGGAGAACAACATTGATCATATTTAAAAAAATGTTTTTCAATATTTTTGAAGAGTACATTTAATGTTGAACAATTGTTGGAACAATTATTAGTTTGCAAGCTAACTAAATTTTAGATCAACCTTAAAAAATGGTTTTTTTAAAAATAATAGTGAAATAATTTTTTTAACTTGACAGAAATGATACCAAAAATAACTTATGTTGTTTGTTTAAAGATTGCAAGTTCTTTTGGGCATGACACCTAGTTTTTATTAGAAATAAAAGAAAAATTCTTTATTTTCGATTATTATTTAAACTAGAATCTTATAGGAGTGATGTTACTACAAGTCATACAAAATCTTTTTCTGTGATGTGGCTATAGGACAGCCTAAAATTCTCAAAATAAGTCTTAGAATATATTTTCCATCTAGAGGAAGTTTCCACATTCACATGTATATAAATATAAATATTATTTTAAGATCAAATTTAATTTCCTCTGTAGAATATGTTAAGATTAAAAATAATAATAAAATAATAAAATGTTTAAATAATAGAAAATAAACAGTAGAACTCAAATATAAAATAGAAAGATATGGAAATATAAAAAATATACCAAGTACTTCTCCATTATAGGAAAAATGATTATCATAGAAAGAACATATATTCTCCAATGTAGGAAAGTTAAGTATCATAGAAAGTACATAGATTCAGACAACATTCCCTTTCATATTTTCTCTCTGCAACTAAATTCAGCGAAATAGAAAATAGAGAGAGCCAAATCTCAAAAATAGAGCAAAAAGAAAAAAGGGAGAACACAGGCTCGAAAAATAGAAAATACAACAATGCTTCTATATTCTTGGAAAAATGAGTATAATAGAAAGATACAGTGTCGGATAACATTCTGTTTCTGCATTAGCAAAATCTCAACGAGGCCGGTAGAATATTTTCTTTTTGTCCATTTATTTTAGAAAAATCTCGACATGTACATTCCATTTGGAGATTATTACGAAGACCAAAATCCTCAACAAAAATTTCCAAGTTACAGTTGGAATATTTCTTCTGTACTCAATTAATTCTAACAAAATCTCCGCATTCACTTCTGCCATAAATCTCTCTCTTTTAAGACAGATATTTAGTTTCTAATTTGTAGTATCTTTCACGAAAATCACACAGACAATTAAAACTGTGAATAGAATCGGTACACGGGAAAATACAGGGAGGCTTGACCGCAGTTACCAAACTCGTGGAAAGCTTGAGCACAGGGACCAAATTCACTCTCGAACTGACGGGGAATTGTTGTGGGTGGTTTCTTTGTCTTCTGCCTAGTAATCGATCTCCTTCTACCGCTCCTCCTTCTCCGTCACCGCATTCTCCTCCTCCTTCTCCTTGGACCCCTCATTCTCCTCCTCCTCCTCCTCCTACCCTGGAGCTGGTCATTCAATCAATAAGACAATCTATTAGGAACGAAAACCCATAAGACAATCTATTAGGAACGAAAACCCAACTGAGAATATTGATTTGCTCATAAAATACATTGACAGTATGCTGCATAAACTAAAGGTGATTGACCTTCACTTCTCACCCATTGCTCTCTGCTGTCAGTTAATGATGCCATAATCAGATTTGTGTGTTCGTTTTTTCAGATCCCTTCAACTTCAGACGATGGTGGTGAGGCATCAACATCCTCTTCCGGTATTCAACTTGAATCTGTGGCCCGCAACACCAGAGCTACTTCCGATATCATAGAAGGCATTTCGAAAGAAGCTGAGCATTTTGAAAAATCGGTACCGTATTACTAGCAAAGGGTTTACATTCCTAAAATAAGTCGAGTCTTGTCATGAATGGTTGATAAACTAATTAAATCGTTGCTTTGTTTTGACCCAGGAACAACTGGAAGGATTATTTTTGAAAGAAGTGAAGTTGGTGGGAGGATCTCACTGGATATTCTTGGGACTCTCTATGGCAGCATACGCCCTGGAGAGAAATGTGACGATGAGATCCAATGCGTCAGAATCCATGAACCTACTGGAGAGTATAGTTTATTCGGCTAAAGACGTCACGAAGCTCGGAAACGTGGTTTCCCAAGATACGAAGTTACTTACTTATGCTGTGAAAGTTATAATAGAAGGTGTGATTCTGTGCTGTGATTCCATTGCCCAAGGAACATGCCTCAGGTCGGTATCAACTTTCCTACCTTCATTTGCATACTACGCTTCCGTATTAAAACAAGATTCGTGTTTTGACTACTGATTTAGTATGTTTTTGCTCTCACGGTTCTGCCAATTTCATTTTTCTTCTTCCAAATATGTGCCCTTCCTGTCCCCTTAGGCAATTGTAGGATCTCACATCTTCTATCTTATATTAGATTGTTATTAAATGTATTATATTGACTAGTTAGGTAATTATAAAGTAGTTTGTGTAAAGTTAGAATTGTTCAACAGATTCCTATTGACTGCACAAACATTATAAAATATCTATGGACTGTAATATCTGCTACATTAAAATAAAATAATATTTTCTCTTGTGTGCTATTTTGTTTAAATGTGCGTACGAAGTGAAGCAAAGATGAAGAGAGGTGAACATATATTCATGATGATAATGTCTTGGGCTTGCGATTAAACTTTGTAGCGCTTGTCTATAGAGAAACAAAGATGCCACAATCGATGTAGAGAAGGTGCCTTTATGCTGCAATAGATTAGATCATAACATCTTTTCAGAATATTGTGTATGATAATTTTAGGATGTCACTAGTTTGTTGTTTTTCAGATAAAGGAAGAATATTTTTCTATTGAAGTTAGTTAATGAATCATTATTTTGGAAGAACATAAAATTAATGATTGCAAGATTGCAATATTAGAGAAGGTGACCACATTTTAATTGGGCTAAGTTACTCTATGAATCACCATTATGGACAGACATAAAATTAATAATTGTAATATTAGAGAAGGTGACTACTTTGTAATTAGGCTGGCATTAAAAAGGTTTATAGATGTCCAGCATAGAAGGCTAGTCTAGTTTATTTTCGGCTGAGTATTACATTTATGAGAAGCATCATCATTTTCCAAAAGATGTTTATTTACAATGCAATGATCCTCAACAAGAATTAAAATTGAGCCTAAATTAATAGGTCATTATGTGATAGATTACTTCATTTTGTACAAGCCTAAAGCATGGAAGCTCTTGTCAATTGGGTTGTAAAAGCCTAAATAAATACATCAAGATTCCTGACTTATACGGGAAGAAGTCTATAGAGAATCACCTAAAATATCCAATGAGTAAACTTTAATAGAATCAGAAGGATGGAGGATTTTTAGTTATCTCAAGTTAATTTCTCACTTTGAGATGATGTAATGTTTGAGAAACATTTTTGGTTTTCTTGTTTTTTTGTTTATTCCTCCTGTTGTTGATTGTTAGTATAATGTATTACAATATTATTAAATGTATTACATTGATTAGATTAGATAGTTACAAAGTAGTTTGTGTAGAGTTGAGTTGTTTTAACTGATTTCTACTAGCTGCACAAACATTATAAAATAACTTTAAGATATAATGTCTGCTATATTGAAATAAAAGGATCTTTTCTCTACTTTCATAACGCTGTACTAAATGATTTTATAGGTTATGGAATGCCTCTACAACGAAGATGCAACTTAAGAAGACTACTTGGAGAATACGAGATATTAGATCTTCTCTCACTCTCTCCAATGTTGCAGACATCAGAAGGCAACTCTCTTGGACTAAAGAGAAATCTTATCAGAGGCTCCTCAACTTCAAGCCAGGTGCAAACCATAGCCATCACTCTAGTTTTCAATTGTTGTAGAGTGAGTTTTTATTTGTTTCACTAGTTACATTACCATGTTATCTTCTTACTAACTTCTGTTGTTAATCATAAGCAGAGGGTATTGAAGAGAAGGTAGCAGAAGTGAAAGAAATGTTGGATTTGGAAGGTAGTGAAGCAGTTGCAGCGCTTGTGATATGGGGATTTGGGGGTGTTGGGAAGAGTGTTCTGGCATCCACAGTCATAGAGGAGTTGGATGTCATTTCTAAAGGTTTCAAATTTTTTGTGGTGAGACTTGATGAGAAAATAGTACACAAGACGTCTTACATCATTAGGTTACAAAGAAAAATAATTAAGGATTTCGGTGGAGGCAAATTAGTTCTGGAAGATACAGTAGAAGGGTGAGAAGAAGTCCAACACGTTGTTAGGAATAAATGTTTTTATTTATTTATTGACAACGTAGTTGACTCTTCTTTTATCGAAGAACTCTTACCATCAGAATTTATGGAATTGGAGGGAAACAGTGGCTCAATGCACCTCTCGACTAAACAATCTGAAACCTTTGCTAAGAATCAGAAGATTGTACAACTACCACGTGCATCCCCTGTCTGAAGCTGCGAGTAGAGTTATTCTGCGCAAAACAATTCTAGGTGAAAGCGAAATCAATTGTGAGATTGATGAAGAGGGGTTTATAAATGCCATTGTGGAGGCATGCAAAGGTTTCTCGCTACTTTTGTCTATTTTTCGTAATCACTTGAGGGTTAAAAGGAATCAGACTACTTACGAGGAAGCCGTGAATGCCCTTACGGAGGGAGATATTGATAGATTTAATGATGATGAGAAGCTGAGTTCAAAGTTGATGTTTGTATATAATAAAATGGGAGATCTAGAAGCTAAGGACGCATTTCTAGATATTTGTTCATACTTTCACGGTTGGTCATGGGATAAGCCGTTGCCATTGTGGATTTAAGAAACCTTGAAGTTCTTCGACAGAGAGGGTTAGTAGAGAGGGATGAGAAAGGTAAAGTGATTGTGAACGATATCCTTCGGTTAATAGGAAGAAAAGCGGGGAAGGAAACAAGGATACAAAATCATAGGGAATTTTCAGCTATGGTGAAAGATGAATTTAGGCAAAAAAATGTGAAAGGCATATGTCTTGTGGATAATTCGTCTTTAATTACAATTGAATTTGAAGATTTAAATGCAATGTCTCATTCTCTTAGGGTCCTGGTGCTAGGAGATTGGGTGCACATAAACGGCCTCTGCAATGAAGATTTTGGAACTCTAAGATATCTTGAAATTGGGGACATGGCTCATTTTCTGTTTGCAGATGTTTCTCAATGTAGAGGCTGGTATATTTCAACAATAGATCAAACACATGCATGGATTTAGCTCAAGTAAGTATGTAAGTTATTTGAGTGTGTAAATGAAGATGTCCTTGTTTGTGTTAAATCTTTGTTTCTATTGTAGTCTAGGTTGTCAAAAATGTAACGTTTGAATGGCATTTCACGTTTCAACAGTAGCGACAAGGTTTTCGGTTCTGGAACGGCCATTTTCATGACATTTAGTTGTTTCAATCATGTTAATGTTTCATTGCTAGTCTAGCATCCATGACTTCAATTTACATTTACATTAATGTAGCCAACCCTCAATTTAAAGATATCATAGATTTCCATGCATGCAATGAGTAATAGGATACTGTAGCTATATTGTATGGGGATTCCTATCTATAATTCTTCGACATGTTTCCGTACTGGTAAACATATCTGATATTCAGAGGTTACTCAGCTGACAGTATTATTTTGAGGAATATAAATCAACTTCAAAAACTCACAACAATTATAGCTAAGGAGCAATGTTTATCAAGCTTATATCAATATATAATTACTAATCATTACTAGTGTTTTTATTTTTTTGAGAATTCAATGTTATTATATTTGTCATGTGTAACTTAATTATAAAAAATAAAAACCAAAATAATAAACATACAAAGTACTAGATATTACATTTTTCTTCTCAGCTGATTGCAATTCTACTTCTCATTTCTAGTAACATAAGAGCTTGTAGTCTGTAATATGTGTTGCTTCCCTGTGTATCTTTATCCTGATATGAAATCTATAGCCATCTGCCAAGTTTTGATAAATGACAACTTCAAACTTGTGCATTTTCAACAGTTTTATTTGTCTGACAGGCAAAAACATGTAGGTAAATTTATTCTCAATATATTCAATTATCTCTTTATCTAATTTGATATTTCATGCTGACAGCTTCCTCAGACTCTCACAATAATACGATATGAAGTACCACATGTAGGAGGGGACACGCTGGAAACAATTCCACTAAAAAAATATGAAATGCCTAAAAAGTTTTCTAGTGACATCCAAAAAACCGCTAAATCTTTCAGAAGGATCAAAGCTTCCATCATCTCTACAACGGCTGTCCTTATTGGGGTGTAGAAAATTACCAGAAACATTCAGCCGCTTAACCAATGTTGAGTGTCTTAGTCTGAGTAAGAGTGATTTCAGATCTTTACCTGAAGAATTTGGACGACTTGCTAGATTGAGAACTTTGAACATGGACTATTGCACCTCTTTGGAAATTTTACCTACTGATTTTGGAAGGCTGACAGCGCTGCAAAAACTTCATATGGGAGAATGCAAGAGTTTGAGAACGCTACTTGAAGACTTTGGCACCCTATTTTCTCTCCAGGAATTGGATTTAAGGGAATGCATTAGCTTGCAGAGATTGCCCAAAAGTTTTTCAATGCTTTCCTTGAAGTCCCTGAAACTGGAGTCTTTGCTTACTTTGGCAGAACTTCCACAAAGTATTGGGGACATGTCGCATCTGTCTGAACTTGCAGTGAAATCTTGCAATTTATTAACTAGTTTTCCCAATAGCTTTGTGAAATTGTGAATGTTGAAGTCTTTAACAATAGATAGCTGGATTACGATCACTTCACTTCTGGAGGACTTTGGTCAGCTAGGTTCCTTAAAGCATACGACTCTGAAGAATTGCCATCTTCTAAAAGAGTTGCTCATGGATTTGAAGCACTTCCAGCATTGAAAATTATAAAATTGAAAAGATGTGAAAATATCATCAACCTATCAGAAGGCTTTAGCAAGCTCAATCATTTGGAGGAGTTGTACATTCACAGTTTGCCTTTGTCAAGTCTCCCGAAAGGAATCGGCAAATTGAAAACATTAAGGATATTGTACATATACAACGCATTCAAATTGGAAAACTTGCTAGATGATATAGACAATTTGATCTGCTTGTGGACACTGTATCTCGAATTATGTTCGTTACTGGATGGGGAAACCATGGAAAAGATTGTGAGAATTCAACACTGTTCTCAAGCATATATTGCAGGAAGTCACAAATTGATTGAAAGGTGGGAGGAGATGGAAACAAAGGAAGTTTGTCCTATGGCGGTGTGCACGACATCAATCAATAATGCATTTGCCAAGGTTTGATTCACATCCCATGCTTCATTGTATACTATAGTGGTTTACTTTTTCTTAATTTTTATCATGTTGTTTTGCATTCTTTCAGGATGAAGTTGATGCGGATTGGCAAAGGGCTACAAGAGTGGCATTGTTTAATTTGAATTGCAAAGAGTTGAATGGTTTAAGTAATGAACTGACGGATCGCTCTTCCATTGCTATTGACGTGGACATGACTATTGTAGTAATTTCACTCACTCCCTATTTGCAATCCCATGATGAAGCTCCTTTGAAAAACATGTGGGAGTTGGCGGCGAGGAGATCAAGGACGGCTTGAAATTATAATTTGTCTTGCAGGGGCTGAATTGGATAAGCAGAAGGTAGGTGCAGAGGTAAAGGAAGAGGAAGAGAGCATTATAAAAGCTCTGTTATGGCTGCCAAATGGATCCTGTGCCGTTCCTGTAGCCGACACCAAACGCCATTTGTTAGTGAGAGATCTTTTCTTTGGGTCTGACTCTGGAGGAAAAAAACTTTCGTGTTTCATTGCAGATGTAAGGGTGCAGGGTAATGGACACATGGTTATTGAAGATAACGAAATGATGTGAGAAGATGAAGTCTCAGGAAGGCTGAAGCAAAATGATCTCAACTCTGAAAGCGAAGAGGAAGAAGATGATAGTCCAGATGAGCTGCAACAGTGTTTAAAAGACCTTTGCTATAGTGGAGGAGGACGAAGCGAAAAGTGCACGCTGTCCCCATATCCGTTTAATATATTGGCAAATGCATTCAAGAAAAATGACATAAATCATTTTCTAAGGTGCAGTTTCTAGAAGGTATGCTTATATACATATTATTTGTTTGTAATTTTTAAATATTTTTTACTATTAAAAAGATTTAATTTTTTAAATAATATTTTAATATATTTTAGACTAATTTATATAAGTTATTTTTGAATGTTAAATAATTATTTATCTTGCTTTTGTGTAAGTTGGCACAGGTTAGTATTCTTCAATTACAAGGAACAAATGTGTGCTTCATTATATGCAGCTTAAACATTATACAGTGTACAGAACTACAAGAGGTCTACGAAAATCTTGAGAAGTTGAATTTTGGAGGAGTTTGGATTCCAATTTCAAGCAACGAGAAGTATGGTATTGGTACTTGTATAAGAACCTGTGAGTACATGTCTTCCACGACTCTTTTCAATCCCATGACAATTCAGAACATCGGAGAAAAAGCTGCATATTTCCTCCTTTTCAACAAACAAGGAAAGATAATCAGCAGAGGCCCCTTATCACTTGTGATGTCATGGGGCATGAAAGTATAACCGTTTGGAGAATCTGAAATGAAAAATATTCTCTCCAAACTAGATGGTAATTCAGCTCTAGAATTTCTTCTAGAGGATCTGAATATTCTTGATCATGAAGGAGTTCAAGTAAGTTGCTTATCTACATTTGGTGATTGTTTGCTTTGTGAAAATTTTTCTATTACAAATTATGTTAATTTTATGTCGTTTCTATATGTCAATTGCAGGTTGAGAAACAACTAATGAAGAACAGGCTCATCTTTATGTATGTTGAACGTCCAACTCACAGACTCCAAATGAGGTGTGGGTTTGAGCAATTGCAATATGTTCATGAATATTTCAAAATTTTATATGTTGGGCATTCCTCTGTAATGAAGGAAACAGATTTTGAAGCATACAAAAATGTATACAAAAGTGTCACGTGAAAAATGTCGTGGCTGAGGCTTTTTTTTTTTAGATATGCTAAAATTTTGGAATAGGTGCAGCTATTTGTCGAGTAATTTTGTTGAGAGTCTAAATTTAGAGTTCACAATACCAAAGCTTGTGAGACAACTATATATTGAGAAAAGGTGGTTAGTTCTACTGGGTAGTGATGGGATTATAATGGGAAGTGGAAAAGAGGCGGTGGATGTAATATGCAAATCAGCCAAGGAAAACAACGATGATATAGAAGATATGATGAAGGATGAGTTGGCAAAATCTAATTTACAAAGTGGAAAATGCAATGAAATTGTACAAACGTATTTCAATGATGAAATATCCAGTCATCCTCAACATCCACATCATTTGTTAGCATTCACAAGAAGACAAAATTATAGATTTTGTAATGTTTGCAACTCGGTATTCAAGAATGTATCTTTGGATCACCAAAGGATATATAGGCGCAAGAATTGTCGCTGGGACCTGTGTAAAGATTGTTGGAAGCTATTTGCTCGAGAACAAGTATGAAAAATGTTGGAGTCCTAAATTTATTAACCTCATGGAATTACCAATATTTACGATATATCTGAATTCTACTCTAAAACTAATGAATGTACTTTTGTAATCCCCTCTACAAGTATATCATGAGGAGCTCATTGTATTTTGATAAGTCTGTATCGCTAAAAATGCAAGCTATTTTGTAAATACAAATGAAAGTATAAGACTATGTTTTATCCTACCATATTCTATTGAAATTGAACTTTCTAGTTTTTTGAAGTCAAATTATTGACTCATGTTTTTTAAAAGTCTCTTCATTTGTAAAATAATGTATTTACCTTCTACCAAATATTTGTAGTTTTTGATAAATTAAGTAGCCATTCATTTTCAAAAAATATATATTAGAGAGGCCACATGATAGAGAGAAAGAGTGAGACAAAGGGGAGAGGTACTTATTATTCTACTTTCCAAATGTCTCTCATTGTCCATCACTATCCATCATACTCTTCCTCTCCCCATCATTGTCTACATCTATTTTGGGCCTTTTTATTATTCTCTTATTTAGGTCATCTCTCCCTATTCCCCTTCTACATATGTACATCTCCTGCCCCCTCTAATCATCTCTCTCTCCCCCCCCTCCCTCTCCCTCTCCTCCCTCCCTCCCTCCCTCCTTATTTTTCACTACATCTCTCTATGTCCTCCTCACGTCTCTCACCATCTCCCCCTTGTCTCACTCTTTCTCTCTACCACATCATCTCATGTGACCTCTCTCTCTCTCTCTCTCTCTCTCTCTCTCTCTCTCTCTCTCTCTCTCTCTCTCTCTCTCTCTCTCCATGTCTCTTTATCTCTAGAATACTCTATCTATGTCTACTTCATGTGTCGCACCCTGTCCCCTTTGTCTCACTCTTTCTCTCTATCATGTGGCCTCTCTAATATATATTTTTGGAAAATGAATGGATACTTAATTTATCAAAATCTACAAATATTTGGTAGAAGGTAAATACATTATTTTACAAATGAAGAGACTTTTAAGAAACATGAGTCAATAATTTGACTTCAAAAATCTAGAAAGTTAAATTTCAATAGAATATCGTAGGATAAAACATAGTCTTATACTTTCATTTGTATTTACAAAACAACTTGCATTTTTAGCGATACAGACTTATCAAAATACAATGAGCTCCTCATGATATACTTGTAGAGGGGATTGCAAAAGTACATTCATTAGTTTTAGAGTAGAATTCAGATATACCGTAAATATTGGTAATTCCATGAGGTTAATAAATTTAGGACTCCAACATTTTTCATACTTGTTCTCGAGCAAATAGTTTCCAACAATCTTTACACAGGTCCCAGCGACAATCCTTGCACCTGTATATCCTTTGGTGATCCAAATATACATTCTTGAATACCGAGTTGCAAACATTACAAAATCTATAATTTTGTCTTCTTGTGAATGCTAACAAATGATGCAGATGTTGAGGATGACTGGATATTTCATCATTGAAATACGTTTGTACAATTTCATTGCATTTTCCACTTTGTAAATTAGATTTTGCCAACTCATCCTTCATCATATCTTCTATATCATCTTTGTTTTCCTTGGCTGATTTTCATATTATATCCACCGCCTCTTTTCCACTTCCCATTATAATCCCATCACTACCTAGTAGAACTAACCACCTTTTCTCAATATATAGTTGTCTCACAAGCTTTGGTATTGTGAACTCTAAATTTAGACTCTTAGCAAAATTACTCGACAAATAGCTGCACCTATTCCAAAATTTTAGCATATCTAAAAAAAAAAGCCTCAGCCACGACATTTTTCACATGACACTTTTGTATACATTTTTGTATGCTTCAAAATCTGTTTCCTTCATTACAAAGGAATGCCCAACATATAAAATTTTGAAATATTCATGAACATATTGCAATTTCTCAAACCCACACCTCATTTGGAGTCTGTGAGTTGGATGTTCAACATACATAAAGATGAGCCTGTTCTTCATTAGTTGTTTCTCAACTTGCAATTGACATATAGAAACGACATAAAATTAACATAATTTGTAATAGTAAAATTTTCACAAAGCAAACAATCACCAAATGTAGATAAGCAACTTACTTGAACTCCTTCATGATCAAGAATATTCAGATCCTCTAGAAGAAATTCTAGAGCTGAATTACCATCTAGTTTGGAGAGAATATTTTTCATTTCAGATTCTCCAAACGGATATAATTTCATGCCCCATGACATCACAACTGATAAGGGGCCTCTGCTGATTATCTTTCCACGAAATATGCAGCTTTTTCTCCGACGTTTTGAATTGTCATGGGATTGAAAAGAGCCATGGAAGACATGTACTCACAGGTTCTTATACAAGTACCAATACCATACTTCTCGCTGCTTGAAATTTGAATCCAAACTCCTCCAAAATTCAACTTCTGAAGATTTTCATAGAACTCTTGTAGTTCTGTACACTGTATAATGTTTAAGCTGCATATAATGAAGCACACACTTGTTCCCTGCAATTGATCAATACTAACCTGCGTCAACTTACACAAAAGCAAGATAAATAATTATTTAACATTAAAAAATAACTTATATAAATTAATCTAAAATAAATTAGAATATTATTAAAAAAATTAAATCTTTTTAATAGTAGAAAATATTAAAAAATTACAAACAAATAATATGTATCTAAGCATACCTTCTAGAAACTGCACCTTAGAAAATGATTTATGCCATTTTTCTTGAATGCATTTGCCAATATTTTAAACAGATATGGGGACAGCGTGGACCTTTTGCTTCGTCCTCCTCCGCTGTAGCAAAGGTCTTTTAAACACTGTTGCAGCTCATTTGGACTATCATCTTTTTCCTCTTCGCTTTTAGAGTTGAGATCATTTTGCTTCAGCCTTCCCGAGACTTCATCTTCCCACATCGTTTCGTAATCTTCGATAACCATGTGTCCATTACCTTGCACCCTGACATCCACAATTAAACACGAAATTTTTCTTCCTCCAGAGTGAGACCCAAAGAAAGGATCTCTCACTAACAAATGGCGTTTGGTGTCGGCTATAGGAACAACACAGGATCCATTTGGCAGCCATAACAGAGCTTTTATAATGCTCTCTTCCTCTTCCTTTACCTTTGCACCTACCCTCTGCTTATTCAATTCAGCACCTACAAGACAAATTATAATCTGAAGCTGCCCTAAACAAGCCGTCCTTGATCTCCTCACTGCCAACTCCCACATGTTTTCAAAGGAGCTTCATCATGGGATTGCAAATAGGGAGGGAGTGAAATTATTGCTATAGTCATGTCCACGTCAATATCTATGGAAGAGCGATCTGTCAGTTCAGTACTTAAACCATTCAACTCTTTGCAATTCAAATTAAACAATGCCACTCTTGCAACCCTTTGCCAATCCACATCAACTTCATCCTGAAAGAATGTAAAACAACATGATAAAAATTAAGAAAATGTAAACCACTATAGTATACAATGAAGCATGGGATGTGAATCAAACCTTGGCAGATGCATTATTGGTTGATGTCGTCCACACTGCCATAGGACAAACTTCCTTTGTTTCCATCTCCTCCCACCTTTCAATCAATTTGTGACTTCCTGCAATATATGCTTGAGAACAGTGTTGCATTCTCACAATCTTTTCCATGGTTTCCCCATCCAGTAACGGACATAATTTGAGATGCAGTGTCCACGAGCAAATAAAATTGTCTATATCATTTGCCAAGTTTTTCAATTTTAATGCGTTGTATATGTACAATATTCTTAATGTTTTCAATTTTCCAATTCCTTTCGGGAGACTTGACAAAGGCAAACTGTGAATGTACAACTCCTCCAAACGGTTGAGCTCGCCGAAGCCTTTTGAAAGATTGACGATATTTCTGCATCTTTTCAACTTTAGAATTTTCAATGCTGGAAGTGCTTCAAATCAATGCGGCAACTCTTTTAGAAGAGGGCAATTCTTCAGAGTCATATGCTTTAAGGAACCTAGCTGACCAAAGTCCTCCAGAAGTGAAGTGATCGTAATGCAGCTATCTATTGTTAAGGACTTCAACATTCACAATTTCACAAAGCTATTGGGAAAACTAGTTAATAAATTGCAAGATTTCACTGCAAGTTCAGACAGAAACGACATGTCCCCAATACTTTGTGGAAGTTCTGCCAAAGTAAGAAAAGACTCTAGTTTCAGGGACCTCAAGGAAAGCATTGAAAAACTTTCAAGCAATCGCTGCAAGCTAATGCATTCCCTTAAATCCAATTCTTGGAGAGAAAATAGGGTGCCAAAGTCTTCAGGTAGCATTCTCAAACTCTTGCATTCTCCCATATGAAGTTTTTGCAGCGCTGTTAGCCTTCCAAAATCAGTAGGTAAAATTTCCAAACTGGTGCAATAGTCCATGTTCAAAGTTCTCAATCTAGCAAGTCGTCCAAATCCTTTAGGTAAAGATCTGAAATCACTCTTACTCAAACTAAGACTCTCAACATTGGTTAAGCGGCTGAATGTTTCTGGTAATTTTCTACACCCCAATAAGGACAATCGTTGTAGAGATGATGGAAGCTTTGATCCTTCTGAGAGATTTAGCGGTTTTTTTGATGTCACTAGAAAACTTTTTAGGCATTTCATATTTTTTAGCGGAATTTTTTCCAGCGCATCCCCTCCTGCATGTGGTACTTCATATTGTATTATTTTGAGAGTTCGAGGAAGCTGTCAGCATGAAATATCAAATTAGATAGAGAGATAATTGAATATATTGAGAATAAATATACCTACATGTTTTGGCCTGTCAAACAAATAAATTTGTTGAAAATGCACAAGTTTGAAGTTGTCATTTATCGGAACTTGGCAGATGGCTATAGATTTCATATCGGGATAAAGATACACAGGGAAGCAACACATATTACAGACTACAAGCTCTTATGTTACCAGAAATGAGAAGTAGAACTGCAATCAGCTGAGAAGAAAAATGTAATATCTAGTTCTTTGTATGTTTATTATTTTGGTTTTTATTTTTTATAATTAAGTTACACATGACAAATATAATAATATTGAATTCTCAAAAAAATTAAAACACTAGTAATGATTAGTAATTATATATTGATATAAGCTTGATAAACATTGCTCCTCAGCTATAATTGTTGTGATTTTTTGAAGTTGATTTATATTCCTCACAATAATACTGTCAGCTGAGTAACCTCTGAATATCAGATATGTGTACTAGTACAGAAACATGTCCAAGAATTATAGATAGGAATCCCCATACAATATAGCTACAGTATCCTATTACTCATTGCATGCATGGAAATCTATGATATCTTTAAATTGAGGGTTGGCTACATTAATGTAAATGTAAATTGAAGTCATGCATGCTAGACTGGTGATGAAACATTAACATGATTGAAACAGCTAAATGTCGTGAAAATGGCCGTTCGAGAACCGAAAACCTTGTCGCTACTGTTGAAATGCAAAACGCCATTCAAACGTTACGTTTTTGACAACCTAGACTACAACAGAAACAGAGATTTAACATAAACAAGGACATCTTCATTTACACACTCAAATAACTTACATACTTACTTGAGCAGAATCCATGCATGTGTTTGATATATTGTTGAAATATACCAGCCTCTGCATTTGAGAAACATCTGCAAACGGAAAACGAGCCATGTCCCCAATTTCAAGATATCTTTGAGTTCCAAAATCTTCATTGCAGAGGCTGTTTATGTGCGCCCAATCTCCTAGCACTAGGACCCTATGAGAATGAGACATTGCATTTAAATCTTCAGATTCAATTGTAATTAAAGACGAATTATCCACAAGACATACGCCTTTCACATTTGTTCGCCTGAATTCATCTTTCACCATAGTTTAAAATTCCCTATGATTTTGTATCCTTGTTTCCTTCCCCACTTTTCTTGCCATTAATCGAGGGATATCGTTCACAATCACTTTGCCTTTCTCATCCCTCTCTACTAACCCTCTCTGTCAGAGAACTTCAAGGTTTCTTAAATCCACAATGGCAGCAGCTTCATCCCATGACCAACCGCGAAAGTATGAACAAATATCTAGAAATGCGTCCTTAGCTTCTAGATCTCCCATTTTATTATATACAAACATCAGCTTTGAACTCAGCTTCTCATCATCATTAAATCTATCAATATCTCCCTTCGTAAGGGCATTCAGGGCTTCCTTGTAAGTAGTCTAATTTCTTTTAACCCTCAAGTGATTACCAAAAACAGACAAAAGTAGCGGGAAACCTTTGCATGCCTCTACAATGGCATTTATAAACCCCTCTTCATCAACTCACAATTGATTTCGCTTTCACCTAGAATTGTTTTGCGTAGAATAACTCTGCTCGCAGCTTCAGACAGGGGATGCACGTGGTAGTTGTACAACCTTTTGATTCTTAGCAAAGGTTTCAGATTGTTTAGTTGAGAGGTTATAACAATTCTTAATCTCGTTGCATGCATTGAACCACTATTTCTCTCCAATTCCACAAATTCTGATGGTAAGAGTTCTTCGATAAAAGAAGAGTCAACTACGTTGTCAATAAATAAAAAACAACATTTGTTCCTAACAACGTGTTGGACTTCTTCTTGCCCTTCTACTATATCTTCCAGTACTAATTTGCCTCCACCGAAATCCTTAATTATTTTTCTTTGTAACCTAATGATGTAAGACGTCTTGTGTACCATTTTCTCATCAAGTCTCACCACAAAAAATTTGAAACCTTTAGAAATGACATCCAACTCCTCTATTACTGTGGATGCCAGAACACTCTTCCCAACACCCCCAAATCCCCATATCACAAGCGCTGCAACTGTTTCACTGCCTTCCAAACCCAACATTTCTTTCACTTCTGCTACCTTCTCTTCAATACCCTCTACTTATGATTAACAATAGAAGGTAGTAAGAAGATAACATGGTAATGTAACTAGTGAAGATATCCTTGGAGTAAGCCATCTAAGGATCGCCTTCACTTTCTCAGGATACATTTCTAGACCTATTACTGAAACTACAATTCCTAAGTACACGAACTCCTTATTCACAAAACTACAATTCTTTAGGTTTGTCAAAAACTTTTCTTGCTTCAAATTCTCAAAAACCTTTTGAATATGCATTATATACTTCGTCAACCACTTACTAAAGATAAAAATGGCATCTAGATAAACAATGAAAAACTCACCTAGAAATTTCTTCAGTGCGTCATTCATGAGCTGCATTGAAGAGCTTGGTGCATTGGTAAGTGTAATATCCCCTGTAAATACATTTATTTATTCACTTTTTTATTCATATGAATTTTATAATCAGGTCAAAAGGCCCCACGGTTTCAAAGTTATCGCAGTTTTTTAGGTTTTGGAGACCTCCTAAGAATGCTTCAAAGTTAGGTTAGGGGCATTAAATGACCTTGAAAAGGGCTAAAAAATGGGGGACGAGCAAAACTGGTCTATAGGGCTATAGAGCGCTTCGAGAGCTTTCCAAAAATGTAAACATTTCATCAATAGAACTACGGTTCAAATGTTTTGCCTCCTGAAAGGTCGTTTACCATTTTTGGATTCTTCTAGATTTGTGTTGACATCTAATGCAGCTTCTAGAGCCTTCTACTTGGTTGGTGGATGCCTACTAGCACTTTCTAGAATGTATTCCTATTCCTTAACCCTTGAGGGTCTATTTAAGAACATTTCTGGCATTGTAAAAGGCAGTTCAGAGTGGAGTTTGAGAGGAGGTACTGAAAGGAGAAATTATCTCCATATTTATGTTATTGTAAGCCCTTAGGGCATGTTTTGAAGTCTATTTTCTTTGTACTTAATGTATTAGCTTATTTACAAAGTTAATAAAATTTCCCTTTCTTGTGATGTCCATTCTATGTGTGGGTTGTGTCCCCATCAAGTGGTATCAGAGCTAGTTTTCTTGAGTGTGTAAATAGAGTGCAACTGTGAGGCAGTTTGCACCAAGACTATGTGGTTGTGGGTTTGAGTTAAGAAGATGCCTCAATGAAGGGAGCATGGTGGAAGGGCCAGAGCTGTTAATCTTGAGGAGGTTAGAGCCCTCCAAAGGCAGGTACAAGCATTGCAGGAGGAGCTCCGTAGAGGAACAAATGTTGCCGTAGGTGACGACAGTGAGGATGACAATGAAGAAGAAGAAATTGGACAAGAAGGGGAATTTGACAAGTTCTGAATCAGGTAGAGGAAAGGCTTTTTAGGGCCATTACTAAATTTGGGAAAAGACCTACAATTAATGTGGGTGTATTTTTAAGAAATTGAAACCAGATGAGTTGATCGACTGGATCAATGAACTGGAAGAATACTTTGTGTATGAGGATATCAGGGACCCAGATAGGGTTAAGTTTGTAAAGGCCAAACTGAAAGGAAATGCCAAAATTTGGTGGCAAGAGGTTCAATTGGAAAGAAATAGAAGAGGAAAGGAGAAGATCACAAGGTGGGATCGCATGGTGGACAAATTGAAGAAGCAGTTCATTCTTGTGGACTACGAGCTTGATTTGTTTAAGAAGATGCATGGGCTAAAGCAAGCAGGAAGATCAGTCCAAGAATATATAGAGGAGTTTTATCGACTTTTGATTAGAGCAGGGCATGTAGAAGCAAATAAGGAGAAGGTTTCTTGTTATATCAGTGGCTTGCGACCTAGCATCCAGGAGGAATTAAGTCTGGTAAGAATGACCAGTGTTGAAGAGGCATACCAATTTTCCCTACGAGTTGAAGAGAAGCTGAATAAGAGGTTTGAAGGGAGACAAAGAGGGTGTGGTCAAAGAGGAAGGGGAAGCAGTAGGTCATTTGGAGGTCGAAATGAAAGCCAAAAGAAAAATGAAGATGTGGGTACTAGCAGGAACCAGAGGAATGAGGGTTTCAACTGCTCCCGTGATCAAAACTTTGGAAATCAGAGAGGAAGAGGTAGACGACATGGAAAAGGAAGAGGAGGCTTTCGTGGTACCTATTTCCATTGAAATGAAGAAGGTCATTGTGCCTTTGAATACCCTCAATGACAAGGAAGGACAAATAGGGGAGCTGAGGGCCAAGCTAGGGTTGCTCATGTGGATGAAGATGCACAATCATCACATTCAGAGGATGTAGAAAGAAGAGAGACCTTGGTGAATGAAAGGGTCCTACTAAATGGTGAGATTGAACTAGGACAAAGTTGGAGTTTGTTCCGTACTAGATGCAAGTGTGAGGATAAATGTTGTGACGTGATCATTGATGGTGGTAGCACTGATAACTTGGTATCAGAAGAGATGGTCTGTAACCTAAAGCTCAAGAGCAAGAGACATCCCCAGCCCTATCAGATTGCTTGGGTAAAAGATGATCATAAGGTCTTGGTAAGTGAACAATGTCTTGTGAAATTCAAAATTGGAAGTTACCATGATGAAATTCTTTGTGATGTTATTTCGATGGATGTTTGCCATCTATTGTTAGGTAGACCATGACAGTGTTATAGACATGCAGTACATGATGGACATGCAAACACATACTCTCTAACAAAGGATGGAGTTTTCCACAAATTGAAGCCCATGGAAAAGGAAGGTCAAAAGGTATGTAGGAGTGCTAGGATTTATCTTGTTGATGGGAGGAAGTTTTTAGATTGAATGAAACATCAACGTATGTGCTATACTTTGATTCCTAGGAAAGATAAAGAAGGTAGTAGTGAAATACCACTTGAAGTTTCAGATTTACTAGGTGAATTTGGAGATATTATCTCTGATAATGTTCCATAAGAATTGCCACCAGTGAGGCAAATCAGTCATCAGATAGATCTGATTCTAGGAGCAAGTTTTCTTAACAAGGTTGCTCACAGGATGACTCCTACTGAAATAGAAGAGCTAAACAGACAGTTTTAGGAGCTTTTGAGGAAGGGCTTGATTTGGGTGAGCCTAAGTCCATGTGTAGTACCAGTAGTACTTGCACCAAAGAAGGATGGAGAGTGGAGGATGTGTACAGATTCTCAAGCTATAAATAGGATAACCATCAAGTACCAATTTCCTTTGACAAGAATGGATGGTCTTATGGACTGCTTGAGTGGAGCTCAGTACTTCACAAAGATAGATCTCAAGAGTGGCTATCATCAGATATGGATTCGAGAAGGAGATGAGTGGAAAATGGCCTTCAAGACCAAGGAGGATCTTTATGAGTGGTTAGTCATGCCCTTTGGATTGACAAACGCCCCAAGCACCTTAATGCGGCTTATGAATGAGGTACTTAAGAAGTTCTTGGGAAAAAAATTTATTGTCTATTTGGATGATATTTTAATTTTCAGCAAGACTTTGGAAGAACATTTATTGCATATTCATAGTGCCCTTGAAAGCTTAAGGGAAGAAAAAATATTAATTAATTTGAAGAAGTGTATCTTTGCAAAAAGGGAGTTAGTCTATTTGGGGTTTGTTATATCACCTGAAGGTCTCAAAAATGGATCAAGAGAAGGTAAAAGCCATCTTGGAATGGCCTACTCCAAGGTCTGCTACTGAGGTAAGATCATTTCATGGTCTGGTTAGTTTTTACAGGAAGTTTATTAAGAATTTTATTGGCATATGTGCACCTCTAACCGACACAATAAGAGGGGATAGAAAAGAGTTCAAATGGATTGTAGCAGCTGCGAGAAGCTTTGAATTGCTGAAGAAGAAAGTGACAGAACAACCTATGTTGGCACTTCTAGATTTTAGAAAGGTGTTCCAGGTGGATTGTGATGCTAGTGGTAGTGCTATTGGGGCTATATTAAGCCAAGAAGGTAAGCCTATTGCATATTTTAATGAAAAATTAAATGATGCAAAGAAGAAGAATTTTGTTTATGATCAAGAATTCTATGCAATAGTTTACGCCTTAAAGAAATGGAGGCATTATTTGTTGCCAAAGGAATTTTTTTTGTATACTGATCATTAGGCATTACAGTACCTAAATAGCCAAGGTAAATTGAATCAGAGGCATTTGAAGTGGGTAGAGTTCTTGCAGAGTTATACATTTGTGTTGAAGCATAGAAGTGAAAAATCTAACAGTAGGAGATAGTTGTTGCTTACAGTAATGCAGTTTGAAGTAGTTGGGTTTGATGAACTCAAGAATTTGTAACCTAGGGATCTTGATTTTGCTGAAGCATGGAAAGCTTGTAAAGAGCCTGTTGCTGTAGATAGAACCAAGTGGTTAGACTATTTGATTTAGGATGGCATGTTGTTCAAGGGTAGTCAATTGTGCATTCCAAGGAGTTCCATGAGGGAAAATCTGATTAAGGAGAAACACAGGAGAGGGAAGGCATGAAATTTTGGTCGAGATAAGACCATTTCCATTCTTAGAGAACATTATTTTTGGCCTAAGATTTCACAGGATGTGAATAAGTTTGTACAGAGTTGCTAGGTTTGTCAAGTTGCCAAGGGACTTAGTCACAATACTGGACTATATCAACCATTGCCTATTCCATCAAGGCCATGGGAGGACATAAGTATGGATTTTGTTCTTGGATTGCCAAGGACACAAAGGGGTAATGACTCAGTATTTGTGGTGGTTGATAGGTTCTCCAAAATGGCACATTTCATTCCATGCCACAAGACTCATGATGCTATCCATATTGCAGACTTGTTTTTCAGAGAGGTGGTAAGACTACATGATCTTCCAAGGAGTATAGTTTCTGATATAGATACTAAATTTGTGGGGTATTTCTGGAGGACATTATGGAAGAAGTTGAGAACAGACTTGAAATTTAGTTCCATGCATCACCCACAGATTGACAGCAAAATAGAAGTGGTAAATAGAAGTCTGGGCAATTTGCTGAAATATTTAGTTGGGGATAAGCCCAAGGGATGGGATTTGATTCTACCACAAACAGAGTTTTCTTACAATAACTCTATAAATAGGAGTACTAAAAAATCACCATTCCAAATTGTATATAGAAGTAGCCCAAGGACTGCACCAGAATTGAGGAAGATAGAGCAAGGGGAAAGGACAAGTGCTAAAGTTGAAGAATTTGCTGAACATATCAAGCGTCTACATGAGGAGGTTCAAGCACACATTACCAAGATGAATCAAGAGTATAAAGCTAGGGCTGATCAAAGTTGAAGACATAAGGAATTCGGAGTAGGGGATCTAATCATGGTGCACTTATGAAAAGAAAGATTTCCAGTCGGTACTTACAATAAGCTGAAAATGAAAAAAATTGGCCCCTAAAAAATTCTGAAGAAACAAGACTCATGAAATGCATATGAGGTGCAGCTACCAGATGGTGTTCACATTTCTCCTATTTTCAACATTGCAAACTTAACAAAGTATCATGATGATGGTGTAGATGAGGAGCTAGTGTTAGAGCAATGTCCAATTCCTACTTCTAAGAAGGAGGAGGTAGAAGACATTCTAGATCATCGTGTGGGTAGAAGTACCAGAAACAGGTAGTATGAAGAGTACTTGGTCAAGTGGAAAGGATGACCAATTGAGGACTCAACTTGGATTTCAGCAGCTAAGGTTTCCCATTTGGGATTTCCTCTACCATTCATAAAGTGATAGGGTCACTTTTCAATCTACCCTGGGTGTCTAATGCAGGAGCATCCAGAGGTATAAGGGCAATCCTATGTCACCCAAAAAAAAATGTACTTAGACTTAGTTTTTGTTTCATATTTTTTCATTTTTGGATACCCATTTGGGTCAAATAAAGGTTCCAACTCTCACAGTTCCACTATCAGTGTTCTAGGATAGAGTATTTGAACACCTTGGGATATGTGTAAATGCCAAAAAAATAGGAGTATGTAATTGAGCCATCATTTTGGTGAAGTAGGAGGTGTAAATTGGCCAAATGAATGTAATTGTAATTTAGAGCATTCCAGAAAAAGAATCAGGTCAAAAGGCCCCACGGTTTGAAAGTTATCGCAGTTTTTTGAGTTTTGGAGACCTTCTAAGAATGCTTCAAAGTTAGGTTAGGGGCATTAAATGACCTCAAAAAGGGCCAAAAAATGGGGGATGAGTGAATCTATCCATAGGGCTATAGACACGGTTCGTCAATCGGAGCTACAGTTCAAAAGTTATGCCTCTCGAAAGTTCGGTTACCATTTTTGGATTCTTCTAGATTTGTGTTGACTTCTAATGTAGCTTCTAGAGCCTTCTACCTATTCGGTGGATGCCTACTAGCACTTTCTAGAATTTTCTCCTAGTCCTTAACCCTTCAAGGTCTATTTAAGGACATTTTTGGCATTGTAAAAGGCAGTTCGGAGTGGAGTTTGAGAGGAGGTACTGAAAGGAGAAATTATCTCTAGATTTATGTTATTGTAAGTCCTTAGGGCATATTTTGAAGTCTATTTTCTCTATACTAAATGTATTAGCTTATTTACAAAGTTAATAAAATTTTCCTTTCTTTTGGTGTCCATTTTGTGCGTGGGTTGTGTCCCCATCAAGTGGTATCAGAGCTGGTTTTCCTGAGTGTGTAGACAGAGCACTGACTGTGAGGCAGTTTGCACCAGGATTGTGCGGTTGTTGGTTTGAGTTAAGAAGATGCCTCCACAAAGAGAGCATGGTGGAAGGGCTGGAGCTTTTAATCCTGAGGAGGTTAGAGCCCTCCAAAGGCAGGTACAAGTATTGGAGGAGGAGCTCCGTAGAGGAACAAATGTTGCCGCAGGTGATGACAGTGAGGATGACAATGAAGAAGAAGAAATTGGACCAGAAGGGGAATTTGATGGGAAAGTTCTAAATCAGGCAGAGGAAAGGCTTTTTAGGGCCATTACTAAATTTGGGAAAAGACCTACAATTGATGTGGGTGTATTTTCAGGAAATCTGAAACCAGATGAGTTGATCGAATGGACCAATGAACTGGAAGAATACATTGAGTATGAGGATATCAAGGACCTAGATAGGGTTAAGTTTGCAAAGGCCAAACTAAAAGGCCATGCCAAAATTTTTTGGCAGGAGGTTCAATTGGAAAAAATAGAAGAGGAAAGGAGAAGATCACAAGGTGGGATCGTATGGTGGACAAATTGAAGAAGCAGTTCATTCTTGTGGACTACAAGCTTGATTTGTTTAAGAAGATGCATGGGCTAAAGCAAGCAGGAAGATCAGTACAAGAATATATAGACGAGTTTTATCTACTTTTGATTAGAGTAGGGCATGTAGAAGCAAATAAGGAGAAGGTTGCTCGTTATATCAGTGGGTTGCGACCTAGCATCCAGGAGGAATTAAGTTTGCTAAGAATGACCAGCATTAAAGAGGCATACCAGTTTGATCTACAAGTTGAAGGGAAGTTGAATAAGAGGTTTGAAGGGAGACAAAGATGGCATGGTCAAGGAGGAAGGGGAAGTGATAGGTCATCTAGAGGTCAAAATGAAACCCAAAAGAAAGATGAAGATGTGGGTACTAGCATGAACTAGAGGAATGAGGGTTTCAACCGCTCCTGTGATCAAGACATTGGAAATTAGAGAGGAAGAGGTAGAGCACATGGAAAAGGAAGAGGAGGCTTCCATGGTACTTTTTTCCATTGCAATGAAGAAGGTCATCGTGCCTTTGAATGCCCTCAATGACAAGGAAGGACAAATAGGAGAGTTGAGGGCCAAGCTAGGGTTGCTCATGTGGATGAGGATTGACAATAATCACATTCAAAGGATGTAGAAAGAGGAGATACCTTGGTGAATGAAAGGGTCCTACTAAGTGATGAGATTGAACTAGGAAAAAGGAGGAGTTTGTTTCGTACCAGATGCAAGTTTGAGGATAAATGTTGTGACGTGATCATTGATGGTGTTAGTACTGATAACTTGGTATCAGAAGAGATGGTCTCTAAGCTAGAGCTCAAGAGGGAGAGACATCCCCAGCCTTATCAGATTGATTGGGTAAAAGATGATCATAAGGTCCTTGGAACCATGCTTAACTTACTTGGATAAAATCAATACAAGCCAAAAACCCAAAGTGTAGACCTAGGGTTAGGAGTTAGCCTAGGTGCTCCAGCACTAGATTGAATGTTCATAATGTGAAGACTTCATATAAGTAATAGATTCCAATAAATGATAACCTAAATGCATCTTCATATTCTCCTCTTATCCAAATTCCCAAAAAATCTATGCTAGCATCCTCTCATAACTTCTCTAGTATAGGTAATGGCTAATAAAAGCATGTATTCTCATAACTCTTTTTTTCATCTAACGTATTCGACAACTCAGTACAATTTTTCTACATCTTGCTACAATTGTAGCCAATAATAATTTTCAGCAACCGAAGAAACAATTTTATGTCTACCAAATTTTCCACCCAATCCTCCATTATGCTTCTCCATAATGAGATTCCCCCTCATTGAAAATCTTGGAATGCACAATTAACTTCCTTTGAATATCATACCATTCTAGATTATGAAGTCAAAATATATTTTCCTATCAAGTGCAATAGGTTATGTATAATCTTTCTAAGCTTTACCAAAATCGAAATCCTTTAGATATAAATTATTGGGCTTCTTGAATCTAGTTACCTCAATTTGCAACTTTGTCAACAAAATTTTCCACCCAATCCTCCATTATGCTTCTCCATAATGAGATTCCTCCTCATTGAAAATATTGGAATGCATAATTAACTTCCTTTGAATATCATACCATTCTAGATTATGAAGTCAAACTATATTTTCCTATCAAGTGCAATAGGTTATGTATACTATTTCTAAGCTTTACCAAAATCGTGATCCTTTAGATATAAATTATTGGGCTCCTTTAATCTAGTTACCTCAATTTGCATATCTATCAACAAAAGCTTTCTTCTACTAACATCTACAATTATGTTAGAATTCCCTCTCTTGTGTTTCCAAATAAATGTATAACTTTTTAAAACTCAACCTATTTCAAATTCATTTCATTCAATTTTCCTTGACAATTTAAGTACTACAAAACTCGATGATCAGTATATATAAAACAAATTGCTTAGGAAGAAGGTACTATCATCACTTCTTCAATGCCTAAACTATAGCATATAATTCCCAATCATGAATACAATACTTTCTTTTGGCATGATTCAACTTCTTACTGAAATAAGAAACAAATCTACCTTCTTTGCTCAAAATAGCTCCTATTGTAGTACCGCTAGCATCACATACTACTTGAAACAACATGTTAGAATATGGAAGTTCTAAAAGAGGTTTTTCAATAACTTTATTTTTTAACAAATAGAAATTCTTATCTACTCCTACAATCTACTTAAAATATTTACTATCGCTTCTAATTTTTTTAGTTAAGGCTCCATGAATACTGCTAAAACCTATGATAGACTTTCTATTAGAACTAGCAAGTCCATGAAAATATTTATCTTCCTAGAAATCCCTTGAGTAAGCCATCTAAGGATAGCCTTCACTTTCTTAGGATACATTTCTAGACCTATTACTGAAACTACAATTTGTAAGTACACGAACTCCTTATTCACAAAACTACAATTCTTTAGGTTTGTCAAAAACTTTTCTTGCTTCAACTTCTCAAAAACATTTTGAATATGCATTATATACTTCGTCAACCACTTACTAAAGATAAAAGTGGCATCTAGATAAACAATGACAAACTCACCTAGAAATTTCTTCAATCCATCATTCATGAGTTGCATTGAAGAGCTTGGTGCATTGGTAAGTGTAATGTCCCCTTTAAAGACATTTATTTATTCACCTTTTTATTCATATGAATTTTATAATATTTCTATCCAATATGCTTTTCATTGTTTAATATTCTATATATTTATTTATTTCGAAGAGTTGTGTCCTTTCATAATAATAATTATATTATATTAATTATATATTTATATTAATAAATTTAGTTATATTAATTAATATCATAAGATATATTATATTTATAATTATATTATAACATATATTATTTTACTAATATATACACTATATATATTATAATACTTTATTAATATAGTGTTTCTCTAGTTAAATATATTTTAATCATCATAATATCATGATTTATTTATAATTATATTAGATTATTATATCATTTATTTCATACTTTCATATTGCTATTATAATGTGATTTATATAATATGATGTTATGATGCAGGAGCATCTAGAGGTATAAGGGTAATCCTGTGTCACCCAAAAAAAAATGTACTTAGACTTAGTTTCTATTTCATGTGCTTTCATTTTTGGATACCCATTTAGGTCAAATAAAGTTTTCGACTCTCACACTTCCACTATCAGTGTTCTAGGATAGAGTATTTGAACACCTTGGGTTACGTGTAAATGCCAAAAAAATAGGAGTATGTAATTGAGCCATCATTTTGGTGAACTAGGAGGTGTAAATTGGCCAGATGAATGTAATTGTAATTTAGAGCATTCCAAAAAAAGAATTAGGTCAAAAGGCCCCACGGTTTGAAAGTTATCGCAGTTTTTTAGGTTTTGGAGACCTCCTAAGAATGCTTCAAAGTTAGGTTAGGGGCATTAAATGACCTTGAAAAGGGCCAAAAAATGGGGGAGGAGAAAAGCTGGTCCATAGGGCTATAGATCAATTTGAGAGCTTTCCAAAAATGTAAACGGTTCGTCAATCGAACTACGGTTCAAAATTTTTGCCTCCCAAATGCTCGGTTACCATTTCTGGATTCTTCTAGATTTGCATTGACATCTAACACAGCTTCTAGATCCTTCTACTTGGTCGGTTGATGCCTACTAGCACTTTCTAGAATGTATTCCTAGTCCTTAGCCCTTTGGAGTCTATTTAAGGACATTTCTACCATTGTAAAAGGCAGTTCAGAGTGGAGTTTGAGAGGAGGTACTAACAGGAGAAATTATCTCCAGATTTATGTTATTGTATGCCCTTAGAGCATGTTTTGAAGTCTATTTTCTCTGTACTAAACGTATTAGGTTATTTACAAAGTTAATAAAATTTCCCTTTCTCGTGGTGTCCATTCTGTGCGTGGGTTGTGTCCCCATCAAGTTGTATCAGAGCTGGTTTTCCTGAGTGTGTAGACAGAGCGCGACTATGAGGAAGTTTGCACTAGGACTGCATGGTTGTGGGTTTGAGTTAAGAAGATGCCTCCATGAAGAGAGCATGGTGGAAGGACCAAAGCTATTAATCCTGAGGAGGTTAGAGCCCTCCAAAGGCAGGTACAAGCATTGCAGGAGGAGCTTCGTAGAGGAACAAATGTTGCCGTAGGTGACAATAGTGAGGAACAAATGAAACATCAGTGTATGTGCTATGCTTTGATTCCTAGGAAAGATAAAGAATGTAGTAGTGAAATACTACTTGAAGTTTTAGATTTACTAGGTGAATTTGGAGATATTATCTCTGATAATGTTCCAGAAGGATTGCCACCAGTGAGGCAAATCAATCATCAGATAGATCTGATTCTAGGAGCAAGTTTGCTTAACAAGGCTGCTCACAGGATGACTCCTATTAAAATAGAGGAGCTAAACAGATAGTTTCAAGAGCTATTGAGGAAGGGCTTGATTTGGGAGAGCCTAAGTCCATGTGCAGTACTAGCAGTACTTGCACCAAAGAAGGATGGAGAGTGGAGGATGTGTACAGATTCTCGAGCTATAAATAAGATAACCATCAAGTACCAATTTCCTTTGCCAAGAATGGATGATCTTATGGACTGCTTGAGTGGAGCTTAGTACTTCACAAAGATAGATCTCAAGAGTGGCTATCATCAGATATGGATTCGAGAAGGAGATGAGTGAAAAACAGCCTTCAAGACCAAGGAGGGTCTTTATGAGTGGTTAGTCATGCCCTTTGGATTGACAAACGCCCCAAGCACCTTCATGTGTCTTATGAATGAGGTACTTAAAAAGTTCTTGGGAAATTTTTTTATTGTCTATTTGGATGATATTTTAATTTTCAGCACGACTTTGGAAGAACATTTATTGCATATTCGTAGTGTCCTTTAAAGGTTAAGGGAAGAAAAATTGTTAATTAATTTGAAGAAGTGTATCTTTGTAAAAAGGGAGTTAGTCTATTTGGGGTTTGTTAAATCACCTGAAGGTCTCAAAAATGGATCAAGAGAAGGTAAAAGCCATCTTGGAATGGCCTACTCCAAGGTTTGCTACTGAGGTAAGATCATTTCATGGTGTTCTAGGTGGATTGTGATGCTAGTGGCAGTGCTATTGGGGCTATATTAAGCCAAGAGGGTAAGCCTATTACATATTTTAGTGAAAAATTGAATGATGCAAAGAAGAAGTATTCTGTTTATGATAAAGAGTTCTATGCAATAGTTTAGGCCTTAAAGAAATGGAGGCATTATTTGTTACCAAAGGAATTTTTTTTGTATACTGATCATCAGGCATTACAGTACCTAAATAGCCAAGGTAAATTGAATCAGAGGCATATAGAGTGGGTAGAGTTCTTGCAGAGTTATAAATTTGTGTTGAAACATAGAAGTGAAAAATCTAATAGGGTTGCAGATGCACTAAGTAGGAGACAGTTGTTGCTTATAGTAATGCAGGTTGAAGTAGTTGGGTTTGATGAACTCAAGAATTTGTAACCTGAGGATCTTGATTTTGCTAAAGCATGGAAAGCTTGTAAAGAGCTTATTGTTGTAGATAGAACCAAGTGGTTACACTATTTGATTTAGGATGGCATGTTGTTCAAGGGTAGTCAATTGTGCATTCCAAGGAGTTCCATGAGGGAAAGTTTGATTAAGGAGAAACACATCAGAGGGATGGCAGGACATTTTCGTCAAGATAAGACCATTGCCTTTCTTAGAGAACATTATTTTTGGCCTTAGATTTCATAGGATGTGAAGAAGTTTGTACAGAGTTGCCAGGTTTGTCAAGTTGCCAAGGGATTTAGTCACAATACTGGACTATATCAGTCATTGCCTATTCCATCAAGGCCATGGGAGGACATAAGTATGAATTTTATTCTTGGATTGCCAAGGACACAAAGGGGTAATGACTCAGTATTTGTGGTGGTTGATAGGTTCTCCAAAATGGCACATTTCATTCCATGCCACAAGACTCATGATGATGTCCATATTGCAGACTTGTTTTTCAGAGAGGTAGTAAGACTACATGGTCTTCCAAGGAGTATAGTTTCTGACAGAGATACTAAATTTGTGGGGTATTTCTGGAGGATATTGTGGGAGAAGTTGACAACAGACTTGAAATTTAGTTCCACGCATCACCCATAGACTGACGGCCAAACATAAGTGGTAAACAGAAGTCTAGGCAATTTGCTGAGATATTTAGTTGGCAATAAGCCCAAGGGATGGGATTTGATTCTACCACAAGCAAAGTTTTCTTACAATAACTCTATAAATAGGAGTACTAGAAAATGACCATTCCAAATTGTATATGGAAGTAGCCCAAGGACTGCACCAGAATTGAGGAAGATAGAGCAAGGGGAAAGGACAAGTGCTGAAGCTGAAGAATTTGCTGAACATATCAAGCATCTACATGAGGAGGTTCAAGCACACATTACCAAGATGAATCAAGAGTATAAAGCTAGGGCCGATCAAAGGAGAAGACATAAGGAATTCCAAGTAGGGGATCTAGTCATGGTGCACTTACGAAAAGAAATATTTCGAGCCGGTATTTATAATAAGCTGAAAATGAAGAAATTTGGCTCCTGCAAATTTTGAAGAAACATGACTCAGGAAATGCATATGAGGTGGAGCTGCTAGATGGTGTTCACATTTATGCTATTTTCAACATTGTAGACTTAACAAAGTATCATGATGAGGGTGTAGATGAGGAGCTGGTGTTAGAGAAATGTCCAATTCCTGCTTCTAAGAAGGAGGAGATAGAAGACATTCTAGATTATCGTGTGGGTAGAAGTACCAGAAATAGGCAGTATGAAGAGTACTTGGTCAAGTGGAAAGGACAGCCGATCAAGGACTCAACTTGGATTTCACCAGCTGAGGTTTCCCATTTGGGATTTCCTCTACCATTCATAAAGTGACAAGGTCACTTTTCAATCTACCCTGGGTGTTTAATGCAGGAGCATCCAGAGGTATAAGGGCAATCCTGTGTCACCCCAAAAAAAATGGACTTAGACTTAGTTTCTATTTCATGTGTTTTCATATCTAGTTACCCATTTGGGTCAAATAAAGGTTCCAACTCTCACAGTTCCACTATCAGTGTTCTAGGATAGAGTATTTGAACACCTTGGGATACGTATAAATGCCAAAAAAATAGGAGTATGTAATTAGGCCATCATTTTGGTGATTTAGGAGGTGTAAATTGGCTAGATGAATGTAATTGTAATTTAGAGCATTCCAAAAAAAGAATCAGGTCAAAAGGCCCCATGGTTTGAAAGTTATCACAATTTTTTAGGTTTTGGAGACCTCCTAAGAATGCTTCAAAGTCAGGTTAGGCGCATTAAATGACCTCAAAGAGGTCTGAATAATGGGGGACGAGTGAAGCTTGTCCATAGGTCTATAGAGCACTTTGAGAGCTTTCTAAAAATCTAAACAGTTTGTCAATCGGAGGTACAGTTCAAAATTTATGCCTCCCAAAAGTTCGGTTACCATTTCTAGATTCTTCTAGATTTGTGTTGACTTCTAACGCAGCTTCTAGAGCCTTCTACTTGGTCAATGGATGCCTACTAGAACTTTCTAGAATGTATTCCTAGTCCTTAACCCTCAGGGGTCTATTTAAGGACATTTCTGGCATTGTAAAAGGTAGTTCAGAGTGGAGTTTGAGAGGAGGTACTGAAAGGAGAAATTATCTCTAGATTTAAGTTATTGTAAGCCCTTAGGGCATGTTTTGAAGTCTATTTTCTTTGAACTGAATGTATTAGCTTATTTAGAAAGTTAATAAAATTTCCCTTTCTTGTGGTGTCCATTCTGTGCGTCGGTTGTGTCCCCATCATGTTATTATATGATTATAATATAATATTACTTATAAATATTATTATTTTAATATTATTAATATTGTTTGATATATTATATTTATTTATCATAAGTATTATTGATTTTGGGTTCCCCTGTTTCTTCTGTGACATTGTTAAAATGCTCCTCAAAGATGCTCATGCTCAGGTCGATGTTAATGGATCCCTGTAAGCCCGCTTCCATTTGGGAAGATCAATTAGGAAAGGCTACCGTCTTGCCCCAACCCTTTTTTTTATTGCCTTTGATGCTCTTTTCTATATTCTTAGGGACAACACTTTATCCCTTGTGGTTAAAGGTATGACCCTTCCTGATGGTAAGGATATTATCAATTGCCAGTTTGTTGATGACACTTCTCTATTTTATGAAGCCTTTGAATCTAATTTTGAAGCCATGATCAATAAAATTAATTTCTTTTGTAAAATATCTAGAGCTCGACTATCTCATTCTTAATCTATTTTTCTTGGATGGGATAGAAAACCTCCTAATTGGTTTGACCCTCTCCAAACTTGTTAAATATCTTGGTATCCTCTTCTCCATTGAGCCCTCCTTAAAGGAGATGTGGAGCTGGATCAAGGATAAGATCCATAACAAACTTAACAAATGGCACAATAGATCTTTGTCTCCTGCAGGTAGAATACAAGTGTGTTAGAAAATCCTCTCTTCTTACAACATATACTATGCCTCTGCCTAGATGTTTAATGATTAACAATTGTTGGAGATTTAGAAAGCCATCAGAAATTATCTTTGGTCTAATGGAAAAGGGAATAAAAAAGCTCACTCTGTCAAGTGGAGTTAGTGCCATGCTGACAAGCTCCTTGGGGGCCTGGGCCTTAAGGATCTTAAGGTAAGTGGTCTTTATTTTGCCTCTAAATGGATCTTTCATAATTTGGAGGGAGAGGATCCCTGGAAAGTCTTGATTCGTAATAATATTGGGAGAGGTTATCCAAAAAAGGCTAAGTTCTAGAAGGACCTTCCCCTTGCTAACCTCATTTGTGGTGATTTTCCTATCATGGTTCAAGGCTTTGTTGTGTTTAAGTCCATTTGGAAAGCTTGGAACCATGATAGGAATTTCATCAATAATAAGGATTTCTTTGATAATAAGATCCTCCATGGTGAAAGGTCCATTTGGTGGAACCTCAAGCTAGGCCATAAACCCCTTGCTCTTACCCATGGCTACTTTGCCAAGATATGGACCAACTACGGGATCAAACAATTCGTTGATATCTTTGAAAAGGACACTCTTATCTAGTGGGAAGAGTTAAAGAATAAATTTAACCTTCCTAATTTTCATAAAAGGACTTATAATATGATTTTTAAGGCTAGTAAGGATATCCCTACTTTATGTCATGTTGACTCTAATAGTTATCTAAAAATTAAACGGCCTAGTGGTATCATCATTTCCAAACTCAAAGCTAAGGATATTTACAAAGTTATCAATCACAATGAAGATATCATTAGTCATATTAATAACATTTGGTATACTAATCTAGATATTCCCACTTGGAAGAAACTTTTTAATTATCTCTAGAAAAGTTCTATTGATCCAAAAATTAAATGTTTTAAATGGTTGCTTATTCTTAACAAGACTCTTTCTCTGATACTGATTATTGTAGCATTCGTAGAGTCCCAGAAATCGAATGACATATTTTATTTGATTGCAGTTTTGCTAAAGAGGTTTGGCTAATGTTTGGTATAGCTATTACCTCTACCTTTAATATTTTTTAAATTATTACTGGTTTTATTTCTAATATAAAAAAAGATGTTAACATGTTTCGGGGCATTTTCTCAACTATCATTTTGTGGAAAATATGGAAATGTAGAAATGAAGAAAGGTTTCGAAATATACCCAGGTTGCTTACTGAGTCTTTTTGAATTCTCGCTTATTTTAAAAAAAATTTGCAGGTCCAAATTACCATGAAAACCAACAAGTAAAAGTTTAAAAGGCTACTTAAAGATGGTCATGCTATGTTCTTTGCTAATAAGGTAAAGAATGGGCACTTATGGAAGTAGCATGTGGATACTATTCACATTTTCAATCAAATTGTTAAGCTCATTAGCAAGGAGGTTAAGAGGACTCCCCATAGCTTCATAGAAAAAATGATCTACATGCTGAAACAAATTCAGGATCAAAAGAACATGGTGTGGATGGAAGGATCAATGGGTTGGACAGTGTGGATGGATACATTTGAAGATGTGCTCCATTAATTGCTCCTTCTCTTTCTCTTATTCTCAGGTTATTTGTAATTCCTCTCTTTTGATGTGAGGCTTGTCCTCTGATCTTCTAATACTTTGTGGATTTATCATATGATTATGAGCTTCCTATACTTAATACAAAAATATATATGTCAAAATGGGGATATTACAATCCTTCCCTCTCGAATTTGGTTGTCCTCAAGCAAAATCATTCATACACTAGCTCCTTCATAGATAAAAACATATTTTCATGTACAAAGTCTCAAAATATTTATGAGATGTGCATCTTAATGAATTAAAATATGAAGTAGACACAAGGTAGTCACATCAATGAATGAAAACATGAAGCATACATGATGTAGATAAATGAAGACATCATGTAAACACACAATACACATGTTATGCAATTTCTTGATTGTGAACTTGCAACCATAAAATCATTGGTACACATTCCATAAAATCATTGGTACACATTCATATACCTATACCAAGGAATACAAGTTAATACATATAAGTATACTTTCAAAAGAAGCTAATAGTTTTAATTAGGAAAAATAGCTCTACTCTAATGTCCCTACTTGTAAGAGTTTATAATATTGTCTTATTTTTCCAAGGAAATAATTTCAAAGAATATCATTGCATTACCTAGTAAAAATAATTCTTCATATATGTATATATCCATATCCTATCAATTACATTGTATGTATAGAATAGATCACCTAGGGATTGAACAAGGAAACCACATTAAAGACTTGACAAGACCTTCGTCCTTGCCTTTCAAATGGGTGCTTTCCATCCCTCACCATGCCTAGATGCTATACCATACTACAGTCCTTGAACATTGTGGTGGGGTCCCATAGCTCAATAAACCTAAACCCAAGAATTGGTATATACCCATCTTGCCTTAGGGCTCAACCTACCCTGTTATCCACCTAGTTCGTGTTGATTAACATAATATTGTGATCATTTTAGAATCATTACTTCTTAATTCTACCTTACAAGAGTACATAGGTATTGTAGTGGGTTCTTATAGCTTGATAAGCCTAAACCCACGAGTGGAATACATCCCTCTCTTGCCTTAGGGATCAACCCTACTCTTACCTACCTAGTCCTTTCCTCATTAACATAAATTTCCATTTTGATTTGAATCAATATATATGAGGTGATCAAAAGTTAATACTTAAATAAGTCTTTAAATATGTACTATCTTATTTAATTATCTCTCAATAATATATTGTCTAATTTTTTCTTATTTTATTTAATGAACTATAGATATAACTATCCATCCTTTAATATTTATTATTTACAAAAATTAAAAAATTGCTAAATTAAATTTACCTTCCTTATCTAAGTAGGTTTGGGTCATTTATGTCTCCAACTATTGAGCTGGATGTCTTTACCTATTATCTATAGGTATTTGGTACAAAGGATATTTGGTGCAATTGCTTTCCTTAATTATTTCTTAGTTCTCCCTTTTGCTTTCTTTGCATTCTTATATTCTCTCATAATTTCCATAGTCAATATTGTAACTTAGCATGAGATACCTTCCATTTCATACTCCCTATAATTTTGGGTTTCAAGGATGTATATTTTGTGATCCTTACCCTTCATAATTTATGGTTCTCTTATCACATTTCTTAAATTTTTCTCTTGAAACTATGTACATAGCCTATTGCTAAAACTTGTTTTTCTCCATGGAATATTTTGATGCATTTTTATTTAATATCACATTTTTTATTTATTTTATTCACAATGGCTTATCTCATTTATATAGACCTTTTCAATGTGGTGGAACGTGCTTTATAATACAATTGGGCATGGCATGTGCCATGTTAGATATTTTTCCCTAATATGCTTTAGGTTTCTTTCCAAGTAATGAAAATGAATTTGACTACTACTAGAAGATAGTCTATCCAAGGGAATACAAGATCCCACACATGAAACTTCAAGCTATGATTAGGGTGATATTCTATAATTGGTTATAGTGTTTATATTGTATTTTGAGTATAGTCATTATAAAGCCAATGCTCAATCCTTAAACCAGAATGACTCACTTGATGCATTTCTACCATAATATGATCACTCTTCCTCATACATTTATACTATGAAATTCCTTTAGATGCTTCTTATCTACTCTTTAATTTTCTTCCTAAATTAGATTTTAGATATAGATGGAATAACTCAAGCTAAGTAGAATTTGAATCTTCTAAAACATATATTTTTGTCTCTATTTATCCAAACATATATGTACTAATAGAGATAGATAGATATTAGTATCATGTGGGCATTGGCATTTTATATATATCACATATTTTTTTATTGTATCTAACTATCAACTCCATGCCCCTTTGCAGTGAATCAGTAGTCTCCAAGTGTTTAGGCATTGGGATTCAAGTGTTATCACATTGTAATTCTCCAAGATCTATTCAGTTGGATCTTTGAATATTCAATAATGGATGAAAGATAACCATCATAATATTCTTCTTATCTATGATACACAAGGAAAACATGAATATGAGTATTCCAAGTCACTCTCAAATAAGCAAACATATAATTTGACTAAGCAAAATTTTTATTGTAGATTTCCTATAATGATCTCCTCAATCTTCTATTCATTCATTTTTTATTTTTTTTCCATTCAATGTCTTCCCTTCAATATGTGTAATGACAATAACTTTCTCATGTTTTCTTAATATGTTCATTTTTACATGATAACTATCATTTTATCTTGCAGGATGGCATGATTTGTTGGATTTAAAAGGTGGGAAGATTTACTTCTAAGAGGTTGGGTGCGGGGCGGGGGTGAATCAGAAGTAACTAACTTTACCCTTTTCAAATCCTTTTAAGTAAAACCATTCACATGCATCTAATTTATTTAATAAACATGAATGTAAAGACATGCATGAAAATAGATAACACACAATTTTGGTGACCCATAAACCTTCCAAAATTAGAAGGTAAAACTGGGGTGGGGATGACACCCACAAAATATCACTACAACAATGTGTATCTGCTCAAGGTTACAATGTTTGACCACTTCCAATGGTCCACCCTATGAAAGGCCTATCTTGTTAAAGACTTTACACTCTATTAAAAGTGACCTAGTTAAAGGATTTCACTACCCTACTAAAAGTAGGCCTAGTTAAAGGACTTTAGTGCATTCACTTGGAATGCCACCCTGTTAAAGGATTTACAAATGGTTGCTAGGCCAACCTAAGTCCATAGGATCTCCATATCTAATATAATTGCTAGAAAGTATTAGAAAGATGTTGAACTTATAACTTGAAATCCTCTATTGCTGATTCTAGATCCTTGTTCTACTCTATCTGCTCTGATCCTTGCTTGATCTAATATGTCACTCTTGAAGGTTTTGATACTCTTATTCTTGATTAACTAGATTCTACTATGCTCTTCTATTCTTTACTATGTCATTTTACCCTTCTGCACTTCACTATAATTCACCCATACACTTCATTCTTTCTTATCCTCTCTATTACATAATGGGCCTTTGTTCTATTTTTAAAGATTTCAAAGAGTTAGGGTTAGGTATGAATCTACAATCAATATTAAATCTTCATTTCTCACTTATTTCTTGCACTTTTCCTATTGGTTGCATGCCTTCTCCATTTTTCTTATTTGTTGCATGTTGATTACATAGGTAATGCAAGAGATTCAATCTTATCTTCAAGATCCTTTGAGATTCATCTCATGTCAACTCCAAAAATAGTTTACATTTGAGTTTGTGAAAGAATAAACTTAGATGTTGATTATGTGTTAGTTCACATATACTAGTTGCTGATGCTTGACATATATAGGAAAACTAACTCACTCAACTCCTATAGCAATAATTCTATTTCACTTAGCATCTATAGTGACTCAACATCTATACTTTGCTTGGCATGTGAACTTTTCTCAGTACCTAAAGATTGCTCGGCACCTGAAGTTCACTCGGCACCTATTGAATTTATGGCTTGACATACATTGTAGCTCAACTTTTGTAGTATACTTGGCATCAACTAAAGAATTGATTAAGTGTGTTGACACACAAATGTCAAAACCAATCTGAGACCAACAATATCTCCCTTTGACATGAGAGGCAAAAACACTTAACTAGACATTATAAATCTGATCTTTATGAGTATATTACATATTTTGTTTGACATGTATGTATAAGACTTTAAAAACTTATTCAAATTTTTTTGTATACCTCAAAATCTTGTAACTCCCCCTAAGCTAATGTGCCATTTCCATTCTTGTAACCAAAATTCTTATGTTGAATGTGTCTCATGCTGGTGTATTTGATACACTTTTCCTTGTTTGCCTTTGTTTTAGTATCTGTGTGTACTTTGTTTCTACTTCTTGTACTCTATATTTGTGCCCATTTCACATCTTCTTGCAATTTTGTATCCTTCTAGCTTTATTACTTTCTCAAAATGTGAATTTGAATATTACTCCATTTGGGTATTCTTTATTATTTCCATCAAAAAATTTATTATGTAACTATTCTTATTCAGATCTCCACCAGAACATTATATCTCCCCATTCTTTTTAGATGCACTAATGAATTATCTGCCCCATGAATATATTCTCCCCCTTTTTGACACTTATGTCAAAGGGTCCTAAGAATGAATAGAATATTTTTCCAAAAATGTTTTATTTAGCTCCATAATCATCTTGAGAGAAGCATCCCAATTATCTAAAGCTATGTCCAATGCCTTGTGCTAGATGGCTATCTCTACTATAAGATGAGCAAGGCTTTCTAAAGTAAAGATTAGGATTTTTCTTTAGAACATTTTTTGCATAGGCTTGTTCCTTATGGAGTACTTCTAGATGTGGGGTGATGGAAGATTGAATCTGCATCAATTTTTCCTTGATATTGGCCTCTTCTACTATTAACATAGCTAACTGCTTTTGCATGTGAAGCATAGCTACAAAATGCTTCTCACTTTGAGCTGGATCTTTAGGTATCTAAGTGCTAGAAATCTTTAGATTTTGTTCCAAGCTCACTATCCTTTGGCTAATTTCCTATGTGAAATAGAATGAATCACACAACTTGGTGTACAATGAGAATACATTCCCAAGTATAGTTTTTGCCTTTTTAATATTAGCCAATTCAACTTATTAAAATTCTATTTCACTTGATATTTTCTCATTCACTTTCATCTGAAACTACTTTTCTTACCATTCTAATAATTTAACATTAGTCTCTAGGTCTTCATTCTATACTTGGTCCATAATGTTGGACAATTGCTCCATGATGGGCTAGGTTTCATCAGGTACTTGCAAACTGAATGCATCAAGAAATATGTCCTTGATTTTCACCAGTGCTTACTTTTTCCCGAACTTGTTTCTGAGTATTTCTTGTCTCTTCCTCTTCTCTAGTACCTCTTGCACTTTATTTATCTATTGTAGGTTCATGGCTCTTTAGTCATAACTGGGTATGACTATTTCTTCATCAAGTGAAGGGTCTCCATAGTGAAGTACCCTTGCAACCTTGGTAGAGCTCGAGCCTGGTGCTGAAATATGGAATGGTACTGCATCAATGCTCGACTTCTTATTAGGAGTCCTCAAGGTAGGCAAGTTCACCAATATTTGTATTGTCTCCTACTCCTTAGAGGTTTTCTCTTCTTCTTTCTCCTTTTCTCTACTGCCTTGATCAATAATGATAATTTGAGGAGGTGCACCTTGAATTTGTGTAGTAGGAACATCTTCCCATGTTTGTTCCTTTGCTTGCTCCTTGGAAGTTGTTGCTATTGTAATTGTACTATCAACTTTAGCAATTTTTTCTTGTTCTTCTTGCTCTGTGTGTTGATCTATTGTAGCTGTGGGAGGTTGTGTATATTGTTCTTCTGTGGTTTCTTTCTCCCTTGTTATCTCTGTGACAACTTTTTGCAGCTCATCAACACTTACCAAAAGTAGATTTGTACAAAGTTGTGCTGGCAATGTAGATTGGTGAAGGATCTTTTTGAGATCCTCTATAGTTAGAGGATTGATGTTCTGACCTAAGGTATTAGGAACATCCTTTACGATTATTATTTCTACAAGTGTTGTGTGTGGAGGATTTGGTAGTGGTAGTTGGGTGTCTTGAACACTCTATTCAGTCTACTACTCCTCAGTTGTTTCCTTTTCACCATGTGTCTTCTCCACTATCTCCTCTTTTGTCTCTTTTTTCTCTTCCTCATCTTTTTCTTTTTCTCCTTCTTCTTCACCATTTCTACCTTCAAATGGGTCTTCCTACCCTTCTTTCACAGTTTTCAATCCATATATTAATTTCCACATTTGTGTGGACTTTTGGGCAACATTTTCTATTTGGTTCTTCAAGATTTTGAAGGCTCTATATTTGGGTTTAAATTTTCTCCCATGCTTCTTACGAGCCATTTTTATGTGACCTTTAGTAAGGTCTAGCATTACATGAGCCAATGTAGAATCTCTTATTTCCTTCTCCATTTTGAGATAGTAATGCCATTTATTCTCAACTAATGAGCTTAGTTCCTTAGGCATTGAATTAGCCATCATAGTGTAGATGGACTCTTCCACTATGTTCTATTTTTCCTTTGACAACTTATTGAAATCTATGGTCTTTAGATCAGTTAAATATGAATTATCTTTAATATAATTGCAAATGCTTTCCAATTTAGATGTGGTAGAATGGCTTACCAATTTGATTTGTTTTTCATCAGACACTATTCTTTCATCATCTGATTCAAGAGGTGCAACATACTTTCTTCTCTTTTTCTGCTCTATAGGTCCTCATTGTTCTATTGCCTTTTCTTTTTCCTACTCTTTCACTCCTTGTGTTGTAGCCTTGGTGACAACTCTTATAGTTAGCTTAGCTCAACTTGGCTTTGTAGCCTTCTTCTTTCCCTTGGGCTATACAACTAGTTGTTTTTGAGCTTTTCTCTTCTTTGTCTTAGCCTTTGGTGCTCCCTGCTCAGCACCTTCCTCCTTATCTACATCTTCTTCCATACCTTGTGTTAAGGCAAGTGGCCCTTGATCTTGTTCTCCTTCATCACCCTCAACATCTTCACCTTCTTCTTCTACTTCTTCTACAATACCCTCCCCAAATTTAGCTTTCAACTTCTTAGCAAGCTTGTCCTTCTTTTTAAAAGATGAGGAAGTCTTCAACTGCATATCCACTTTTGATTTCACCATGTCATAGATTCCAAAATATGGTGCATTCTTGTCAACTTCCTCTACCAATAATGTTGTTATTCTTGCTGATGCTTCATCTATGTTTATTTCTTACCCAAGAGGTCTTAACCACCTCACTCTTGGCATGGCATGTTGTATGTATGTATAGTCTATATGTACAAGAAAACATACATCATTTACATGTTTCTCTACTAAGGAAACTAGAATTTTGAGCCTTTTCTTCATTGTCTTCTTAAAGTTGTCAAAATAAATAGTCATCAAGGTCTCAAAATTAGTTCCCATCTGCTCAATGTATTCATTGACCTGAGCTATGAATGACCTATAAGTTTTCCATGCCACTTTTCCAAAAGGAGGAAATTCATTTTGAACATAAAAGAAAATACATATCAAAATGACACCAAATTTGCATTGGGATCCCTTTGTTCTCCTGGTTGCTACTAAATTTTCATTGATATGTTGTAATTGTAGCTTTGCAAGATAATATGTATGATCCTTCTCTACTAGTTTGTATCCTACATCCATTACAATGTAGGGCACACTGTTGAGTCTACTAGATTGGTAAAAATTGTGTGCTATAACCCTAACAGAAAAATCAACAAGAGGGTCTTGGATGGTATCAATTGTCATCCCTCTCTTATTCCACTTTGCACTAGTATTCTTCTCAGTTGCTTCCTTGGCATCACTCCTAAGAGTCTTTGGCCGATCTAGGATGGGAAACCCTATCACTCTATGTACAATTCTCTTTGTGATTTTTATAGGGCTATCCTCCAACCATAAGCTACCATCATGCATTCTGCTCAACACTAGTGTAATCCATTTAGCTTAAAAATGGTGGGGAATTCTAGGGCTGGCGTTAAACCCTTCCTCTCAACAATCTAAAATTCTTCCTTGAAGACTCTATTATCACACAATTTTTCATAGGCCTCCCTTATTTCCATGTCACCTCAAGCTCCAATATTTCAATTATAGCATCTCCTTATATCTTGAACTATTACAACCTTAGGGGGTATAATAGATAGGGCTCCACCTGTGTCATTTTGATATGCAACTTTAGGTATTGGGTAGAAATCAGGTTGTCTATCCTCTGTGGACACCAATTGGACTCTAAATGATTCCTTCTCCTAAGTTATTCTAGAACTAGAAGACATTTTACACAATCTAGGGTTTTAACATGAAGAAATCATGAGACTGTGTAGCTCTACATAGTCGTAAATACTGTGAAATCAATGAAATCATGCTTCGAATGTTGTTAAAATCTTCTTATATACTAGATTGTATGTTTAGATTCAGTCTACGCTCTTTCTCATCTTTTCTCTTCATTCTTGATGAGGAAAAATGATTGAAAATATGATAATATACCCTATTTTAATTGCATTTAATGCTTAGTGCATTTATAGCTATCCACTCAGCTTCTTAAGGATTCTAAATTACTTGGCTTCCATTTCCTTTTCACCACTCAGCTTCAACTGAGATTTCTTCTTTGCTCAACTTCATATACCAACTCAGCTCCTACTAATCATTTAGCTCCTATAGTCTTGACGATCAACTTGGCCTATACTAAATTTTTACTTGGCATCTGAGGGAAACTCGATGACACTTGTGAAATATTAAATTTTTAACTTTGCATCCTTTTTCATGCTAATCTATTCTTTTTTAGTACTTTCTTTTCTAGGAACTAATGTATGATAAAGCTTTGTAAATTAGTCCCTTATGCATTCTCTTGCTTAGTTTGATGAATTATGACCACTTGACCTGTTAGGTGAAGTTATCCCTTCATTTTATGTGCTACTCCCATCTTTCTTCTTCCATGTCTTGTTCATTTATCCTTTGATGTGTTCAACATCTACCTTCTCTTTACCTTTGTCATTCTTTGAATTGGATGCTTTTGGCCTTGTTGGGAAATTCCTATTGATATGACAGTTCTTCAAGCAACTAAAACATGTGGTTTGGCTTAACCATCTATTTTAGTTCCCTCTGAAATGTGTCCTTATGTTATTTTTAGGAATGTGTCCATATTCCTAATACTAATGATAGCTATAACTAGTATTGTAGTCTCGATTGTAATAATGACCAAGGTTACCTTCCCTTACTACTTGATTTGATGTCCACATAGGCTTTGATCTACACTGAAAAGCTATATGTCCATACTTCTTGCAATTGTAGCAGTGACCTTCAAATTTTGGTGTTCTAATAGTCCTAGTCCTGCAATTGTGTGCTTGATGTCCTTGCATTTTGCACTTATGAAAATGACTTGCATTCTTAGGTTTGTCATGCTAATGAGCATTCTTACTCCTACACCATTAGAGGTATGTCCATTTTTACCATAGAAATGAGAAATACGTTAGTTTTCTTACCTTTGTTACTCCTTTCTTTTGCAATTTTGGATGACTCTCCTTGTTTAGTGCTGATGTAACCTAGTCCTAATGTTTCATTGCTAGCCCTTGGTGATTTCAGTAGCTGCTTAAAATATTTGATGGCCTCATTGGGTTTGTTGAAGCTTTCTGCAATCTCCTTCTCTCTTTTTAGGTCATTTTATAGTTGTTCACTTTGCATCTTTAGTGTAGAGATCTTAATGTCCTTGGCATTTAGTTCATGATGTGCATTCATCATCTGACTCAGGGTGTCAAACTGCATGTTTGAGATTTTTGCAAGCTCAATTAACTTTTCTTCCAATCTATTGGAAAGATTTCTCTTGTCTTCTTCTAGCATAACCTTGTTTTCAATGGTTCTTTTCTTCTATTCAGTCACCTCACATAGTATCATGGCTTGTGATTCTTATTCAAGCTTGAGTTTTCTAATTTCTTTGCTTGAGCTCTATTCTTCTCCATCAGGTTTGCTATTGCTGCATCAAACTCTTTGGAATCTCCATTTGAAAATAGATTTGAGTTTTCAATCTCCTTGTACTATGTGTCATTCTCAGCTATGGCAATCTCTCTCTCTCTCTTTTTAAGGATTTCTTTAGTTCTCTTCTAGCTTCTTCAAAAGAATGTAAAGCAAGTTGTATGTCAATTGCCTAATTCTCTATGATCTTCCCAATTTTGTAGACATCCATTTCTAGATCTTTTCTCCAATCTATAAGGCTCATTCTTGTGAGAACTAGGCTTTGATACCAATTGTTGGAATTAACAAGTGGAAAGATTTACTTCTAGGGGGGGGGTGTGAATCAGAAGTAATTAATTTTAACCTTTTCAAATCCTTTTAATTGAAACCATTCACATTCATGTAATTTATCTAATAAACATGAAAGTAAAGACATGCATGAAAATAGATAACACACAATTTTGGTGACCCAAAAACCCTCTAAAATGAGAAGGTAAAACTGGAGTGGCGATGACACCCACAAAATATCATTGCAACAATGTGTAACTATTCAAGGTTAGAATTTTTAACCACTTCTAATGGTGTACCCTATGAAAGGCCTGTCATGTTAAAGGCTTTACACTTTGTTAAAAGTGACATGGTTAAAGGATTTCACTACCTTGTTAAAAGTAGACCTGGTTAAAGGAATTTAGTACATTCACTTGGAATGCCACCTTGTTAAAGGATTTACAAATGGCTGCTAGGAAAACCTAATTCCATAGGATTTCCATATCTAATATAATTGCTAGAAAGTATTAGAAAGGCTTTGACCTGATAAGTTGTAATCCTTTATTGCTGATTCTAGATCCTTATTCTGCTCTATCTGCTCATATCCTTGCTTGATCTAATATGTTACTCTTCGAGGTTCTGATACTTGTGTTCTTGATTAACTAGATTTTTCTATGCTACTCTGTTCTTTACTAAGACTTTTTTACCGTTCTACACTTTTCTATAACTCACCCATATAGTTCTTTCTTGCCTATCGTCTCTATTACATGATGGTGCTCTATTCTCCTTTTAAAGATTTTGAAGACTTAGGGTTAGGTATGAATTTATGATCAATATTAAATCTTCATTTCCCACTTATTTCTTGTACTTTTGTTATTGTTTGCATGCCTTCTCCATTTTTCTTATTACCTACATGTCGATTACATAGGCAATGCAAGAGATTCAATCTTATCTTAAAGATCTTTAAAGATTCATCTCATGTTGGCTCAAAAAATGGTTTACATCTAAGTTTTTGAAGGAACAAACTCATATGCTGATTATGTGTTACTCGACACATACTAGTTGTTGATGCTGGACACATATAGGAAAACTAGCTCACTTGGCTCCTATAGCAATTCTATTTCACTCAACATCTATAGTGACTCGACATCTATACTTTTGTCAGTACTTGAACTCTACTCAACACCTAAAGATTGTTTGGGACCTAAAGTTCACTCGACACCTATTAATTTTTTTGGCTCAGCATACATTGTAGCTCAACTTTTGTATTATACTCTACATCAACTAAAGAATTGGTTAAGTGTGTTGGCACTCAAATGTCAAAAACAATCTAAGACCAACAATCTTCCCCTTTGACATGAGTGGCAAAAACACTTAACTAGACATTATAAATCTGATCTTTATGAGTATATTACATATTTTGTTTAGCATATGTACAAGATTTTAGAAACTTATTAAAAAAATTTTGTATACCTCAAAATCTTGTAACTCCCCCTAAGCTCATGTGCCATTTCCATTCCTATAACCAAAATTCTTATGTCGAATGTCTCTCATGTTGATGTATCTGATACTCTTTGCCTTTTCTACCTTTGTTTCTATATCTATGTGGACTCTATTTTTGCTTCTTGTACTCTGTATCTATGCCCCTTTCACATCTTCTTGCAATTTTTTATCCTTTTCGCTTTATTACTTCCTCAAATGTGAATTTGAATATCACCCCATTTGGATATTCTTTATTACTTCCATCAAAGAATGTATTATGTAACCATTCTTATTCACATCTCCCCCAAAATATTATATCTCCCAATTCTTATTAGATGCAATAATGAATTATCTCCTCCATGAATATATTGTCCCCCTTTTTCACACTTATGTCAAAGGGTCCTAAGAATGAATAGAATACTTTGCCAAAAAAATTTTATTTACCTCCATAATCATCTTGAGAGAAGCATCCCAATTATCTAAAGCTATCTCCAATGACTTGTGTTGGATGGCTATCTCTAGTACAAGATGAACAAGGCCTTCTAAAGTAGAAAGATTAGGATCTTTCTTTAGAACATTTTTTGCATAGGCTTGTTCCTTATGGAGTACTTCTAGATGTGGAGTAATGGAAGATTGAATCTACATCAATTTAGCCTTGATATTGGCCTCTTCTATTTTTAAAATAGCTAACTCTTTTTTTGTGTGAAGTGTAGTTGCAAAATGCTTCTCACTCTGAGCTAGATCTTTGGGTAGCTGAGTATTAGAAATCTTTAGATTTCATTCAAGGCTCACTAACCTTTAGCTAGGTTCTTGTGTGAAATAGGATGAATCAAACAACTTGGTGTACAATGAAAATACATTCCCCAGTACAATTTTTTCCTTTTCAATCTTCTTAGCCAATTCAACTTATGAAAGTGTTATTTCACTTCATATTTTCTCATTCACTTTCATTTGAAACTTCATTTTTGACCATTCTAATAATTTAACATTAGTTTCTAGGTCTTCATTCTGTACCTAGTCCATAATGTTAGACAATTACTCCATGATGGGCTAGATTTCATCAGATACTTGCAAGTTGAATGCATCAAGAAATATGTCCTTGATTTCCAATAGTGCTTGCTTTTTCTTGAACTCATTTATGAGTATTTCTTGTCTCTTCCTTCTCTCTAGTGCCTCTTGCACTTCATTTATTTGTTGTAGGTTCATAATTCTTGAGTCATAACTAGGTATGACTATTTCTTCATCAATTGTAGGGTCTCCATAGTGAAGTACCCTTGCAACCTTGGTAGAGGTCAAGCCTAGTGCTAAAATCTATAATTGTACTACATCAGTGCTCAACTTCTTATTAGGAGTCCTCAAGGTAGGCATGTTCACCAATATTTGTATTGCCTCATGCTCCTTAGCAGTTTTCTCTTCTTCTTTCTCCTCTTCTCTACTACCTTGATCAATAATGATAATTTGAGGAGGTGGACCTTGACTTTGTGTAGTAGGAACATCTTGGACTATTTTTTCCTTTGCTTGGTCCTCGATACTTTTTCCTGTTGTAACTATACTATCAACCTTAGCAATTTTTTCTTGTTCTTCTTGCTCTTTGGGTTGATCTGCTATAGTTGTTGGAGGTTGTGTAGATTATTCTTGTGTTCTTTCTTTCTCCCTTGTTATCTCTACTACAACTTTCTATAGCTCATCGACACTCATCGAAACTAGATTTGTACAAAGTTGTGCTTGCAATGTAGATGGGTGAAGGATCTTTTTGAGGTCCTCTATAGTTAGAGGAATGATGTTCTAACTTGAGGTGTTAGGAACATCATTTACAATTACTATTTCTGTAGGTGTTGAGTGTGGAGGACTTGTTGGTGGCAGTTGGGTGTCTTGGACACTTTGTTCAGTCTATGCTCTTCAACTATTACATTTTCACCATGTATCTTCTCCAGTGTCTACTCTTTTGTCTCTTTTTCCTCTTCCTCATATTTTTCTTTTTCTCCTTCTTCTTCACCATTTCTACCTTCAAATGGGTCTTCTTGCCCTTCTTTCATTTTTTTCAATACATATATTAATTTCCACATTTATGTGGACTTTTGGACAACATCTTCTATTTGATTCTGCAAAATTTTGAAGGCTCTATATTTGGGTGTGAATTTGCTCCCATTCTTCGTACTAGCCTTTGTTATTTGACCTTTAGTAAGGTCTAGCATTACATGAGCCAATGTAGACTCTCTTATTTCCTTCTCCATTTTGAGATAGTAATGCCATTTATTCTCAACTAATGAGCTTAGCTCCTTAGGCATTGAATTGTCTAGTTCAAGTGGGGTGGTCTTGAACTTAGCCATAATAGTTTAGATGGACTCTTTCACTATGTTCTATTGTTCCTTTGAAAAATTATTGAAATATATGGTCTTTCGATTAGTTAAATCTGCATTATCTCTAATATTATTACAAATTCTTTCCAATTTAGATGTGGTAGAATAGCTTACCAATTTGAATTGTTCTTCATTAGACTATGTTCTTTCTTCATCTAATTTAGGAGGTGGAACATATTTTCTTTTCTTTTTTTTCTCTATAGGTTCTCCTTATTCTATTGCCTTTTTCTTTTCCTACTCTTTTACCCCTTGAGATGTAGCCCTGGTGTTAGCCCTTGTAGTTGGCTTAGCTCAACTTGGCTTTGTAGCATTCTTCTTTCTGTTGGGCTGTGCAGCTAGCTATTTTTGAGCTTTTCTCTTCTCTGGCTCAACCTTTGGTGCTCCTTTCTTGGCACCTTCCTCCTTATCTATATCTTCTCCCATACCTTGGGTTAAGGCAAGTGGCCCCTGATCTTGTTCTCCTTCATCACCCTTGGCATCTTCACCTTCTTGTTCTGCTTCTTCTGTAGTACCTTCCCAAAATTTAGCTTTTAGCTTCTTAACAAGCTTGTCCTTCTTTTCAAAAGTGGAGGTAGTCTTCAACTCCATATCCACTTTTGATCTCCCCACATCATAGATTCCAAAATATGGTGCATCCTTGTCAACTCCCTCTCCCAATAATGTAGTTATTGTTGCTGATGCTTCATCTATGTTTATTTCATACCCAAGAGGTCTTAACCATCTCACTATTGATATGACAGCTTATATGTATTCATAGTCTATATCTACAAGAAAACATACATCATTTACATGTTTCTCTACTAAGGAAACTAGAATTTTGAGTCTTTGCTTCATTGTCTTCTTAAAGTTCTCAAAATAACTAGTCATCAAGGTCTCAAAATTAGCTCCTATCTACTTAATGTATTTATTGACCTGAGCTATGATTCACCTATCAGTTATTCATGCCACTTTTCCAAAAGAAGGAAATTCTTTTTGAACATAAAAGAAAATGCCTAACAAAATGACACCAAATTTGCATTGGGCTCCCTTTGTTCTCCTGATTGCTGCTAGATTTTCATTGATCTATTGCAATTGTAGCTCTAAAAGATCATATGCATGATCCTTCTTCACAATTTTGTATCCTACATCCACTACAATGCAAGGCACACTATTGAGTCTGCCAAATTGGTAAAATTTGTGTACTATAACCTTAATAGAAAAATCAATAAGAGGGTCTTAGATGGTATCGATTGTCATCCCTCTCTTATTCCACTTTGCACTAGTATTCTTCTTAGTTTCTTCCTTGGCATCACTCCTAAGAGTCTTCAACTGATCAAGGGTTGGGTAACTGATCAATCTATGTACAATTCTCTTTGTGATATTTATAGGGCCATCCTCCAACCATAAGCTACCATCATGCATTCTGCTCAACACTAGTATAATCCATTCAGTCTTGAAAATTATGGGGAATTCTAGGGTTCATGTTAAACCCTTCCTCTTAACAATCTAAAATTCTTCCTTCAACAATCCATTATCACACAATTTTTCATAGGCTTCCCTTATTTCCATGTCACCTATGGCTCCAATCTTGGAATTATAGCATCTCCTTACATCTTGAACCATTACAACCTTAGGGGGTATGATGGATAGGGCTCTATCTGGGTCATTCTTATATGCAACTTTAGGTATTGGGTGGAAATTGGGTTGTGTAACCTCTTTGGACACTAATTGGACTTCAAATGATTCCTTCTCCTAAGTTTTTCTAGAACTAGAAGTCATTTTACACAAAATTGCATAGCTCGGCACAGTCATAAATACCTTGAAATCAATGTAATCGTGGTTGGAATGCTATTAAAATCTTCTTATACAGTGGATTCTCTTCTTTGGATTCTCTTTGGACTCTTTCTCATCTTTTCTCTTCATTCTCGATGAGGAAAAATGATTGAAAATATAATAATATAACCTATTTTCATCACATTTAATGCCTAGTGCATTTACAATTGTTCACTCATCTTCTAAAGGATTCTACATTACTCAGCTTCCATTTCCTTTTCACCACTCAACTTCCTCTACAAACTCAGCTCCTACTAATCATTTGGCTCCTATAGTCTTGACAATTAGCTTGGCTTGTACTAGATTTTTACTCGACAACATTTGTGAAATCTTGAACTTTTAACTTTGCATCCTTGTTCATGCTGATTTGTTCTTTTTTAGTACTTTGTTTTCTAGGAAATGATGTATGATAAAACTTTGTAAATTAGTTCCTTATGCCTTCTCTTTTTTAGTTTGATGAAGCGTGACCACTTTACCTATTAGGTGAAGTGATCCCTTCATTCGATGTGTTGCTCCGATCTTTCTTCTTCCATTCTTGTTCATTTCTCCTTTGATGTGTTCAACATCTACCTTCTATTTACCTTTGTCATTCTTTGAAGTGGATTCCTTTGACCTTGTTGGGAAATTCCTACTGATATGACCAGTCTTCAAGCAACTAAAACATGTGGTTTGGCTCAACCATCTATTGTAGTTCCCTAAAAAATGTGTCATTATGCAATTTTCAAGAATGTGTCCATATTCCTGACAGTAATGACAGCTATACCTGGTGTTGTAGTGATGACAATGGTTACCTTCCCTCACTATCTAATTTGATTTCCACATAGGCTTTGATCTACACTCAAAATCTCTATGTCCATACTTCTTGCAATTGTAGCAGTGACCTTCAAATTTTGGTGTTTTGATAGTCCTAGTCCTATAGTTGTGTTCTTGATGTGCTTGTTTTTTACACTTATGATAATGACCTGCATTCTTAAGTTTATCATGCTGATGGGCATTCTTACTCCTACACACATTAGAGTTATTTCCATTTTTACCATTGAAATGACAAGTAGATTTAGTGTTCTTACCTTTGTTACTCCTTTCTTCTATAGTTTTGGATGACTCTCCTTATTCAATGCTAATGTAACCTAGTCCTAAAGTGTCATTGCTAGCCCTTGATGATTTTAGTAGCTACTCAAAGTACTTGATGGCCTCATTGTGTTTTTTTAAGCTTTCTACAATCTCCTTCTCTCTTTTCAGGTCATTTTGCTATTGTTCATTTTGCATCTTCAATGTAGAGATCTCAATGTCCTTAACATTTAGTTCATGATGTGCATTCATCATTTGACTCAAGGTGTCCAGCAGCATGCTTGAGATTCTTGCAAGCTCGATTGACTTTTCTTCTAGTCTATTGGCAAGGTTTCTCTTGTTTTCTTCTAGCAAAGCCTTATCTTCAATGGCTCTTTTCTTTTGTTCAGTCACCTCACAAAGCATCATGGATTGTGATTCTTGTTCAAGCTTGAGTGTTTTGATTTTTTCTACTTGAGCTCTATTCTTCTCGATGAAGTCTTCTATTGTTGCATCAAACTCTTTGGAATCTCCATTTGAAAATAGATTTGAGGTGTCAATCTCCTTGTATTGTGTGTCATTCTTAGCTATGGCAATCTCTCTTCTTCTTTTTAAGGATTTCTTCACTTCTCCTCTAGCTTCTTCCAAAGCATGTAAAGCAAGTTGTATGTCAATTACTTAATTCTCTATAATCTTCTCATTTTCTCCAAGCTATAAGGCTCCTTCTTGTGAGAACTGGGCTCTGATACCAATTGTTGGAATTAATAAGTGGGAAGATTTACTTCTGGGGAGGGGGGGTGAGTAACTAAGATTTACCATTTCAAATCTCTTTAATTGAAACCATTCACATGCATCTAATTTATATAATAAACATGAAAGTATAGACATGCTTGAAAATAGATAACACACAATTTTAGTGACCCAGAAAACCTCCAAAGTGAGAAGCTAAAACTGGGGTGGGGATGACACCCACAAAAATATCACTACAACAATGTGTAACTATTCAAGGTTAGAATGTTTGACCACTTCCAATGGCCTGCCCTATGAAAGGCCTATCCTGTTAAACACTTTACACTCTATTAAAAGTGACCTAGTTAAAGGATTTCACTAACCTGCTAAAAGTAGGCCTGGCTAAAGGACTTTAGTACATTCACTTATAATGCCACCCTATTAAAGGATTTACAAATAGCTACTAGGCCAACCTAAGTCCATAGGATTTCCATATCTAATACAATTTCTAGAAAGTATTAGAAAGACTTTGACCTGATAACTTGCAATCATCTATTGCTAATTCCATATCCTTTTTTTTCTCTATCTACTCTGATCGTTGCTTGATTTGATATGTCACTTTTCGAGATTTTGATGCTCTTGTTCTTGATTAACTATATTTTGCTATGCTGCTTTGTTCTTTACTAAGTCTTTTTACCCTTTGCACTTCACTATAATGCACCCATAGGCTTCTTTCTTTCTTATCCTCTCTGTTACATAATGGGGCTTTGTTCTCCTTTTAAAGATTTCAAAGACTTAGGGTTAGGTATGAATCTACAATCATTATTAAATCTTCATTTTTCACTTATTTCTTGCACTTTTCCTATTGTTTTCATGCCTTCTCCATTTTCCATATTGGTTGGATGTTGATTATATAGATAATACAAGAGATTCAATCTTATCTTCAAGATCCTTCAAGATTCATCTCATGTCGACTCCAAAAATAGTTTACATTTGAGTTTTTGAAGGAACAAAATCATATGCTAATTCTATGTTACTTGGCAAATACTAGTTGTTGATGGTTAGCACATATAGGAAAACTGGCTCAATCGGCTCCTATAGCAATTCTATTTCACTTGCAATCTATAGTGGCTTAGCATCTATACTTTTCTCAACACTTGAACTTTGCTCGGCACCTATTGAATTTTTTGGCTCAACATACATTGTAGCTCAACTTCTATATTATACTCAACATCAACTAAATAAGTGTGTTGACACTCAAGTGTCAAAACCAATCTAAGACTAACATGATCATACTCTGATACCACTGTAATGTCCCCTTTCAAGACATTTATTTGTTTACCTTTTTACTCATATGAATTTTATAATATTTCTATCTGATATGCTTTTCGTTGTTTGATATTCTATATATATGTGTATTTCAAAGAGTTACATCCCTTCATAATAATAATAATATTATAACATATATTATTTTAATAACATATCAACTATATATTATAATACTTTATTAATATAATGTTTCTATATTATAATACTTCTTGAGCATACTAGCCCAGAATGAATGGTTAAACCATGTTCTAGATAACAAATCTAATAAGCTTCAATTGACTAAACAACAAAACACTTACCTTTACACTTCCTTTTTAATTCCACTCATTCATCTTCTCAAAGCATCTAAAAATTTAGTTATGCTCTGGTATTTTGGTATCAAGACTTATACACTTAGTAATTTCACACATCTTGCACATTACAAATGAAGGAAATAACTTTCCTTTATACCAATTATAAACAAGCAATTAAGTTGTGATGTTAGGATTTCCCTAGTGCACTGTTAGATGCATAAGACCATAGTAAGGCATAAACACATGTTTTGATAGTTATCTAATCATTAAATTTATTAATCCATGTGCTAGAAACTATAATTGGATCTTTCTGATAAAGATCAATAGGTTACACCATTTAGTTAGCTGCCAGTATAACATATTGTTAATAACAAGTCAGTGACCATTCAAATGTGAACCAAATGATTCACATCCAAACATATTGGTACACAAAAGAGTCTTCTAACATCTTGTTCTCTCATAAATATTAATTCCATCACACCATGAAGTCGAATAAGAAATATTGCAACTTCCTCTAGCATAATTCCTTGTCCACTTGTCTACAATTAATCTTCACTAAATAAACTACAACTCATCCAAAACAACACATGAAGTACTCTTACAATAGGTATAATGACTACAGACAACTTGCTACACAAAACCATGTTGCACTCTCAAGAATATCAATCATAATTTATATTATATTGGTCAATGGCCCACAAGATACAAAATTTCACTTTTTTTGGATCCATATAAGATATGTTGACATCAATGACAAAACTGTTCATCAATAATTTCTATGTCATCTCAACACTCTCTCCTAATGCCAACAATATCACACATTTTTGCAAATCTAAACATTATTAGGTACGGTACCTATAATCTAAGAATTTAAGTTATGTGGGTTTGATTAATCTATAGAACTAGTAAGGAAGAATAAAATGGTAATAATGAATTTTAGGACAATGACAAAGATCTAGCTATTTACTATAAAATTTCTTCTTGGCTAGATGAGGGGAATTCTTTTGTTGAACTTGCAAGCTATATTAAAATTTTGGTTATTAAGAGAAATTTTCCACAATATAGAGAATTTTTGATAACTCTAACTCACAAATAAATTTCTAAACTAATCTTGGATTATTTGGGTTAGAAAGAGCGAAATTTAATAACATGCGTTGTCATTAAACTTTCCCATAGTAGGTTAGTCAAGCATTATCAATAATTAAATTTCCTTGGGCAAAGAGGAAAGGACATAAACCATAGGCTTTTATGATATCCATTGATTGTATGTTAATGTTTATTAAGAATTTTTGTAAACAAAAATAGAAATTATTTATGAAGGGCAATTCTAAGTCAATTTATCTTTTGATGTGGCTATATAGTTTATATAGATTCTTAGAGGCAATATTAGCAAAACTCCGAAAAGAAATTTTAAATTAATTATATTTCAATTTTAATTTTTATAGTCACTATCAGTTAGGTGTTTGTACATGTATACATCTAATATAGATATTTTAAACATTACATATAATATAGATATTTTAACAATTGTTAGAATAACTAGCTTAGATATCTTTATACATCTATCTAAAACCCACTGAGAGATATCAATCTCAAGGTGCCTATTTCAATAAATAGTTATTGAGAGTAGACAGGTGCCTCAAGATTGATATCTCTTAGCTGTTCTAGATAGATGTATAAAGATATCTAAGCTAGTAGGATCTAGAGTGCAACGTGTAAAACTTAAATCTATTAAATTTTTAATATGAAATATACTTTTTAAAGCATGATGCTTTTCATATCCATTATGTTTTATAGATATTGAAATATAGTATATACATTGCATACAATGAATCTCTTTCCAAGATTTTGAGTTTTTCCTCCTCTACTTTCCTTTTGACAAGTTTCTTACTTGTCTTCATCTTTTCATAACAATCATAACAAAATGGTGGTGAAATTCAAAGTTCATCCAAATACTTAACTTGTGATATAGTAACAAATGCTAGTCATGTCCTTTCTCTTGGTCCAATTTCAATTATTGCCTTTGAAAGTGTTAATCCCTATGATTTTTGGGTAGTCAATGCCCAAGACAAATGTAAGGGTAATTGATGTGTGTGACCTCTTTGTATTGGAGAAATGATAATTAATTTTTGAGCTCCATCTTCCAATGGAATTCCAAAGTAATTGTCAAATTCAACCATCACATATGTTGGCTCCATCTTCAAATGGAATTCCAAAGTAGTTGTCAAATTCAACCATAACATATGTTGGTGAATCTAGTGGGGCATTTCTAGGTTTGTATATGATATTTTGAATGTATCCCAAAGCTCCATTGAGAAGTCCCACTTCAATACATGAATTAGATGTTAGCATGACCCTTGTATCCTTAGCAAGTAATAATTCAACATCTAGTTCATTATTATGACCTCTCCTCATGACATGGATCTACATTTGGGTTATTTCTCCATGCATGAATTGGTTCCATCTCTCTTTGTGCATTTGGTGGTTTACAGACCATTGATGTAGTATGTTGATTGTGTTCCCAACACAATAGGAAAAGAGTAAGAGGAGAGACAAAGCACAAAGGTGGATGGCATGTAGGATGGTGAAAATAATGAAGAAACATGGGGTTACAAAGAGGAGGTTATATATAGATATATTACAAAGGAAGAAAGTGTTTGAAGAGGAGGAGCTTGTCAATGTTTTGTTTTAGTAGATGTTGGTTTGGTTTTACTTCTCCAAGTAATGGAGAGATTTCAACTTTAGTGTGATATTTGGTATCTTTCTTATTTTATTTTTTGATACCATAAAAAATTCATTGTCATGATGCAATGGGTGTTTTAACAAAAAAAAAAATTACTATCATGAGATGGTTCCCTCTGTATGATTGGAGATGATTGTTATTGTGCCATGGTTATCTATTTAGACCATTGGCATGATAGAGGTTCTCTTGACAGGTTTTCCTATTTTGAGTGTGAGTGTTGGTTTGTGGTGATCAAGTTGTCATAAGGTTCTCCCAGGTTATTATAGACCTAGTGGAGATTATTCTTAGAGAAGACTCATTGAGACTTGGTGTATCCTAGAGGAGCATTCTCAGTCCTCCCACTTGGTCTATTCGATAGATTTATCTCATGCATTTAGGAGATGGTTGATATTATTCCTAATTTTGAAAAGTTTGTAGTTTGATTTTCTTTTTTATAGGATCTTTCATTCATGGTGTTTGGGTGTTGCAAATGCTCTTATATGGGGAGGTAAAGGAGATCATACTTGACACAATTGGGCACTTGATGGTGTTGGTACAAGGATGAGTTATGATTTGCATTAGTGTTCCTTCCAAGAGTTTTTTGAGGTCATCTATTATTGTTGTACTTCATTGTTTCTTAACAACAATACATGGTCTTTTTCATGAGGACTTGGAAGATGCTATTTTTGTAGTAGGTTGGTTGTAGTCCCTAGATAATCTAAAGTTAAAACCATGCCTTCTATGTGCTGATTAGTAGATTGAGTCAACTTATAGTTGACATTGCTCATGCAATAAAAGTTTTCTTATAATGGTCTTCTAGTTTTTTGCACATTAATGACTCTTTGTTGTGTTCTGTTGGAAGTAGGTATATTTGGTGTGTTATTGTATGGCCTAGTTATGTGGTTATAAATCTACTCATGTTGTATGGATAACAGAATGTGGTTAGCAATTAGTTGTGGTTGCTATTCTTGCTATGAAGATTGTGTTTTGGCAATTTCTTACCATGGGATTTGGTAAGGTAAAGAAAAGTTTAAGTGCCAATAGGATATTCAAATAGGAGGTTGTAGCATGAGTTGAACTTCAAGTGGAAGATTATTGGATGTGAAGTCCAACTGTCATGGTTGTTCATTTTACATTCTTCTTATTTGTCTCTTAATCTTCTATTGAAGACTAATGTATAAATATAAGGGCAAATCCCTATGTATGTTTACATGTAATGATTGAATAATATATTTACTATATTCTCAGTCTGGACGTAGCCACAGTTGTGGTGAACCATGATATTTCCTATGAAAAATAAACTGAGTATTCATCTACATCTGGATCAAATTTTGTATGAACTAAGTTTAGCTTATCAAAGATGTTATCATCTGAATTAGATGTAAGCTCACTAAGTGCATTTTCATTCATTTGAACATCCCTATAGAACTTATCATGTTTTATTTTAATTTGAAGTTGTCTGTATACCCTCTCTTTTTTACTATAAACTTATAACTTGTTCCATTTTGATCCTTCTTGCAAACAATGATAATAGGTAAATCTTTTATTTGATGTGGTAAGATTTTGGCTACTTCTCTTACTTCTTACAAATTACTTATGGAATGCCCTTTATATTTAAATTGACCTCTAGTTGCATGTGTAACATGAAGAATGGGGTTGATACATGCTATCAACATTTCTTCTATTTGTGTCAAATTAGAAAGTTGTAATGGTTAAGAAATGTTTGGACTAGGATTTGTGTTGTTTAATGCTAAAAATCAATGTTCATTATTTTCTTGTCAGCATCAATGACAAATAGGGCCTTCAAGGACCCATAAACCCTTAATTGCAAGATAGTTTTCTTAACAAATGTAGCAAATACTCAGCATAACAAGTTTATCTAATTCATTTTCAAACATTATTTGTGAAGTCCCCAATTCAATCCCATTATTTTTCAATAGTATTAATTTTCCCCTCATCCATTCTATTTTTTCTTCTTTTCAATCATCGTTCTCTTCTTATTTGAGATGTTGACTCCTCTTGTAACTTATAATTTCCTGAATCAACATTCATAAGATCTTCTATTCTATTAGTTGGTCTTTTTAGAATATGATCCATTGTCATATAATTCATCCCATTAGAACTAAACCCACCATTTCCATGAGATTGAAATTGTCCTAGCTTAGATTCACATTTACATAGTTGTATTTGTTGTATTTATCTTTCATTCATCTTGTCTAGGTTCATAGCTCTTTTTGTTTGTCTTCTCACTATATTTTGATTATCCTGAGATGTTTATGTATGATGTCCTCTCATCTCATCTGTATATTGTCTCATTTATTCTTTAGTCCTACGCTTGATATGTCTTTCTCTATCATGTTGGTTTCATTGATTTCTTTCTTCTTCTCTTTCTACATTAGTCATTTGTTCACATAATTGTCTTATACAGTTTTGTGCATATTCTATGTGTTGTATTTGTTTCTCTTCATTTCTAGGACTTGTAGCTTCCACTCTTTGAGCACTATTCCTTTGTTCATGTCTTTGTCTCAAAATTTAGTCTTGGATAGGACCTTCTAGAATATGTGAATATGGTAACTTTTAAAGTAATAGGATTTAAATTAGTAATCTTTCACAAAAAAATAAAACATAAAATATGTTGAACTATATATTATTTTAAATATTTAGTAAATTTAATATCTTCCAAATGTTTTTAAGTATAAATACATTGTACTATATATTTATTTAAATTAAATATTAAGTATTTCGTTGTATATTCTATTGTTTAATTATCAACGAAAATATAAAACATCAAATGAAAAGATATCTATGTTAGATTTAGATTTGGAAAAAGATATTTAAGGTAAACCTAAAAGTTCTTTTAAAAGTTGAATATATGTAAATATTGAATCCATGTTGAATATCAATATTTAATCTTTTATCCAATTTCAAATTTGAAATCATTTTAATCACAACATCGCATCATTAAAAGTATGAACTTCCCAATTTCCAACTAAACTCTTATCCATCTTCACTATTTTAAAAATATATTAACATCCATTTATTTAATTCAAATAATCAAATTGAACATTTAACTAAATTTAAACCTAATTATATTAGTAAGCTTATCATCCTTATTACATATCTAAGCTAACAAAGAAAAATTATTTACATTATTTTCATAAAAATATTTATAACATAATTATTTTATTTCAAGAATGAATTTGTGAGCATATCATATTGATATTAAATAATTTCATTTCAAGATTTATAAAACATATAAAATTACCAATGAATTAAGAAGAGAAAGTATTAATACACATTGGAAGAAGAAATTATTAAACATTTGAGTACCTATATTAAATTTTAGTTTTGAATAGTAACATGATTAAACGGTACCATCGATTATTAACTTTGTATATTAGACATATTGGAACAAATGTATTAAATTTTAAAAAAAATTAGCATAATAAATAGTTTACAAGATAAGCAATTTTTAGTTTTAATACAAAAGTAAAATTATGACAATTCATAAAAGCATAGAAAAACTAAATGAAAAAAAATAAATTAAATTTTTAAAAATATAAAATAGGAGAACAACGTTTATCATATTTAAAAAAATATTTTTCAATATTTTTGAAGAGTGCATTTAATGTTGAACAATTGTTGGAACAATTATTAGTTTTCAAGCTAACTAAATTTTAGATCAACCTTAAAAAATGATTTTTTAAAAATAATAGTGAAATAAATTTTTTAACTTGACACAAATGATACCAATAATAACTTATGTTGTTTGTTTAAAGATTGCAAGTCCTTTTGGACGTGACACCTAGTTTTTATTAGAAATAAAAGAAAAATTCTTTATTTTCGATTATTATTTAAACTAGAATCTTATAGTAGTGATGTTACTACAAGTCATACAAAATCTTTTTCTGTGATGTGGCTATAGGACAACCTAAAATTCTAAAAATAAGTCTTAGAATATATTTTCCATCTAGAAGAAGTTTCCACATTCACATGTATATAAATATAAATATTATTTTAGGATCAAATTTAATTTCCTCTATAGAATATGTTAAGATTAAAAATAATAATAAAATAATAAAATGTTTAAATAATAGAAAATAAACAGTAGAAGTCAAATATAAAATAGAAAGATATGGAAAATATAAAAAAATATACCAAGTACTTCTCCATTATAGGAAAAATGATTATCATAGAAAGAACATATATTCTCCAATGTAGGAAAGTTAAGTATCATAGAAAGTACATAGATTCAGACAACATTCCCTTTCATATTTTCTCTCTGCACCTAAATTCAGCGAAATAGAAAATAGAGAGAGCCAAATCTCAGAAATAGAGCAAAAAGAAAAAAGGAGAACACAGGCTCAAAAAATAGAAAATACAACAATGCTTCTATATTCTTGGAAAAATGAGTATAATAGAAAGATAGCAAAATCTCAACGAGGCCGGTAGAATATTTTCTTTTTGTCCATTTATTTTAGAAAAATCTTGACATGTACATTCCATTTGGAGATTATTATGAAGACCAAAATCCTCAACAAAAATTTCCAAGTTACGGTTGGAATATTTCCTCTGTACTCAATTAATTCTAACAAAATCTCCGCATTCACTTCTTCCATAAATCTCTCTCTTTTAACACACAGATATTTAGTTTCTAATTTGTAGTATCTTTCACGAAAATCGCACAGACACAGTTAAAACTGTGAATAGAATTGGTACACGGGAAAATACAGGGAGGCTTGACCGCAGTTACCAAACTCATGGAAGGCTTGAGCACAAGGACCAAATTCACTCTCGAACTGATGGGCAACTATTATGGGTGGTTTCTTTGTCTTTTGCCTGATAATCGATCTCCTTCTACCCCTCCTCCTTCTCCGTCACCACATTCTCCTCCTCCTTCTCCTTGGATCCCTCATTCTCCTCCTCCTCCTCCTCCTACCCTGGAGCTGGTCATTCAATCAATAAGACAATCAACTTTCCTACCTTCATTTGCATACTACGCTTCCGTATTAAAACAAGATTCATGTTTTGACTACTGATTTAGTATGTTTTTGCACTCACGGTTCTGCCAATTTCATTTTTCTTCTTCCAAATATGTGCCCTTCCTATCCCCTTAGGTAATTATAGGATCTCACATCTTCTATCTTATATTAGATTGTTATTAAATGTATTATATTGACTAGTTAGGTAATTATAAAGTAGTTTGTGTAAAGTTAGAATTGTTCAACAGATTCCTATTGACTGCACAAACATTATAAAATATCTATGGACTGTAATATCTGCTACATTAAAATAAAATAATATTTTCTCTTGTGTACTATTTTGTTTAAATGTGCATATGAAGTGAAGCAAAGATGAAGGGAGGTGAACATATATTCATGATGATAATTTCTTGGGCTTGCGATTAAACTTTGTAGCGCTTGTCTATAGAGAAACAAAGATGCCACAATCGATGTAGAGAAGGTGTCTTTATGCTGCAATAGATCAGATCATAACATCTTTTCAGAATATTGTGTATGATAATTTTAGGATGTCACTAGTTTGTTGTTTTTCAGATAAAGGAAGAATGTTTTTCTATTGAAGTTAGTTAATGAATCATTATTTTGGAAGAACATAAAATTAATGATTGCAAGATTGCAATATTAGAGAAGGTGACCACTTTGTAATTGGGCTAAGTTACTCTATGAATCACTATTTTGGACACACATAAAATTAATAATTGTAATATTAGAGAAGGTGACTACTTTGTAATTAGGTTGGCATTAAAAAGGTTTATAGATGTTCAGAATAGAAGGCTAGTCTAGTTTATTTTTGGCTAAGTATTACATTTATGAGAAGCATCATCATTTTTCAAAAGACGTTTATTTACAATGCAATGATCCTCAAAAAGAATTAAAATTGAGCCTAAATTAATAGGTCATTATGTGATAGATTACTTCATTTTGTACAAGCCTAAAGCATGGAAGCTCTTGTCAATTGGGTTGTAAAAGCCTAAATAAATACATCAAGATTCCTAATTTATACGGGAAGAAGTCTATAGAGAATCACCTAAAATATCCAATGAGTAAACTTTAATAGAATCAGAAGGATTGAGGATTTTTAGTTATCTCAAGTCAATTTCTCACTTTGAGATGATGTAATGTTTGAGAAACATTTTTGGTTTTCTTGTTTTTTTGTTTATTCCTCCTACTGTTGATTGTTAGTATAATGTATTACAATATTATTAAATGTATTACATTGATTAGATTAGATAGTTACAAAGTAGTTTGTGCATAGTTGAGTTGTTTTAACTGATTTCTACCAGCTACACAAACATTATAAAATAACTTTCAGATATAATGTCTGCAACATTGAAATAAAAGAATCTTTTCTCTACTTTCATAACACTCTACTGAATGATTTTATAGGTTATGGAATGCCTCTACAATGAAGACACAACTTAAGAAGATTGCTTGGAGAATAGGAGATATTAGATCTTCTCTCACTCTCTCCAACGTTGCAGACATCAGAAGGCGGCTCTCTTGGACTAAAGAGAAATCTTATCAGAGGCTCCTCAACTTCAAGCCAAGTGCAAACCATAGCCATCACTCTAGTTTTCAATTGTTGTAGAGTGAGTTTTTATTTGTTTCACTAGTTACATTACCATGTTATCTTCTTACTACCTTCTGTTGTTAATCACAAGCAGAGGGTATTGAAGAGAAGGTAGCATAAGTGAAAGAAATGTTAGATTTGGAAGGCAGTGAAGCAGTTGCAGCGCTTGTGATATGGGGATTCGGGGGTGTTGGGAAGAGTGTTCTAGCATCCATAGTCATAGAGGAGTTGGATGTCATTTCTAAAGGTTTCAAATTTTCTGTGGTGAGACTTGATGAGAAAATGGTACACAAAATGTCTTACATCATTAGGTTACAAAGAAAAATAATTAAGGATTTCAATGGAGGAAAATTAGTTTTGGAAGATATAGTAGAAGGGTGAGAAGAAGTCCAACACGTTGTTAGGAAAAAATGTTGTTTTTTATTTATTGACAACATAGTTGACTCTTCTTTTATCAAAGAACTCTTACCATCAGAATTTGTGGAATTCGAGGGAAATAGTGGTTCAATGCATGCAATGAGATTAAGAATTGTTATAACCTCTCGACTAAACAATTTGAAACCTTTGCTAAGACTCAGAAGGTTGTACAACTACCATGTGCATCCCCTGTCTGAAGCTGCGAGCAGAGTTATTCTACGCAAAACAATTCTAGGTGAAAGTAAAATCAATTGTGAGATTGATGAAGAGGGTTTATAAATGCCATTGCGGAGGCATGCAAAGGTTTCTCGCTACTTTTGTCTATTTTTGGTAATCACTTGAGGGTTAAAAGGAATCAGACTACTTACGAGGAAGCCCTGATTGCCCTTATGGAGGGAGATATTGATAGATTTAATGATGATGAGAAGCTGAGTTCAAAGCTGATGTTTGTATATAATAAAATGGGAGATCTAGAAGCTAAGGACACATTTCTACATATTTGTTCATACCTTCACGGTTGGTCATGGGATGAAGCTACTACCATTGTGGATTTAAGAAACCTTGAAGTTCTTTAACAGAGAGGGTTAGTAGAGAGGGATGAGAAAGGCAAAGTGATTGTGAACGATATCCTTCGGTTAGTGGGAAGAAAAGTGGGGAAGGAACCAAGGATACAAAATCATAGGGAATTTTCAGCTATGGTGAAAGATGAATTCAGGCGAAAAATGTGAAAGGCGTATGTCTTGTGGATAATTCGTCTTTAATTACAATTGAATCTGAAGATTTAAATGCAATGTCTCATTCTCGTAGGGTCCTGGTGCTAGGAGATTGGGCGCACATAAATGGCCTCTGCAATGAAGATTTTGGAACTCTAAGATATCTTGAAATTGGGGACATGGCTCATTTTCTGTTTGCAGATGTTTCTCAAATGCAGAGGCTGGTATATTTCAACAATAGATCGAACACATGCATGGGTTTAGCTCAAGTAAGTATGTAAGTTATTTGAGTGTGTAAATGAAGATGTCCTTGTTTATGTTAAATCTCTATTTCTGTTCTAGTCTAGGTTGTCAAAAATGTAACGTTTGAATGGCATTTCATGTTTCGACAGTAGCGACAACATTTTCGGTTCTGGAATGGCCATTTTCATGCATTTAGCTGTTTCAATCATGTTAATGTTTCATTGCCAGTCTAGCATGCATGACTTCAATTTACATTTACATTAATGTAGCCAACCCTCAATTTAAAGATATCATAGATTTCCATGCATGCAATGAGTAATAGGATACTGTAGCTACATTGTATGGGGATTCCTATCTATAATTCTTGCACATGTTTTCATACTAGTACACATCTGATATTCAGAGGTTACTCAGCTGATAGTATTATTGTGAGGAATATAAATCAACTTCAAAAAATCACAACAATTATAGCTACGGAGCAATGTTTATCAAGCTTATATCAATATATAATTACTAATCATTACTAGTTTTTTAATTTTTTTGAGAATTCAATATTATTATATTTGTCATGTGTAACTTAATTATAAAAAATAAAAACCAAAATAATAAACATACAAAGAACTAGATATTACATTTTCCTTCTCAGTTGATTGCAGTTCTACTTCTCATTTCTGGTAACATAAGAGCTTGTAGTCTATAATATGTGTTGCTTCCCTATGTATCTTTATCCTGATATGAAATCTATAGCCATCTGCCAAGTTTCAATAAATGATAACTTCAAACTTGTGCATTTTCAACAGTTTTATTTGTCTGACAGGCCAAAACATGTAGGTAAATTTATTCTCAATATATTCAATTATCTGTCTATCTAATTTGATATTTCATGTTGACAGCTTCCTTAAACCTTCAAAATAATATGATATGAAGTACCACATGCAGGAGGGGATGTGCTGGAAACAATTCTACAAAAAATATGAAATTCCTAAAAAGTTTTCTAGTGACATCCAAAAAACTGCTAAATCTTTTAGAAGGATCAAAGCTTCCATCATCTCTACAACGACTGTCCTTATTGGGGTGTAGAAAATTTCTAGAAAAATTCATCCGCTATGTTGAGAGTCTTAGTCTGAGTAAGAGTGATTTTAGATCTTTACCTGAAGGATTTGGACGACTTGCTAGATTGAGAACTTTGAACATGGACTATTGCACCTCTTTGGAAATTTTACCTACTAATTTTGGAAGGCTGACAGTGCTGCAAAAACTTCATATGGGAGAATGCAAGAGTTTGAGAATGCTACCTGAAGACTTTGGCACCCTATTTTCTCTCCAGGAATTGGATTTAAGGGAATTCATTAGCTTGTAGCGATTGCCCGAATTTTTTTCAATGCTTTCCTTGAAGTCCCTGAAACTGGAGTCTTTGCTTACTTTGGCAGAACTTCCACAAAGTATTAGGGACATGCCATTTCTGTCTGAACTTGCAGTGAAATCTTGCAATTTATTAACTAGTTTTCCCAATAGCTTTGTGAAATTGTGAATGTTGAAGTCTTTAACAATAGATAGCTACATTACAATCACTTCACTTCCGAAGGACTTTGGTCAGCTAGGTTCCTTAAAGCATATGAATCTAAAGAATTGCCCTCTTCTGAAAGAGTTTCCGCATGGATTTGAAGCACTTCCAGCATTGAAAATTCTAAAGTTGAAAAGATGCAGAAATATTGTCAATCTATCAGAAGGCTTCAGCGAGCTCAACCATTTGGAGGAGTTGTACATTCATAGTTTTCCTTTGTTAAGTCTTTCGAAAGGAATTGGAAAATTGAAAATGTTAAGGATATTGTACATATACAATGCATTCAAATTGGAAAACTTGGTAGATGATATAGACAATTTGATCTGCTTGTGGACACTACATCTCGAATTATGTCCATTACTAGATGGGGAAACCATGGAAAAGATTGTGAGAATGCAACACTGTTCCCAAGCATATATTGCAAGAAGTCACAAATTGATTGAAAGGTGGGAGGAGATATAAAAAAACGAAGTTTTTTCTATGGTGGTGTGGATGACATCAACCAATAATGCATCTGCCAAGGTTTGATTCACATCCCATGCTTCGTTGTATACTATAGTGGTTTACTTTTTCTTAATTTTTATCATGTTGTTTTGCATTCTTTTAGGATGAAGTTGATGTGGATTGGCAAAGGGCTGCAAGAGTGGCATTGTTTAATTTGAATTGTGAAGAGTTGAATTTCCATAGCTACTGACGTGGACACGACTATTGCAGTAATTTCACTCCCTCCCTATTTGCAATCCCATGATGAAGCTCCTTTGAAAAACATGTGGGAGTTGGCGGCGAGGAGATCAAGGACAACTTGTTTAGGGCAGCTTCAAATTATAATTTGTCTTGCGGGGGCTGAATTGTATAAGCAGAGGGTAGGTGCAGAGGTAAAGGAAGAGGAAGAGAGCATTATAAAAGCTCTGTTATGGCTGCCAAATGGATCCTGTGCCATTCTTGTAGCCAACACCAAATGCCATTTGTTAGTGAGAGATATTTTCTTTGGGTCTGACTCTGGAGGAAGAAAACTTTTGTGTTTCATTGCGGATGTCAGGGTGCAGGGTAATGGACACATGGTTATTGAAGATTATGAAATGATGTGGGAAGATGAAGTCTCGGGAAGGCTGAAGCAAAATGATCTCAACTCTCAAAGCAAAGAGGAAGAAGATGATAGTCTAGATGAGCTGCAACAGTGTTTAAAAGACCTTTGCTATAGCAGAGGAGGATGAAGTGAAAGGTGCACGCTGTCCCCATATCCATTTAAATATTGGCGAATGTATTCAAGAAAAATGGCATAAACCATTTTATAAGGTGCAGTTTCCAGAAGGTATGCTTATATACAAATTATTTGTTTGTAAATTTTAAATATTTTCTACTATTAAAAAGATTTAATTTTTTTAATAATATTTTAATTTATTTTAGATTAATTTATATAAGTTATTTTTGAATGTTAAATAATTATTTATCTTGCTTTTGTGTAAGTTGATGCAGGTTAGTATTGATCAATTACAGGGAACAAATGTGTGCTTCGTTATATGCAGCTTAAACATTATACAATGTACAGAACTACAAGAGTTCTATGAAAGTCTTGAGAAGTTGAATTTTGGAGGAGTTTGGATTCCAATTTCAAGCAACGAGAAGTATGGTATTGGTACTTGTATAAGAACCTGTGAGTACATGTCTTCCACGACTCTTTTCAAATATTTCCTCCTTTTCAACAAACAAGGAAAGATAATCAGAAGAGGCCCCTTATCACTTGTGATGTCATGGGGCATGAAAGTATATCCATTTGGAGAATCTGAAGTGAAAAATATTCTCTCCAAACTAGATGGTAATTCAGCTCTAGAATTTCTTCTAGAGGATCTGAATATTCTTGATCATGAAGGAGTTCAAGTAAGTTGCTTATCTACATTTGGTGATTGTTTTCTTTGTGAAAATTTTACTATTAAAAATTATGTTAATTCTATGTCGTTTCTACATGTCAATTGCAGGTTGAGAAACAACTAATAAAGAACAGGCTCATCTTTATGTATGTTGAACATCCAACTCACAAACTCCAAATGAGGTGTGGGTTTGAGCAATTGCAATATGTTCATGAATATTTCAAAATTTTATATGTTGGGCATTCCTCTGTAATGAAGGAAATAGATTTTGAAGCATACAAAAATGTAAATGAAAGTGTCACGTGAAAAATGTCGTGGCTAAGGCTTCCATTTTTAGATATGCTAAAATTTTGGAATAGGTGCAGCTATTTGTTGAGTAATTTTGCCGAGAGTCTAAATTTAGAGTTCACAATACCAAAACTTGTGAGACAACTATATATTGAGAAAAGGTGGATAGTTCTACTGGGTAGTGATGGGATTATAACGAGAAGTGGAAAAGAAGTGGTGGATATAATATGCAAATCAGCCGAGGAAAACAAAGATGCTATAGAAGATATGATGAAGGATGAGTTGGAAAAATCTAATTTACAAAGTGGAAAATGCAATGAAATTGTACAAACATATTTCAATGATGAAATATCCAGTCATCCTCAACATCCACATCATTTTTTAGCATTCACAAGAAGACAAAATTATAGATTTTGTAATGTTTGCAACTCGATATTCAAGAATGTATTTGGATCACCAAAGGATATATAGGTGAAACGATTGTTGCTAGGACCTGTGTAAAGATTGTTGGAAGCTATTTTCTCGAGAACAAGTACGAAAAATGTTGTAGTCCTAAATTTATTAACCTCATGGAATTACCAATATTTATGGTATATCTGAATTCTACTCTAAAACTAATGAATGTACTTTTGCAATCCCCTCTACAAGTATATCATGAGGAGCTCATTGTATTTTGATAAGTCTGTATCACTAAAAATGCAAGTTGTTTTGTAAATACAAATGAAAGTATAAGACTATGTTTTATCCTACGATATTCTATTGAAATTTAACTTTCTAGTTTTTTGAAGTCAAATTATTGACTCATGTTTCTTAAAAGTCTCTTCATTTGTAAAATAATGTATTTACCTTCTACCAAATATTTGTAGTTTTTGATAAATTAAGTAGCCATTCATTTTCCAAAAATATATATTACCATATCTGTATGGTTATAAAAGAATACGGTACTATTTGATAAGTTTGGTAAAGAGTTGCTTGAATACTGGTAGTCCAAATGATATTTCGTTTACTTTTACAAGCGATTTCAATTTCAGATGGCTATGCATTTTTCATTTATGAAACTGTACAATGTGTATCATATGATAACAAGTGCCACGTAGTGGCCAAGTACTTGCCTTTAGTTATTAATTAATTATAGCTTTAATTTAATAAATAAAATATAACACTTATTTTTATTATTATAGATATTAAATATATTTATTTTTTAAATATAATGTGTGTGTGTGTGTGTCTATATATATATATATATATAATTAATTAATTAATAACTAAAGGTAACTACTTAGCCACTACATGGCACTTGTTCTATTTAAAATAAGTTACATAAATTATTTTATGTCAATAAAAATTAATTAAAATTTTATAATAATTTTAAATAAATAATAGAAAAACTTTTTAATAGTTTCCTCTTCATAAATATAAATATAGAAGACAGATTTAAAAAAAGAAAATTATGTATAAACACAATTTTTATTTATTTATTTTCTCAAAATAGCATGGTATTTTAAGTATACACACACACACACACACACACACATATATATATACATATATATATATATATATATATATATATAACTAGTTAATTTATATCATGTATTATATATATGTTCACATATATACATATATAGATATGTATATACATACATATATATATATATATATGTATATCATATATATATTTATATGTATATACATACATACATATATATATACATATATATATATATACATATGTATATATACATATGTATATATACATATGTATATATATATATGTATATATATATATACATATACATATATGTATGTATATATATATATATGTATATATATATAAATGTATATCATATATATATATATATATATATGTATATACATATATATATATACATATATGTATATACATATATATATATATATATAAATGAAAATATTTTATACATCACATGTATAGCTAGTGAAAAAAAAAAAAAAAAATTATTTTTGATGTATATTTTCTTTGTTATAAGTACTCAAGTTCGACCTTGTCAAGATCCAATAGTTTTTTCCTCCCGTCAAAACTTCTCTATCAAATTTATATCTTCTTGAAAAAAAATTACATATTCCTGAAGAGGATTCTCTCCTCTAGTGATAAATAATTTTTATTTTATTTTTTTGATATGATTTACTATTTTTTTTCATTTTTTGAGAGAGCATCTTCTGAAATGTTGAAATATTGACTTATAATATTTTGAGATTATAACATATTATAACTAATCAAAACACTCAAAAATTTATATAATGATGATATTGAATCTGAGATCTATAAAAGGGTATTTTTAGTTTTTGAAAAAAATTGAGTTTTGATAGAAAAATGAGATTTGACCAAAACAAGTTTTTGTATCACAAACCGTGACACAAATCTGTGCGTTTACCCCATGAACTAAGTAAATGACTTAAGTGTATAGACACTCACTAGTTAAAACCAATCTAAGATCAACAACTCCCATCCACATAACTCTAATAACCACAAGACTATACCCATGGGTTCACCTTCTATATTCGATGTCGTCCTCTAATGCTAATATGGCATCTCCTTTTGGCACCTAGTTTCCACTGTGGGCCTTGTTGCTATGTAGCTCATGCCACAGGGAATGCTTTTGGAAATATAGAAAAAATTAAGTGACTGAGAGGGAAGGTGAATTAGGAATGACTTAAACTTTTCATACTTTTCATACTTCCTTTTACCTCATTAGATTATCTAATCTAGTGTCAAGCATTAACATAAAGAAATAAAGAAATCAACACCATTGACACTTTGTCACAATTTTTGGTAACCCAAAAACCCTCCAAGGAGAAGGTAAAACTAGGGTTAAGATGACACCAACAATGCTTCACTACTGCAATAATAAAGTTCACCTTTTAGGACTTACAATTGATCACTTCTAATGATCTACTCTATTAGGAATATGAAGGAATTTTAAGTCCACCTTGTGAAATTATTTTACAATATAGAGAAGTGTGTACTCTATAAAGATATTCAACAAAGGATTGCTAGGTCCACCTAGCTAGAGGATTTGATTGATACACTTGTTAGGATGAATCAGTAGGGTGATATTTTCTTTTCAACTTTGTTATAATTGAAATAGATCCTTTGAATAATATGATCACCTAGTTGTGGTAGATAAGTCTCTATTTTTTTCTTCATACTCTTTGTAGCCTACTTACTCAGTTTTATCCATATTCTCTTCTTGTGTTTATGTATTCTATTTATATTACTTACTTCCTTTTCTATGTCTTAGAAAGACTCATTTTCCTTTCTTATATATGCATCAAATAGTAACTTCATGCTAAGTTGGCTCACATAAGAGATAACTTGAATCAATAACTAAATTATACCTTCTATTCAGCCAATTATTAATGATCAGGCAACACTATTCATTTTGGTGTTATGTTGATGCTTGAGCAACATTGTGAGTTTAGGTGATACTTTGGCACTCGGGTAACACTAAATAATCGGGTAACAATTTAGCACTTGGTAACACTGGATCGTACTAACTTGAACTTGACAACTTAGTTTACACTATGAACTTGGATAGAATTATGAGCTCTGTACACACTAGAAATTTGATATACACTACGGAGTTTGGTTTAGACTAGATATCCTTGATTTACTCAAGCTATATTCAAATATGTTATCTAATGGAAAGATTGGTTGCAGTTTTAACCAACTTTCCTATATAACTTAAGTGGTTTGTCACTAAATGGAAATATATCATTCCATAGGGTGAACAATCTCCCCCTTTAGAATTAGTAACAAAAACACTTATCTTGTGTACTTCTATCAGCAATAAAAAATCTCTTAATCAAAAAGTTTCTAGAAAACCTCCCCTTTCTATGTGCTTGCATCTACAACTTGGTTTGAACTAAAAAATCTGTGGCTCAGTCACAACTAAATTGAATTTAGATTTTTCAAAAAAAAAATTGTTTATATGTACATCTGATCATCTTCTTCATATATATTTTCCTTGTCTATATTCCTCCATACATTTCTTCTACTCTATACAATTCTTCTTTATCTATATTTTCCCCTTGTTTACATATTATGTTTTCCCCCTCATTTTTGTTACAAATGCCATAAATATATTTTTGCAAGGTAATACTAAAATGAGTGAGGAAATCGTTATGCACTTTCAAAATTGAAGACATAGTTTTATCCTAATTTTCCTTCAATACCTTCAAAATGTCTAGTTCAATTTGAACTTTAGTTGATAACTCCATCATGGGATTTGCAACTAAGAAGTTTGTGGCATAAACTAATGTCTTTTATGTGCAAGATGTTTGTGCATCACATCCATGTGATGAAGTATCATACTTTTAATGTCTAATACTATTATCCTAATTTTGGCTTCCTCCCTCAATAATTTTGCCTGCAAATCCATCAAAAATCTAACTTTTACAAAATCATTGGAGCTAGAACTTGGGTCAAGTGCTAACTAACTAGCATTGTTCTTCAAGTCTTCATCAATCTTTTACTATTTTTCCTTTATTTCTTTCTTGAAAATTGAAGTATCACATATTTTTGTAAATAAGGAAACAACATTATTTAGAACTTATTCTAGAAAAATAATGTGAGTGGACAATTCCACTTGATTAATGACAATCTTATTTGCAACATTCTCCAAAACTTTATTTTCAAATTTTCTTTCTACCCATTCTAGAATTTTATCTTGGCCATCTATATCCTTATTGAATTTATGTACAATATCAACTAATTTCTCAATAATAGGGGCCTTATTATTTACCTCAATTTGCATGATATCCCAAAAAGTATCCTTGGTTTTTTCAAGAACTTTTCTTCCATCTCTCTATGCCCTTAGTTTCCTCTATTGAGCCCTTTTTCTCCATAGCTCACTAAATATCTCCATCTATTCAGGAATGTTATTGGTTTGATCCAATTTGGAATCACAATCTTAGTAACAAGGTCTATATCTTTAGGAACCTTTTCCTTTTCATTTCCTTTAGTAGTTGGAGAAACAATGTTTTCTTTCCTTTATCTTCATTCTTCTCCTCTTCTCCACTTGATTGACTCTTAGATTCTTCTTTACTTCTTTTTTCAACCTTGTCCTCATCCTTTTCTAATTTCTACTTAGCCAATCCTATCCTAGAGTAGTCAAAGATTGCTTCCTGAGTACTACTTGGGTGGATACAAGATTTTGTTTCTCCTTCTCTATCTTCTTGACACTTGGTGAAGCAATGGCTTGGCTTGGAGTGGAGGGTAGAGAGGAAATAATAATAAATTCCATCATTTTTGTATCTGACTCTTCTATAGTCTATGCATCTGGCTCTTCATCTTTTTCTATCTTATTCTCTTCCTCAAAAAAAAATTTCCACAAGTTTTTTGTGGACTGAACAACATCTTCAATATATTAGACAAAATTTTAAATGCCTTAAATATAGGAGTCTGTCTATTTTCATGTTTTCCATGCCCTCCTTGATTTCTTCCTTTGTGAAATTTGGCATAATACTTTTCAAATTTTTCTCTCTAATGTCCCTCTCTATTTTTATAGCATTGGTTCATCTTTGTGTTATTGCCTTGAGTAAGACATCAAGAGCTTGTCTCTTTAGCTCATTTGGATCATACTTCCATTTGTAGACACCTAAATCTGATCATATAAATTTGTAATCAAATTTAGTCATCTTCTAAGAGTATATTTTAATTAGATATTAAATATTTAATTATTTTAATGCTATCCACTAATTAATTAATTTAATTATAGCCTAATTAATAAATTAATAGACAACCAATAATCAAATTTATTAATAAAATCCCCCTTCCTCTATTAAATTAAATAAATGCAAAATTGATTTACATTAATCTCCAAAATCCCCTCTATTTAATTAATTTAATTAATTAAATCCTTCCACCCAAATACTCATCCTCTAATCCAAGAGTTATGCAAACTCAACTCATGCACTAAATATTCCTTTTTTAATTAAATTATTTATTTAATTAATTAAATCTCATGCACCAAGTATTCCTCTTTTAATTAAATAATTCATTTATTTAATTAAGCTCACCTACCAACCTTTTATCTAGCAAATCCATCCACCTCCCACATCATCCAACCAACTGAGCCACCTCACCTACCTTAACTAAAATACATCACCTCCTCTTCTATGTCTAAAATCCCTCTCTAGATCACTTCCATAAATTAATGCATAATTTATTCTCTCTAACTCTAGCCCAAGTCCATTCTCATGCCACATCTTTCTCATGCATCTCTAAACATACAAGTCCATCTCCTTCACCTATCTCAGTTAACTATAGCCTATCTCACACCTCACTCAATTAACTAACCATTGGGAATTCTTATCTACTTCTTGCCTGATTGCCTATAAATTGAACCCCTCTCCTCTCAAAAATTATCCACCTTTTGAGTAGAATTATTATACCATTTAAAGAGCTAATTCATTTTTTTAAAGTAATATTTAGCAATACTCATATTTTCATGCATCTATAAAATTCATCCATTGAAGCTTGAGGCCACACTTGAGAATACATCTCCATCCATTTTGACACATCTATTCATTGATATAAGCTTGGAGTGTTATCCTTTGGTTTACATCCGACTTATCTACTTTTATTGTCTAATCTATATATTGGTATGTGATTAGTGTGTGAATGTTTTTCAATTACTTAATGTTCTTTGCACTCTAGTTTTCATACCACAGACCATTTAGCCATCTTTTTCAATAAAGAATCTTCTATTTTGTGTTGTTCCTCCTTGCCTCTAGATTCATATTTAATATACTTGAATCTTGCCATGGCACTTCCTTCCCTCAATCTCTCCAATTGATTCTCAAAGGTTAGTGGGGGCTTGTTAACTTGAATGATAGGAGTATTTTCCTCTTCATCATCATTATTATGAATCTTCAATTTCCCTTTTCACTTTCTTGTAGTATTAATCACACAATCGGCTACTTCCTTAGGTTTATCTCTATTTGGTGAAATTATTATCATTTCCCCCTTTTTCTTTAGAGGTTCTTCTTCCTCTTCTTTATGTTATTCTTCTTCCTCATCTTTTCCTTTTCCCTCAATGAGCATATGAGGGTCATATTTATTTTCCAATTTCTTATTGATGGTTTCCATTCTCTTCATCCCTCTCTTTAGAACTTGAGGAACCTCTATTTCTAGAGATATCTTTGTTTTTTCTTCTTCATATGTACTAAAATATGTGGCTTTGGGGTCAGCTGGCTCATTCAAAAAAGCCTCAATGATATTCTTGGTGTCATTAATGGTCACCTCATATCCTAACGCTTTTACCCATACAATCCTAGGTATAACTACTTGAATGTGATTATTATCACAATCAACTAGGAAACATATCTCTTGTGGATACTACTTGTTGAGGAATTCTAAACCTATTCTCCATCTTTTCATTGAAATTGTCAAAATATGTGTCCATGATACCATCAAAATTGTCTCCCAATTCATTTATGAAGTCATTAATCTAATAAATGAATGGTCTATCCTTACTCCATACCATACTTCCCTTGGATGTAAATAAATTTTGCACATAGAAAAATAAACATACAAGGAGAGAGCCAAACTTACACACATTTTTCTTTGATGCCTGAATGCTCTGCATGTTTTTTCCTAGATTGATCAGCTCTAACTTAGAAAGGTTGAAAGACAAGTTGTTCTTCACTGCTTTGAATACCAAGTCAAATTCTTTACAGGAAACATTGTCTAGCCTGCTTAAACTATAGATCTTGTGAGCTATGACATGAATCCCAAATTTAATCTCCATGTTAGTTATGTTTTCCAATTTAATCTCCATGTTAGTTATGGTCCCATTCTACTAATGTTTTCATAGAAAGCTCACCATGAGTAATGGTTTTGGTTATATTGGGTCTATCCAACATTGGGTATCTCATAACTTGATGAATCATCTTCTTGGTGATCTTCACAGGTTTCTCAAGCCAAAAGGACATGTCATGAACCCTACTAAGGACATATCTAGTCCATTTCATGGCATGCATAGGGCATGTGTCAAACCCTTGACTTCTAGATGTTTATGCTTAGGGTTCAATACTCCATTTTTACATAGTTCATTTTATGTGGAATTCAACTCAAATGAACCTATCTCTTGAATTGTACAGTTATAGAATGATCTGATATCATTTATCAATAGTATATTTGGAGGAATAGCTGAGTGGGCTCTGAATGGATCTTTCTATTTGGCAATCACAAGAAGGAGCTTGAATGATGGTGCCTTGCAAACTATATTCTTTAAGATTTCAAAACATTTCTTCCCTTTTTCATTGGAGTTGGATGTCATAACACTCAATGAAAGAGGAATTTGCAATAGTAGATAACCTTTCCTACAACTTTTCTTCCAAAAGAAATCACTCTTGATCACTTGGGGACTCAAAATCACTCTATACAAACTAAATTCAGAATGCAAGGTAAAATGATGAACCCTCAATTTTTCCTTTTATGAAAAATTCAAAAAAACTAGGGCCTCATAAATACATCATATAGTGGTAAGTGAGATAGCTCAGTTAGTTCCTTGAATCATAAGCTCGACATGAACTAGTTATCAAATAGCTTGGTTAGAACTAAATTCTAACTTAACTTTACTTAGAGATAATAGATAGCTTGGTTACAACTAGGTAGTAACTCAATTAAAACATATCTCTCTTGCTTGACATAGTGCATCTGAATATGTAGATTTGTATTATTCTTTCTTGCATATGTTGAACTGATGTAGGAACTTCTTAAATTCTTATTTCTAGCCATCTCCATGATTTCTTATTTGGATGTGCATACTTCACCCAACTCATTAGATTGGATGGTGATAGTTTCATTTTCTTTCCTTATGTCTTCCTTTGTTTTCCTTACCCATTTTTTATTCATCTGAGTCTTGATCTATTCAACCTTGGAACTTCCTTTGTTTTCTTCACTAGATTTTTTTGTATCTCTATTCATATAATTTCTTTCCAAATGACCTATCTTTTTGCATACAAAACATCTCACATTAGTATTTCATTTTCTCAAGTGAGTTCTTACACAATTTACTCCAATGTGCCCATATTCTCTATAATGATGACACTTTCTCCATGTGTTGTAGTCCCAACCAATAAATATTCTCTCTCTAGTTCTATTGTATTTATTATATTGATTTGATCCACATTCTAAATATTTGTGTCCATGCTTGTGACATGTGAAATGATTCCCTTCAAATTTTGATCTAGTTCTATATTAATTAGCCTTGTGTCCATATTTACTACAATTATAACAATGACCTTTAGACTTGGATTTCATAGTTTTTCTCCAACAAAAATTTTATGTATGTCCTACCTTTTCAGAAATGTTACATGTAGGCCTTTTGTTCTTATGTTCTCCTTGTTGTGATGATTCTCCTTGATTAGTATACCCTAAGCTAGTAGTGCCTTTAGGTCTATTTAGAGTTTTCTCATAAAATTTGTTCACACTTTCTTTTGAACTCAATCGTCTTTCATTGAATTATTTTTCAGCTCTTATCACATGCTGGAATCTTTCATTTTCTACTCTTAGATTGGTGATTCCATGATTTGCATAATCTAGCAGATCAATCATGTCTTCCTGATGTTGAGATAATTGCTCAAATTCATTGGTCTTTTCTTCTAATCTTGTTACATGTAGTCATCTATCTTCATCTTCCATTTCTTTGTTATTTACTTCTTTGTTCTTTTGTTCCATGACTTCACATAGCCTAACCGAGTGACTTTCTTGTTCGTTTTTCAATTTTCTTACTTCTTATAGAGTAGAATTCCTTACTAGTAGATCTTTTATGATTGCATCTACTTATTATGAACTTTTTTCTTTTCATAGATGTTCTATTCTCTCTTCTATGTAAGGATTTTCATTCATTTGTATAGCCAATTCTTTTCTTCTTTTTAGAGGTTGAGTGAGTTGTTCCTTGAGTTTCTTGACTTGCTCCATAGTCATGTGTAAATCAAGTTTTCCATTCTCAATAGATTTCTCTAACTTGTACACTTCCATCTCCTCAAGTGTTTACTCTCAAGATATTAAGCCTATGATAGGATAACCTTTCTCTTATACCAATTATTGGAAATGTAATGACAAACTAGCAACTGAGACATAGGTGAATCTGGAGCCACTTATACATGTCATTATTAGAATCATTCTTCTATTACTTCATTAGATTATCTAATCTACTATCATGAATTAAAATAAAGAAATAAATAAATCAATGTCATTAACACTTTTTCACAATATTTGGTAACCTAGTAATAGTCCAAGGAGAAGGTTAAACAAGGGTGGGGATGACACCCACAATGCTTTACTAATGGAGTTTGCCTATTAGGGCTTATAATTGATCACTTCTAGTGATCTACTCTATTAGGAGTATGAAGGATTGTTAGGTCCACCTTCTGAAAGGATTTCAAAATACAATGAAGTATGTACTCTATTTAGAGATTCAACAAAGAACTGTTAGGTCCACATGGTTAGAGGATTTTATTGTTGCACGTATTAGGATGAATCAATAGGTTGATCTTTTCTTTGCAACTTTATTTTTTGAAATAATCCTTTGAATAATATGATCACTTGGCTTTGATAAATAAGTCTCTTCTTTTCCCTTTATACTAGTTTGTATCCTACTTACTCAATCTGCTCCATATTAGCTTCACACTAGGAATTTGGTTTACATTGTGGAGCTTAGTTTTCACTAGATATCCTTGATCCATTCCAGGTACGTTCAAATATGATATCTAGTGGAAAGATTAGTTGTAGTATTAATTGACCTTCTTGAATAACATAAGTGGTTTGTACCTAATTGACAATATGTCTTTCCATAGGATCAACACATCTTTCGTGTCCAAATGATCAAACCAACCATGGAAGTTTTTTAGCATCAATTGATTTTTATGGAATTGGGTATTTTTTGTTGGCAATGATAATAATTTTCAGTTTCAAGAAATTTATGGGCTTTATTGCCTATTTTTTATACTTATTCTATTTTTTTAGGTGTGTACATGTGCATGGTATTGACATGCATCATACACACTAGACCACGAAGGTAAATGTAGCACATTTTTTTAAGTTATAAAGGAAGAAAGGTTCTAGGAGTAATAGATTTCAGCCAAGAAAATATTGATATAATGAACACTCTAAAGAATAATATTTATCAAAATCAAAACCAATAAAAAATATATGTTGATAAGAAGAATGTGTAAATATCATTCAAGATGGAAAATCTAATATTCCTAAGGTTAAAACCCCACAAACAATCAACACTAAAAGTTAGTGGAGTAGAAAAGATAAAGCCATGATTTTAGAGACCATACAAGCTTCTAAAAAGGATAGGAAAAGTAGCCTACATAATAGAACTACCCATGAGCAACATAATTCACAATATAATTCATGTATCCAGACTTGAAAAGATCCTTGGCCAAAATATCAATCTTTGCACTGAATTACCACCCCTAGATGATTAAGGGAAACTTGTCTTGGAATTAGAAATTATCTTTGATAAATGTAAGAAGAGACTAAGGAATAGGACCATCTCAAAATACTTAATAAAATGGAAAAGTATACCAAATGAAGATGCTTCATGGGTAGGAGAAGAGACTTTGTCTAACTAAAAATTCCTTGATGATAAGTGAATTCACAAAGGGTGGATTATCATGAGCCCTTAAATGAGACACTAATACATTTTTTTAATTGATACCATCTAATTTGTATAATTACAATTACTACTTTCAATGGATGAATAAATTATTTATAGTGTCACTATTATAAAATATGATAAATTAGCATGAAATCAATACAATAGATAATAGATTTAAGAAATGAAGCATAATTGATTTGGATCGTTAGTAAATTACCCTTATTTTTTCATTCAATTATTTTTCCATTTAATTAGTTGTTACTAATTTATGAATTGATCATATTGCTTACCACAAGTAAATTCACAATACATATTGGATCACTTAACACATAAAAATAGTATTATATATTTATAATACCATCAGCATTAATATTGGAAGTTATAAAATATAATATAACCACTTTGAAAAGGAAATGACCCCTACCAAACATCATGTGGATCCCTATAAAGTTGAGTGCAAATGTGCCCAAACCCATCATTGAATATGAAGACACAAAAATGAAAACATAAACAAAGGTGTGGTCCCATGAAGGGGGCTGCATGATCTATTTTATAGAGAAAGTGGTCCCATGAAGCCAATAAATTTTTTTCTATGGGATTAATTGTAATCTTCTCCTAAAAATAGCAACCCCTTTTTTTTAGAGTGCAGGTTTGAGTGGGTGGAAATGGTGAGAGGCTAGAAATTTCTTAACCAATTTAGGCTTTTCTTATGCCACTTGTCAGTTATATACCAATTTATATTTCTCTATCAATAAAATTTTTAAGCATTTTTGTTTATTTAGTAGGTGATGGAAATATGTTATGTAAAAATAATTCATCAAACCACCTACTTCCATAAATTATGGGGATTAAGCTTTTTAAAAATAACTTCACTACAAAATTCATGGGACTTTCTAGTTTAAAATAATCCTAAAAGATCTCTAAGCTAAATGTTTTTAGGAAGTCCCCTTTCCATGGGACCATGTCCTAATTCATCATTCCATTTTTCATTGTGAAAAATTGATCAGAGTAAAGGATAAGCTAAATTGTTGACATAGCTTGATCACATTAAACATGGTGAGCCTAAAAACCAAATGAGAGGAAATCCTTACTACCAACATTAGCAAGTATGTCGATGTTTTTTATTAGATAAACAAGTTTTACAGGGACCCTAAAACCCAAGAGTTAGAACATTAACAAGGCTGAAAATAAGCATGAAAATCCTAGCCAAAAGAGTTCAAGTTCAAAGGCTGAAAACAAGCACAATGCCCAGCCAAAAAACAAAGAACTTAGAAAACACTAGGAACAGAAACAACACAAACTGACAAAGGAAAAAGCCCTGAAAAAAAGTCAAAAAATGGCATAGATAGAAACAAAAGAACAGGAAGTGGATTAGTCCTCATTCTTTCTCTCTAGCTCTTGCATGACCTGAGTAGCCTCATAGGCCATCTAGTTCTCCTCAGCCTCCTGCTGGTGCACCCTTTGATCCTCCTGGTCCTAACCATTATTAATGTTTTCCTTTGTAGGATCGACCTCCAGTCTGGCTTTTTTCCTATCTTTCTCTTCCTCATCTTCCTGCATAACTCTATCTTTGATCCAACCAGTAAGAGATATGATGTTTTTGTTAATAGAGCTCAGTAGTGAAAACATCTAGATCGAGAGATTGTGGTTGTAGTTCTTGAGGTTGTCAATCCTTCTCTCTACCACACTGAACCTCTCACCATGGCCATCTCTATTATTAGAACCCATTCTGTTCTTGTTTTCCTCTATATGGCCCACCTACTCTTTGACCTCCTCCAGCTCATGGAAAAGATACTTGATTGATCTATAGTTATCAATCATATTGTTGCAGGCATTGTTCAAGAGGTTCATCCCAGTTTCCTTGGCTTTATCTGAAATAGCCACAATCACTAGTTCTATGAGTTCTTCAAGCCATGGCCCTTCTTGGTTTTCCACGAGGACCTGCAGATTCATGGCCTCTCTAAAAATGCCATTTTTGAGGTCCTAACATTAAAGTTTTTCCAATCTTTCCTCCTATATTTGACCTGCACCTCCACTCCCTTAGTCTTAGAATCCATTTTTCGCTCCTTAGGTTGGGCTTGAAGATGGATAGGAGAAAGAGGTAGCGAAGACAAATCCAATTCTTACTGCATTCTCTCCTCCTCCAACCCCTCCCTCTTGTGTTTCTTCCCTCCTTGGTCTTCCTTATTTTCCTCCTACATCTCCTTTTCCTCCTCTTCTATATCCACATCCTCCTCATCATTGTTGTCATCCTTCTCATCCTTCATAAGTTGCTTCTACCCATGATCCCTAGGGATTTTTCTACTAGGGGTTTTGGAAGAAGGTGAATTATTGACCTGATGGGTGACTTTCACCCGATGGGTGACTTTTTTACCAGTGGATGAAATCCCCCCATCCTTAGAGCTTAAGCTTTGAATATCATCTAAGTTAGAAGAGAAGGTAGAACTTCTAGAGGCCACAATCTTAGCCTAAGGGGGGGCATTGCTTATTTTCTAAGCCTTAAAGTGCTCATAAATAAACAGCAAGAGCCCCTCATGTAGAGTAGGGTTAACAGTGGGCTTCTTTTTTAAGCTTTCCACTGCCTTGCTCATGGAAGATAACAAGTAAAAAGGAAAAGAAATTTTATAGCTATGCCGAAAATGATTCAAAATAAAAAAGTGGTGGGTATGAGCCCGATTAAACCTAGGGCCAAGAGCGATGTAATCCATTACAGATCTCATAACATACCTCCATAGTTTCTTCATGGTATTAGGAACATAGTATGTATCAATCTTCTTTAGGGCTTGCAGTTCCTTTGCATCCTTCACAAAATCCTGCACAGTGTTAGCCGAGATCTTCTTGTCCCTAAAGAACTTAAAACCCTCAATCAGGATTTCAAAAATGGTTGAAATAACATCCTTAATAATCATGAAAGAAACCTCATTCACCTTTACTCTACCATCCTTCCATGATCCAACCATATTATTGGTCATCTCTTGATCAAATCCATGCAGTTTTGTAATGTATTTGGTTATCCCACCCTGATCCAGCTTCTCCCAAACTTTTTCTCTGCTTCTCCATTTCTCTATTTCACCTACTAGCTCCTTTCTATACCTTTCACCTACCATATCTGCACTCTACACATCCTCAATTCTCATATGCACCTCACACTGTAACTGATAGGAACATCCGTGTATGAGAAAGTATGTCAATGTTGAACATGATGGTTTATATAGTATTTACTACTATTTTGTAATGATTTGGCATAACATCAAATTATCAATTTTCTTTATCTTTTCCATAGTTCTATTGTATATTTAATCACTTTTTCAATTTCACTCAACTCAATATTTATGCGAGATATATCTAGTAGTTTCAATACAAGTGTTATGAGATATATATTTATTTCATATTTAGATGAATAATATGGAATTTTAAAATTATAAATGATTATAATCACATTTATTTCACTATGAAACCCCATCTCCTACACTATATTAAGGCATTTTTGAGATAGGGAGTTTGTGGAGGGGAAAAGTGGAGAAATTTTGGGCACATGGAAAATTATCCCAATAGTAGCGTTATGCCTTTAGGGGCCCTGCATGTAGTCTATTTCATGTTCCCTTCACATAGTAAATCTACCATCTAAGAATGACCTTAATGTTAGAGAAAGAAATGGGATTTCACCTAAGAATTAAAGCTAAATTGATCATTAATTCCAAAATTAATAATATGTAAAAGTTATTATAACTCAACTATCCCTAATTTGACAATCATTTTTTATAATAGGTCAAATACATCAAAAGGATTCATTACAAACTCCCACTACCACATGGTCATTTTTGGACCATCCACACAATCTTTTTTTGTGTAGTTCATCATGTCAAGGGCAAGGCATGTGTAGTCAATAGCCACCAATTTATTTTTGGCCCCTAACCAATGAATTTTTTATACCTATGTTTTTCCTAGCATTTTTTCCAACATCTTTTTATCTATTCCAAGAGCATTCTTTTATTTGTGTGTTTTCCCAACCAAGGTGGAATTTTTCCCTAGAGTTTTTTTAGTCTTTTTTTTTTACAACATCGGCCATTTAGCCATCAAATTTAACTTTGAAAATCATTGATATATACACTAGTAAAAAATAGCAATATGTTACTAAAAAAACCACTAAAAATTGTATATATGTGACTAAACTTAGTCACGTGACTAATAGTAGTTAATATCTAGTCATTTATAACACTACCAAATTTACTACTAAAAAATTTTAGTCATTTATTTTATCACTAATTTTGATCATTGATTTAGTGATATATTTAGTAGTATATATAGTGGTATATTTAGTAGTATTTAGTAATTGATTTAGCAGTTGATTTAGGACTATTTTTAATCATGTTGCTAGTCACATATTTAATAGTATATTTAATCACATATTTAGTTTTATATTTGAGATTTGATTTAGTCACATATTTAGTAGTATATTTAGTAGCATGTTCAATCATATATTTGGTCACATATTTAGCATATTTAATTACATGTTTAGTAGTTTTTTTAGTAGCATATCTAGTAGTATATTTGATCAAATATTTTGTAGTATTTTTAATAGTGTATTTGGTCATAATAGGGCATGATGGAATTGATTCACCATCCATTTGCTTCTAAAGTAGGTTCTCTTCCACTGAGCTAGCACCCTTTAAAGAATGATCATCACCTCCAAGTTGAATTTGTTGGGATTGCAAATGGGAAATGTGTACTTTTGAAGGGGGGGTAAATCAAAAGTACTAAAATTTAACCTTTGAAACTTTTAATTTTAAAACATTGCATGCATGAACATATAGAAAGTAAATGTAATCACATAAACATTTGACACTAGATATGATTACCCAGAAACCCTCCAATAGGAAGGTAAAAGTAAGATGGGTATGACACCCACAATTCTTCACTACTGCAACAATAAAGTTCACCTATTAAGGTTACATATTTTAACCATTCTCGTGATTTTACCTGTGAAAGGCTTTCCCTATTAAAGGCTTACAAAGGATTGTTAGATCCTACCTTATTAAAGGATTTTAATACCCTATCAAAAGTGTACCTAGCTAAAGGACTTTAGAAAATTTACTTAGAATCTCACCCTATTAAAGTCTTTATACAATGGTTGTTAAACCAACCTAAGTCCATAGGATTTCATTCTACTCTAGCAATTGTTAGAAAGTACAATAGAATGTTTGATCTGATATATTTACAATCTAATATTGCTAATTTTAGATCTTTATTTAGTTCATCTCCATCCTCTCTGATCTGATATGAAAATGGTGTAACCTTGATCCTCTATTATGCTAACTAATTCTTCAATTCTGACCTACTTCTAAGTCAATTCACCCCTTTCACTTTCTTAAAATCTTCACTAGCATCATCTCCTTGCATGCATTCTTTTTCTCACACTCTATTAAACTATTGGGCTTCATCTCTCTTTGAAAAGGATTTCATGACTTAGAGTTAGGTATGAATCTATGGTTGAGATTCATTCAATTTTCCCATTGAATTCCTTTCTTTTTTCTCATTGGTTGCATGTAGATTGCACAGGGAATCCAAATAGATTTGATCTTATCTTTAAACCTTAAATATCTATCCATATGTTAGCTGAAAATAGTTTACATCTTAGCTTGTGAAGGCACAAAATCTTATGTTGATTTTGTGTTTCTCAGCACTTGCTAATTGCTAATGCTCAACATCTATTATTCACTCGGCATACATACTCACTTGGCATTGTCTATTTTCTCAGCATCTAAATGACTTGACACTTACTGTATTTCTAGCTCAGCACATATTGCAACTTGGCACTTGTATATATTATACTCAGCATCTATTGCTAGTTTGGCATGAACATAGCAAATAACTCAAGTGTGTTGACACTCAATTGTCAAAACCAATATGAGATCAACAATCTCCCCCTTTCACATGAGTGTCAAAAACACTCAACTATGCATGATGAATCTAATCTCTTCAAGTATGATATATATTATGTTCAACATATATAAAAAACTTCAAAAAAATTTCAAAATTTTGTAAAGAACTATATACTTCAAAACTTTATAACTCCCCCTGAGTTAATGTGCCTTTTCTGTATACAAAATCTATCTAAGTAGAGTGATTTTCCTCTACTGATACTCCTAGTCTTTATTCCAAATTTTGATAATCTTCATCTAATATGTCTTGTTATGCCTAGTTTTGTACTATTTAAGAGATGTGTCTTATTATGCCATGTTTCCTATTGTTTTTTCTATTTTTTTTGGCTCCCCATTTTATTTTGGCTCCCCTTTTCACATGTCTCCCCTTGCAGATTAAGTCTCCTTTTGGCCTTTTGATTTTTCTCCCCCTTTTACAATTTCTCCTCCTTTTTGACACTTATGTCAAAGGTTATATATGTTGACTGAGTATTTTTCCAAGAAGATCTTATTTACTTCCATCATAATTCTTAGACCAACATCCCAATTTTGTATTGGAACTTTTAGGGATTTTATTTGTATGGTTTTCTCTTCTGCAAGGTGAACTAATCCATCTAATGTTGAAAGATTAGGATCTTTCTTAAATACATTTTCTACATAGGCTAGTTACTTTTGTAGAATCTTCATGTGGGGGCTTACGACAGCTTGTATTTCAACTAATTTGGCTCTAGTGTTAGCCTCTTTTGCTATCAATACTGCTAGTTCCTTTTGTGTGTGAAGCATTGTATGAAAGTGCTTCTCACTTTGAGCTAGATCTTTTGGAAATTGTATGCTTGATACTTTCATATTGCTTTCCAAGCTCATTATTCTTTGGCTGGTTTCTTGTGTGAAGATTGAAGGATCACACAATTTTGTATACAGTGAGAATATACTCTCAAGTATTATCTTCACCTTCTCAATTTTCTTTGCCAACTCTACCTATGATAGTGCTATTTCATTGGATATTTTCTCATTTACCTTTCCTTGAAACTTCTTCTCATTACATTCCATGAGTTTTACATTTGTCTCCTCATCTACATAGGTCACCTATTCAAAAATGTCTAACAATTGCTCCAATATTGGCTTGGTTTCATCAGGTGCCTACAAGCTAAATGTATCTAGAAAAATGTTTTTTTTATCTCAATTAGTGTTTTCCTTTACTTGTACTCATTTCTCAGTATCTCTTGGTTTTTCTCTCTTTCTAATGCCTCCTACATCTCATTGATCTGGTCTATGTTCATGGTTGCATAGTCATACTTTGGAATGACTATTTCTTCATCTAATGTAGGGTCTCCATAGTGAAGTACCCTTGCAACCTTTGTGGAGCTCAAGCCTAGTGCTGAAATTTGTAGTGGCATTGCTTTAGTGCTCAGCTTTTGAGGCATTCTTGTAGGAGTCCTAGTATTTGGTAGATTTACCAAGGTTTGAATTGCTTCTTGCTCCTTTTCCTTTGGAATCTCATTCTCCTCCTCTATTTTTTCTTTATCAATAATTATTATTTGTGGTTGTGCACCTTGTACTTGTGCAATAGGAATAGAAGTATCCATTTGTCTTGTTTGCTCCTTTGCTGGCTCCTCAACTATTGTAGCAAATTTAACTATGGCATCAACCTTAGCTGATGTATCTTATGGTACTTTCTTTTGAGTTTTTCCACTTGTAGTTGTAGGGATGGTAGAGGATCTTTCTTGTGTGGCCACCTTGTCCCTAGTTAGGTCAGCTACTACTTTCTACAACTCATCTACACTAACCAATATAGGGTTGTCACACAACTTTTCTTGTAGAGTTTATTGATCAAGGATCTTTTTGAGATCCTCTGTAGTTAATGGATTGATGTTTTGACCAGAGTTGTTAGGAACATCCTTTACCTTTACTATATCTATAGGTGTAGAGGTGTCATGTGGAGGGCTTTGTGGTGGCAATTGAGTTTCTTGCACACTCTGATCTATTTTTTTCTCCTCAACAGTTGCCATATTATCTTCTTTTTGTGTTCCCTTGGGCTGATCTACAAGCTATTTCTTAGCTTTTCTCTTCTTAGGCCCTAGTTTAGCTGGTGGTTCCTCATCTTGTTCTTCCTCAGCACCTTCTTCTTCATCATCATCTTCTCTCATGCGTTGTGTCAAGGCAAGTGGCTCTTGGCCTTGTTCTTCTTCTTCTTCATCATCTTCTCCTCCTTCTGCAATCCCTTCTCCAAATTTGGCCTTAATTTTCTTGACCAATTTACCCTTTTTCTTTAGATTTGAGGTAGTTTTCCACTCCATTTCCACCTTAGACTTCACAACATCATAAGTGCCAAATTCTTTTGCACTTTTATCAATTTCTTCTACAAGCAATGGTGTGATTGTTGTTGATGCCTCATCAATGTTTATCTCATATTATAATGATCTTAGCCATCTAACTGTTGGTACTGCTACTTGGATATAAGTATAATCAATATCAACTAAGAAATATATATCATTGATGTGTTACTCTACTAGGGAGACTGGAATCCTTACTCTTTGCTTCATGGACTTCTTAAAGTCCTCAAAATAGCTTCTCATAATGGTTTCAAAATTAGCTTCCATTTTCTTTATGTACTCATTTATCTGTATAGCTATAGACCTATTGGTCTTCCATGCTATCTTAACAAAAGAGGGAAATTCATTCTGAACATAGAAAAAGATACATATCAAAATTGATCCAAACTTACACTAAGCAATTTTGGATCTCCTTATTGCTGCCAACTTCTCCATAATTTTGTGTAGTTGTAGTTTTGCTAGATCATATGTATGATCCTTCTTAACAATTTTGTATCCCACATCAACTACAATGCATGGCATATTATTCAGTCAGTTTAACTGATAGAATTTGTGAGATATGACCCTCACTACAAATTTTAGAATGGATCTTTGATTGTGTTAGTGGTCATGCCCCTTTTGTTCTACTTTTCCCCAATGTTCTTCTTAGTAGCTTCTTTTGAGTCACTTCTCAGGGCCTTTGGTCATTCTAGGGTTGGATATCTTGTCACCCTATGTATGATTCTCTTTGAAAACTTGATGGGTCCTCCTTCTAACCATAAAAAACCATCATGAATCCTAATCAAAACTATTCTAATCCAGTCCATTTTGAAGACTGTAGGGAAATCTAGGGCACGTGTTAGTCCCTTTCTCTCATTAATATCAAATTCTTCTTTCAATACCCCACTCTCACATAGTTTTTCATAGGCTTGACAAATCTCCATGTCACCAATTTCTCCAATCTTACAATTGTAGCATTTTCTAACATCCTGTACCATTACAAAATTTGGTGGAATTATGGATAGCACACTAGCAGGGTCATTGTTATATGAAACTTTAGGTATTGGCCTAAAATCTAGTTGCTTTACTTCATTAATAACCAAGTAAACTTTGAACAATTCCTTATCCTTAGGGTTTTTAGAACTAGAGGCCATTTTTGTAATCTAGTGTTTCAACAAACTTTGAAACTATGTAGTAACTCGACACTTGAGAAATACCTTAGATTGATGAAATCACACTCAATTGCTATTGGAATATGCTCAAATGCTTTGTTCTTTGCTTGAAATTTGATTTTCTAGTCTGCTTGATCTTTACTCTATGTTTGAATGGCAAAAAATGATCAAAAAATCAACTTTATACCCTTCAATACGTAGCATTTAATGCTTAGTGCATATATAGTTGTACACTCAACTCCTTATGTAATTTCTATTTCACTCATCTTAAATTAATTTTCTCCTCACTCAGCATCCACTAGAGTTACCCTTAGCTTCAATAAGAATTTCCTTTTACCAGTAGAAACTACACACTCGGCTCCAACTAGCTTTGGTTGGCAACTCGGCTTATACTAGGATTTTACTTAGCATCTAAAGGAAACTTTCCTTACTTGGCAAAAATGTGAAAAAATTTCAAGATTTTAACCTTGCATCTTTATTCATGTTGATCTATTCTTTTCTATACTAACTTATTCTAGGAGTTGATATATGATAAAGCATTCAAATATCAATCCCACATACCTCTTCTTGCTTAGTTTGATGAAGTGTGACCACTTGACCTTTCAGGTGAAGCGATTCCTTCATTTTATTTGCTACTTCTATCTTTCTTCTTCCATGGTTTATTCATTTCTCCTCTGATGTTCTCAACATCTACCTTTCCTTTTCCCTTGTTGGACTTTGAGTTAGGTGCCTTTGTCCTTGTTGAGTAGTGCTTGCTGATATGACCAGTCTTTAAACAACTAAAGAATGTTATTTGGCTCAACCATCTGCTATAGCTTCCACTAAAATGTGTTCTTATGCAATTCTCAGGGATGTGTCCATACTCTTAACAATAGAGATAGCTATTTCTTATATTGCAATCACAATTATAGGAATTTTTATGGCTTCTTCTCTTGTTTGATGACTATGTGGTTTTGGATCTGCATTCAAAGGCTTTGTGTCCAAACTTTTGACAATTGTAAAAATGTCCTTTAAATTTGTTGCATGCATGGTCCTTGTTCTACATTGATGTACCAGATGACCTTTTTTGTTGCACTTGTAACAATGGATCATGTTTCTTGACTTGTCATTCTGACTAGCATTCTTGCTCCTACAAACATTAGTTGTATGTCCTTTCTTTCCACAATGATGACAAGTAGGTTTAGATTTCTTACCTTTGGCATTCCTTTATTCAGTAGTCTTGGATAACTCTCCTTCATTAGTGCTTGTATAGCCCAACTTGATGTGTCTTTGCTAGATCTAGGAGATTTTAGTAATGCTCAAATTACTTTATGCCTTCATTTGGCTTGTTGAAACTTTTAGCAAACTCTTTATCTCTTTTAAGGTCATTCTATAGTTGTTCATTTTGTAGCTTTAATGTAGTTATCTCAATGTCCTTGTCATTCAGCTCATGATGCACATTTATCATTTGGCTTATGGTATCTAACTACATGTTTGAGATCCTAGACAACTATGTTGATTTTTCTTCCAATTTTTTTGACAAGATTATTTTATCTTCTTCAATAATGGCCTTGTCCTCTATGGCTTTCTTCTTTTGTTTAATCACTTCACATAGCAATAGTGCTTGTGATTCTTGCTCCAACTTGAGATTTCTAATCTCCTCAGCTTGAACTCTATTCTTGTCCATGAGATCTGCAATTACTATATCAAATTCACATGAGTCTCCATCTGTGAATAATTTTGTGGTGTCAATCTCCTTGTATTGAGTGTCATTTTCTGCTATGGCAATCTCTTTCCTTCTCTTTAGTGAACTTATCAAGGAATGTCTAGCTTCATCTAGTTGTTAAAGTAAGAGATGTATCTCAATCTCTTGATTCTCAATAGTCTTTCCCAACTTGTAGACTTCCATCTCAAGATCTTTTCTCCAAGCTATAAGGCTTCTCCTTAAAACAATCAGCTCTAATACCAATTGTTCGGATTACAAATGGGAAATGTATACTTATGGGGGGGTGAATTAGAAGTACTAAACTTTAACCTTTAAAACCTCTAAGTTTAAAACATTGCATGCATTAAACATATAGAAATAACATATAAAGAAAATGTAAGCACATAAACACTTGACACCAAATATGATTACCTAAAAACTCTCCAATGAGATGGTAAAACTAGGGCGGGGATGACACCCACAATTCTTCACTACTATAGCAATAAAGTTCACCTGTTAAAGTTATATATTTTGACCATTCTCATGGTCTGTCTTGTGAAAGGCCTACCCTATTAAAGGCGTACAAAGGATTGTTAGATTCTACCCTATTAAAGGATTTTAACACCCTGTCAAAAGTGTGCCTTGCTAAAGGAATTTAGAACATTCACTTGGAATTTCACCCTATTAAAGGCTTTATACAATGGTTCTTATGCCAACCTAAGTCCATAGGATTTCATTCTATTGTAGCAATTGTTAGAAAGTACAATAGAATGTTTGATTTGATACAGTTACAATCTTATATTGCTGATTTCATATCCTTATTTAGTTCATCTCAATCCTCTCTGATCTGATATGAAAATGTTATAACCTTGATCCTTTGTTTTGCTAACTGATTCTTCAATTGTAACCTACTTCTAAGTCAATTCAGCCCTTTCACTTTCTTCAAATCTTCGCTAGCATCATCTCCTTGCATGCATTCTTTTTCTCACACTCTATTGAAATATGGGGCTTTGTCTCTCTTTAAAAAGGATTTCATGACTTAGGGTTAGATATGAATCTAAAATTGAGATTCATCCAATTTTCCCACTCAATTCCTTCCATTTTTCTTAGTGGTTGCATGTAGATTGCATAGGGAATCCAAATAGATTCAATATTATCTTTAAAGCTTCAAGATCTATCCATATGTTAGCTCAAAATAGTTTACATCTTAGTTTTTGAAGGTAAAATCTCTTATGTTGATTTTCTATTTCTTGACACTTGATGATTGTTGATGCTTGGCATCTATTGTTCACTCAGCACATATACTCACTTAGAACTATTTATTTGCTAGGCATCTGAATGACTCGGCACTTACTATATTTCTAGCTTGGCACATATTGCAACTTAGCACTTTTATATATTATACTTAGCATCTATTGCTAGCTTGGCATGAACTTAGCAAATAACTTAAGTGTGTTGACACTCAATTGTCAAAACTAATTTGATATTAACAAATGTTTAGGCTCAACATTTGTAATAAGAGGAAGTCTATTTTTTTCTAATTGAGATGAACATTATTTTTATTTTTAATTTTTATTGAGAGCAAGTGATCGTGAATTATTTGGTCAAAATTTCTAGCAAAAGTGGAAGTTTACTAATTTAAGTTTCTCCATAAATTTTTTTGTATTAATTATAGTTATTACTGTCAAATTTTATTTGCTTACTCTATCTTGACTAGGTGAACTAGAATTTCACACATCTTTCAAAAGAAGTCAAAATTTTAGATCAGATTTCATAATAATTGTAATCTTGGTTCTACAAATCCAAATAAAATATCTTGGCAACTTGTTTTCTCTACTAATGATATTGTATTGCCAACTTGTGCCATATCTAGTAAAAAATGGGCAATTGTCATTGGAATCAAAGGTGGAGAACATAAGCCTATCAGTCTTTAAATATCTTTAAGAAAGAAATGTTTCTGAAAGAATTTTAAAAAACTTGAGATCAACTATATTTTAAAGATAGTTGCAAATATGAATAGCTATTAACTAGAAGTCTGAAGCCTTGACTAGAAAAAGTAGAAGTTCTAACAAAATAGTGCAGTTTAAGAGTAGTTTTAATGTTCCATTATTCAAAATTAAGCCAAGATGAAATCACAAAACACCAATCATACATTTCTCATGAGTCTGTAGAATTTTTTACCAAGAAAACATGAGTGAAATTAATATCAACAAGGCATCAAATATATTTTAAATATCAAATAAATATAAGTTTTTTTTAAAAATAGTTTTGCTAAGTATCAACTAAGGGTCATTAGAATAGTCATGCCTTTTACAGAAGAACTCTTTGTAAGAAAAGGGAATGCAAAGAAGAGGAAAATTAGAAACAATTATATGTTTTTATTTTACCTCCTATTGGAGAATCAAACTTCATATTTATCAATGGAAAGAAGAAGAAAATTGGAAACAATTATATGTTTTTATTTTTACCTCCTATTGGAGCATCAAACTTCATATTTATTAACGTGATGGAAAAACAATAATGCATAACTCCTTGCATAATTCATACAGGAGTCACCATTAGGCTAAACCATTGAAATCTCATATTAATATTGAGATTACACTTGTGTTGAAAGAGAACGGTTTACTAATGAAGTGATTCTGCATTCTTTTTATAGCATAACTATACCAAATTTGTGGCTGCAATTTGCATATAAGAATAATTATTCCATACCTCTAGGTACCATAAAACATATAACTAATTTCCATTAGAACATGACAACTACTTCCTCTTGATTGCTAGTTTATGTAGGTACATTACATCATACACATAGATTTTGTACCCATTATATTAGAAACAATATCAATCTACAAAAACCATGCACAACCCCTTTAATATCAGTGCCAAATATAGGAAATTGGTGAGCTAGGAAACCTCATTCCTAATCTAGACTTTAGCTTCCAAATTGGATGTGTTTCAAAGGATATTTTTATTTATGTAGAACATCATATTTCCCATTGTTCTATAAATTGTGGGTTTCATAATTTTATTCTATTGTTCATTAAATGTTTAATGGGTTTAAAAAGTATAAAACTCAATAATTATCTCATGAAAATAGATTTTAAGTGACTTAATGGTAGATTTATGACAGAATCTAGCAACTTGAGACATGCATTCAACCTCAAGAGAACTATATGATCGAGGATTTTATACTAAACACTCTAGGTAAATCAGAATATAAGAATTCAGGATTTCCCAATGGTATTAGAACTATATCTTTCCAAAAATGATATTTCCTTCTTAGGAAAACAAGTGACAAAACCAACATATATAAACAAAAACTCCTAAAATTTGAGGAGAAGTAAATATTGAGAAAGAGAAGAATGCTTCAAAAGATATTCCAAGTATGTTTGAAAGGAACTTTGATATTATGTTATATACGATGGAAATTGTTCCATATGATGTAACTAGAAAGTATAAAAAATATGTGTAGATTAGAACATAAGAATCATTGTCATTAGAGAGAATGATAACAACTTCCTTCTAATTGCTAGTTTTTGTAGGTACATTACATCATAGGCACATATTGTGTACCATTATCTTACCAATGTTAAAGCTAGGGAATCTAAACCTATAATAATCATGCACAATCCTTTAGAATCAGTGTCAAAACTAGGGCATTGATTATTGTGGCAACTTATTACTAATCTAAACTTGTGCTTAGAATTTGGAAGTGTTTTGGAAGAATATTTTTATTCCAATAGAGTAGTTCATATTCTCCCTGGCGCTATAAATTGTGGGCACTATTATTTTGGTATGTTGTTCATTGCATGTTTAATTGGTTTAAACAAGTTTAAAGTTTCATAGCAGACCCAACAATTGTCTCATGCTAACTATTGGTCATGTTTTCACTTCATGCCTATCTAAATATATTTAAGCAATTGTTCTAGGTGTCTTTTGTGAAAACTAGGGTTTGGTCTCTCTAATTTTGTTAACCCTAGAAAAACCCTAAATTTTATTTTGTTGAATGTTTCCCTAGAAAAACTTTTGTGATATGTGCCTTTTCAAATTAAATTGAGTGGGAGAAATTATTTTAAATTACCCCTTTATATTTCCAGAAAGTTTTTAAAATGTTGTTTGCATTGTTTCCTAAAGCTCCCAAAATAATCATTAGCTGTTAAATCTATTCAAGATCGATGGTGGTTCCTATGTCGTTATAAGATATCATGTGCCTTTTATTCCTAGTGACATAGCAACCAAGCAACATTCTCCTATGGGACCCAGTCAATAAATAAAAAATGTTTCAAGGTGAATGACCTACAACATCTAATCTCCCTATGATCGACGGTGGTTGCTTTGTCACCATGGGTTATTGCAACATTTTTACCCTTGGTGACATAGCAATTGCCCATAAAAAGAAATACAACAAGACCAAACCTAAAGATGGTGCCATGAATTTACTTTCCATTAATAGCCTTGTTAGTATGTTAGTTTTTTAGAGTGTCAGATACCACTAAGGATCCACATTGAAAGAAATTTACCTATTGATCCACACTATCAAATCTCTTCAAGATCAACAGTGGTTGCATTATCGCTATAGGAAGTTGCATGAACTTTACCGCTAGTGACATAGTGACCAAAGGGAAATATTATGGGGCCACCCTATTCATAACAAGATTTATCACATGAGTTCTACTGTCTGATGCAAGGGACATCAATAATGGTCACTATGATGCTATGGGAAGTTGCTCAATTTTTACCCTTAGTGACATAGCAAGAGCATGACATATGTCCAATAGCACAAGTGGGTCAAATGTAAATTGCCAATGGTGAAATGAAAGGTTTATGTGGAAGGATTTAATTGAATTGAATACCAACTTGGAGAGTTGAAGCTGAGTCATCAAATATTTTATTCCTCAATTGTTAGATTTTTCAAAAATTGATGACTTGTTTTCAAAATTGAAAGGTGATGCCACCCTATTTTCTCTACAATCCATTAATGAGAATTAAGGTTCCCATTGCAAAGTAAATCTAGGGATATATTGTAGGATTCAAAGATTTTTCTTCATGCAAATGAATTCATAATTTTATGAGAGCCAAGAACCTATTGAAGAGCTATTTTCTTCCTAATCAAATCATGAAGAATTTTCTATATTGTCAATTCACTACAAAATTCAAAAGAAAAAAATAGAGAGCCAAGTAAGTATCTCAGTCCATAATATAGTTCAAAGAATTCTAGGTTTTCTATATTATTATCAAATATGCCTCCAAAGAAGGGTTTCTTGAGGAAAGTAGAACATGGCATTAGGAATATACATGATGATTTCCTAGAATAATTAACTGAGTCCACAAATGAGTCATCCAAAATGAAAAAGTTAATTCCTATGAACCCTAGCCTTAAGATTGCATATGATTTATATGATAAAGGGAATTGGAGTAGGGATGTTATTACTTCTAAATTAAGCCTCCAACTATTCAAGAAATGGTTCTTAGAAACGAAGTTATTTGCCCCCCATGGAAGTATCTAGAATTCTGATTTTGGTAAGTTAGTAGTCCGTAGGTTTTCACAAATTCAAGCCTTCTCATAGCCATAGCCCTAAATTATGACCCAATAGCTAGGATAGTAAGAAGGGTAGATGGGGAATGTCTAATAAGAATTAATGTAGAAGATATTTGAGAGGTTTTTAGGTTGGAGCCAGTCATAGATTATCATGAGGTCCTTGATTTTTAGGGATTGGAAAAGGAGCATTTTCCTAAAAAGTATCAAGTTAGGCAAGGTGAATTGGGAGGACACCTAGCCACAATTGGAAATTTGACCTTTGTTATAGCATTAACGAAGGAGACTTTTAAGAAGAAATTTTTCACTACTAGGGCCATAGACATTTACATGACTTTATGTGGGGATTTTGGTGAGGATGAATAAGATTTTATGCCAATAAAGTTCATGTATATAATGACATAGATTTCTTCCTTTGGTGTATGCATATGTTCTTGTTTAAAGGGGTTACATACTTTGAAAAAGAGATGGTTTTAAATAGAGAATATGAGGGAGAAGCTCTACCAATCTAGTTATGGAGTGTAGATATGACCTAGGATGTAGAGGAGGAAAGATTTGTAAGACTTGGTAGGTACTTTTCTTTCAGGTTGAGGAACCTCATATTAAGGGACAATCCTAGAATTCCCAAGGTACTACTATATTTTATTAGGCCTACAAACAACCCTCTTGGTTTGAATGTGTCTCACAATTGTGCAAATATCATACCCTACCTTGTGTCTACAATTTTTGGAGTATATGGATTCCAAGGGACTCCCCATGTACTTCCTTACCAAGTGCCTCTGAAGGTAGGAATAGTTGAAATGCTACGATAGATAGGTGGGTTAGAGGAAGCACAATTGACTGGTTAGTCTAGAGGCTCAATTTTCCCAAGTTGCATAGTTGCTTACCAATTTATAATCACCAAGGGTGGTTGGCTGTATTTTTATAGATTCTTGAATCAATATAAAATGGCTATTTCTCATCTTGATTTCAATGATAGTGAGGGATTCTTTGATATATTTATATAGAGGGCTAAGACTGATGCCAAGGATCATCAACCCTATTTTCCTAAGGACATAATAAGAAATGAATTGTCTCTTCAAGAGAAAGAGAGTAAAAAGGAGAAGTGGAGAGTTTACTATATGCTTTTGGAATTTCTTAATTATTTTGATAAGGATTATAAGTCGCTACAAGATGCAAAGACAGAGGTAGAGAAATTAAATAAATTGATGATCACTTTTCCAGAGATCATAGAGGCTATGAATGAGAAGAAAATATTCTTTATTAATTATTATCCTAATAAGGCTTGAGAAGTCATGAGAAAATTATCTGTCACCCCTATAGTAGGATTAGGTCAGTTAGTGATTCAAAGAAGACCTGGCTACAATATAATTCAAAATAAGAGGCCTATAGTGGACAAGAGAAAATAAATAATTAGGTCAACTAGTACTATATTGGAGGAGAGGCCTGATGAGCCCATGCCCAAGAGGTAGAAGGTAGAAGAAAAATAGGTGCCTCAAACAGAGAAATATTTAGCCACTCAATCCCAATTACATATAGGAGATAAATAGCTCATTAATGAGCAAATGGAACAATTAGGATCCCAAGGGGAAGTCTTTATTACTTCTATAGAATTAGAAGAGGGGGATCCTCAACAACCTTCCATGCGAAGCCTTGAGTTAACTATTTTTTACTACAGAGGAAGGGAGTTTCACCCTATGGTAGCGCAAGTTAGTTAGGAGTTTCTTTCTTATGATAATTTTGTAAAATCTAGGGCCTTCTACTAGTTCGCATAGAGAAAAAATATTCAATTATTTGAGGAAATATATAATAAGATGAAAATAGAGAATCCTCATATGGAAGAGGTAGCTCTACAAAATCAAATCAAGGATGAAGATCCTAACCATTTAAGAGGGGAGGAAAATGATAAAATCATTTGGGGTCTTGCTTCTGCCAAATTGGGACATTGTTGATGCAATGGTATTTAATTGTGTTATCAAGAAATTAAATGCAAATGAGAAGCTGAAGAAAGATATGAAAGGTGCCAAGTTTAGTGAGGATCAAGTTACATTAGTGATATGGTCAATGAGAAAAGGATATAGAACTAGCTCTTCCCAAATTGATAGGGAATTTAATTGTGAAAAGGGTAGAGATTACTACAAGTGAAGAGGCCATAGAGCTAGGTTTTTTATTAACCAACTTCACCCTAGCCACAATATAGAGGGATAAAAGGGAAATATTAGAGCTACAAGATAATTATGAGAGATTTTTGGCTACTTATAATAGAGAAGCCCAAAAGAGAATTGAGCTTGAAAATAAGGTGATGGGGAACCAAGGACAAACAGATACCACAAAAGACTACTATGTTGATATCAATGACAAACTTAGTCATGAATGTAACATACCTACAATAATCCCCCATAGGAATATCATCAGCATTCATGCTTCCAAAAACAAGTACATAGTTAACAGTAAATTCAACTTCGAGTTGTGGACTCTAGTTATTACACTCATTATCATTGGCTATATTTTGTTGCAATTTTCCCTCTAAAGAGGACTCCTTCACAAACTCAGAAGACTCTAGGTTAACCATTGGAATAGAGGTTTTAGTAACCCTATTTCTTTTATAAATCCTCGCACTTCACCTCATGGGAGCTATAGACAAGCATGGAGGATTCTTTTGTTTCCTCTTGCTTGCAGTCATTTCTACCATAGGTGCTTCAGGAGGTTTTTCTGAAGCTTCCTCTTCTTGTGAGTGCAAAGTTTCAATAATATTACTTTCACTATCAGGTTTTTGTTCTAATTTCTCTTCTTCAGGTTCCATACCTTAACCTTTTTCTTTCCTAATGATAGACCTAGTCTTAAAAAATGATGGGGTCTTAGGGGCACTAGCAGCTTCTCTATTTTTTCTTTTCTTTTTGCTAGAAATGGAGGCATGAACTTTATAAATCTTGTTCTTAGTTGGTCTAGAATAGGGGGGAGAGGCTTCAAGAATGTTTTCAATTCTGGGAATAACCTTACAAAAACCAATGGATGTCCTTTCCCTTCATCCAACACCCTAGCCCCTAGGACCAACCAATCTAGGCTCTACCTCATTTAACTGCAAAAACTCTTCCCATGTCCCAATTGATTATTTGTTTAGTTCCATTTCCAAAACTAAATTTATAAAACAATGATGGGAGATAGACTGATCCTTTCCTAATTTTACTAAAGAAGCTTGCTTATTCACAATATTAAATAGGAAATTGGGAATATTTACCTTTCTATATTCATGTAAAAAATGAGCCAAAATCATAGAATGTAGGGCATTTAGGTATTTCTAACAACCTTCACAAGTGAAGTATTGAATAATAAATGATGCTAGCTAGATAAAACCCAAGAGAAAAGGTAATATGGAGGTGTCGTTCTTCTTTTCAATATCCATCAAAGCGTCAAGATACATATTGAACTATGCTCAAGTCATACGTAGGTCAAAATCCTTTACCCAATTTTCTCCTTCCTTGGGTAACCCAATGACTTCGAACACCACATCTTCTATAAATTCAATTCATATGCCCTTAACCATTGTAGAGCCATCCTTCAAGGTGCTCATAAATTGAAGAGAAACATCTTCATCAAATCTCTTTAGACTGAGGCAATTGTCTAAGCATCCTCTTCTCCTAAATATCTCTCAACTAGTTGCATCACCAAACAAAACCCTATGATCAACCATCTCGTATCTCTAAAGACCTCCACCCATTGTTACGCAAGGTAGAATTTTGGCAAAATTGCAGTGTTCTTAGAGATCATCAATAGAGAATTAACAAAATTTGCAATGTTATGGCACTAGATGTTACAAATAGAGAAAACAACATACAATTACTATGTGCTTCTTAAAGATTTTTAATACACAAAATCTCATGATATCCTTCCCTACATCATCTCTCATAAGTTTTTGCTCATGTACAAGTCTGCCACCCCAAATACATTGCAAATTATCATTAAAAGTCAAGCTCAATTTTTAATGTCCTTTATTCCCTTAATGATGCAATTACATAAGGACAAGTCATCAACATGTGATGAAAATCATCTTATAAAACAAAAACTTTAAAGTTTACATGTGATTTGAAAATTTGAAAAATCAAGATCAAATATTCCCCGCTAGCTTTGTAAGGGCATTGGTCCCACTAGGCTAGGATATGCAAGAGAAGTAAAGTTAAAAAACATAAATTTCTAACAAATAATGAATAGAATAAAATATTTGCAAGGCTATGTGGTGCGTACTTGGCAAGTGTTCTAGGAAATGTGTTTTAGAAAAGATCATCCGAATTGATGGAGTGATGGCATGGGATGGAAAGATGGTGAAGAGAGAGGGTGAGATAAAGTGTATAGTAGAGAAATTACTTTCAAGAAGAAAGTGTTTATTATGAAAATATTGAATGGTATCAAGATTTAGCAGTAATCAAGGTAGAAAACCCAAACTGCTTGCGTTGTAGGAATGAGTATATCTTCATTGTGTTGAAACTACTATAGGACTTCCTTGCAACTAACTAGTTTGTTGTAGATCTTGAGAGGATGCCCATTAACAAGTAAATTGAATCAAATAGGATCAATAGTAGACAATTGGACTGCTCCATTGGGAAATAGAACAATAATTTCATATGGTCCTAACCAAGAAGTTTGAAACTTTCCTAAATTGTGTTGATACTTGGAATCATAAAGAAGGGCTCAATATCCCGCAACAAATTTTTTTTATCTTTAATAAACTTATCATGCCACTATTTTTGTTGATGTTGGATGAGTTTAGTGTTATTCAATGCAGATTTGCGCCATTCATCAAGGTCATTTAAACTCAAAATTTGGTCTTGTTATGCAATAGTAAGTTCCATACCAAGCTCCAAAGTAGTCCTCAATGTTTTATATTCAAACTCCATAGGCATTGTAGCTGACCTACCATAGATGAGCTCAAAATGAGTGAAACCTATTGTAGATTTCTATGTGGTTCTATAAGCCCAAAGAGCTTCAGGAAGGCATGTGGCCCAATTTTTCCTATGGAGTGCTACTATTTTGGAGAGAATGGATTCTAGCTCCCTGTTGGTAATGTGATGGTTTACCATTCTGAATAGTATATTCCTCCATAATAGTAACTATCATATTAGATGTAAACTAAGGTCCTTGATCATATGTTAACTCCCTAGGGACTCCAAACTATATAAAGATGGATTCATACAAAAACTTGGAAATGTTGTTATCCCTTGTCTATTTCATGGGTTTGGCCTTCACCCACTTAGTTACATAATCAATACAAACTACAATATAAGATTTTCCTTGTAAAGAGAGTTTAATAGGACCTACAAATTCAATCCCCCACTTATCAGAGGGTGCAGCAACTACTTACATCTATAGGGGCATTTCATCTAATTTAGTGGGTCCTCCATGTGTTGACACTTATCACATTTTTTTTTGTATCTAGCTACATCTTTGTGTAAACTTCACCAATAGTACCTAGTTGTCAATATTTTGAAGTTTGTCCATTTGGCTACAAAATGACCTCCACAAGGCTCATCTTGGCATGTCCTTGAGATATCATATGTTTCATGCTTCGCTAATACACTGACTCATTACTTAATTAGGACTAGTATAAAACATAAATCTAGCAATCCAAGAATAATTAAAGCTCTTTTCAACTAGTAACCTTCTTTCTTTTGTAGAGAAGTGAACTAGAATATTTCCTATGGTTAGGTAATTTGTGATATCTACATACCATGGATTTTGTGATGATAAAAGGAAAAGGTGTTCATCTAGAAAATTATCATCAATGGTTGTAAGATCATAAGGGACATGCAACTGAGAGAGAAAGTTAGCTACCACATTGGCCTTGTTGGGTTTATCTACTATGATGATATCAAATCCCTACATAAGTAGCAAGAAACAAGCCAATCTTCTTGATATTACAACCTTATTCATCAAATACTTTATAGAAGAGTAGTCAGTATGAACAAATATTTCATATCCAATAATATAGTACCTAAATTTATTCAGTGCATAAATAACTCCAAGTAGCTCTTTCTTAGTGACTGTATACTTAAACTTTGCACCTTGCAAATTTTTATTGATGAAATAAATAGCATGTTAAACTAAGTCTAACTTTTGGCCTAGCACTACACCTAGAGCATAGTCTAAAGTATCTATATGGCTATGGAAAGGCAACCCCCAATTAGGCCCTCTAAAAATTAGTGTTGTGGTGAGAACTTCTTTAAGCTATAGGAAAGATGTAGCACACTCAGATTTCTAGGAAAATTTAGAATCCTTTTTTAACAACTTATAAAGGGGCACTACAAGTTGACTAAAATTCTTGATGAATCTTCTATTACATCTAGCATATCCTAGGAAATTTTGTACATCCTTTTTCTTCTCTAGTTTAGGTAAGGTACTAATGACTTTAATCTTTGTAGGATTTACTTGGATGCATTTTGATAAAATAAAATGACCTAGTACTACTCCTTCTATCATCATTAAACATTTTTCACTATTTAGGGAAAGGTTATAGTCTCGGAATCTCTTGAGTACCATCTCTGAGTTGGCCTTTTCTTTCTCAAAATTTGTCCCATGAATAGTAAAATCATCCATGTAGATCTCCATATAGTCAGTAGATATATCTAAACAAGATACTTATGATAGCTCGTTGGAATGTGGTTGGGCCATTGCACAAGCTAAAAGGTAACACTGAGTAGGAAAAAGTTTCCCATGGGAATGTGAAAGTTTTTTTTTTTTGATTCTTTGGAGCTATTTTTTTATAATTGTAACCACTAAAAGCATCCAAAAAATAAAAATATTTCTTTCCAGATAGGTTGTCAAGAACTTGATATATAAATGGTAAGGGAAAGTGGTCTTTCTTAGTGGCTGAATTGAGGTCCCTATAATCTACAAAAAATCTCCATTTTTATGGTACAGGAGCACCTAGAATAATGAAAATAAAGAATAAATATCTCATTAATTTTTATTCTAAAATTTCAAGTTAATGTTTGTTAATATATTTGAGTCAACATGTAAAGCTATGTAAAGCGTTGAAATCAACTTGTAAAATGTTGCCAATGTTGTCCATTTAAATTCATATGATCAAGTTTGATAAAAATAAATAAATATCATAGATTATGATAGTAATAATTTTTTTATGTTTTATTTACCACATTTTTATAATTTTAGGAGTCTTGGAGGTCATTTATGAGAAAATACAAAAGTTTTCAAATATGTAATAAAATATTGTTACAAAAATTTGACAATATGAAAAGTTGATATAAAGATAAAGGTCAAGAGTCATAAGAGGTATGAAATAGTTAGAGGAATTGAAAAGATATTAAAATTTCATATAATGGTAATGATTGACAAATTTTAATGGTTGGAAATATTTTTGAGAAAAATAGAAATGAATGGAGTTTTGCTTTTGCAAGTTTATGTTAATTTTCTGTGCAATTTTCCAAAAATCTTACTATTGTTTCTATTATTTTAAATTCATATGAAAAGATACAAACCTACAACTTATATTTTCAGAAATTTATCTGAGTTAGCTTGCTTTTAGTTCTATTTTTGGTTGAATTTCATTATCATTTTCAGAAATTATGAGCACTTGAGTGTAGATTGGTCTCAACCTAATATTTATGTGAGTAGTTTTGGCAGAAGAGTAATAACTTTTATTCCTGTTATCATTTTGAGCTATAACTTTGGAAAAATGAATTTTATTGATATGTAAAATCTCTCATTAAAGTAATTAGTTTTATCTCTTCATTTTTTAAATTCATGATCATATCTTGTCAAGTGGAAAAGTTTGTCCTAGTTTGTGTATTCGGTAATAAATTTGCAAAATGTGCAATATTGTTGTGATATGTTATGGAGTTTTGATTATATTATTTGTAAACCCTTTTATACTTGCATCAATTTTCCTCCCTTCTTTGGTACTATAACTAGGGGTGGGACCCATTGTCTATCAGAGATGGGATAGATAAACATAGCACTTAATAATTTATACATCTCATTCTTAACTGTATCCTTCAAAACAAGGTTAACTCTCCTCTGAGGTTGTCGGATAGGTTTGAATTTAGGACTGATTTAGATCTTGTGAGTTCAAAGCATAGGATCTAATCTTTTCATTACTATGTAGTCCCAAGAAAATGCTTTTTGATTCTCCTATAGTAACTGCAACATAATTTTCTGATGGGAAGGTGATAAGGCATTCTTTACATTCAACTCTCTTTCTTGACTAGTTTCTTTCTTAATAACCTTATCTATCATGAATAACTAGGCATTAGGAGAAGAATACATCTCATGAGGTAAAAATAAGTGAAGGAATTGGGAAGCTTTTGAATTTTGGGGTGTGTCAAAGGTGGTAATATGGTTTCTATTATGTAGTCAGCTTGAGGACACACTTGAAACTCTACTTCATACTCATTCATGATAATGGATGAAATGATCTCATCTTCTTCTCAAGAGGCTACAAATCACTCTAGGCCTATCATCATTAGTTGATGGATGGAATTGACCTCTAGATCATCACCACGCAAGTTTGGCCAGATTACTTGGTCATCTAGCAACAGTGGCTGAGTAGGGGAGTATAAAGTCAGGTTCTTAGTATGGATACCATTAGATATTGTCATCTTCCTAGGCTAGCAAGTTATAAAGGCATATATAGTGGTTAACCATGGTTGCCCTAAAATTAAAGGATATCTACCCATGTTAGCCTTTGGGGAGAGTGTAGTGCCTCTCATGTTTTTAGTATATACCTTTTTGTTATTTTGAATTGAGAGATACTTGATACTCTTTCTATTATTATGTACCTTGAGATGACCTGAGGGTCCAATGTTATACACTGATTTTAGTGCCATAGATTTTTTATTGTTATGTTGTTCAGTTTATCATATTTGAATGTTGATTTCATTTTGAGATGACAATAGTTCTATGATGATATTCGATTATCTTGTATTTGGACATATTTTTGTTTATGAATACAAGATGGATTTTATGCTATAGTTAGTTACTTCATTGTTGCATATTTAAGGTTCACATTATCATGAAAGTTGTTGATTTTCTATGATTTTGGGTTTGCAATCTTTAAATCTTCTCAAATTTAATTTATGGCAGCTTTGACTTAGGTGAATTCTCATTATGAGGAATAACCTAATTTCATTTGGGTTGATTTAAAGTCTAGCTAGTCTAATATACTATATTCCCTAATTGACTATTCACTTGAAAAATGAATAAGTACTGAAAAAGGGATTTGTATTTTCGCTTTTCAATTTTACAATTTAGAAATTGGAGAGCTTTTCTAAAATCCTCTTCCCGAATAATTGGATTTATGATCATTCTGAGAGCTATGAGCATGAGATTTTTGCGAGATCAGTCTCATTGGATCTAGCTTGGGGAGACCTTGCTTTGCCATCACTTTTGGTAGTATTGGCGAGGTATTTATTTTATCAACATGATTTTGGTTTCTGACACTTTTGTTGTTAGGTAGGGCTTTCCATTTTTCTTGTTTTTGCTTTGTTTTAGCTTTTGTTTCTTGTAGAAATTTTTTAGGATGCTAAGAACTAGTGTTCCCCTTAGTTTCTATTTGTTGGTTCTACCCAATTGGTCAGGTATGAACATTTTCCTAGTTTTTTGGGAAGGGGGTTTTGAGTTTTTGTACCATTATGCTAGCCATATTTTTCTATGGTGTCCAAACCCAAATATTATAGGATTTTTGAGGGTTTTTTTCCCAAGAAAAAATGTGTTTTAATTTTGAAGTTTTCCATTTGTTGGGTTTTTTACCTCATTTTGCATGCCACCTTGTTTTCTAAGGTTTTCTTGGCATGAGTTTGGTCGTAGACCTAGACTATCCATTTGGATGTTAGTTGAACCTTTGTTGTACCTTTTATATTTCATTGGGATGTGTGTTGCATCCATCCCCCCAAATCTATTTTTGATTGAGTGACTTTATACATTGTGTTCTCATCCAGTCCTTGTGTTATGATCTTCATGATGGTAGTGTACCACACATGAGTACGTATGTGTACACTTGTCGAGTTGCATGGGAGTCCCAATCCTCTGTGGTACTTCCAAAAGTTATGATCATTGGGGTTGAGTTGGGAATTTACATACCTTCAAGCACTCATCATTGGATGAGCATGGGTAGGGTAGGGTAGCATATGGAGGGGCTTCTATCTTGTAGCCTAGCATCTGTTTCTTGGTTGGTAGAGGAAGTTTATATAAGTGATAACTAAATAAAGATATTGGGTGATAATAAATTTAAGATAATTAAAACTTGATTGTGCACCTTCTGTTGAGGAGAGCAGCTACCAATACTAGCCTGGGCTTGTTGATTCTAAGTGACTCTCCATGATGTCAATTCCTACTTAGTAGCCCATTGAGTTTCTGACCAGGACTTGTAGTATGCATTGTCTATGTTCTCGATGTCATTCACCATACTGTCTAGCATGTGTGTTAGCCATGGATGTTTTCTTTGTGTGTGTTTGTGGTTGGATCATTATATTTGTTAGCACAATAGAAGTTGGCATGTAGGTTCCACATGGTTGGGAGGCATAGCTACCTATACTACTACTAGGGACTAGTATACAGAGATAGCCTATGAGTATCAATGATCTAATTGATAGCTTGAGATGTTATGAGCGGGGGATGGCTAGGGTCCACGATGGTCTTATGATGCTATTATGGTTATATTTTTCATTGCAATGTTATTTCTATTATTGTGATGTTATTTTAGTACAATGTGATGTTACCTTCTTTACTTTCCCTTCACTACTATGTTTAATCATTAGATTCAAATTTTAGCTTTTCATCCTTCAGTTACTATTCAAGTATCCTTGCCTCAAGATGTGGATCTAGTACTCCTTGGTGTGGAGGAAATTTATTCCTTAGCTTTTTACCTTTTTTTTTTCTAGCATGTTGCCTTGGGATCTCATGCAAAATCATATTTTCTCATGTGAGAATGTAAGATCTCACATAGAGTGTTCAGCTTCCTCGTGTGGCCTTTGGCATTTTCTCACACAAAACCCAATAATAGTTTTGGGTGCCTTGGCTATTTGGCCATGTACTTTCTCATGCCATATGGTGTACATCCTCACACAAAAGGGACTTCCTCATGTGGCATGATGCACCTCTTCGCACAAAGAATCTATTAGTCTATATTCCTTGCACAAAATATAGGGGGCATCTCCACTAGTTTTGGGGATTTATTTTTGACAATTCTAGTACCCTTTGGGTTTACTTAATTTTCCATGCTTTGATAAATCTTAGTTTCTTTGTGCTATTTTCATTTTGGATTTTCATTTCCTAGTGTGTGTGTGTCAGTTCAGGTGCCAGTGTTTGGAGATTCATTGGTTGTCATGATGGTGGTTAAGGCTTTCATTGTGATCTATGTGACATGTGTATAATTTTATCATGTGTACTCATCCTTGTGCAAAAAAAAAAATTATCTTTGCTTATATTTCATCATTGTTCCAAGGATTTCTGGGTGGAGTATTATAGAGAGGAAAAACAAGTCTACTGGATACTCCCAAGAGTTTAAGGTGACTGTGACATCTTTTATCATCCCATTTGGCTTGATAATAGAACTATCAGCAAGTAGAAGTATTGTTGGTGTTTCTCTAATACCAATGATATGGAATTGAGATAATACCTCCTTTTTCATGATGTTTATAGATGCTCCTAAGTCAACTAAAGCATTTTGAACTTGCATCCCATGAATGGTGATGGTAACCACAAGACTCCCAAAGTTAAAATATTTAGGTACAATTAATTTCTCCAACATTAAATCAGACAATTATCCTAAGACATGAATATTTTTTGGATCCTTCTTCTTCTTTCCTAGCTATTTGATACATGTTTCCTTAATGGATTTAGTATATGTAGGAACTTCCTTGATAACATCAAGTAATGTTATTTTTACTGTCATTTGCTTCAGTTAATTAAGAAAATCAATTACTATGTGGTTTTTTGCAAGCTAGCCTTGTTCCATTAACCTATGAGGAAATGGTGATTATTTGGCTACAGGAGAGGTCTTTTGTTCTAACACATCTTCTTGTTTAGTTTGGGATTCTTCAACTTTGATTATTATAGGCTTTTGGGGTGAAGGAAGAGTAGTGTGAAACATATCCTATAGGAGCCAATTCTTGGTAAGTTATTGCTCAGGCGATGGTTGGTCTTTGCAATTCAAGCCCAAATGCAGTATTGTGAACACATAATGTCATTGTTGCTAGGGTTAAAAGACTTGAAGTAATCCACATATTTCAATGAATTCCTTGTGAACTCTGGTAATCATGGCCACTCCATGATTCTATGTGGTACTTGCTACCTCCAAAATTTGATTCTATAATTATAATTTTGCAGCTAAATCAATCAAAGTCTCAGCCACTGATAAGTTATGATCTTCTATAATAAGGTCCTAGGCCATTTTCGTTTCTCTCTACATTACCTCAAAGTTAGGTATCAACATTTCCTAAATTGAGATTAACTTGGATCTCATGGTGTAGTCAGGTACCTAAAGCTCAACCATTGTACCTTGAGAATTTAGTAGAACATTGTAGTTATCTATGCTAGATCTTGTTGACTCTAAGATAACATTGATTGATGGCTTCATCTCAATTTGATTCTTATCTACATGTGCCTACATATCATCTATGAATCTTGGCACATCTAACAAAATTATGTACACCTATTCTACCTTCTATACAATATCCATCATTAAATGTTCTTCTTCTATAATAGAACCTTCTTCCCTTCTCTAGTTATGAAAACTTTATCCATAACCTTAGTCTCAACTCTTTGCGTTGACCAATCCATCAACTTATCATTGGTTTCAAAATTTTATGCACCAACTTCATCAATGATATGTACAAGTTGATCAATAGTAGATGTCTCTTCATCTACATTCTATATGCCAAAAGATTCAACAAAAAATATGTTTTGCATCTTGCAATGTTTGTTTCTTCTTTATCTCTCTCCTGAGATCTTCTTGTCTCTTTTTCTTTTTAAAAATTACTTGTATCAGGAAGTTTTTCTACAAGCTAAGATTTTCTAGATTAAATTGTCGCATCTCAATATGCTCATCCAAAAAAACTTCAATATCTAGTGACATGTCCTTTATTTCTCTTCTCTTCATTTTTAATGAAGTGTTTATTCTCAAAAATGTATTAGGAGTTGGTGAAGGGGTGTCACCACTTGATGTAGGAGCATCTAGTGGTATAAGGGCAATCCTATATAACCCAAAAAAAAATTCTTAGAGATAGTTTCTATTTAATGTGTATTCATTTTTGGATACTATTTGGGTTAAATAAAGGTTCCAACTCTCATAGTTCCACTATTAGTTTTTTGGGTTAGAGTTTTAAAGCACCTTACAATATGTGTAAATGTAGAAAATGAGTTATTTTGTAATTGAGCCAAAATTATGATGATTTAGAGGATTTAAGTTAGAGGGGTGATTATAATTATAATTTAAAGTGCCCCTAAAAAGAATTAGGTCAAAAGGTTTTACAATTAGAAAGTTATTGCAGTTTTAATTTTCCTAGAGACCTCCTAAGAGTGCTTCAAAGTTAGATTCAAGGCACTAAACAGCCTTGTATGGGGCCAAAAATTGGGGACATGTGAAGCTTTTCCATAGGGTTGTAGAGTGCTTCAAGAGCTTTCCATAAATGTAAATGGTTCATCAATTGGAGTCACGATTCAAAAGTTATGCCTCCTAGAAGTTGGACTACCATTTATGGATTCTTCTAATTTCACACCAACTTCTAACATGATGTCTGGAACATTCTGTTTTGGTAGTGGATAAAAATTGGAATATTCTAGAATGTATTCCTAACCCTAAATCATTTGGGGCTTATTTAAGAACAATTTTGGCATTGTTAAGGCAATTCTCAGTGGAGTTGGAGAGAAGGTACTATGCAGAGGATTTCTTTCTCCAGAATCAAACTATTGTAAGCCCATAGGGAATTAATTCATTGATAATAAGATTTCTCTTTTCCTATGTGTTCATTCTAGCCTTTGATTGTGTCTCCATCAAGTGGTATCAAAGCAGGTTTTCCTAAGTGTGTAGACAGAGCACTGACTATGAGGCAGTTTGTACTAGGACTATGAGGTTGTGCGTTTGAGACAAGAAGATGCCTCCATGAAGGGAATGTGGTGGAAGGGCTAGAGTTGTTACTCTTGAGGTTAGAGCCCTCTGTAATGAGCCCAAATTTAAGGATATATGAATATTCAAATAACATATTATACAATGATAATAATTAACAATAATAATATTATAATCCATTATAATAGTGATATATTTGACAATATAAAATAATATATAATATTATAGCATAATTTTAATGTAAATATTATAAATAAATAATTTGATTATAAATGATATCAAACACTAATAATAATTTATAACGTACCTAGATTGGATAATATTATAATATAATTGAGAATTACATATTATTATAAATAATATACAAAGAAATATACTACGTAATAGTATTATAAATAATGATATTTTTAATATAATATATAATATCTTATATGTTATAATTACAATATAAATCAATAAGATAATAATATATCTAACTATTATCACATTTAAATACTATTTAATGAATTGATTACTAAATTTAATATAATATTGTATCTATTAATACATATGATACAATAGTGATAATAAAGTATGAGTATATAAATATAAAAGTAATAGTCTAAATATATTCAAATAGCATAGCAACATATAAATATATTCAAATAGCATAGCAACATATAAATATATATTTATTATATGAAATAACATATATATTAAGCATAACTGTAACTAATGTCTACAAGTCATGACCATTGACCACTCTCAACAACACTTATTAAAGAACAAACATAGAAGGAGGAGGATCAATATAGATACCATGGAATAAAAACATAGTAGTCAAAGGAAAGGAGATGAAAGGAATTGTGTGCAAGAAGTCACAATGAATCATGTAGAGGTAAACCAAATTACATGGAGAGTAGATCAATTTGTTATCGTAGTTTAAGGAGATTGGTGGAAAAACATCAGACATGCATAGGCCAAAATGCCATGTCAATGGTTGAACAAGAAAATATAACTTTCAATAAATCAAACTTGGATGTTTATTGAGCAAGTCATAGTGACCAAGGCGTCAAGTTGAGCATTTCATATTCATGCAACAGATAGGAAAATATATTACTGACAATCATATAAAAATGAAGTTGATGAGAGAACAATAAAATATATTAGATACAAGAATGAATAGTTACTACAATGATGAGGATGCCAATAGTAATTTGGAATCATATTCGTTGATGGGGTAGAGAGCACATAATAGTCATGAGAAATTGGGAAGCATATATGCATGAAAAGATGATAGAAGCAATAGACACAACATAAGAGAGATCAAGTAAATTATTGAAGAATGAATACTATTTGGATTGTATAGCTACATATTGTACATACCATTAGTGGTTTATCAAGGTTTCAATCACTTGTTTATTGGGAAACAAATTGTATTGTGCATTCAGGGACATGAGTCTGTGCATTGAACAAATTATGGCATGTATTATTTGTCATCAAAGAGAAAGATATATTTAAAAAGCATACAAATAAACAAAAAAAAGATAAAAAATGAATGACCTAAAATAGGGTCATTACAATTGGTATCAAAGCCATGATCTTGCCATCTGGTGGAAAATAGTAAATGATCACTAAAGATAGAAGATACATATACTTCAGAGATAGATTATTTTAGAAAAATCAGTTAAAACATTCAAATACGGCTTCATTGCTCCTTATAAAATACTGTTAGAAGGTGTGTTTTTGTAGGACTTCTACTACTTTAGGAAAATGAACTGTTTCCCTATCCCGACATAAGTAATTTCTAGTGACTACATATTTTATATAATATAGCCATATATATATTGGTTTACCCACAAACCTTAGTATAAAGGTTTGAATGGATAGAGAGCTTTCCACCACACTATGTTCAAATATTGTCTGTTGAAGCAGATAGAATTGTCAAAATGCTTTGTTCTTAGTTTCCTTTGTATGGATAGCCATCTGTTGATTTCATCCAAATAAGTCATTAGTTGTGTATGATAGGACTCTTAAAAATAGTGTCTTGCTAAAGCAAACTGTGTTCCTGTTGCATTGGTATTATTGTCTAGTTTGCTGGCAACGAATTATTGTTTACAATTTAATTTAGCCTATTAATTCGCTGACAACCAATTATTGATACGATTCAATTCAGCCAATTATTTGATAGCTAGAATAGATAGGATGTTGAGTTATAATATAAGCTTGATTTCCAAACCTTATTTGGTTATGTATCACAAATATTATCTCAATGCTTAGGAATATAATGTGATTATCCTGTTTTAGTACAGACATAAATTCTAATTTGCAGATCTAGGAAAGCTTGAATTGGAGTAGGATGCTAATTATATTTATAAATACACTAATGGATCTATAGAAATACACAGTTTAGAGTATGGAAATATATATCGAGAACCAAAACTTATTAAAGAAGGACCAGCCAATTTCCTTATTCAAACATTGAATTACCGATCCTGTAATAATGTAATCAATGGCAATATTTTAAATATGGATAATTGATTTATAAGGAGGAATGAGGATATCATCATTGTCTAATATAACGATGTTGTTGATGGTTATATAACTCTGATCAACCTTGTTAAAGGATGAATTTGATATGTACTCCCTAATTGGCAAATGAGGATATCAAATTAGCAGTGCTTTGACTTAATAATGTGACTATGATAATGGAATGTCGAGACTTTGAAATGTATCATGTGAATGTCAATATCAGAATTGTAGAGTTGACAGAATGTTGCCAGAGATGTATGATATTGCCTCAAATGTATTTGGACCCGCATTGTAGAGATGCGCACTACTGATAGGAGTACATTGTGTTGGCAAGAAAGTTTAACATTGTAGTGTTGGACACAATGTTGATGCCCAGTGGATGTGAGGTGGATGCTACAAGGGATGAAAATGTCCTTGTCTTTCTTGATGTTGAAGTCAATTTAGTTATGTGCCTTGATAATGTGTCAACCAATCCTAATTGGCCAAAGTAGTTTCTCTATTTGCACTTGGCTCAAAGGAAGAGATTTAGATGTGCAAGGACATACCATTCAACTAATCGAGGACTCACGATAATTTGCATATATCTATGGGACCTTATTCCACATAATTGGCAATAATGGTACTGATGACCTAAAATTTCTAGCATTCCATCTAATCATTTTTTTCCTATAGTTAGAGCAACTAGAGGAATTACTATCAAGTTTGTGCATGTTGAATATCATGTTTTTCTGCCATAGTTCAAGATGTAAATGAAAGCCTAGCCAATAAAATAACATTGGTATGCCAACAAGCTCAGTCGTAGGTCACAGGGCAATATCCATAACATCAAGTTGTCCTCGTCAATGAAGCCTTCCACGATTAAAACAATATCATGCAAGATATACACGATGGTTTCATGAATGATTATTGGAAACAGATGAACACTTCTGCAAGTTGAGCACATTTTTTATATGTTGATTGTATTAGATGTAAACATTACTTTAGATGCCATATGTAAGGCTTACATAAACATTCTCCACTAAAATATCATTTCTAGATAACAACCACATTGGATAATAACATACTACATGGAGATAAAATGACATTAGATCCAACTCTTCACAGTCAAGTGTAGCAACAATTAATGAGACAAGCTTGGGTGCCAACCCTTCAGATTCAATCATAACAACAATAGCTGCTGCTGCCGCTACCAGATCCACAGAGGTACAGACGTTTATGGCTGATAAAGGAGAATATATTTAAGCATGTTGTGCTCCATTTGATGTGAAGGCACTATTGTTTTTGTCATTGAGTAGATAATATCTCCCATGCTGAATATTAATTGAAGATAATGCCTCCAATTATAGATGGTATGTACATCAAACTCTCAATGACCGCTCGTGTTGTGTTGGCAATCACTAAAATTAGTAGATAGGTAAGTGTAAAGTACATGAGGTACATATATTTTTATAAGGGTTATTGAAATTTATCATTGCTATTATTTCTAACATGATATGAACATGAATATAATAGAGTTAATGATAAATAAGGAAGTCATGTTTAATATTACTGATAGAAATATTATATTATCATTAAATGGTGAATAATAAATTATTGAATTATGTAGATAACTAAGTATGCATGTAATGTTTCCTTATTCATTTTTTAGAATTTCATAATCATAGTTAGTTATTTGATAAGAAAATAAAATGTTGGAAAGATATGTATTAAAGTATATATTTCAATTAGATTATTATATATATTGGAATTATTTATTGTGCAAAATTATTTATTCTTGAGTATGATATAAATCTGTCTCTTATTTCTTGTTTTTCTCTACGAGCCCTTGCCTTGATCTTCTCTTTCGAGTATGTCTTGTAGAAAAGGGGATATTGATATCAGATTCAGAGGGAGTTTGACACTTCCAAGGTAAAGGAGCCTAAAATTTCATTGGAGACAAGCTTGTAAAGAAAGGGAAATACACAAAGGAAATTCATTAGTGCAAAAGTATTTCGATACATCTCCATGATTGACCTTTTCTCCCAAAGTGCTTAACTCACATAGAAGTGGGGAACTATTCAAAAAAGGTGGTTGAATCTATCAGGATCCTTAAGGTAGTTAAGAGTAAATAATGGATAAATATCCTATAATCACCACTTCAACACATAAGGGTAATGAGGTAAGACATATATTTTTTGTGCATACATTGCTATTAAATAATTGATAATGTCTTTCTTATTATTGACACATTTGTTATTGTGAAGAATATTGAATAGTCTATCAATGATTCTAGTTACAAAGAAATGAAATTAGAACATATGAAAAATGAAATATAAATGGAAAATATATATATGAAAAATGAAAAAAATGAAATATAAATATGTTGATTTAAGAAAAACATAGTAATTAGAATACATTTCAATTATAGTACAGAGAGTCTATCTCTTGTCCAAATTACATAATCTTAGATAGAGAGTTGGTGGAGGGAAAGGTGGAGTAATTTCGAGCACTTTTTGGATATGCTTGGAGCTTGTTTCACGTGCCCTCTGCACCATCATTCTACCATCAAGATGATCATAAAAAGGAGAGAGAAAGTTGTTTGTGTACTATAAGAAGAAATATTTCAAATGAACTAAGTAAATACTCATCTTCTTATCCAAATTATGATATCCTAAGGTAGGGATTTGGTGGAGGGAGAGGTGGAGTAATTTTGAGCACTTGTTGGATACACTTGGAGCTTGTTTCACACACCCTCTACACTATAAATCTACCATCTTATGATGACCATAATAAGGAGAGAGAGAGAAATATTCCTTCTAGAGGATTATGTAAATGAGGAAAAGGACTCATCTTTCTTTTAGAACTATTATATGCTAATAATTATTTGTGTTGCAGGTCCATGATCAAAAGGCGTATTAGGGAAGTATATTTTATAAATCATTTCTTTTACTCTATTTCATTATGAAAATCAAATTATGAAGAATCAACAATGAATGTATGATGTGTCTGCAATGTGTATGCTTTGTGCCTTCATTGCATCATCTGTCTTCATTGTGTATGCTTTATGTTTTCATGCACTTATGTGTCTACTTCGTACTTGCTTCACATCTTCTTGCATTAATGTATACTTCATGTCTACTTTGTCACTTTATGCATTAGTAGTTTATACATTGTTTATATCTATATTTCATAATCTTGTTAGCATAATCATTATTTTAATAATCCAAAGAAAAATGATCAAGGAATAGGCCATTAATCTTTAAGTTGACTGGAAATTAGGAATTGCTTGAGGACAAGCAATTTGTGGAAGGGCGGACTTGTAATGAGCCCAAATTTAAGGATATATGAATATTCAAATAACATATTATACAATGATAATAATTAAGAATAATAATAGTATAATCCATTATAATAGTGATATATTTGACAATATAAAATAATATATAAGATTATAGCATAATTTTAATGTAAATATTATAAATAAATAATTCGATTATAAATGATATCAAACACTAATAATAATTTTATAACGTACCTACATTGGATAATATTATAATATAATTGAGAATTACATATTATTATAAATAATATACAGAGAAATATACTACGTAATAGTATTATAAATAATGATATTATTAATATAATATATAATATGTTATATGTTATAATTACAATATAAATCAATAAGATAATAATATATCTAACTATTATCACATTTAAATACTATTTAATGAATTAATTACTAAATTTAATATAATATTGTATCTATTAATACATATTGTATAATACTGATAATAAAGTATGAGTATATAAATGTAAAAGTAATAGTCTAAATATATTCAAATATCATAGCAACATATAAATATATATTTATTATATGAAATAACATATATATTAAGCATAACCATAACTAATGTCTACAAGTCATGACCATTGACCACTCTCAAAAACACGTATTAAAGAACAAACATAGAAGGAGGAGGATCAATATAGATACCATGGAATAACAACATAGTAGTTAGAGGAAAGGAGACGAAAGGAATTGTGTGCAGGAAGTCACATCGAATCATGTAGAGGTACACCAAATTACATGGAGAGCAGATCAATTCCTTATCGTAGTTTAAGGAGATTGGTGGAAAAACATTAGACATGCATAGGCCAAAACACCATGTCAATGGTTGAACAAGCAAATATAACTTTCAATAAATCAAACTAGGATGTTTATTGAGCAAGTCATAGTGACCAAGGTGTCAAGTTGAGCATTTCATATTCATGAAACAGAGAGCAAAATATATTGTCGATAGTCATATAAAAATGAAGTTGATGAGAGAAAAATAAAATATATCAGATACAAGAATGAATAGTTACTACAATGATGAGGATTCCAATAGTAATTTGGAATCATACTCTTTGATGGGGTAGAGAGCACATATGGGAAGCATATATGCATGAAAAGACGATAGAAGCAATAGACACAACATAAGAGAGATCAAGTAAATTATTGAAGAATCATAGTGCATGAATACTATTTGGATTTTAAAGCTACATATTGTACATACCATTAGTGGTTTATCAAGGTTTCAATCACTTGTTTATTGGGAAACAAATTGTATCATGCATTCAGAAACATGAGTTTGTGCATTGAACAAATTATGGCATGTATTAATTGTCATCAAAGAGAAAAAAATATTTAAAAAGTATACAAATAAATAAATAAAAAGATAAAAAAATGAATGACCTAAAAAAGGGTCATTACACCCTCCAAAGATAAGTTCAAGCATTACAGGAGGAGATTCGTGGAGGACTGAATGTTGTCGTAGGCAACGAAAGTGAAGAAGAAAATATTGGATAGGAAGGGGAAGATGACAAAGACATCCTAAATTAAGTAGAGGAAAGGCTTTTTAGGGCCATTTCTAAGCTTGGAAAAAGACCTAAAATTGATGTGGATATGTTTTCACTAAATCTAAACGAGGATGAGTTGATTGACTAGATCAATGAATTAGAGGAGTATTTTGAGTATGAGAATATTAGGGATCCAAATAGGGTTAAGTTTGCGAAGGCCAAAATGAAAGGCCATGCCAAAATCTGGTGGCAAGAGATTTAGCTGGAAAGAAATAGAAGAGGAAATGAGAGAATTACAAGATGGGGCCACATGGTGGACAAACTAAAGAAGTAGTTCATTCCTATTGATTACAAGCTTGATTTGTTCAATAAAATGAAAGGATTAAAGCAAGTAGGAAAATCTATCTAGGAATATATGGAGGAATTTTATCAAATTTTTATTAGGGTAGGGCATGCAGAAGAAAATAAGGAGAAGGTTTCTTGTTACCTTAGTGGGTTATGACCTAGCATTTAGGATGAGTTAAGTCTGGTTAGAATGACTAGCAATTAAGAGGCATACCATTTTTCCTTGTGAGTTGAAGAGAAGCTAAATAAAAGGTTTGAAGGAAGGCAAAGAGGGTGTGATCAAGGAGGAAGGGGCAACAATAGGTCATCTGGAGGCTGAAATGAGACCCAAAAGAAAAATGAAGATGTGTGTACTAGCAAAAACTAGAGAAATGAGGGTTTCAATCACTCTTGTGATCAAAACTTTGGATATAAGAGAGGAAGAGGTAGAGGATGTGGACAAGGATTAGGAAGAGGAGGCTTTTGTGGTACCTATTTTGATTGCAATGAAGAAGGTCATCGTGCATTTGAATGCCCTCAATGACAAGGAAGGATATATAGGAGAGTTGATGGTCAAGCAAGGGTTGCTCATCTGGATGAAGAAGCATAGTCATCACATTCTAAGGATGCAAAAAGAGGAGAGGTTCTCATAAATGAAAGGGTCTTATTAAGTTGTGAGACCAAACCTGGAAAAAGGAGGAATTTATTTCATACTAGGTGCAAGTGCGAGGGTAAGTGTTGTGATGTGATTGTTATGGTAGAAGCACTAACAACTTGGTGTCTAAGGAGATGGCCTCTAAGCTAAAGCTTAAGAGGGAGAAACACCCCCAACCCTATTAGATTTCTTGGGTGAAGGATGGTCATAAGGTCCTAGTTAGTGAAAAATGTTTGGTGAAGTTCAAGGTTGGGAGTTACCATGATGAAGTTCTCTATGACATTATTCCAATGGATATCTGCCATTTATTGTTGGGAATACTGTGGAAATTTTATAGACATGCTATACATGATGATCATGCAAATACATACTCTTTGACAAAGGATGGAGTTTTCTACAAACTAGAGCCCTTGATAAAGGAAGGTGAAAAGGTATGCAGTAGTGCTAGGATATGTCTTGTTGATGGAAGAAATTTTTTAGATGGTATGGAACATTAGTTTATGTGTTATGCTTTGATTCCTAGAAGAGATAAGGAACAAAGTGGTGAAATTCCACCTAAAGTTTCAAGCCTATTAAGTGAGTATGGAGATGTCATCTCTAATAATATTCTAGAAGGGTTGCCACCAGTAAGGAAAATTAGTCATTAGATAGATTTAATCCCTAGAGCTAGTTTTCCTAACAAGGTTGCTCATAGGATGACTCCTACTAAAATTGAGGAGCTAAACAGACAAGTTCAAGAGCTATCGAGGAAATGGTTGATTCGATAGAGCCTGAGTCCATGTGCAGTACCTATCATGCTAGTACCAAAGAAGGATGGAGAGTGGAGAATGTGCATAGACTCTTGAGCTATAAACAAAATAACCATCAAGTATTAGTTTCCTTTGCCAAGAATGGATGATCTTATGGACTACTTGAGTGGGGCTCGATACTTCACAAAGATAGATCTCAAGAGTGGCTATCACTAGATATAGATACGAGAGGGAGATGAGTGGAAGACTGCATTCAAGACCAAGGATGGTCTATATGAGTGGTTAGTCATGTCCTTTGGACTGACCAATGTGCCAAGCACCTTCATGCAGCTTATGAATGAGGTACTAAAGGAATTCTTAGGAAATTTTATTTTTGTCAATTTGGATGATATTTTAATTTTCAGCAAGACTTTGGATGAACATTTATTGCACATACATAGAGTCCTTAAAAAGTTGAGAGAAGAGAAAATATTGATTAATTTGAAGAAATGTAGCTTTGTAAAAATAGAGTTAGTCTACTTGGGGTTTGTTATATCATCTGAAGGTCTCAAAATGGATCTAGAGAAGGTAAAAGCCATCTTGGAATGGCCTACTCCAAGGTCTACTATGAGGTGAGATCATTTCATGGTCTGGTTATTTTTTATAGGAAGTTCATTAAGAATTTTAGTGGCATATGTGTACCCCTAACTGAAACAATAAGGGAGGATAGGAAAGAGTTCAAGTGGACTACAGTAGCCACAAGGAGTTTTGAATTGTTGAAGAAGAAGGTGATAGAACAACCTGTGCTGGAACTTCCTAATTTTAGTAAAGTGTTCCAAGTAGATTGTGATGCTAGTGGCAGTGCTATTGGGGTTGTATTGTGCCAAGAATGTACGCCTATTGCATATTTTAGTGAAAAATTCAATGATGCAAAGAAGAAGTATTATATTTATGATTAGAAGTTCTATGCAATCATTTGGGCCTTAAAGAAATGGAGACATTATTTATTGCCAAAAGAATTTTTCTTGTATACTAATCACCAGGCATTGTAGTACCTAAATGGCCAAGATAAATTAAACCAAAGACATTTGAAGTGGGTAGAGTTCATGCAGAGCTATACATTTGTGTTGAAACATAGAAGTGGAAGGTCTAATAAGGTTGTAGATGCATTTAGTAGGAGACAATTGTTGCTGGTAGTAATGCAGGTTGAAGTGGTTGGGTTTGATGAACTCAAGAGTCTGTACCCTAAGGATCCTGGTTTTGCTAAAGCATGGAAGGCTTGTAAAGAACCTATTACTATAGATAGAACTAGGTGGCTAGATTATTTAATTCAAGATGGTATGTTGTTCAAGGGCAGTCCATTGTGCATTCCAAGGAGTTCCATGAAGAAAAATTTTATCAAGGAGAAACATAGTGGAGGGATGGCAGGATACTTTGGTCGAGATAAGATCATTTCCATTCTTAGAGAACATTATTTTTAGCCTCAAATGTCATAGGATGTGAAGAAATTTGTACAGAGTTGTCAAGTATGTCAAGCAGCCAAAGGATTTAGTAACAATACTAGACTCTATTAGCCATTGCCTTTTCCATCAAAACCATGGGAGGACATAAGTATGGATTTTGTTCTTGGATTGCCAAGGACACAAAGGAGTAATGACTCAGTATTTGTGGTGGTTGATAAGTTCTCCAAGATGGAACATTTTATTTCATTCCACAAGACACATGATGTTGTACATATTACAGATTTTTTTTTCAAAGAGGTGGTGAGACTACATGGTCTCCTAAAGGGTATTGTTTCTAAAAAAGTTACTAAATTTGTGAGGTATTTCTAGAGGACTTTATGGAAGAAGTTGAGGAAAAAATTAAAGTTTAGTTCTACACATCATCCATAGACTGATGGATGGACAAAAGTGGTAAATAGAAGTCTAGGCAATTTGTTGAGGTGTTTAGTGGGAGATAAGCCCAAGGGATGGGATTTGATTCTACCACAAGTAGAATTTTCTTACAATAATTTTTTAAATAGGAGTACTAGTACATCATGATTCCAAATTATGTATGGAAGTAGCCCAAAGACTGCACCATAATTAAGGAAGATGGAGCAAGGGGAGAGGACAAGTGCTGAGGTTGAAGAATTTTCTAAAAAATTTAAGAGCCTACATGAGGAGGTCCATGCACAGATTACCAAGATGAATCAATAGTATCAAACTAGGGTAGATCAAAGGAGGAGACATAAGGAATTCCAAGTAGGGGATCTGGTTATGGTACACTTATGAAAGGAATGGTTTCCAATGGGTACTTATAACAAGCTAAAGATGAAAAAATCTGCCTCCTGTAAAATTTTGAACAAACATGACTCAGGAAATGCATATGAGGTAGAGTTTCTAGATGGGATTCATATTTCTCCTATCTTCAATATTGCAGACTTAACAGAATATCATGATGATGGTGCAGATGAGGGGTTGATGCTAGAACCATGTCTAATTCCTACGTCTAAGAAGGAGGAGATAGAAGAGATTCTGGATAGTCGTGTGGGCAAGAGTACCAAAAATAGGCAATATTAAGAGTACCTGGTGAAGTGGAAAGGACAACCAATAGAAGACTCTACTTGGATATTAGCAGTGGAGGTTGCCCATTTTGGTTTTCCTCTACCATAAAGTGATAGGGTCACTTTTCAATCTACCCTAGGTGTCTGATGCAAGAGCATCTAGTGTATAAGGGCAATCCTATATCACCCAAAAAAAATTCTTATAGATAGTTTCTATTTAATGTGTTTTCATTTCTAGATACCCATTTGGGTCAAATAAAGGTTCCAACTCTCACAGTTCCACTATTAATTTTTTGAGTTAGATTTTTTAAGCACCTTAAGCACCTTGGGATACATGTAAATGCAAAAAATGATTTATTTTGTAATTGAGACAAAATTATGATGAGTTAGAGGGTATAAGTTCGAGGGATGATTATACTTGTAATTTAAAGTGCTCCAGAAAAAGAATCAAGTCAAAAGGTTTTACTATTAGAAAGTTATTGCAGTTTTAATTTTCTTGGAGACCTCCTAAGAGCACTTAAAAGTTAGATTTGGGGCACTAAATTTCCTTTTGTGGGACTAAAAAATGGGGGACAAGAAAAGCTGGTCCATAGGGATATAGAGCACTTTGAGATATTTTTAGAAATGTAAACGGTTCGTCAATTGGAGTCACGGTTCAAAAGTTATGCCTCCTGGAAGCTGGACTGCCATTTTTGGATTCTTCTAATTTTACACTAACTTCAAACATGATTTTTGGAACCTTCTATTTTGGCAGTGGATGCCAATTGGCATATTCTAGAATGTATTCCTAATCTTAAATCATTTGGGGCTTATTTAAGAACACTTCTGGCATTGTAAAGGAAATTCTCAGTGGAGTTAGAGAGAAGGTACTATGCAGAGGATTTCTTTCTCCAAAATCGTACTATTGTAAGCCCATAGGGCATTTTTTCATTGATAATAAGATTTCCCTTTTCTTGTGTTTTCATTCTGGTCTTTGGTTGTCACTCTGTCACCACTCATTCTTATTTGTGCATCTGTGTTTGAGATAACAATAGTAGTACTTGGTTTAGCATTATATAATTCTATGTTCACCTCAATTTGATATGTTGAAAAAATATTATCATTTTTAACAATTTCTTTATCCTTACCATCTTCTTCTTCATTGTTGATCCTTGACTACTCAGCTTCTAGAGTGCCAGGGGTGTTGACATGTATAGGAGACATGTTGTCTTGTGGACTTGGTACACCTAAAATTTCTCCACTACTATATTCATCATCAATATTCATAGTTTCTACCTACTTTATTGTAAGACCAAAAATTATTTTCCACAACAACTCACTTTGTTATTGTAGATGCTCAAAAATGGTTCATGTCTACGATTTCATCAAAATGAAGCTCCATTTGACATATAGCACACCTTTTGAAAGAAAAAGTCTTCACCTCATTCTATCTAGTCCTCATCTTATCTCTTAAATCTTATTTCATTCATATTTTCATTCACCACCACCATCATGTGTTTTGATACACCAAATCATCTTCATCTTGCATTCCTACATTCTTGCATCATCCTACATTGTCTATCAACCTTCCAGGGCTTTCCACCTAGTCCAACCTTAGTCTAACCCTTGTTTGACCAAGTTTGACAAAATGTGACCATATTTGACTAACTTCACTCATGTTTTGACCTCTTTCCACCATTTGGGCATGCACACAAAGTTTCAAGTCTTTCTGAGTCTAGTTAGGCTATTTTTGGGTCCCCAGAGCCTTCTAGGGCATAGTCTACACTTTCAAAGCACACTTGGGCTTCCCAAGTGCACCATGGGTGTACTTGGTAATTTCATAGTGCACTTGGGCTTACCAAGTGTGAACTAGGTGCACTTGGGGTAGTAGGATGCCCAGAATTGCTCTCAAATACCCTATTTTGCACTCTGAAGGTCAAAACTTTTGTGTTTCAACTCCAATTTATGAGCCGTCAGTTGCATTAGATTCATATATTTTTTGTGAAAAAATTGAGCTATAATTTTCATTATTTGATCACTATATTTAGTGGTAACCCTTGAAAACACTCTAGGGCCCCTAAATCAACATCACTTCTTCATATTAATTCATCCCATTTTCTCATCCCACTAATTTCAATCTTTTGGCCAACTTGACCATATCTCAACAGTGTCTATCATCATTCATATCCTCTTTCACATCAATTTCACATAATTTTGGAACCATTTCAAAATCATTAAGAACCATTTCAAATAAACTCAAAACCATTTCAAATCAACTCAGAATCATTTCATATCAACTCAAAACCATTTCAAATCAACCCAAATCTATGCAAAATCACCCAAAATCAGCCATAACCAACTTGAATGTGTCTAGCATACCAAATCTATCATCATCTATCCAATCCTAGGCATTTTTGTGGCTTTTAATGCCTTGGAAACCTATCAATCTATCAAATCATATCAATCTGACCTTAGTATTGTCATGGGTCTCAATGCTAGGTCAAACTATCATTCATATCATCTAATTTTTGACATTTTCAAGTCTCTTAGTTTCAGATCATAGCATTTTCAACCATTTAATAACATTGACAATGTTTGTAAATGTTATCAACCCTATCAACCAATCTCAATCTTGTAGCATTTACAATGTCTATTAAATGTTACATATCTTTAGTTCATGTCATGTGTCCTTGGCATGTTATCAATTTCAATCAATCAATCAATTTGACCATGGCTAGGGTCTATCCATCATCATTCTAGTCAATCTCCATTATCATCATATTTTCATCAAAGGATACTATCACATTTATTTAATCAAATTGGCCAATCATTTACTAATTTTCTCTATAGGATTAAATAACACATAATTTAATCCTATCATTCTTACTAATTATTCTTCCTAATTGTCATCCTCAATCAATTAATTAGTTCATCATTTGTAAACCATGGAAATTCATAATTTTCTAAGTCATATTTTCCACCATTAATTCCATTTTTAGTAATTGCTATTTGTGTGGAATAATGAATTTTTAATTCAAATATTCCACATAATATTGACATCATCATGACACATGGGTGTGACACCTTGTGGATTCTCCTTTTACACTTGGCTAAGATATGTCATAATCCCATATTCTTTTTCTCTTACACATCCATAATTGGCTTCCATTGTCATAGATTCTTGTCTTTAAGTGGGTTTGAGGTGTCATATGACGCGTCATATATTCTCTTCCATCTTTAGCCAAGTTTGACTTCCGAACATCATAGAATCCTACTCTTGGCATCTTGTGTCATATGCGTCATGGATTCTCCAAGGAATCTCTTGCCATGTCACATATACAAGGTGATAATTTCAATGCTCTCATCCTCCATGTTGATTATAAAATGAGCATTCTTCCTCTCATTTCTAGTCCTAATTCTTAACTCTTTTCAAGTCCTTGACTCTTTATTATTTTCACTCCATCTCTCACACTAAAATCACAACTTCAAGCATTCTCATAGCACCATCATTATCATAGACTTTTGCTTCAAAATTGTGTGCACTATAAGCAATTTGGAGCTACATCATATGGAGAAGAAAGAAGGACATGGGAGCTACAAGTGAAAGAGGGAGTTTTAACATTGTTTTTCTTTCTTTATTCATTTGGCTTTCATTTTAGACTAGAGGGTGTTAACATATGTTTATTGGGTTTGTGATTTTCTCAGAGTATGTTAGACATTAGCCCATTTTCCTAGTCATACAAGTGTCATACATCTTCCCATTTATTTTGTAAAATCAAGAACATTATGTATTTAGGAAAAAAAATTCTCTTATGTCATTTCATAAATTTATCCTTTCGCTCTTGAGACATATTAGGCATAACTCTGAGTAGTGTGTCAATTCTTATATGATTTTTTTTTAACTTTTGTCTACTTCCATTCCCTCTCTAATATATTAAATAGATCCTTAGGTATCTTTTTCTCTATTATACTAGGAGTTAGACTTCAATTTTCAATAATTTATATTATAGCTTCCTCCACTTTATTTTTATCATTATTGTCTAATGTATCATATTTCACATGTTTGAAAATAGTTAAACCTATAGATCTTATTATGTTGTCACATACCTCTTCAATAGTTTTGATCTGTCTGATAGGTGGTCCTCTGACCAATCTCCTTCTTCTAGTTTGAGGTTCACTTACCTTAGTAGCCTCTACTATTTTTAGCTTTATAGACTACTTAACAATTGTAGTTGCCTTGGTCCTTGGCTTAGTTTGTGGTGTAGGTGTTTTTTCCTTCTTCTTCTTTGACATTTGAGCCTTCTTACTCAATGGCTTAACAACAACTAGGGCTTTACCCTTGTTACCTTCTTCCTCTTCTACTTCTCCTTCCTCTTCATTACTATCATATTCTTAATCTTCACCAAGACCTTGAGTCAATTACAATTTTTCTTTTCCCTTGCCTAGGGTGCCTAATTTATCTTCTACGTCTTCAATCATTTTCTTCCTTTTCTTTTCTTTGGAATCTATCTTGATGCTTACCATAATCCTTGCCTTTGCTTCTTCATATCTCCCAAATGGTTCTGCCTTGGCATCTATTTCTTCCTTCAATAATGCATCAATGTCTCCACTCACATGATCACTCTCTATTTCATATCCAAAAATTTATATTCATGCCTTCCTTTGCTTTACTGCTTACACAAATGTGTTATCTATATCAATAAGAAAACAACTGTCAGTATAATATTTTGTGACCAATTCCTCTAGAATTCTTGTTCTCATTTTCATTCTCAACTTGAATTCATCACAATATGTATTCATTTCATTATTAAAATTTTCTCCCAATTGAGTAATAAACTCATTAATTTGCCTTGTTATTGATTTGTCTTGTTCTCATACAACATCTCACATTCCAAGAAAATACTTCTAAATATAAAAGAATGTACAGATAATTAGGGAACTGGACTTATAGACTGAATTCTTTTCCTTTTTTATTGATGATAGATTTTCTTCTAGTTGTATTATTTGTAGCTTAGCAAGATCATACTCATGATCTTTCATCACGATCTTCCATGCTTGGTCCACAGCCATACTTGCCACACTATTTAATCTACTAGATTGATAGAATTTGTGAGAAATAACTCTCACTAAAAACTCTATAAGTAGATCAAAAAATCTTATAATGGAAAAATCACATCCATTCCACTTGGCTCCTATATTATCCTCGACTTCTCCTCTGCTCAATCATTGCATGGTTTTCTTCCTATCTAGGGTTAGATAGCCAATAACCCTATGCATCATCACATTTCATGATTTCTACTGGTCCATCCTATAACTAGTACTTCATATCATAAATTCTTCTTAAGATGACATTGATCCATTCTATTATGAAATTTCTTGGAAATTCTAAGGCTTTGGTTAACCCTTTCCTTTCAAAAATTTTGAACTCATTCTTAAGGTTCCTTCATCACACATCTTCTCATAAACTTCTCTAATTTCATAGTCTCCAACTTCTCTAACTTTACACATGTAGCAACTTATGACATCGTAAATCATGATGACTTTAGGTGGTATCAAGGGTAACACATGCATTGGGTCTCCTTTAACAAAAATTTATGGAATAGCACAAAATTTAGGTGGATGATAGGCATCACTCATCACCAATTAAATTTTACTAACATTTTGGCTCATTTGACTACTCAATGAAGCTGCCATGATTGCAACTAGGGTTTGATTTATTTCATTCTTTGGATGTCCATCACTTAATCACGCTTCTATTCAACCCTTTTGATCAATTTTATTCTCGAGATCTCTAAAAGTTTCTTGAATTAACTTTATCACTTGATCACTTAATCACTCTAAGCTCTTCAAAAATATGTATGAAATAATGTATTTGCAATTTGTTATATAACTTTCCTTTTTATCAATTAAGTTTTCCATAAATGCTTGTGTACTTCATTGAGTGGAAGCCAGCTAGGATAATAGCTCAGTCTCTTCCATAGACTTTAGTCTCTATTATAATGCTTAGTCTATGTTGCAACACTTGGTCAACATAGACAAAATAATGATGCTCAACACCTTTTACAAACTATGTTCTCTTGCATCTTATATATGCAAATATGAACTTTTGGTACACATTTATGTAAGGAACTAATGTATGATGTACCCTTTAGGTATTTAGTTCCATACATCCCTCTTTTTCTCAGTTAGAGATTATATGATTAGCTTCTCCATCGAATTGGGTGACCTTAGCTCCATTAACTCCACTATTTCAATCTTTTGGTTTCTTTTTCCATTTCTAGTTCATTTCATTCCTCACTTCTCAATATATACTTTTCCTTTTCCTTTATCCTTTTTCTAAATGTTTAGAACATGCATTGTTAGGTGCATAATTCTTCTTTCTCTGATTTGGCTAGTAGGGTTTTGTCTCGGATCTGCATTCAAATACTCTATGCCCAGATTTCTAAAAATTATAGCAATACCCTTCAAATCTAGGTGTAGGAGCTGCATTCCACAATCTTGACCTACACTTGTGTATTTGATGTCCTTGTTTCTTACAGTAAAAATAGTAACCAGTAAAATTAGGTTTAGATTTTTGCATAACATGTTTTCTTTGACAGATATTGGTAGTATGACCAATTTTTCTGCAATTATAGCAAGTTGGTTTGTCTTCTAGTTTTGTATTTCTCATTTCTCCATTCTTGGATAGTTCTTCTTTCTCAGTGCATGAATGCCCTAACCCATTAGAATAGCTTGATGACTTCATAAGTTCTTCAAAATATTTTAGTTCTTGCTTTGTTTTTTTGGAATTGCTCCATAGATTCCTTATCATTCTTTAGTTTATGCTTTAGTATCTCATTTTGAGATTATAGGTTGGCAATATCCATATCTATGTTATTCAGTATCTGATTTATAGTCATTAGTTGATTCATCATATTCATTTGTATATTTGTGAGCTTCTAGACATCTAATAACATTTCTTCTAGTCTGTCGGTCATTACCCTCTTGTCCTCTTCTACCATTGTTTTGTCTTCTTCAACTTTCTTTCTTTGTATAGTCACTTCATATAGTCTCACTAGTTGGATTTCATGTTCTCTCTTCAGTACTCTTATCTCTTTATTGAGGAGCTTGTTCTTTTCTATTAGTTCAATATAATTTTTTTCATTAGAATTGATTGGGTCAAATAATCCTTTAGTTTCAACTTCTTCATAAGAGAATTCCTTTATCTATATGGCAATTTCCTTTCTCCTTTTCAAGGAATCCTTTATATCTTGTCCTTCCTGATCTAACTTATGCAGTGTGATTTGGATGTTGATCACCTAATTGTCAATTGTCTTATCCAATTTTAAAGCTTCCATCTTCCAAGACCTAACCTCCAAGCCTTTAAGCTTCCTTCAGAGAACCAATGTTGTGATACCAATTACTAATTTATGGAGGAGTAAACTAGATACTGAGAGGGGGGAGTGAATCAAGAACTATAACAATTTATAAATTTTCTCCAATTCATCCACATCCAATAATAAATTATGCATGTAATACCATAAATGTAAACTTGATGTAACATGTAAATCAATTCAATCACATGCATGAAACTAATAACACATAATACAATATATGTTACCCAAAAACCCTCCAAGGTGAATGTTAAACTAGGGTGGGGATGACACCCATAAATCTTCGCTACTGTAATAGTAAAGTTAACCAATTAAGGTTACAATGTTTTACCATAATACATGATCTACTTTGTGAGGACTATGTCCTATTAAAGACTTAATAAATAGTTAGGTTTCACCTAGTTAGAAGATTTAACACTTACAACTAAGTATAGAATCTATGAGGAGATTTACAATGATCTATTAAGACCACTCGATTAAGAGATTTACCTTGATTCAAATCTATTAAAACTCACTCAGTACCTAACTCTCATTTTCTTTGCAACCTAATTTTGAGTCTTCTCCTTACTAACTAATCTTGTCCTCTAATCTAATACTCTTGTCTTTCCCTTCCACTTTCACTACTTATGAATAAGTCACTTGTTTTGTTAGATTATAACAAAACCCTTGAATGACTTCTAATCTCCTTATTTGTTCTTCACATGCATGCATATGACCACTTTATCAACTCTTGAATGCTTTTGATCTAGGTTAAGATCATCATTTTATAAAGATTCCAAGAACAGTCTTCTAGATATTTCCATGTTTTGCCTCTTCATCCTAATTGTTGAACATACACATGGAGATATGCGATTCACACCATGTAAATATTTTGAAATAACCTCAACAAGTATTAAATGTTCTATAAAAACCTCTTTGAAACTTAAATATACCTTCCAAGGTATCCTAATAATCATTTTTCCTAAAGCTGTGTTCCATTCCTAACATTTATATAACCTCTACATTGCTTGGCCTCTATCATTACTAGTGCTCAACATTTTCTATTGCTTAGCCTTTATTAACTTCCCAATTCTTGGTATATACTATGTTTGGTACATACTATATCACTTGGTACTTATATACATGGAACTATACTTGGTCTCTAATAACTTTCTCGGTCGCTAAATGAGCTTGGTCCATATACCATACTTTACTTGGCTTCTTTATAATTGTTTGGTACATACTAGCTTATGTATATGATAGGGACTATGTAGAGTATCTCAATCACAATGATAACCATCTGAATCTGCCTTATAAATCACTAAGTGATTGACACTAATTGACAACAGAGATTAGATCTATACCAACATATTTGATTGTCACATCCATGTCAAGACCTCTTAAAATGGTTGTTGGTAGTGAATGGAGAAAAAAAAAATTTTAAAGTAAAAGGCTTTAAAGGACAAAGGGGAGAGAAAGGGGATTGTAGAGAAAAACCAAGAATCCTATTCATGATGGCTGTTTAATAAGAATGGTGAGCCTTTCTATGTCTTAAAAAGGTCAGGTGAAAAATGTAGGAGTGTACATAAGGACTGGAGATGAAGGAATATGTTGGTCTGGTTTTTGCAAAATAAAATTTTCCTAGTTATAGCTATAAAAGTTGGAATGAATTCTATGTCTTGCATGCTAGGGTTTTGGTTTTTTGTCCTTGCAACTTTAAAATCCTATGAAAAACCCTATTCAACCTTGAGCTTTATGCTCAATTATGCATGTTAGGTATTGTGCTTTTTAAGTTTTAATTGGGTGCAAAGCTATTTTAAATTTTGAATATTCCTTTGGGATCCATTTAAATTACCACGTTTCTAGTGCTTGTTAAAGAAGTTTTAACCACCATCTGATCTTTATAAGATCTATGATGGTCATTATGTTTCATAGAGGAAATGCAAGGTTTTTAACCCATGTGACATAGCAACTATTGTAAATTGGAATGGTGATGTCAGAAAGTGGAAAGTGGGTGCCAGAATCTTGATTGATTTGAACTTTTCTATGATGTGATTGATGTCAGAATTGTCAGTGCTAGAGAAGGGACTAGCTAGAACAATTTGAAATCGATGTCACCAAAGTTTGGTTTTTCCCAACGGGTCACTATGTCACAACCAAAAAATGAATGTGTCCTGTCAGTAGTGACATAGTACCTTACCAAAGAATAGAAAAGATGGCAAATTTTTGAAAAAAGATGGGCACCATAAAGTTCTCAGTTGTAATATCGGCGTGCACCTTTATAACTTTGTCAGAGGCATTGATTATGGTAATCATGATGGAAACATGGAGATCTTCCTAGCACCAAATTTTCAATAGTATTAAGGAGGTCGCTATGTCATGATTAGGAAAATAAGAAATCTTGCCAGTAGTAACATAGTACCTTGACAATAGGTGGGTTTGTGGCATAAATTTAAAAGGTGGGTCCCAACAATCCTTTCATAAAAAATAAGCCACGTGATTGCCTTGACACATTGGCATCCTGCAAAGAAATGTGTATGTGCTAGAATTTTCAAGAACACGAGAGGTTTCTATGTCATGATCAAAAAGTCCTTTCTTTCTACCAAAAGCGACATAGCACCTAACCTAAAAATATGAAGCATGATGGAGCCCAATCTTATGATGTCACAACTTTTAAGAAATTATAATATTGAATTATTTGCTAGCTTGTCAAAATATTTACAAGTCAGATAGTAACATGGACCCACACCAAAATGGAAAGAATAGATAAAATTTGTGATCATTGGATTAAAGATGGATCAATGATTGTTGCCAAGTCGCTATGGGGAGTTGCTCATTTTTTAAGGGTAGCGACATGCCAACCAAAGGAAGAAAAGGAGGGACCCACCATAGTTTTATTAAACCATAAATCAAATGCTCATCGTCAGATTGAAATGAAATCAAAGGCTATCAATATGTTGCATAGACAACATGCTCACTTTTTATGCATAGCGATGTAGCGACTTGGTGACATGTGTCCTTGAGAACTAGTTGGTCTAGTTTATATCACTAGTAGTGAAGGGAAAGTACATATGGAGAAATTTCATTGAATTGACTTCCAGTGTGGTGAGTGGAAAATGAGTCATTCCTATTTTCACTCCTAGATCATCAGATTTTCTAGGATCAATGGTGCAGGTTTGAAGGTAGAAGGTTGTGCCACTTTGTTTCCCTTAAAATTCATTAATGAGGAATGAAAGCTTCTCATGCAAGAAGAAAACAAAGAATATTGAAAAAAAAAATTCATTTTCATCTTACATGAACAAAATTTTAGGTCTCCAAAGAAGAATTCATTGAGAATTTGTGTTGGGCATGATCGAAACATTAAACAATTTCCCTTTGTTCACAAAACATCATAGAATTATAGAGAAAGATAAGTAGAGAATCAAGTAAGTTCCTATGCACCATACTTGTCAAAGTAATTTTGTTTTTTGTAAATTTTATTTATTATGCCTCCAAAGAAGGTTTTCTCGAGTCAGGAATACTATTTGGCTAGGAATATCCATGATGATCTTCTTGAATTACTACCTAAATCCACAAATGAAATTGTAAAAGTGAAAAATTTAACCTCATTAAACCATAGACTCAAAATTGTAGATGGGTTATACAATAAGGGGACTTGGATTAGGGATGCCACAACTTCACAAACTAGGTTTTCTCTATTTAAAAAAAAAAGTTTTCAGAAGGGAATTTATTTGCCCCTCATGCAAATGTTTGGAATTTTGATTTGGGAAAGCTAGTGGTTCCTAGTGTTTTTATGGACTATGACCTCTTAGAGGTTGTTGCAAAAAATTATGATTCAAAAATTAAAGTGGTGAGAAGAATTGATGGCAAGATTATAATCACAATCAGCCTTGAGGAAATTCAAGAGGTATTTGGCCTAGAGCCACTAATAGAATATCATGTACCCATTGACCTAAAAGGGTTAGAAAAAGAATATTTATCAAAGAAGGATGAAATTAGGTAGGGTGTATTATTGAGGACACATAAAGGCACAATTGGAAATTTTCCAGCAATCACACCATCCTCTAGGGAACCTTTCAAAAAGCGGTATTTCACTACCCAAACTATGGAGGCATACAGGAATCTGTGTAGAGTTTTTGGTGAAAATAAGCAGAATGTTATGCCCATAAGTTTTATGTATATGATCATTCAAATTTCTTCTTTTGGTGTTGATGTTATTTCTTATTTTGCCTCCTATTTAGCAGAAGAAATTTATATAGGCCTAGTGGGGATTGCAAAAGCCAAGGTAGATAAAACTTTTGGTCATTATTCTTTGTTGATGCATATGTTTTTTTTCAAAGGAGTAGCATATTTTGGTAAGGAAATGAAGTTGAATAGAGAACAAGATGGAGAAGCACTACCAATCTAGTTATGGAGTGCAAATATGACATGGGATGCGAAAAAAGCTAGTTTTGTCAAATTGGATAGGTACCTTGCTTCAAAATTGAGGTACCTTTTTTTGAGTGACAATCCTAGAGTGCCCAAGGCACTGGTAAATCTTATCAAGCCCATGGATAATCCTATTTATTTGAAAGTATCACATGATCGGAGAGACATTATCTCATACTCTACTTCAACTTTTTTTAGATTTATGGTTTCAAAGGAACTCCTCATGTATTACCCTACCAGGTGCCATTAAAGGTAGGGGTAGATGACCTTTTGTGGTAGCTAGGAGAATTGGAGGAAAATTATTTGGTGAAAATGGGAAGAGGGTCAATTTTCCCAACTTGCCCTACAACTCACCAATTTGTGATTACAAAAGGTGGTTGGCTATCCCTCTATAAAATACTAGACTAGTATAAGATGGCTATGTCACATTCCCATTTTTGTGACACTGAGGGATTCTATGACTTGGATTTTAGGCACAGAGCTAAGATTTCTAAAATAAAACATGAGCCATATTACCTTGAGGACATAATAAGAAATGAGTTCTCCTTGTAGAAGCAAGAAATCAAGAAAGAAAAATGGAGGGTTTTCTCAAGGGTTTTGGAGTTTATCCATTGTTTTGATGAAGATTATAGTCCTTTGAATAATGCTAGCATAGAGGTAGATAGAATCAATAAACTCATGATTACTTTTCCTAAAATAATGGGAACTATGTGTTGGGACTCAAAATTGAAGCCTTAATTTTGAGTACCATTGAGAAAAAAATATAGCCCTATAAAATCTTTTGATGCATATGTACCTAGCTGTCAATTTGAGGCCCATAAGGTGTTTAATGTTTCTAACACCTTTCATTTAGTGCATCCATGTGTCCCATATAAGTTACCATTCTAATCCATTTTGTGAAGTCTTGTTTTGAGCAATCTCTAATTTTGCATTTTCACCTTAGTGTCAAACAGCGACAGGAGGCTATGTTTGCAATTGAATATCTCACACCCAATTATGTTTCATGACTCACTATTTTGATAATATCTAGTTTCCATACCAGAGAGCCTATGTTTCAAATTTTGAGTCATTTTAAGTTTTATTGACTAGATTTTGAATCCCTCAAAGTTGGTCTTTTAATGTTGTCATGCTGATGCAATTAGTTCTGAATTCTGGGAAGCCTTATTTGACTTGCCATAACTTTGACCCAGTTGACTCAATTGAGAAATTTCCTTTTACATTTCATTTTAGAGGTCAGAGACTTTATATCTTTCAATTTTAAGCTTTTCATGAATTTATTTGATCTATTTTTTAACGCAATTCCAAATGCAACTTGTAACTTCTTATTGGTGTTAAAAGGTGTAGATTTGTCGCTACCCTTGTTCAGGATATTATAAATTGAAATCCATGATAAGTGAGATTGAATGGATTATACCACTATGTTCTCCTCTAAAAATGCTTCAAGTGTGCCAATTTTCAAGTCTTGATGAATCTGTCTGCACACTTTCCCAAGTCCATTCCATTTGCAAAAATCACTTTTCTGTCAAGTGTTTCCAGTCTGCAAATCTGAGTAGCCCACATTGACCACTTTCCATTTGTGCCCAGCTATTTTTCATGAGCCCAAATCACAATTTCATACTCTCCTCATGACAATGAACCAACATCCCAGTTTTTGTGCCCACAAGTGTCAGTTTTCCCTATTTTCAAAGCCAAATCCGAACACAATTTATTGTTTTCTGACCTGTTTTCTTGCAGGCAGTTCTAACAGGGCAACTTTGATAGTCAGTTTCTATTGACTAATAATTTTTCATGAGACAAGATTTGATAGGGTTCAAGAGTGTGGAACAAAGAATTAGTATGTTTGATTCTAGAGCCCGATCAGATGTCTTGGTCAATTTTTAAGGCCAGTCAAAGGACTTCCTAGCACAAAGTTGATAGGTTTGCAAAAAGGTATAAAAAGAGTTGCAAATCTATCTCCAGTGCTTGATTTTGGTTTCAAATTAATGCAAGATGTTTAGTAGGCCACTTTGAGTTTTTAGTTGTTCAAAAATGAAAAAAAAATCCCATACCCACTTTGGGGCTCGACTAATGCCATCATATCTATAAGGCATGATGAGGTTTTTGATATGATTAATTGGGATTGGAATAAATTTAGTTTATTAAATTATCATAATGAAAGGGTGATATAGGTGGTGATGATATGATTGAGGCATGAGGGTAAACCTATTCTGACCAAGTAATGAAGGCATTTGTTTCAGCACATATATTACCATCTCATTTGAAAGTGAGTATGTGGGATTGCATAAATAATCAATTCTAGTAAGTTTTGAAAAGGAGATTTTCACCTATCTTCATCCTTATAAAATTGGATCACTATATATCATAAATATAGTGGATGTTTTCACATTCCTACGTTGTTGTTTTAAAAGATGAGATTAATGGTTTGGTGATTTTAACTTACTTGAACCGAGATATCTCAATGTTGAGTATTGTAATGCATCAAAGGGAAATCAAACTAAAATTAAGTAATGGGATATTTCCACCTACTTATTTAAAACTATCATGTGGAAATTTTTATAGAGGACTATGCAAATCAAATTTTCTTCCATGTAGTTTTAAGATAGGTGCAGGGCTTATGAGGATGAAACATGGTAACAGTTCCATCATATGTGAAGTGAAGGCACACTACTACCAAGTTTACAATACACTAGATGTGCAAAGCTAAACTACAAAGGCTACATTATATTGCCTTTCCTAGCTGGCTAGGAATTACTTTATGTCTTGTATGGAACTTTATTACAGTGACTATTACTTGGATTAGAGGCTATGGTGTAAAAATATGGCTTCTTGCAATCATCTACCTACTGTCTAGTGTCCCCAGGGCTTATGTACTATGGTACAGACCTTTGTATCATGTTATGAGGACTAAAAGCCCATTAACCACTTGGATCAGAAAAAGATATAAATTCAAAAGCTACTAGAAAAAGACCACATCAAACTAGCTCAAAAAGACATGCCACGCTAGAAGAATGATCCATATGAGGCCATTGAATGCATAGCAAAAGAGCAAAGATAGAGGCCTTGAATGGGAAGGGTGATTCAAGTTCTTTAGAAGATGATTCAGACCCATTGTGTGGTTGTTGAAATTTTAGAAATCTAAGCTTTTGAGTGATCAATGAAGGTGGATTAAGTTGATCAAATTTCCATATGAGAACAGATTTGGGTTATAGGGATTTCATATTCGATGGGATTTTTGACATCCAGAGCAATTAGCTCTCTACATTTTACAAGAAATTTGTGCACGAAAGGGTTGATAGTGTAAAGGCAGGTCAAAAATGCATTTTTATGATGTACAAGCCTACTAGTTTAGGAAAGAGCCATATCATGTTTGGTTTCTCTACTGAGCCCAAAATATTTTATAGGCCATTCGACAGCATGTTAGGAGGAGAATGCAACTTCAAAGAATGAGTTGCTCATGGTGAGACTAGAAGAAAGAGATGTAGACTAGAGAGGCCTTTCATGAGGTTATGCAATTAAAAGTAGTGGCATATCCAAATAATTAAGCATTGGTAATGTCTCAATAAAACATCACCCAAACCTCTTTTGACTATTGTGGGTGTTGGTCTTGTTTACAAGCATTATGGATGGGAGCATCATGTAATCAGAGGAGACCACCACATAATGTAAAAAAAAAGAACCATGCAAATAAAAGAAAAATTGTGGCATAGGTAAAAGGAGAAAACGTTGATGGCAAAGCAACCTGCAACTTGGAAGAAGCTTGGACATGCCAGCAAGGACCCATGTTTTGCAAGGGAAGCCACCATGAAATGGAAGACCCCTAAAATAGAAAATTTGAATGTTAAGAGGAAGAATCCAATAGGAGGTAGTGTCAAAAATAGGGCAGTCAGTGGCAGGAGGGACTATGTTCCTTTTAAACATAGTCAAAAGAATAGGAGAGATGCCATCTAAAAGGAGGCCTCTAAAAATTATTTTGCAGTTTATTAGTATATGTGTTATTATTTATCAGAGGAAGAGAGAAGTCATTATGCAGGTAGATCAATCCATCAATTTATAGCTAGGAGGAGGAGTTAGAGGGCATTCCTTTGGAACTCATCTTGACTCCAGTGTTTTTTCCACTTCACCGAGTGTTCTTGTTCCTTCTAGGGATTCAAACTATGGGAAACCTTTCGTGAAAGAAAAGAGTCTATGAAATCAATATATCCCACATTTTTCATGTCCAGGGTCTTTTAGGAGTTTAAATATAGCAATGTACAATGTTTTTTTTGTCTTAAGACAAGGCATTTTTTGGAAAGGCAGAGTTGCATCATGTGGGACCCTACTTGATGTGAATGATAGCTGGATGAACAATGCTAAATAAATTTTTAAGTAGCAAGAAAGTTGAGTTCATCAGGAAAGTGCAAAGACAGCACAAAAGTTGAAGAATTTGGGAAGGTACCATGTCACCGCCGAAAAATGGCAAGATTTTTTGGCAAGCACATGGTGACTTGCTAGAAAATCAAAAAATCTAGCCCGAGAAAACCAAAATCTGGCAAGATAGTCGTGGGTCCCATTTGGCTAAGGTTGTGGATTGAGATCAGTGCTGATGTGGTGATCCAGATCTCTCTAATGCACCAGATGGAGATAGGTGCATCTGATGGTGGTCACCATGTCACCAAGACAAAGTTACATGCTAATTAACATGGTGACATAGTTACCACTAAGGTGGCATGATGATGTGCCGCCAATTGTGCAAGTTAGAGCCAATGCAGATGTGATATGTGTGGGTGAATAGGTGGTTGGTGCTAAGTGAATGCAAGGTTGCCACATTTCAAGTGATATGTTTAGTAGTCCCAAGTTGAAGGTGAGCTAGTAGGGGTCGTCAGCAGGTGATGTGGCAAAAATTAGGCCAATAATATGGTGTCATTTGGTTGAGGTGGTGGATTGAGATCAATGTTGATGTGGCAATCTAGATCTCTCTAATGCACCAAATGGAGACACATGGTGCATCTGACAGTGGTCACCACGTTGCCAAGATAAAGTTACACGCTAGTTAACATGGCAACATAGTGACTATTGAGGTGGCATAATCATGTGGTGCCAATTGTGCAGGTCAGAACCAATGCAGATGTGACATGTGTGGGTGAATAGGTGGCAAGTGTTGAATGAATGAGATGGTGCCACATGTCAAGTGATATGTTCAGTGGGCCCAAGTCAAAGGTAAGGTAGTAGGGGTCGCCAGTAGGTGGCATGAGGAAAATTAGGCCAATAATATGGTACACATGGCACACGTTAGGTGGACTGAGGGAAGAGTCAAAACATTAATAAAATATTTTCATTTTAATATTTTATTAAAATTAGTGAAATGGGCATGCATTTGTAAAAATAAAAGAAATAAATGTAAAACTCTATAGTTTATACTAATAGTTTTTTCCTTTGTCAAAAAAAATTGCATTTAAATGTGAAAAATTGGAGCTAGGAGGCTGATCTTCAAATGCATGCTAGAGGCCCAATTTTCACCCAAAATATAGACTCCAATATACCATTAGAACCAAGAGGAGACAAACTCTCCAAATATGGAGTTGGTTTTTGTACAGGTGCTCATCAGTTCAATCTATAAGCGAATTTGCAATTTTTGGGGCATTATCAGTGGAATGGGCAGATTTTTCCATTGAGCATCAAAATTGGTTTGGAGGCAGATATAAAAGCTTATTAAAGCTTGATTATGGAGAAAATTGATTCTAAATGGTTTTCTTGGCTTCTTAAGGTCATTTAGCTAATTTTTTGCTTTTTCCTTTAGTTTCAAATGTAGCATCAAAATTAGTTATTCTTTCCAATTAATATATGAATCACTTTATGCTTTTGGGAGGCAAAATGGTTGAGGATTTGATATGCAATTACAGAGAGAGATTAGAGAGATTATTTTCACTGCTAGGAGAGGGAATTTCAAGTGGACACATGTTGTCTTCACAAAAAATCTAGGAATTCAATTCCTCCTATATCATTCTCTTTCTTTCTCATTGTAATGGTTCTTGTTTTTGGGAAGAAAAGGTTTCATTGTTGTGATACCATTAGAGGTTCCAATTTTTCATTGTGAGACCATTGATTCCAATTTTTGATATGTTCTCATTACTGTGACACCACATTCTTCAGCATATTCTCTCTTCTATGAACAATAGTAGTGAAGAGAATAGATAAAGTTCAGATCTATTAGGTTTTTTTATGTTTTGATTTCATGCATTTGAATGTATTGCTTCAAAGAAATGAAAAAACATTAGCCAAAATTTCTTTAGTTTCATTCTAATTCTCGTCTCCTATCTCAATAATTTGTAGTCTTATGTGGTCTAGGAACAAAGAGTTGAGATCCATTTGCATCCCTTTAATTTTGTATGTCAAATATGTTTTGTTGTTGGAACAAAGAGCCAAGTAAATGCTTGATGTGTTTGATAGGGTTGTTGGTTATTTGAGAAGGATATTTCATGAGAATGAGGTGTTGATGAACACCGATGTCTGAATCACAAAGTGATAGGATAGATCTGATGCCTTGGTGTATGAAATATGTCCTTGATATCACAAATTCATGCATTAAATTCATGGAATTTCCAAATAGATAAGGCATTGATCAGCTACAGGATCAATTAGTTCTTATTGCTGCCTATTTGAGGTTTTTCTGAGTTCAACATTATTAATTAAATGTATTTCTCTTTTATGTTGAAGAGCTACAATAGAATGCCCTCACTTAGCTTGTGAATATCATAGAATTGCAATTTTCTACTGTAGATCTGTGTTATTGCATAAGTATTAGGAGATATAAGGGTTAAATCTATTTAATAGATTCAAGAGTATTTTTTTGCACTGGTACCATATTGGTTGAATCTGAGATCCAGTTTCCTAGGTTTTGTAAAGCCTGAAGTAGAAGAAGGGTCTAGCCTTATAGTTGGCCCCGTTTCTAAAAAGACATGTTGAAGATGGGAGTTAGCTACCCCTAGATATGTCTTGTTCTCATCGGGGTAATTTGAAACTTGCAACATTTCAAAACACCAACACTATGAACAAAAAGAAAACATTTTTTTATTAATGTTTATCCAGATAAGGCCAAAGAGGTTATGAGGATATTGGCATTCACTCCCAATGTAGGGGTACGAAATTTGATTGTCCAAAAGAGGTCAGGTTATACTTTGATAAAAAGTAAGAAGGCCACTGCGGATAAGGGTAATAAAATAATAGGATCCACTAGTGTTGTCTTGGAAGAGAGACCTGATGAGCCCTCCCCTAAGAAGAAAAAAATAATAAAAGATCAAGGTTCTCACATTGAGAAATTCTCACCTACATAATCCCCTTTGCAGATTGAAGAGGAACAACTTACTAGAGAGAAAATTGAATAGTTGGGGTCCCAAGGAGGAATTTTTATTACCCAGGTAGAATTAGATGAGGGAAATCTCCAAGAACCTCCTATGCCATGCCTTGATTTGATAGTGGAAAATTATAGAGGAAGGGAACTAGACCCTTTGATAGAACAAGCTAGTCATCACTTTTTTTCAAATGATAGCTTTGTTAAGTCTAGAGCCTTCCACCAGTTTGCATGGAGAACAAACATAGAAAAATATGAGGAAAAATGTAATAAGTTAAGAATAGAGCATCCAGAACTAGAGGAGGCTACCTTACAGAATCAAGTAAAAGAAGAGATGATGTAGGAATTCCAAAATATAACCCTTAAAGAGGGGAGGCAGATGGAGAAAGCATAAAATATTTTACTGCTACCCAATTGGGATATAGCAGATGCTTTAGTTTTTAATTCTATTTTAAATAAATTGGACCTACAAGATCAAAACAAGAAAGAATTCAAATGTACTACATTCAATGAGGACCAGGCTACCTTAGTTATTTGGTCATTAAGGAAAGGATCAAGGGCTATTTCATCATAGCCAGATGACTTTGGATTAATGGGGAATATCATTGTAAAAAGAGTAGCAGATACCACCCATGTAGAGGCTACACATATGAATATTGGAACATCTCACTTAGTTCTAGCTACTACAGAGAAAGAGGAGAAGGCAATGTCTGAACTGTAGAATAAATATGAAAAGGTTTTAGAAGCCTATAATAAAGAAGTTCAAAAGAGAATTGAACTTGAGACTAAGGTTTTGGGATGATCTACTAGGCCTAGGATCACATACCCTTGCCCACCAATGGAATGTTTTATATCCACTCCTCTCATAGAAAAGCCAGATACTACATAAGGGCCACAATATAACACAGTTGAAGATTTTGAAGAAGAAAAGAAAAAACTATGGGCACTACATGTAGAGTTGAATGTGCAATATGAAGACAAATTGAGAAAGGCTCTCATGTATCTAGTTCATAAAATTGAATGGCCATTTTTTTATGAACAATTAAGAAAAGTAATAAACATATGGGATGAAATAAAAGCAAGTGATGACACCTTGAAACCTATTGTCAATAAGTGGAGTAATTGGAGAAAGGAAATCACATTCTTGTGCTACTCTATCATAAGGTCTTGACATGATCACATTGAAATAACTTATGATCTTGCTCATGATCTCCTAGAATTTGATGATAAGAGAGTTGACCTAAAAAGAAGAATTGTTAGCTATTTGGATAAGTACAAGACTAAGAAATTTGATTTATTTCCACTTGCTTTGGATAAGAAAAATAAATTGAAAAATAAAGATGAATGGGCTAAAGAATCAGATGATTTATTTTGTTTAGGAATGAATGAACTCATAAATGAAAAAGGACATGCATGGTGGGCTGCCAAAATAGAAGATATAGTGAAGGCCTAGTTACTCTTTGATTCTTTAAAGAAAGATTTTGTTAGCATTGATAAAGAGGTAGAATATGTGATCAAAAGGCAAAGTGATATTCTGCAATTTGATTTTCTAGATGACACCTTCTTTAACAAGTGGATGGTTGAGGTTGCTTCTAATGAGCAGTAGGAAGAGTTTGAGAATGATGATGATGAGATGAATCTAGATGAAATATAGATCATTGATAGACCTTCAAAAGATCAGAGGAGAGAAGAAGATAAAGAAGGCCAATCATCTCATATGGAAAGTACCTTGGGCCAGATGGATGATGTGGAAAAAATGAATTCAATAATAATTGTCACCTTGGTAGTACACGATGATGCAAGTGGAGATGCCAAAGTAGAGGTGAATTTACAAGAATCAAAGCCTAACACATCATTGGCAAACTTGATAGCTACATATGTCGAGGACTCAAAATAACTAAAAGTCAATCATGTGATTTGTAGCATTTGAAAATGTAATAGAAGGGGGGCCTACCAAAAGAATAATATGATATATAAGTTTTTTTGTTCCACATTTTTTTGTCCTTTTGTGATAGCTAAATGTAAATATCTTTTGTCTAGTTGACATCTATAAGTTCTCTATGCCTGAAACTTGTTGCATCTCACTCTATTTAAGTGAGATTCCAAGGCTAGAGAAGAGTCCAATTTCATTGGTAATTTAGGTCTATACTGAAGATGGTTCAATCTAGTTTTAGTGCAAAATTTATGATGTATTTTCTCTGCAAATACTTGGGAATATATTGATGTTACAAAGGTCTAATATTTTTTCTAGAGTCATTCTAAGTTTTATTACAATGTATACAATTTTCAAAGAAGATTAATACAAAGATGAATTGTTCCCATATCTATTCTTTTTTAATTTTATCTCCATGATTATTACCTAGTTATTCTGATGTTGTGTGAGCAAAGCTTGTTCAATTGAATGCAATTCACTTAGATTGTATGTCAATTCATTATTGCTATTGATTAAATGAATTAAGTAAATACTCTAGTGAATTTGATAGGGTTGCTAAGGTAATAGGAAGGATGACTATAAGAATGAATTCCAATAAGAATTACTGATAGTATTGATTGTAATGCATTCAATTAGATCTATGAATTGAATTAGACTCTAAATCCCAATGGATAAAGCACTAATTTAGTTAACCTAGTCTGCAAATAGAGAGATCATGAATAAGCACCAATTCTAAAATCAAAATCAATTTTATTTTACTATTTGAAGAGTTTCAAAGAGAGTCACCACTTGCTTACATCCGATTTCTGAGTCTTAGATAGTTACTATTTTCAAAGATATTTGTAAACCTAAGGAGAATTTGTGACCAAATCTACTTATAAGGGATGTATATCATCTAAAAATGTCAAGGAATGGATAAACTATGTATATGCCAGAGATAGGAGATGAGAATCAGAATGAAACTAAAAAGATTCTCATACAACAACATTCATTTGAATCATCCCCTAGGTATACCCACCTTGGTTCTAAAGAGCCTAGAAAGTAGAAAACAAGTTTTGGTTTTGTTGAAGTTGGATCCAAATAATATGCATACATAATTGTTAAGGGGATGTAGCTAATTCCTAGATTTGTGACTATTATTATCTTGGTATTGAGCTTTTGTTGTTCATTAGTTGAAAAACACCAACAGAATAATTTGCATAGGAAGAAGATAGAAGGTGGTATGATAACACAACAAAAGGGCATGGTGTCCCTACCATAGAGTCATTCAAGGTAGTGAAGTGAAAAATAAAATAAATTACATAGGAAAAAGAGAGAAGGTATGAGGACACAATAAATTAAGGGCATGGTTCTCTACCACAAATTCATTCCATGTAGTGATGTTACACGTGGGAGGAGAACAAGATCCTTTTCATGATTGTGCAGATTTAAGGAGCTCTAGATTGAAGGTAGTCACTAATGAAATGGAAAACAATATAATGATCACTGTGGATATTCGATGGGTGAAAGGTAATAGCAGTTTTTATTGGTTCTTCTTACTGTTGGCGCTCCTACATTTTTGGTGTTGATGTCAGTTTAGAAGAGTTTGACTAAAGAAGCAACTAGATAGAGATAGCTTAATGGCTAGAGAAAAAATTTCTCAGAATGGTGATTTTATTAATAGGCTTCCTTGTATGTTTGGTTTGCAAGACAATTCAGCATTGGAATCTAATGATAGTGTTCATACCATTGAAGAATTATTTGCAAGTTTGGTAATATGAAGCAATTGGAAATAGAACCCCAACTCAAAATTTTATTTCTATTTTTTACATGGGAAGCTCTAGCCTTTAGGTGCCTCTATCTAAATAGAAAATACTATTTATTACTAGCTTGTCATTTTCATTCAAAGTATAAAGTATCACAGTCAATAACATATGTAAAATATGGAAAATCTAGTGACATTCAGTATGGAAATGGTTCTCAAGTGAGATAAAAGACTTGAGGCAGAGAGATAGTATGAGTCAGGTGGAAGGACTATAAATTTCAGCACCAAAATAAAATATATATTAATCTCTCCTAAAACCTAAGTATGAAATCTTACAAATGGTATTGAATTTTGAATATTTCTTTTCTCATTGTTAAGAAAGGATTTTCCATATTTAGGATAAAGCCTTATAGGATATGGTACAAAAAAATAACAACTAAAGTAAGGTTATTAATTTTAAGTAATTATGTCGTGTTTCAAGTCTTGACAATTACTGAGATTAGCCAATATTGGTTTTGATAATGTTGAATTCATATCCATGTTTCCATGCAGATACAATATGTTTGATTAATAAAATAATGTTTTCCTATGTACTTATATCATGTTGAATAATGAAGTTAGGTTGTATGTTTATTAAACAAACCTTGGGACATTCAAGTTGTTTAATGAATATTAGTAGGGCTATTTTGATCACTAACACTTTTGATATAAATTCCTAATAGTAGCTAGATTGCTTTCTAATATATTTTGAACTCAGCTACTTCACAGGCTTGCTAATATTTTATCTTGGACTTATAGAACTATTTGGAGACTACCCTCTTTGAAAGTCTATTAAATTTTGATCTTAGTTACTTCATGGACTTGGTTGATGTCTGATCTCAGACTTAGACATCTATTTGGTGACTACCCTCTAAGAAAAATCAACATAATATTTGCCTATGCTATCAACAATATTAATATAAACAAGAAATTCTATTTTCTACAATTCACTGTGATCTTGGGTACTTCATATACATGGCTAATATTTATTTGTGTATTTAGTGGACAACCAAAAATATAGAATCTACATTATATATGATATATTCTTAACTAGGAAAAATAATGCAACAACTAGGTATTGTAAAAGAGACTTGCCAAGGATTTCTAACAGGATTTGTTGGAAAATGAAGATGGGGTAACTGAGAGGGGAGGGGTGAATCAGTCACCACAAAAATAAATTCAACAGTCCCAAAGATGCCTTAAACTTAGTTGCTGCTGCTACTCGGTAAACACATAAATTACTGCTTAAAACTTGAGAGATGTTTAGTTAATTTATTAAGCATTTACTGAAATAAGAGACCATGCAAAAGAAAGTAATCATGAACACAGTAGACACCAGATTTACGTGGAAACCCAATATGGGAAAAACCACCAGCAACTAGTCACCAATTTTCACTCTTCTGAAGTGAGCCCTGTTAGGAGCCAACCCTGTTAAAGGTTACAAAACACACTGTTAGGTGTGACCCTGTTAGAGGATTTAATCACCCTGTTAGGAGTGGCCTTGTAAGAGGTCTTTAGAACAATTCAACTGAATTGCCACCCTGTTAAAGGATTTATGGAATGGCTGTTGAACCAACTCTGTTAGGAGATTTTGGAATCACTGTTACAATGGTTAGAAAGCAACAATAAATGATCTAAAAATACATGCAACTTATCTTGCTGAATACAGATCTCAGTTTAGCTCCACAAGATCCTTACTAATTAAATATATCTTTACAGCTTCAAGATTTCCCTCTGCTCAACTCTACTTAGGCACACACAAGTCTCTTCCTTGCACTTCCTTGCACTATCCGTATACACTCTCTATTCCACACTTTTCCGCATCTTGAGCACCTCTTTATATACTATACATAATACCAGGTCGGCCCAACCAACTTGACAAAACATATTCCAAAGTCGGCTTGAACTAACAATCAAAACAAAATTCTTCACTGGCCGACGCTGCTCGGTCAATAGAGAACAAAAAAAAAACTGCTTCCTGTGTTAACCGGCAGAACTCGATAAAAACTACAATTATCGGGGAATTTGGTAAACCTGCCACTTCCTTTGGAAACCGACTAGACTCAGTAAAAGCTATCTTCGACTACCGAGTGAGCTCGGTGAAAACTAAGCTTTCCTTAGCTTACCATGCGAACTCGATTAACACTAACCGTCCGCTACAAAATCCTTTGATACCCAAGTGATCTCGGTAAGAACTAAACTTTCCTTAGCTTACCGTGCAAACTTGGTTAACACTAACTCACCGTGTGACATACAGGAACGCTCGGTATTCACTGCAAAAGGCTTTACTGACTGACTGAGCTCGGTAGACTCTGTAAACTATTTTCTTGACTGACAGAACTCGGTAGACTCTGTCTGATAACTGATATGGCATTTGTGTAACATCAAAGACAATACACAATTACTTAATTGTATCCAACAATCTCCCTCTTTGGCATTGATGGCAACACAACATGTCATAGCAGAAATGAAATTTGAAAGCAAGTCTACAACAACACAACACAATTAACAATCTCAACAATTCTCCCTCTAAGATAGAGAACTCTCCCTCTTGCAGTAATCTCCCTCTGTGAAGGAATTACATAATCAAATTTCAAAAAGATATGACAGTAAAACTCTCCCTCTTTGACAACACATGCCAAAGACAATCCAATTTCAATGAATTTCATTGTACCTTTAGTACTGATTCATATGCAATATTTCCTTGATTTGCTGCATCAATTGATGATTGTTCAATTTTGTAAGAGCTGATGCATCACTAAAACTTATTTTTAGTGAACTTCAGATAGGGGAATGACCCGTAACTTACCTCTGAGATAGAAAAATGCATCCATCCTTAGGTAAAGGCTTTGTGAATATGTCAGCAATCTGTTCCTTTGTATGGACATATTCCAATATGATTTCCTTGTCCTGCACCAATTCTCTGACAAAGTGATACTTGATTGCAATGTGCTTAGTCTTAGAATGCATTACTGGATTCTTAGATATGTTGATTGCACTTGTATTATCACAAAACATGACAACTGGTTCCTTGATTTCCATCTTCATGCCTTGTAGCAATTGCTTGAACCAAACAATATTAGAACAGTTTACTGCTGCAGCAACATACTCTGCCTCTGTTGTTGATTAAGATGTACAATTTTGCTTTTTGCTTGTCCAATAAACCAACCTCTTTTCAAGAAAGAATGCACCTCCACTTGTGTTTTTTCTGTCGTCAAGGTTTCCTGCCCAATCAGCATCAGTAAACACTTTTAAGTATAGGTTTCCTCCAAATTTATACCATAATCTATAATCTTCAGTTCCTTTCAGATATCTCATTATCCTCTTGATTGCCATCATGTGATTTTCTCTTGGTTTGGCTGAAAATCTTGCCACAATTCCAACTGCAAGAGCAATATCTGGCCTAGTATGAACTACATATTGCAACTTTCCAATCATAGATCTGTACAATGTCTGATCTATTTTCTTTGAATCATCTTCTTTGGTAAGTTTTAGTCCAGTACACATGGGAGTTCCAACTGGTTTACATTCTTCCATACCAAACTTTTTCAATATCTCTTTGATGTATTTTGCTTGAGTGATGTAGATGCCATTCTTGTTCTGCTGAATTTGAAGTCCAACAAAGAATTTGATTTCACTGAACATTGACATTTCAAATTCTTTGCTCATTTGTTCTGAAAATTCTTTGCAAAGATTATCATTCCCTATGAAAATAGTATCATCTACAAATATTTCTGCCAGGACAATCTTATTTTCTGGTCCTTCCTTGATATACAAACTACTGTTATCATTATTTCTTTGAAATCCAATTTGAATAAGATAGCTATGCAATCTTTCATACCATGCTCTAGGGGCTTGTTTCAGACCATACAGTGCCTTGTGCAATTTGCAAACCATGTTCTTTTTATCTGGATCTATAAAACCTTCAGGTTGTTCAATGTAGACCTCTTCATCCAGTATACCATTTAGAAATGCTGACTTGACATCCATCTGATAAACTTTAAATCCTTTGTAAGCAGCATATGCTAATAAGGTTCTAACACCTTCCAATCTAGCAACGGGAGCAAAAGTTTCTCCATAATCTATGCCTTCCTCTTGAGAATATCCTTTGCACACTAATCTAGCTTTGTTTCTTGATACTTTACCATTTTCATCCAACTTATTTCTGAAAACCCACTTTGTACCGATTACATTTTTGTCTTTAGGCCTGGGTACAAGAGTCCATGTCTTGTTTTTCTCTATCTGCTCTATTTCTTCATTCATTGCTTCAATCCAATTATCATTTTCTAATGCATCTTTGATAGTTCTAGGTTCAAAATCAGCAAGTAAACAAGTACCTTTCAACTTACTTCTTGTGATGGTTCCTTCAGATTTATTTCCAATGATCTGATCTACTGAATGATGTCTCCTGACATACTTGGCTAGAACAGGTTCTTTTCCTTTTGGATGAATCTTGTCATTATCTTCTTGCATTTCTCCTTCATGCTCGGTTTGGTCTGGCTTGGTATCAACTGGCTCGGTATGCACATGCTCGGTTACCTCTGGCTCGGTAATCTCTAACTCGGTATTCTCTGACTCGGTAGATGTTGGCTCGGTAGATGTTGGCTCGGTAGATGTTTCTTGCAACTCGGTTAGTGATGACTCGGTAGAAGAAGGTTTCTGATTCTCAGATGCAGTTGATATTATATCCGGTTCACTGAAGACGAATCTTTTGTAATCTTCTGGTTCTCTTCTGCTTTCTTCTTCAGTCTTTTCTGCAAACTCATCAACTTTCACATGTATACTTTCTATGACTTTGTGAGTAGATAAGTTCAAGCATCTATATGCTTTACTCTTGCATGAGTATCCAAGAAATATACCTTTATCACCTTTTACATCAAATTTACCTTTTCTAGATTCTTTCAAGATATAACATTTGCTTCCAAATACTTTCAGATAACTTACATTGGGTTTATAGCCATACCATAATTCATAGGGAGTTTTGAATGAGTCTTTTTTCAACTGTACTCGATTTAAGGTATGAACTGTTGTACTGATAGCCTCCTTCCAGTATTTGATAGCAACATTCTTTTCTATCATCAAGGTTCTTGCACAATCCATGATGGATCTGTTCCTTCTTTCAGCTATGCCATTTTGTTCAAGAGTACTTGGTGCTGAAACCTGTGTTTTGATTCCTCTTTCAATACAAAAGTTATTGAATTCATGTGAAATAAATTCACCACCTCTGTCTGACCTTAGGCATTTCAATCTTTTCTCTGTTTCTTTTTCTACTCTTGCCAAATACCATTTGAACTTTTCAAATGCTTCTGATTTGTTCCTTAGGTACATGACGGTCATCATTCTTGAATAATCATCAACAAAAAGAATAAAATATTTTTCACCAGTATAGCTTTCAGTTTCAGTAGGTCCACATAAGTCAGTATGCACAATTTCTAATAAATCTTTAGACTAATAATTTTTGCTTTTGAAACTAGACTTACCCATCTTTCCAATTTGACAATTCTTGCATAAACCGACCTCTGGTTTCTTTAAATCAGGAATGCCTCTCACTTTCTTGAATTTGCTTATCTTTACCAAATTGTCAAAATTCACATGACATAACTTTTTATGCCATAACCAACTCTCTTCTACTTGAGCAATAAAACATGAATGTTCACCAAGTTCAAGATAGAACAAGTTACCTTTAGTTTGAGTACCAGATCCAATCAGCTTTCCTTTACCATTCAACAGTCTTGCTTTGCCTTGGATGAATTCTACTTTGAGTCCATTGTTGAGTAACTATGCCACACTCAACAAATTGTGCTTTAGGCCTTCTACCCAATAAGCATTATCACATACAAGTTCCTGGGTTAGAGTGATTCTTCCTTTTCCTTTGATGCAACAAGGTTCATTGTTTCCAAATCTTACACTGCCACCATCATACTTTTCAAATTGATCAAACTTTGTTTTATCTCCAGTCATATGATGTGAGCAACCACTATCAATGATCCATGTATCATTCTTACTTATGTGAGAGATGAGTGCCATTTCTTCATTGTCAGATTCATCTTTTACAGCAATGTAAACAATCTCATCCTCTTCTTCATCATTAGAATCATTAGAATCTTTAGCTATAAAACATGATTTCTTACTTTTATCCTTAAATGATTTGAGATCTTTCTTACTGTTCCATTTATTATCTATCTTTTCATCTTTATCTTTCTTGTTTGGACACCTTGCAGCAATATGACCGACTTCTTCACATGAAAAGAAGATTAGGGGTACTTTACCTTTGTATTTACCTCTTCCTCTTGAATATTTCCTTGCAAGTAGAGCTTCAATTACTTCAAGGTCACTGTCAAAATTCTAATCTGATTGATCTTCACTCTCTGACTGAGATTCCTTCTTCTTCTTGCCTTTTTCCTTGAGTGAAAGCTTGGCTTCAAATGCAGACTCAATGTTCTTTGCAGCTGGAACATAATTATCAAAATTATCTAGTTCAAATGTTGTCAATCTTCCAACTATGGCCTCTAGGTTTATCTTGTGATTGGCCTCACACCTTCTTTCTTGAATGGCTGATACCCTGATGGCATAAACTGAAAGTAGAGTTCTAAGAACTTTACTTATGACTGTCTCTTCACTGATACTTCCTCTAGAAGCTTTGATAGCACTGACACATGCTTTAATTCTTTCAACATATTTGGCAATGTTTTCATCTTCTTTCATTTTCATCTGATCGAACTGTCCTCTCAGACTTTCATCTTTGGCTCTTCTGAAATTGTCATCTCCACCATAGATCTCTTTCAGTCTTTCCCACATTTCATAGGCAGTAGTGCAGTCCTTGACATCATCAAACTCTTCATAACTCAAGGCAGATGCAATATCAATCATCATAATGTTATGAGTCTTCTTTATAGCAATGTCATTGACTGATAATGTACCTGATGGTTCTACATATTCCTCATCAAGATATTTCAGACCAGTGTCACCAATGGAAGCTAGATGAAGTCTCATTAATCCCTGCCATGCTGAGAAGTTGTTTCGGTTAAGCCTTGGGATTTCCCTCTTGTAAGACATCTTGATCTTTGGCTTAGATCTTTGAAATCTCCTCCTACAAGCACCAAAAGCTCTGATACCAATTGTTGGAAAATGAAGATGGGGTAACTGAGAGGGGAGGGGTGAATCAGTTACCACAAAAACAAATTCAACAGTCCCAAAGATGCCTTAAACTTTGTTGCTGCTGCTACTCGGTAAACACATAAATTACTGCTTAAAACTTGATAGATGTTTAGTTAATTCATTAAGCATTTACTGAAATAAGCGACCATGCAAAAGAAAGTAATCATGAACACAATAGACACCAGATTTACGTGGAAACCCAATATGAGAAAAACCACCAACAACTTGTCACCAATTTTCACTCTTCTGAAGTGAGCCCTGTTAGGAGCCAACCCTGTTAAAGGTTACAAAACACACTGTTAGGTGTGACCCTGTTAGAAGATTTAATCACCCTATTAGGAGTGGCCTTGTAAGAGGTCTTTAGAACAATTCAACTAAATTGCCACCCTGTTAAAGGATTTATGGAATGGCTGTTAAACCAACTCTGTTAGGAGATTTTGGAATCACTGTTACAATGGTTAGAAAGCAACAATGAATGATCTGAAAATACATGCAACTTATCTTGCTGAATATAGATCTCAGTTTAGCTCCACAAGATCCTTACTGATTAAATATATCTTTGCAGCTCCAAGATTTCCCTCTGCTCAACTCTTCTTAGGCACACACAAGTCTCTTCCTTGCACTTCCTTGCACTATCCGTATACACTCTCTATTCCACACTTTTTCGCATCTTGAGCACCTCTTTATATACTATACATAATACCAGGTCGGCCCAACCAACTTGACAAAATATATTCCAAAGTCGGCTTGAACTAACAATCAAAACAAAATTCTTCACTGGCCGACGCTGCTCGGTCAATAGAGAACAAAAAAAAAACTGCTTCCTGTGTTAACCGGCAGAACTCAGTAAAAACTACAATTACCATAGAATTCGGTAAACCTGCCACTTCCTTTGGAAACCGACTAGACTCGATAAAAGCTGTCTTCGACTACCGAGTGAGCTCGATGAAAACTAAGCTTTCCTTAGCTTACCGTGCGAACTTGGTTAACACTAACCGTCCGCTACAAAATCCTTTGATACCCGAGTGATCTTGGTAAGAACTAAACTTTTCTTAGCTTACCGTGTGAACTCGGTTAACACTAACTCACCGTGTGACATATAGGAACACTCGGTATTCACTGCAAAAGGCTTTACTGACCGACTGAGCTCGGTAGACTCTATAAACTATTTTCCTGACCGACAGAACTTGGTAGACTCTGTCTGATAATTGATATGGCATTTTTGTAACATCAAAGACAATACACAATTACTTAATTGTATCCAACAGGATTAAAATCTCTAATCAAATTGATTAGGGAGGTAAAGACTAATTAATTGCTTGATGGAGAGAGTATACCAATTGAAAAACATTAGAAGTTGCAAAAATATTTATTCCCACACCTCTAGTCTTCAAGGAAATTAACATCACCTGAAAAAGAAATATTAAAAATATATATTATATAAACACCCAATTCAATTTTTCAGTAGCATGGATTGCAGTAAAGAATACAAACCTACCAAAATAAAAGGATTTTCACTAAACTCTCGTATCGTTCTTTCTCTCTATTGTTGATTTAGTGTCTTATCCAAGCGGACAAACTAGAAATTCCCTCTACAAATAATAGAAATAAACTTTAGTGAACATGAAAAAAATAGGAGAAAGTGTTTTGAGTGCTACAATTTTCGTAGCAAGAAAAGAAAATAATAATGATTCAAAATGTCTAAATGATAAAAGGTATGTTACAAAGAGAAATACAACATAGGAAAATTGGGAAATCCTAGCTGTTATTTCTTTTAAAAAAACTTTAAGCATCGAATATGGAACACAACACATAATGGACATAATTAAAAACAACAAAAAATGGATGTAGGAAAATAGGAATTTCTTTATTGGTAGTTTAGTCTGCAAAAAAATGTATTTATCTAGGGTTCCTAGAAGAAAATATAATTCATAGTTACATCACCCTAGGGGATGGTGAAATAGGGGGACAAGTTTCCAGAATAGGGGGAGAGAGGGGCCTTAAATTGGGGGGGTGGAGGTGATGGTGGTGGGAAACATTGGGGGTTATATATAGTATACCTATGGCACTTAAAAATGCAAGATATAAAGATTTCAAAGATTAAAATAATGATCATTACATTGAATTGGAACATCAAACATTGAATATAAATAATTGAGTCATCAAATAGTCAACACCAAGATGTCCCACTATCCTTGACTGAGGTGGTGAAATATAGTGGTGCCATAGGGTAAGGGGGGATAGAGTTCCCAAGTCCCTAGTGCATCGCCATTTTGGGAAATGTGGAGCAACAAGGGGGGAATGTGTCTTTGTGTTACTATGAAATATATATATATATATATATATATATATATATATATATATATATATCAACTACTTAAAGTAGTAAAGGGAATTTTAATAGGTACTCTCAAATAAACACTTCAAAAGAATGGTTAATGCATTAATCCAGAAGAACAGGTCTATCTTTGCAGAATATTAATTGAGGAAATGAGAAATGTTAGTAGGATAGTCTAGTCTTATAATGATGAATTAGAGCTACAAAATATTAAAAAGATTGAACTTTTAATGTATTAGAATTGATATGATAGACAAGTGAATTGACTGGAAGAAAGGGACATAAAGAACAATTTTTGGTATGCAAGAAAGATAGTGGGGTGTTGTGAAGTTTTCACACAATTGCCACATTGGAAATGGGGAACCCTTCTTTTCTTTGGTAGTAATAATAATTTTCAAGTCTCTTAGCCTAAGAGGTGAGATTGAGCAACTTTGACCACTTAGGAGAGAGGGATCTAGCTTTGTGATCAAAACACAGTCCCGAAAGATACAGAGGATGTTGGCACAAGAAAAAATTGGGAAAATACTGAAATCTATTTTTTTAGTATTTTCTATGTTCTAGTATTTTCATTTTTCAGAGCCTCTAGGAATTTCTCGGCTTTGGCAGGGCTAAGAAGTTGTAGCCATGCCTAAGACTTCTAATACTAAATGGAGAACTTTAGAAGATCTTTCCACATATTCGGACAATTCATGATTCTGAGCTATGAGTAGAAAGTTGTGATTTCTACAAGTAGACATAATTTTTAATATAGATTTTACAATTGTTAGAATTTATTTTGCAATTAATTATCTTGTGGAATCTTCAATTTCATTTCCAAGGGATAGTGATGATCCTTGTGATCCATCATACTTGTATAAACTCTATTTTCAAATGGATCACTTTTTTTAGCTTGTAAAATATTTGTTGTGGAATTTTAATGCTTTCAATTAAGTCACATTACCAGAGGTTCTACACTAGGTATTGTAATCTAAATTCTTAATTCAAATTAGTGGTATCAAAGCTTGTTCACTCTGGTATGTCCCATCATACTTGGTCAACTTATTGAAGGTTTGGATTGGGCATAACAAATTTCTCATATTATTTTCCTTTGAGATGCACATGGTCATAGATGGAAAAACAACAAATTGAGGGGATGGATGAATCCTTCAAAACACTAATGGAAGAGGCATTAAATAAATAATGTGAAGAAATGATGTAACAATTTTCATGGATGCTTGGAAAACAAGAGGCACAAGCCAATCCAACCAATTCAAAATTTGGTGGGAAAACCCCATTCAAGATGTAGGTAATTTTTGATATTCCATCTTTTCTAAGAAAAATTGATGCAAATGTTGTTGATGATTGGTTGTCCAAATTGGAGAGGTTCTTTTCTATTAATAATTTCTCAAATATTGAAAAGAAAACCTTTGCCCTCCTCAAAGCTAAGAATCATGTGAAGTTGGTGAGGGAGGTTCAGTTAACAACTAAAGAAAACCAAGAGGCTCAGGATGAACATGAATTTTCTATGATATTTGATGGAAAACCCATAATGGGAAGAATTTGTAGAGTATATAAAACAAGAATATTACTTTGAGGATACCTATCAACAAAAGTATATGCAATGTCAATAACTCTGATAAAAGAAAGACCAATCAGTTCAGGAGTACACCAATATATTTCATGCTCTCTACAAAGCTTGGCAATAAAGACTCATAAAAACATCGAGTTTTGAAGTATAAGAGGGTCTTCATAGATATATTTAGACTGAAATAGATTTCTTGAATATAGAAACATTGTCTAGTGCTTTCAAATATGTGTCAAAAATTGAGGAGAAGCTCAATCAAAAATGGAGGGAAAATCTAATGAACTATTGAAATTACAACAAGAAAGGTAAACTTATGGGGGGGGTTGAATCAATGCTTTAAAATTTGACCCATAAAATGTTCACCACATATCCATCTCATGCATTCTATAAATAAACTGAAATACCATGTAAAGCATGTTCATCTAAAACATGTAAACAAGTAAGCTTTCACACATATATGATACCAAATATGATTACCTAGAAACCCTCCAATGAGAAGGTAAAACTAGGGTGGGGATGATACTCACAAATCTTCACTACTGTAGTAATAAAGTGTATCTAATGAAGGTTACAATGTTTGATCATGAAACATGTCTACCCTGTTAAAGGCTTACAAAGACTATTAGGTCTCACCCTGTTAAAGGATTTCAACACCCTATTAGAAGTGTGCCTTGTTAAAGGACTCTAACTCATAATTAAGTAAGCACCTTGTTAGAGTATTTTAATATAGCCTATTAGGATTACTCTATTAAGAGATTTTTATTGATTCACCAATTAGAATGTCTTATCATTGATCCTGCAATTAGCACTTTGTTTATTAATGATAGATCACCTCTAAACTGATGTATACTTGATCCTTCTTGATCAGATGTCTCTCTATTGTTCACTATTTCCTTCCTTTGTTCTCCTTTAACTAATTATGCAATGTAATTCATATCATAATACCTTGGTCACCATGAATGTCCTAGTTTGTGCATGCAAAACTCTCCTTGATCATTCATTCATTCCTTTTCACACTCTCTAAAAATTTAGGTTTGTCCTCCTTAAGAATACCTTGGTGACTTAGGATTAGGTATGAATCAATGAATGTGATTCACCCACATTGCTACTCAAACCTTTCATTTACCTGATTGGATGCATGTAATGCATAGGGATTCTAACTTAAGATTCATCCTTATCACCAAAATATCATAATTCAATCTTTAAGTCAGGCTAAAAATAGTTTACATAGTAGTTTGTGCCAATACAAATAACTATGACAAAATTGTTTTACTCGGCATTTGAAATCCTTGGTGCTCAACACATAGTAGCTTCAATACTATCACTTGACATCTAAATGACTCAGCATGTACTACTTGCTTGGATCCTAAATTACTTGACATATACTATCGGTTCAGCAATTAAGTGACTCAACACATGAGTGACTTGGCACTCACTGTTGACTTGGCATGCTCTAACTTATACATGTTGTGCTCAGCATACACTACTTGTTTGACATGAACTAAGTAAATGACTTAAGTGTATCAACACTCACTTGTCAAAACCAACCTAAGATCAACAATCTCCCCCTTTGACATGAGTGTCAAAAACACTTGATTGTGCATTAATATTCTTATTCTTACAAGCATAATATAACTAACTTTTTGGCTTCTATAAAAAAATTTAAAATATCAAAAGTTTGCAACAACTTATATACCTTAGAAATCTCATAACTCCCCTAAGTTGTTGTATTCTATATTAAAATATTACTCTTGGTGAGTAGATTTACCTCAACTAATACTCTTTTTCTTACTCTTTCTCTCCCTTTACTCTTATTCTCCCATGCTTGCTCCCCAATACTCTTACTCTTCTTACTTCCCCATGCTCTTACTCCCCCTATTTGACATTGATGTCAATGGATCATACATTGATATTTTATTTTTCCAAAAATGATTTATGGACCTAGAGAATAATCTTAAGAGTAACATCCAAATTATCACAAGCTACCTCCAAAGACTTAATTTGGATGGCTAGCTCGGTAGCAAGGTGTACTAGGCCATCTAATGTAGAAAGATTGGGGTCTTTCTTCATAAGCATTTCTTCATAGCCTAACTCCTTGTGTAAAATCTCCATGTGAGGATTCAATGTAGTCTAGATGCTTATCAATTTAGCCTTTATGTTGGCTTCATCTATAGATAGTGTTGCTAACTCTAGGTTTGCAATAGGGTCCTAAAATGTTTCCTACTTTGAGCTAGAGTCATGGGAAATTTTGCACCTGATGAATTCATTTGACTTTCTAAGCTCAGGATGTGATTTCTTATCTCTTGTATGAAGAGTTTAGGATTACATAGTTTTGTATATAAAGAGAAAATATTCTCTAGTATCTTCTTAACATTGTCTATTTTAGTTGCCAATGCAACTTGGGTAAGTGTTACGTCACCAGATATCTTTTCATTTACTTTATTTTGAAATTTCTTTTTAGACCATTCTAATAATTTGGCATTGATATCTAGGTCTACATCACTTACTCTTTCCACTATGGTGGTCAATTATTCAATGATTGGTTTTGTTTCATCTAGAGTAGGCAAACTGAAGTCTTTGATATCAAGCAAAGCTTTCTTCTGCCTATGCTCCCTTCTGAGTAGTTCTTGATGTTTCTTTCTAGCTAATACTTCTTGAAGTATACCTATATGCTCAATTGTTATTGTTGCAAGATCAAATTTGAGAAATATAATTTCTTCATCTAGACTAACATCTCCATAGGTTATTACCTCTTCTGCCTTGGATGAACTAGAACTTGGCACTAAGAATTGTAAAGGTGTTGCATCTATGCTCAGCCTTTGAAGAGTTTTACTAGTAGGAGTTCCAAATTCTAGTAATTTTACCAGTGCTTGAATTTTTGCTAACTCCTTTGGCTTGGGTGTCAACTCAGTCTCTTTAGCTTGTCCTTTTCTACCTCATTGCTTTGAATTGCACCTTGAAATTGTATTGGAGGTGTAGATGAATCTATTTGACCTATTTGACTCTATATCTCATTAATGACTTGAGTTTCCACTTTATTCTCTCTGACTATCTCAACCTTACGTGTTGCAACTTTTGATAAATTTGCTGAGATTGGAGTGCCAAATGTGTGTGTACTAACAGTGCATTCTATTGTCTCCTTTCTCTGATTTCAACCAATGGTTGTGAAGGTTGTACACTACTGACTTCAGGAGTGATACCAACTGTTGGTAGTTCTTTTTTTTTCACCTCCTCCCTTGCAGTTATAGTCACTGATTTTTGAAATTCATCTACACTACCCAATACAAGGTTGTCACATAATTTGGCCTGTAGTGTAGATTGGTCAACTATTTTTTTCATGTCTTCCTCTATTAGGGGATCGATGTTCTAAATAGTGAGATTAGAACATCCTTTACTATAATTCATAGGGATTCCAACTTAAGATCCATCCTTATCACCAAAATATCATTATTTAATCTTTAAGTTGGCTCAAAAATGGTTTACATAGTAGTTTGTGCCAATACAAACAACTTTGAAAAATTTGTATTACTTGGCATTTAAAGTCTCTGGTGCTCAGTACATACTAACTTCAATAATGTCACTTGGCATCTGAATGACTCAACATGCACTGCTTGCTCAGCTCCTGAATCACTCAACATATACTGTCTACTTGGCACTTGAGTGACTCAGCACATGAGTGACTCAACACTCACTATTGACTTGGAATACTCTAACTTATACATGTTGTTCTTGACATACACTACTTGTTCAACATGAACTAAGTAAATGACTTAAGAGTATAGACAATCACTTGTCAAAACCAATCTGAGATCAACATGAAAAAAAAATGGAAAGGTGAAGGTAATAAGCCAATGGGAAAATAAACATCCAAGGAGCCATCTCCAAATTCATTGGAAAATAAGACATGGGGCATAAAGAAAATAGGGTAAGAATTAGGTATGTGGTGCAAAGTCCATAAAAGTCCCTCTCATAACATAAAGATTGTAGAACTATAAATAATTTAATGATGGAAACCCATGAAGAAGCTATTGCAACCAAGGTGATAGATTTTGGAGGAAAAAAAGGAGGATGAAAAAATCATTGAGGCTGACCCATATGCCACAATGGCCACTACAAAGGTAGTTTCTTGTGATGATGAAGAGAGACTATTCCATTGACAAATGTGGGTAGGAGGAAAATCTTTGCATTTTATTGTCGATAGTGGTAGTCAAAAGAATTTGATATCTACTGAGACTATAAAAGGATTAAATCTGAAGACAACATCACACCTGCAACCATATTCTATGTGATGGGTGAGCCAAGGGAGAGATATTCAAGTAAACAAGCAATGTTGTCTATCATATTCCATTAAACCATTCACAGATGATGTGATCTGTAATGTAGTTCCTCTTGATGTATGTGATATTTTGTTAGGGTAGCCATACATGTATCAACATCATGGGGTGTATGAGTCCAGGCAATGAAGTGTGACAATTAAATTAGGTGGACAAAAGTACTAGATTCTAGAGGCAAGTCTTGCACACTCTGCATCTTTGACTAGTGCAAAACAATGTAGAAGATTAATAGCCCAAACTAGTAAATTTGTGTTATTAATGATTCATCCTAATAAAAAAAGAAAAATGTGTGTAATTCCCATTATATGGTGTCCATCACAACAAAACAGAAAAGATTAATGGATCAAATTTTAACAAAATATCAAAATGTGTTTGAGTTACCAATAGGGGTACCCTCACATTGCCAAGTTAGAAACTCTATTGATTTGATATCAAGAACACCATTACCTAATGGTCTAGTATATAGGAGGTCATTTCTAGAAAATGATTAGATACAAAGGTAGCTACAAGAATTGATTCAAAAAGGACATATCCACCCAAGTGCATCTCCCTATGGTAGTCCTATTGTTCTTGCAAAGAAAAAGAATGGTACATGGAGGCTCTGTATTGATTATAGATCATTGAATAAGATTAGTACAAAAAAAAAGATATCCAATTCCTTGGATAGATGATTTCTTAGAACAACTTAGCGGGGAAAAATTCTTCACTAAAATTGACTTGAAATATGGGTACCATCAAGTACCAATTAATCCAACAAATGTATGGAAGACTACTTTTAAATCTAAAGAGGGATATTTGAATGGTTGGTGATGCCTTTTGGCCTCACAAATACCCTAGCCACATTTATGAGGATGATGAATGATGTGCTTAGGCCATTCACTGACTCTTTTGTAGTTGTATATTTGGATGATATTCTAATTTTCAGTAAAACTTGGGAAGAACATCTACAACATGTGGAATAGATTTTTTTTGCATTGTAAGACCATGGAATCTATGCAAATAAGGAAAAATGCTTTTTTTATGAAAATTATTAAATACTTGGGATATTTTATTGATAGTGAAGGTGTTCATGTTGATCTTGAAAAGATCCAAGTAATTAAAGATTTTCCTACTCCAAGGAATCTCACAGAGTTGCATAGCTTCTTGGGGTTAGCTAACTTTTATTGCATATTTGTGTTTGGATTTTTACATTTGTCTTGGCCTTTTATCAATCACTAAGATGACATATGAAATAAAAATTCAAGTGGACAAGTGCTCAACAACAAGCATTTGAGGAGTTAAAACAAAGGTGATGTTCTACATTAGTTTAATCTCTTCCTAGTTTACCATAGTCTTTTGAAATATAAAATGATGCATCTGAATATGCCCTAGGAGTAGTCCTCATGCAACATGGGCATCCAGTTGCCTACCATTGTGAGACTTTTTCTAATATGGTATGTAGATATCCTACCTATGATAAAGAATTATACATTATTGTTCATGCTTACAAGAATAGGAAACATTATAACTTGGGAAAGGAGACTATCATCCACACAAATCAAAAACCCTTTCCAATTTTTGCAAACATAAAGAAAATTATAGAATGACGATGGTCAACTTATCTTGAAAAATTTCATCTCAACATTAGTCATAAGAAAGAAAGTACCAATAAGGTAGCAGATTGTTTGATTGGGCCACCAATAGCAAGAATAAGTATGGTATTAGAATCATGTGGTCACCAAATAGAAAATTGGGTCCATTTGTATATACATGATGATGAGTTTTTTGTTGTCTATACTTAGGTTGTGGAAGGTAAACATGTGAATTATTATTACTTGCAGGATGGCAGGCTTTTCTACTTTGGCTAGATTTATGTTGCTGAGGAAGAATGTAAGAGCTTAATATGGGAAGCTCACTACAATAAGGTTACTAGTCATTTTGGAATAGGTAAGACTACTGCTATACTAAAAAAAAAATTAGTAGCCAAAAATGGAAAATGATGTAATAGAATACATTCAAGCATGTACAACCTATTCCATTATAAAGCCTACAAATTGTAAGCTGGTTTTATATTTACCATTTCCTATTCCAGATAAACCTTGGCATTCAATTTCAATGGATTTTATGTCTAGTATTCCTACAACTAAACATGGGCATGATTGTGTATATGTTGCAATAGATAGATTTTCAAAAATGGCAATCTTGGTGGTCAGTAGAAAGGAAATCTCTGCAGATGAAACTGCAAAACTCTTTTTTGAGAATGTTTGGGTTCATTTTGGGCTACCAAAAACCATTATTTTAGATAGGGATAGTAAATTTCTCAATAAATTTTGGTGTTCATTATGGGCAATGATGGAGACAAACTAACAAATTCTACTACATTGCATTCTCAAATAGATGGTCAAACAGAGGTTGTTAATTGAATGATTATTCAATTCTTTCATATGTATCACTCCAAACATCCTTGTACATGGGATGAGAGCCTTCCATATGTACAAAATAGCTACAATTGGGAAATTCATAGTTTAACATTTAAAGTTTGTCTCAAATATTAGCCCTTAGCACCAATAGATGTTTCTATCTAGTTGTACAATCTGACTTGGTATCATTCTTAGATAAGGAGAAGGAAAAAGCTATGATGCTCACTAATAAAATTCATCATTTACAATAGAAAGTTCATGAAATTTTGGAGAAAAACACTAAGAAGTATAAATAGAGGCATGCTCAACATCGAACTCCTCATAATTTTCAGGTTGGGGATAAGGTATGGTTGCATTTACAAAAGGAACATTTACAAGGCCCTCATAGGAAGCTTCATCCTCTTTTCTATGGTTCCTATAAGATCATCAAGAAAGTTGGTGAAAATGCATTTGAACTCAACTTGTCTCCATTTTTGGGTGTTCACCCAATCTTCAATGTAGAACTATTGAAGCCATATTTCCCTCCTTTTCTAGACATTACAAATGTTGCTAAAGAAATCAATCATATAGAGTTAAATCTAGAAGCTATTTATCCACTCCAAAGTGACCAAATTGTGGAGGTTTTCATAAATAATTTAAGGAACCATACAAAATATTTATATCGCGTAGTAAAAGAAGGACAATTGTAGCTTACACATGAACAAATTTAACTTCATTTTCCATATCTAATACAAAGTATGGATCAAATGGGGCCCATTTCCTCTCAAGGAGGAAGGAATGATCAATACATAGTCCCAAAAGATGCAAAGGATATTGGCACAAGAAAAAATGGAAAAATACCTAAATCTATTTTTTTGGTATTTTCTATGTTCTAGTATTTTGCATTTTCGAAGGCCTCTGGGACATAAGTCACAACCATTCATAAGACATTCAACACTAAATAGAGAACTTTAGAATATCATTCCATATATTTTGATGGTTCATTATTTTGAACAACAAGTAGAAAGTTATGACTTCTACAAGTAGGCATAATTTTTAACATAGATTTTTATAGCTTTTATAGTTGTTAGAATTTATTTTGTAATTAATTATCTTGTGGACTCCTCAATTTAATTTCCAAGGGATAGTGATGACCCTTAGGATCCATCATACTTATATAAAATCTATTTTTGAATGGAAAGGATCACTTTTTTTGGCTTGCAAAATATTTGTTGTGGGATTTTAATAACTTTCAATTAAATCATAATACCACATGTTCTACACTAGGCATTTTAATTTTAATTCTTAATTCAAATCACTTTGAGTTAGTCAAGTCTCTAAATTGAAAACTAAAATCACCATCGAAAGGGAATTGAACATGAATAATTGATGAGATAAACCCAAATGGGATTGATGTAAATATGAGATTCAAGTTGGATTTTGAGTCGAAGGATAAGTGAGCAAGAGAACAACACATTTGAAATTTGCACAAGGCATGAAAATTAGTGGGCAAAAACAAGATAGAGTTTCAACATGCAAAAAAATGGGGAACTCTCCAAATCTTAGGATTTCCACCCAAGTATACTCTCAAAAATTTGATGATTGAGTGTCAGATTTAGTAATGGCCAAGTGATAGTATTTTAAACTTTCCAACTAACTCAATTGATTTATTGAGATATGGAAACCACTTTGAAGATAAGATTGATGAGTTGGATCATTTAATTCAAGGATAGGATTTTGTGTCATTTCTAATGAACAGATTCAATGAGAAGTTTCTAGAAAAGAAGGAATATTAACATATATAATGAATTTGTTAGATCATTTCATAAACCCTAAGATCTATGGTACTCTTGAGAATGTAAAAGGACCAAAATTTCCTATTGAAGGAGGTATAGAGATGAACTTTAGGGGGGTGCATAGAAAGGGATCAAAAGAGTGCAAATGAGATATGTGATGATGAAAACAAAGCAAGTAATTTGTGTGTGTTTACAGTAAGAGGGAACAAATCTATTGATGTTGATAAGTGAATCTAACTAGAAGGATTGAGTTTTTTTTGAGGAGATAGGTGATTTCTTGAAGGATTTCCAAGAAAGAACAAAAGTGACAAGGAAGGCTTATCAAAGAATCAACACATGAACTGAATAGTGATCTGAAACTACAAAGTGAGTTGTAATCATACATATCAAAACCTATTATTTTCTTTCTTATCATTGTAAACTATTTGTATTGAAATCCTTTTAATCAAAGGTTGACCTAATAGTCATTAAAGGACTTAACAATCTATGTAAATCCTTTAGCAAGTTGACATTCTAAATGGAAGGATCCAAGTCCTCCGACAAGGCCACTCCTAGCAGGGTGATTAAATCCTCTAACCAAGTCACATTTAACGGTGTGTATTATAACATTTTATAGGTTTGGCTCCTAATAGAGATCACTTCAAAAAGTGAAAGGTGACATGTTGCTGGTGGTTATTCCCAAATTGGATTTCCACGTTAAATCTTAGTGTCAAACTTGTGTTAAATGTTTTATGGTATTTTACATTTACATGTTTACATTTGAAAAAAGTTTGTTATCTTAGGATAGTGAACTACTAATAATTTTGTTGATCTTTATATAGTAGAGATCAAGAAACAAAAGGATAAGAAGAATTGTGAACGTTTAATGTTTGATTGATCAAATGGTACTTATGAACCCTGACTAACTGATTCACCCCCACCCCCCCCCTCCCTCTCAGTTATTCTAAAGATTTTATTTACATAATGTAATATTTAATATAATTGTATTTCCATGATACTTAATACATCTCAATTCAACCTTTCACTAGGTCATCTTATAATCTATTCTTTTCAAATCCTCTTCATCAATCAAATGATATGGTACTTCACACTATTAGTAAATGTCTCTCCATTAGGTTTGACATCAATGGCAACATAGCAATTGCTCCAATTATAGTTTCCAATAGTTAGGACCCAAGCTATCTTTCTAGAATGTAGTTCCCTTTGTTTTTCATGCATTATTTTTAGTGACATAGTCACTCTTACTTTTCTCTTCAGATAACACTTTATGTATTAGTGACATTTAATAATTATACTAATTATTAAATGATTTATTTTTAGGGTTTCTTATTTTAGAACTCTTGATCTCATTTATAAAGATTGATCATTGTATTTTTTAATTTTTTAAAATCTAATAATATAATATTTAATATTTTTAGAGTCCAAACCTTTTCCTTTCTATTCCATTCTTCCCAATGATAGATTATCTTGCATGTAGGTGATCATGGCTTCATGAAATTTGATTGACAACTTCTGTGTGTGTGTGTGTGCGCGTGCGCGTACGCATGTGTGTGTGCATGTGTGTGTGTGTGTGTGTGTGTGTGTGTGTGCGCACGTGTGTGAACATAAAGATTTTTGAGTCATTTTTCATTGTCTTTAAAGAATATACTAGCAGATTTTGAGATAAATATTTTCAATAAATCTTGTAGTTTAATAGGTTTCACCTATATCCACTTCAAATTTGTTTGTGGTAGCTTCCATATTAATATTTATGAGGATGGAATACATAACCTTGAAATTATTTTGCATGGCTTATTGTCTAGCCTTTTCTTATCTTCATCAAATATACATTAGATGGATTCATTTCTTTTGATATCAATACCACATCATCATCCCATTAGCCCTTCTAGGCTCTTTAGGGCTACCTATGGTATTTTGGTCATATTTTTCTTATAAGGACTCCATTTTTTTATAAATGAGATCTCACCAAAAAGATAGTTCCTAGCCCATTGTAGTGGTGAAGGTATTTTTGAGTTTTGATTCCTTTTTTCTATTTTTTTTTATCAATGTCAAGGGTTCTATTTTGCATTCTAGGAGACATATCTTGAGCATCTAGGCTTTGTGTTTTGAAAAATTTACATCATTAGAAAGCTTTTTTTGTTCTATTTCCACTTATACTAGTCTGTTTTCTAGATTTTTCTCCAAGTGTACATTCTATTCACTTTATTAAATTTTTGCACTGTAGTGAACATCTTGGTCATTTCAAGTTTGTGGATTATTGTTTTTGCATGGGATGACTCTTTTTGGGTTGTAATTTCAGTTATAGTAACCTTGTGTCTCGTCTAATCTTTGTCGATGTATTTTGTAAGCATATATGCAAATACATTGAGATAAAGTGTCACATTTTCATCTTTATTTTTCACTTTAGTAATTTCCTTTATTTTTCCTTCTCATAAAAGTTACTAACTTCTTTGGATCTACCATATATTGTTCCTTATTGTACATGTACTACTTTGATTAAGTATCAATGTTTTCCTTTGTTTTCCATCTACCTTTGTCAAGTTAGTGTTAATTCCATGATATTAGCCTCATTATTTATCCATAGCTTGATTCCTCACACTATTACTATTTATTTTATGTGCATCTTAATCTTGGTTCCTTGACATGTAATTCTTGTTGGTCATCATTGTCAGTTGTCTATCACATCACCCTTGTCTACATTTGGGGGGTCTATCTCATGTTGGATCCTATGCTTCCTTGGTTTGATGCAGTGAGCTATGTTAGAGAATTTGTTCCTATGTACTAGGAAGATGTAGTGGCTAGGTACTTGTGCACTTCAATGAGATAGATCATTTAAACCATATGGATACTTTTCTTTTTGTTCCTATTTTGGAGGCATCCGTCCATTTTCAATGGATCATCTTTTCACTTTAGTATTTTATTTCATTTGTCTCTTCAATTTTAGTTATTCTTATTTGTTTTCCTCCTAATTCAAATAGTTTCATTTTCATTTGAGGGCACTCTTATATATATATATATATATATATATATATATATATATATAGATATATATATATATATATTGTTGTCTTCTCTACTTGATCACTTCTATTTTCGTTGAGGTTCTTTAGATTAGTAGTTCTATTTTGATAGTGTTTTGTAGCTTATTCATGTTTTAGTAGTGTTCTTCATGATCCTTCTTATGTTCATATTTTTTAGGATATTCTCTAGTTTGGAAGCTTTTTTCCTTCACTAATTTTTTAACATTATTTCCATCTATTTTTAGACTATACTTTTTTTCATGTGATTTTTTCTATTTCTCCACTTTATAGAGATTTGGTTGTGATTGTATACCTTATCTGGCCATGTTGTTAGGACCCAACTTTTCTTTATTTAATGTAGTTATCTTTGTTTTTCATGCATTAGCTATAACTACATTGTTATCATCTTAAGGTAGGTGTTAGAATAAAGTAATAACTTAATTATTCAGTCACCTTGACCTAATTATTAAGTTACCTTTACTTTTCTCTTAAGATAACACTTTATGTATTAGTGACATTTAATAATTATACTAATTATTAAATGATATAATTTTAGGGTTTCTTATTTTAGAACTCTAGGTTTCCTTTATAAGGGTTTATCATTGTATTCTTTATTGATTCATTTGATCTCATAATGTAATATTTCATATTTTCAATGTCCAAACCATTTCTTTGTTATTCCATTCTTCCCAATGATAGATTATCTTTGCATGTAGGTGATATTTGCTTCATGAAGTTGGATCGAAAATGTGTGTGTGCATGTGTGTGTGTGTGTGCGTGCGTGCGTGCGTGCGTGCGTGCGTGCATGCGTGTGTGCGTGCGTGCGTGTGTGTGTGTGTGTGTGTGTGTGAACATATACATTTTAGAGTCATCACCCATTATCTTTAAAGAATATACATGTAGTTTTTTTGATAAACATCATCCATAAATCATGTAGTTTAATAGGTTTCACCTATCCACTTCAACTTGTTTTTGGTAGCTTCCTTATTAATATTTATGAGGATGAAATGTGAAATACATAACATTGAAATTATTTTGCATGGGTTATTGTCCAACCTTTTCTAATCTTCATCAAATATACAACAAATGGATTTGTTTCTTTTGAAACTACCAACCTATTATCTATTTCTTGAGTGAGATGTCTTATCTTCAACTTTCACATCTCGTATCCAACACTATTTAACTTATTGTTATACTAAATATTAAAATTGATGAAAGATCAATCCCATAGCTCCCAAGAATCACCTGCATGCAAACACCTATCACAAAAAGAGAGAAGCAAAAGCTATGGAGGTTCAAATTTTCAAATCCATAGATGAGACATTCTTGATGAGAAAAAAAGAGATTGCTATTATCAAAAGTGAATGAATAAATTACAAAGAGATATCAATCCTTATAAAGGAGATCAATACACTAACAAGAATCTAACGTAGGTTGCATGATAATAATTAATAAAAGAATTAATTATTAAATGCTCAAATTTTAGCTTAAGAAAACTAGAGATATTAAGTGACTTAATAATTAAATCAATATGATTTAATTATGAAGAAAATAATTTATTATTCTAACACCTCCCTTAAGATAAAATTAGGAAGTAGCTAAAAACTTATAAACTACTACTGAAAGTAAATTTGGGTCCTGGCAACCAAGCCTGATGAGGTACCCAAGCACAACCAAATCTCTACAAAGAGGAGAAATAGAGAAATGTGAGGCCTCGCCCCGACCCATCGTAGCATAGTGATGCATTACCCTTATTTTGTTATTAACGACTCGAGATGTCGAGACAGTAACTGATGCTTAGAACATATTTTATTATTTCATGTTGTGTGATGTCATTTGCAGATATATTTGATGATTGTCATTTAATGTTCATGTATATGTATGTTGATGAAATCAGTAAAATGTAGGATTAACACAGTGAGTTGGAATCTTTATGATTAAGGATATAAGTAGGATGCAAGAAACCCTGATTTATGTATGTTTCAATTTATGTAAATTTTTGATACGTATATATGTACATGTGATTTTTGGGACTACTGATGTGTGCAATGAGTGTGCGGATATGTTAGTCGAGGAAATCGACGGAGGAACAAAACTGATCTCTATGTCAGATCAATGAGATTTCCACAATCCATGCATAAGAGTTATAGTTTCTGGGTTAGATTGTGTGCAGTTTTTTTAATCATCAACGTTTCGGATCATACTACATGATCCATCATCAGGATGCTAGAGAACAAGAAGAACAAAAAATGTAGTATGATCCGAAACGTTGATGATTAAAAAAACTGCACACAATCTAACCCAGAAACTAGAACTCTGATCTCTATGTGCTAATTTTTGGAAACCTTGTTGTTCGTAATTCATGTATTGTGTTGTGAGATGTATGTATGTATCTCTCTTTGTTCAGTAAATGTTGATGTTCGTAACTATGTTTTGGTTAGTGTCGCTTGACACTTGTAAATTGTTTATGTGCTTCAGTGTATTGTTTAGGGTTAGTCATCCCTAATTCAGATTAGTGCTTAAATTTCATGATAGAGTAGTTAGATGGACCTATTTTATTCCTAGCTTTGTTTGGCTCTAAACCTTTTTCTAATGCTTCAAAACATGGAATAATTATACCCAAGGGGTATGGGTATGGGTTAGGGGTCTTCTCCAACCTCTAAGCCCCTTTTGTTGACTTTTGAGGTCACTCAAAAGTCCCCTTTTTGCCTTTGTGCGAAAATTGCAAGTGGTTGTCATGAGTTGTCTTACCCCACCTCCTTTTAAGGTTTAACCATGGTGTAGGTTGAGTTAGGAGTTTCTAGAGTGGCTAGTGGGTGGAAATAGTTATGACTCCTTTTGGGTGGTTGAGTTGGAGGCTTATTTAGAGGCCTTCCTTGGTCTAGTGTTGGGGGGGCCAATCTCTACATTTAGAGAGGATTTTCTTGAAGCTAGAAGGAAGGAGGGATACTCTACTCAAATTGGTTCATTGCCATTATCTCTTGTGAAGGTAGGAAACTCCCATCTCCCTTATTCAGTTTTTATGTTTTGTTTCATGTTCTTGTTACCTTGTTGTTGTTTTACTGTTGTATGGTTGTGGGTATGTTGGGAAGATTTGCAAACCATGTTTTTTTTGGTTGTTTTCCTTTCTTGTTTATGTTTGAAATTTTGAGTTTTCCTTGCATGGATGTTTTGGTATTACTCACCCTAGGAGAGGGCAAAAGTGACCAATTTTGGGAGAGGTCTGTTTAGTTGGACTCCAACCTATGTAGAGTCTCTTCTCAGGATGAGAAGAGGGATAAAGGGTAGGGTGTTATGGGCCCCTACCCGTCAGCACAAACTTGGTATGAGTATGGCAAGTTTGAATGGAAGAATGGAAGTTCTTGGTTATTAGCCCCGATTGGGCATCTGAATAGGTGTTGTACTTGACTTCTCCAGTTGGAAGAATCCACCTCTCCCTAGTCTTGATTCACTGTGAATCTTATTGTGTAAACCATGTATGATTATGCATGCTTGATGTTCTTTTGGTTCTGCTTGGTTGTCACCTGATCAGTTATTGGTTTCCTCCATGGTTCTTGAAATGAGATTCAGGAAACATTACAAACTCCTTGATTATGATCATGAAGAAAATTTGATAAAATTATTGAAAATTGGGATTGAGATCCTATTGTAAATTGTATTTTTGTTTAAACCTTATTAACGAAGCCGAGTTTTCTTCCTGATTCTTTCCCGGCTAAGCCCTTGAATCAGGTTGATAATAAAATAAGTGATTGAGTAAATTTTGCTTCTCTTAAAATTTTCGTATTCTATGTTGTCATATGAATGTGTATCAAAGATAAGATGGAACAATGATATCCAATTATGCAAGATTCAAATTATAAATGTATGGTATTTCCTTGAGTTTGGTATGATTTAGTTTATGTAAGGTTGTGTTGAAAGTGAATTTGCAAGAACATGAAGGAAAGAATTATGTCGAGATATCCAACTTAAATCTGAAAGCACAATAGAGGAAAGAACGTGGTGTGTTTTGATACTCCCATCATAAATGAATAGAGCATTATCATTTTGATCTCCTTATTGTTTCAATTTCCTTAAGACTAGTTTCATCACTATGTTATTTCAATTTTGCTCCATTAGTTATAATAGATAGTTAAACGAATATGTAGATGATTTTTCATGTAATGTAGGTATCATTGAAATACATGGCATTTGAGGTTCATGAAAGTTATTAAGTAGGAATTCATAAGAAATTTACGTAGATTTTGATGATCTTGCACTAGTTGATTTGTTGAGCATAATGCATAAAAAGTTGGTAGATTAATATCATTATGAATTAAAACACCAATTCTATAAGACTATATAGTAAGACCTTAACCATCAAATAAGTTTCAAAATTGCATATAAAAGAGGCCTGTAGAAGCACATTTTCATTCTGGAAATTGTATGGGAAACTCAAAATTGGTTGATGCCATTATAGTCTATTAAAATATTCACATCACAATAAAATAAAATAAAATCTAAAACCAAATTCTATGCATTATGGTAAAAATAATATAGTTTTAGTAGATATCCTTAATATCCTAATACTCACCTATAAAACTTTAGCATTGAATGTTTGGAGCAAGTCAAACTGTCATCCCTCATGATGATGTCACCATGTCCCATCACTATCTTCCTCCAAATTGGGCACTCAGATTGGAGGGAAGGCATTAAAGTTTTGAGTTTAAAAAAAAATATATACAAAATTTTGCAAGAGATTCTATCCTGCATCCGTCCACTTGCTATCCACTTAAATCGCTTCAGTTGAGGGAAGGTGGGGGAGTCTGTCACGCCTCCCTTGGGCAGAGCGCTGTCCCAAGGACAGCGCTTGGGAAGCGCTCCTTGGGAAGCGCTTGCCCAAGTGGGGCATAGGGTTAGTGTAGGATGGGTTAGGAAGTAAGTTAGTAATTAGTGTTAGTTGCTTTTTTTTTTAGTTTAGTTTATGTGTAGTTTATTTTGCTTTACTAATTATTAATAATGTTGGTTAGTTTCTACTTTGTTATTAGTTTTAGTTAGTAGTTATAGGTTTGTTTAATTTCTAAATTAATTTAGTTTTAATTTAAGTGAAGTTAGTTAATTTAAAATGTAACTAAGTTGTATTTAGTAGTATATATTATGTTTTTTAGTTACTTATGTTATTGATTAATTTGTAGTTACTTTTAATTAGTTAATTTTAAAAGTAATTTAAGAATGTTAGTATGTTATTTTTATAAAAATGTTGTAAAGTTGCATTAAAATTAGTTTCGAATGTAATTAAGTTTGGTTAACAATGTTAGTAAGTCATTTAAAATTTATTTAAGTTTTAAGTTAGTTATTGTTTTGTTATTTGTTAATTATTCTAGTTAGTTGTTATTTGAATATAGTTTTGTTTAATTTTGCAGATGTAATTTCATTGATTTTACCATTAATGTTAATTTAATCTAATAACGAAGTTTCAAAATTTTAACGATGTTATCGTCCTCTTGTTTCAAAAGAGTTGTGTGTTTTTGCCCACGTAGTTTGGGCATGACAAGAAAATCACATGAGAAAAACCCTACTCCAAAAAGAGATGGAAATAATGTTGAAAAGAACTAGTGAAGGACTAAAGAATCCTCCAAACTAGGGAATGTCCCAGAAGATAGGAACAAAAGATGATCATGAAGAACACCACTAAAGCATGTAGAAGTTGTAAAGCTCTGTCAAAAGTAAATGTTGATCTAAATAACCTTAGCTAAAATAGATATAACTAGGTAGAGAAGACTATAATTTGCATTGAATCAAGAGGCACACAAAGACAAACAACTAAACTCAAAGATACAGTTGGCATGAAACACCAAATCTTGAAGAGTTGATCAATCAAACATGAAAGGCTACAACCAATGTAGGAACAAAAAGAAAAGTGTCTATATGGTAAATGATCCATCTCACCGAAATGCATAGGTACCTAGCCACTGCATCTGCCTAGTACATAGGCATAAAAATTGAATACATAGCTCTCTCCATCAAACCATTAAGGAAGCATGAGAAACAATAGAAGAACCCCCTAATGCAGACAAGGGTGAGGTGATAGGCAACTCAAAAAGTGTGCCAATAGGTTTGTATGCCAAGGAACCATGATCAATAGACATAGAAGAGTACATATATGTGTACTGGGGTGATCAATCTCAGACATGTCCTGTACAGCTAATGTCATAGAAGGGAAACTCACTAGACAAATGAATATGACAAATAAAGGAAAAACATCAATGCCCCATGGAACTTTAATTAGAGGAGTAGATGTGCAATAAGGCATGAGATATGGTGAATCCCAAGATTACAATAATCTATAAGAGTGTCCTTAGATGACATTGCTCGAATCATAAGGCAAAATAAGGCAAAACTACTGAAATGAAAATACAAATCCAATATGACACTTTATCTCAGTGAATTTGCAAAAATACTACAAAAAGATGTCAACAAAGATCAAAAGAGACATAAGATTGATATAAGAGATAGTACAACCCATGACAAACCATTTGAAGAAACAAAATTGATCCTTGGACCTGAAATAACCAAGATATCCACTAGAATGCAAAATATGTATAGAAATATTTTTTAGAGATGACCATAACCATCCAAAATATTTGAGAAGTGTGTCAGTTTCATACCAAAAATTATCTCAATTTTTCTTCAAAGAAACTTGAGATTTTTATACCAAAAAACCTTGATTTTTGTGCCCAAAAACCTCAATTTTTGTGCTAGAAAATCTTAAAATCTCTACCTTGGGAAATGTGCTCAATTTGAGAGCAATTTTTTTTCCTCAGATTCCAACTGTGTCCAAATTGGAAGTGCCTTGTATGAAAATAGGGGGTTTTGGGCACTATGAGCTCAACCATGAGGTTCATTTTTCTCAATGTGCACTAAAAATGAGTGACCCCCTAGATCCAATAGAAAAATCCTCTAAAAAAATGAAACCCTTTGAAAGAAAAAACACATAACTAAAAGGAAAACCAAACCTCTCATAAAAAAATAGGGGCATGAAGATTTGGAGCTTTGATACCATGTTGAAGTTGATGAGGGATCAACCCCACGACTCCCAAGAATCACTTACATGTAAACACTTGTCACAGAAAGAGAAAAACAAGAAAAGCTATGGAGGTTGGAATTTCTAAATCCATAGATGAGACATTGTTGATGAGCAAAAAAGAGAAATCAATCCTTGGACCTGAAATAACCAAGATATCCACTAGAATGCAAGATATGTATAGAAATATATTTTTTAGAGATGACTATAAGCACCCAAAATACTCGAGAAGCATGTTAGTTTCATACTAGAAACCATCTCAATTTTTGTTCTAAAAAATATCAATTTTTATACCAAAAAACCTTGAATTTTGTGCCAAAAAATCTTTATTTCCATGCTAGAAAATCTTAAAACTACTACCTTGGGAAATGTGCTCAATTTGGGAGCAATTTTTTTTGCCTCAGATTCTAATTGTGTCCAAATTAGATATGCCTTAAATGAAAATAGGAGGTTTTGGGTACTACGAGCTCAACTGTGAGGTTCGTTTTTCTCAAAGTGTGATCCCCTAGATCCAATAAAAAAATCCTCTAAAAAAATGAAACCCTTTGAAAGAAAAAGTACATAACTGAAAGGAAAACCAAACTTTTCATAAATAGAATAGGGGCATGAAGATTTGGAGCTTTGATACCATGTTGAAGTTGATGAAAGCTCAACCCCACAACTCTCAAGAATCACCTACATGCAAACATCTATCACAGAAAGAGAAAAGAAAAAGCTATGGAGGCAGGAATTCTCAAATCCATAGATGAGACATTCTTGATGAGCAAAAAAGAGATTGATGTTATCAAAAGTGGATGAATAAATTACAAAAAGAGATCAATCCTTATAAAGAAGATCAACTCCCTAACAAGAATCTAACTTAGGATGCATGATAATAATTAATAAAAGAATTAATTATTATATGCTCAAAGTTTACCTTAAGTAAACTAAAGATAATAAGTGACTTTAAAAAAAAAATAAAAAAAAATTGGATCGGTAAACGACCAAAGCCTAGATTAGTTATTGTTATTTGATGTAATTAATTAATTTTATGTGTTAAGAAAACTTTAACCCAAGACCTCCCACATGAGAGGCTCACAAGTTACCTTGTGTTGTAGGCTCTTGCCTACAAGTGACTTAATAATTAAATCAATATGATTTAATTAATAAGAAAATGCTTTATTACTCTAATACTAAAGAAAGGTGAAGGTAGTTGCATTCAACCTTCTTCATGAATATCTAAAAACCTCAATACAAAATCTTTTGTTATACCAAACAAACCTTCTAACACTAAAGAGAATTTTGTCACTTTCTAACTATAATTGTTACCTTTGATACCAAATGTTGAAAATATGTGAGGATATCTAAACTGCTATAAAATAATATATATGTACTTACACATCTAAAAGTACAAATTGAAAAGGACAAATCTAAACACTTACATTACCAAATATAATATTATTTGATCACAAATTTAACATAAATATAAAGATTAAAAAATACCATAAGATGACATCTATCCAAAAAAAAATACCATGAGATGACATGTAATTTATGTGTAGAAGCCGCATTTTACCTATTAAAAAAATTGACATTAGAACCAAAGACCTTTTATCTATGAAAATAATTCTACATGAAAGTCGATGGCCTTTTACCTATAAAATAAAAACACATAAGAAAGATGGCATATACATTATTATCTCCAAATGAAATTGAACATTAATACACTAACACTAAAATACACTAAAATATTTGAAAAATCTAACAACACCTAGTTACTTGAAGCTTTAAAAACACACATGAAAATATTATTAGAAGGCTCCAAATTATATATAAATGTAAGAGAGAAAACCATTTTGGTAATGAAACAATAGCCAAGAAACAGCCTACAGACCCATGCCTCCCTTAATGGAAAGCCCGTAAACATAATAAATTTATTAGCTTGTCTATCATATAAATTCTTAAATCTTAATGAATGAAAGTCTATCAATCTCAAGTGCGTATTACTCTTCAATGACCAAAACCTGGAACATGCAAATATGGATTCCCAAATCAAGAAACAAACTAAGGGCCCGTTTGGTTGTACAAAAATGGAATAGGAATAAGGTTAGATTTTGTATTTTTAAAAATATTTTCCTTTTAATTTTTTTGGTTTAATTTATTATTTTTTGGTTTATTTTTTCAATAATGGTAAAAAGGTTAATTTATTTTCATTTTTATTTTATTCATTGAAATTAATGAGAAATATAATTTATTTTTATTTTTTAAACAAATAGATATAATTTTTTTAAAAAAAATTAAAAAATTTCAAAACAAATTTTCAAAAAAAAAATTGAAAAAAAAGTTTAAAAAACTAAATTAGATCGGGAATAGAAATGACCTATTCCAATAACATATTTTTTTGGCATAGACATATGCTCATTTTAGGGGCAAAATTGGAATATGTCTTCCTATTCCCAATTCTAATTAAGCTTACCAAACAATGAATATAAAACATATTCTAATTTTCTCTTCCTATTCCAGTCCTATTCCAGCAACCAAATGAGCCCTAATGGAATTTGGCAACATGTATAACATACATGTATGGGAACGATCCCTACTCAAAAAGTGGGTTCAAGTAGAAGGATTATTCTTTCAATAGACTTTGTAATTATCATTGAGCATTTGTCGATCTTTATCAATGTGGTTACAATTTCATGAGCAAAATATGTATAGAAATATATTTTTAAGAGATGACCATAAGCATCCGAAATATCCATTCCAAGCATCATTGTGACGTGTGGAAATAAATTAGCACTCTAAGGTCAATGTCATGTACATCCTACCATTTATCAAGTGTCTAGAGAATATAGATCTAGAGAAAAAAATCTTGTTTGTAGACAATATAGTTCTTTAGAATGAATTTATATATATATATAGTTTGAATTATCATTTCTCAAAGTTTTTCTGATTACAAATTATTTGACAGTACATTCTAAGTTTTAAATTAAATTTTGTATATATATTTTTTTGATTGGTAGAGACAAAAATCTTGTTTCTAGACAATATAGTTCTTTAGAATGAATTTATATATATATATATATATATATATATATATATATATATACAAATTCATATAGTTTGAATTATCATTTCTCAAAGTTTTTCTGATTACAAATTATTTGAAAGTACATTCTAAGTCTTAAATTAAATTTTGTATTTATATATATATATATATATATATATATATATATATATTGATCAATAGAGAAAAAAATCTTGTTTCTAGACAATATAGTTCTTTAGAATATATATATATATATATATATATATATATATATATATATATATATATATATATATATATATATATATATATATATATATATATATATATAGTTTGAATTATCATTTCTCAAAGTTTTTTTGATTACAAATTATTTGAAAGTACATTCTAAGTCTTAAATTAAATTTTGTATATATATATATTTTGATAAGAAGCTCACAATTTACCATTGTGTTGTAGGCTCTTGCCTAATTAAATTTTGCATATTATAATATAAGTAACTTTTTTCTTTTTTCTTTTTAAATTATAATTATAATGAAAATCAATTGAAGAAAATACATGTAATACTTAAATTCTCTCATGTTACATTGCAAGGGAGTACACATTTTCATTAGGAGATCTTGGGGCACTAGCGATCTGATGAAAATTAAAAATCTTTCAAACCTGTTAAGTAAACCAAAGCAGACCTTCATATTGTCCAATCAGCCCAGCCAAGAGTATTAAAGTCCCAAATGTCACTAAAATGTTTATCTTCTTTGTCTTCTTTATCTTCTTCCTATATCAAACAAATAAACTTGTTAAAGTTTTAAAATCAAACAATGTGGAAAATTAGCCATTATTTCTAGCCTCAAGTCCCAAAATATATTGATTAACATTATAAACTACAAAAATGTCATAATTTTGATTGGAAAATGGAAAAGTGAATGGGGCGCACAAAAAGGTAGTGGCTATCGTGCAACTTATATGTACCCACACTAGTGTTAAATAGTTTTTAAATGTTTTATATACAAGTGAAATACATTCAAAATAGTGCATGTCAGTTGAACCATAGAGACGGGCGAGAACTGGCCTGGCCGGCCTTACGGTAATTTGATTTCGCATATAATTGTACTAGTCCAGCTGGTAAAATTAATTGTAGACCAAAATTTAAGTTCGAGAAAATATGTACGGATCTGTGGCGCAATGGTAGCGCGTCTGACTCCAGATCAGAAGGTTGCGTGTTCGATTCACGTCAGGTTCAAAACTCTTTTTGCACTTTTGCGTCCTACGGATGATTTTGTTCGAAACCCATTTTGTACTCTTGGTTCCTGTGGCTGATTTTGTCTTTCAGTTTGGAAGTAAATAGTGTTACTGTTGTTTTGTCCGTCTGACGTAGAGTGGTAACATGATTATAGTTTGCAGATTGGAAGGCCATTCCAACTAAAAACAAAAACTTGTCTACCAGTATTAATCCTGTTAGTAATTTGGTTGTGTACGATGGATCAAATCTGTTAATTATTTAATTGTATGCAATGATTAATATCATTGTATTTATTAATTTGGAGATGCGAGGTATCGATCCTCGTACCTTGGCCATGCTAGGCTGCTATTTCATTGAGTTTTACGTAAACCATTTTGAATTGGTGTTAAGAGTGTGAAGTTTTAGAAAATTAGGAATTGTATTTTGGTGTGCATTAGTTATGTGAAAGATGTGTGAAATTGTAATGTAGAAAAATAGTTGTCTATTTTTAGTAAACATTTGTGTAGTGAATGATTTCAATAGGTAGATCATTTTGTAAGCATTGTTTGTGTAACAAATGTCTTATTAGAGAAGTGGTAGCTTCAAAAAAATTATGTAAGTGTTGTTTGTGCAACAAATGTCTCATTAGAGAAGTGGTAGCTTCAAAAAAGTTATGAATCCATAAGCTTGGATTAAAAATAGTTAAAATAGAAAAATCATGGAGGAAGAGAGAGAGAGAGCTATTAAAAAAGTTTCTTAATAGGAATTTGATCTAATTTGATCCTATAAAACCTACTCATAGTGTCAAAAAGAGCTTGAAAAACAATTAGGTAACCCTTAACATATTTCTCCAAGGATGTCCCTGTCTCACTCTCATCCACGTGTATTTTGAAATTTCACATTCTAACCTACTCATATGACTTAGTTCTTTATTGTTGCTATGAATCTTCCTTTATTGGGTATATTTGCAAATCTTTCTTCTCCTAGTGGTGGTTCCTCTCAACATATTGTTGGTTGGCAACAATGCCCTATGATTCTATTGTTTATTGTGATTCATTTGAGAAAACTAGTACTAGAATGTGAGGATTATTTTTGGTAAGTGAGGCTTAATTCATAGATTTTTTGGTTCTACCCTTCTCTTCCTAATTAGTATCATTGGACTCAAGATGCTTGGTATTCTTTGGTCTAGGGTAAGATGAAGCTTTACCCTTCTACCAAAGGATTTCTAACAATGGGCCCTCCTCTTGATTCACAATGTGAGGATAAGGTTGCCTTATCTTCCCCATTACTTCTAATGTAATGGAACTTATGAAACTTTAGCAATACCTAAGGTAGATTCTTTAAGGTGTACTCTATGCCTAAATTCATCCATCATACTTCTTGTTCACATATTAGTTAAAGTTGATATTTCAAAATTTCTGTTTAATAAGGTCGTTTCATAAGAAGAAGCCCATTTCCTACTCATCTTGTGCATGCCTCTAGGTTTCTACTTCTTTCCATTGCTTCTTGTTGGTATTAGTATTAGTAATGGATCACTCATTACTTGAAGTAGATGCATGTTAAGGTTATTGATTTTTGCTTTAGGAATACATATCTTTTGTAGCTTGTACATGATTCTATGTTAGATCTGTAAGCTCTTCTTGATTCATTGACCTCCATACGTCATCCTTTTGCAAGGGATGATTAGTCCATGAAAATTATTTACATGGTGAAAAGGTTGTGGCTCTTTTTTTTAAACCCCCCTTATTGTTGATAAAGCATCTCAAGCTTAGACCTTTCTTGTTTTTATGGGAGATGTGTAGACCATTTCTGGAATTTACTCTGACTAAGTTGTGTAGAGGAAACCACTTTCTCTTTAGTGTGTCTTTTGTCATTTTCAATAAGTTTTCCCTCTCATACAAACATTCTCTTGCTCATCACATTTCTTATATTAATGTATTTCTTACCACTCTAGTAAAAGTTGTTGCTTAATACAAATGAAATTTATTTTGCATGATGTATTCTTCTATGAATTTCTTCCCTTTTTTCCATGTAAGCCCCAGCTACATTTATCGAACAATAGGGTGATGACATATCCTTGACTTGAAAACTTTCAAATATGTCCATATTTTTGTATTTCATAATAAAAATGCATAGTGTTTCATAAGCTTGAGTTAAAGGATTTACCCACTTTTGTTATATGTCAAATTTTTCTGATGTATATCGTCCGTTAAGATTTGTTTGTTTCTTCCCTATTGTTTTTATGTATTTTATTTACTTCTAATGTGCTTCATGTCAAATTTTTGATTTATTAAGGTTGAGATCTTTGAAAATTATTGTTAATCTCATTTTGGTTTTGACAAGGTAGTGACAAAAAACTTAGTCATTATCTAGCAAAGAGCAGTGCAAGTTGAGTGCAATAGTATATGTCGAGCATAAGCCTCTAAACAATACATGTCGATTAATATGACAGTTAGTGACAAGGACTAGTATGTGCTGAGCATTTAGGGTGTATCGAGTCACTTAAGTGTTAAGTAAATAGTATATGTCAAATGATTCATGTGTCGAGCAGAGTGAGTGTTGATTCATTTAGGAGCTCAGTATCAGCATGAATAGCACAGTGAAGGCCCAGCATCTGAGTCTATTTATGCTGAGTTGCTAGTCTTTGACATAGATGTTTGTTATGGCATATACTTCTATGTAAATCATTTATGTCCAACATGAACATGGATTTTTGATATTTAGAGATAAGGATCTCGTCATATTATGAATCCCTATCCAATGCATGCATCCAATTAGATTAAGAGAAGCATTACGTGACAATAAGGATCAACCATAGTCATTGATTATGACCTAGTCACAAGTGCCTATTTAAGGAGGTAAACCTTAAGGGGAAGTATCCAAGTATGAGGAGGAACACCATTCGCAAAGGAGATGAATGCTAAGAGTACAAAGGGCATTCATGGTGGAGAAAATGGTTAAGACATAGATATGCAATATAGAATCAATTTGAGCAAAATAGAGATAAGCAATGAGAGGTTAGAGAAGATAGATCTGATCAAAAGGATCAAGAAATAATTAGTAAAGAGGAGATCTGATATCAAGCAGCAAGGTGCTAACCAAAGGATCAGGTGTTGAATCATTTTGACAAGTAATATAGAGTAAATCTCTTAATAGAGTAGTCCTAACAAACTTTTGTATATCTCCTAATAGAGTGCTTACTTAATTGTGAGTTTGAAATCTTTTAGTTAAAGTGAGACCTAATAGTCTTGTAAGCCTTTAACAACAGAGATCATATTTTATTGTTGGTGTAAATAAGTATTTACTATTTACACTTTACTTAAGTTTACTTAGGTTAATGAATTATTTTATTATTTATTTTGTGAGACACTTAAGGAGTTTGCGCACCTTTTTGAGTTGTCGTGTTGACAACATAGAAGTATGCAACTCTAATTCAACACATGGTGTCTACAACACTGGAGTTTGCATCATTCACTAAGTTGTGATGTAGACAACACAATTATTCACACTCCTAATTTAGCACATGTTGTCTACACCATTGATTTGCATGATACACCATTGTAGGCTTATCATTTCATCATCGCACTTACTTCTGTGCTTAATGGAGGATAACTCATGTCTGGTGGACATGTCCTTGGTTGTATGACTTATCATGTTGCTGACTTCTATGCATTCTAGAAGCTCTCCAGAGGCCTTTATATACAAACACTCCTAGTGTACTTGCATATGGCATATTGAATGTATATATCGTCATTCTAATCATACTCTCTCTTTGGTCTACTGTTATGCTTGTGTTTGATTTCCTTGGTCTTGGGTGAATTTTTCCCTAAGGCAAATTCATACATGGTATCAAAGCTCGGGGAGATTCTCTACACATAACTATTTGAGACCATTCATGCTTCAGCATATTGACCCGAATCCAGAGAATTTGCAAAAATTGGGAGTGTCTAGAGCCAGATCTGACCTTGCCATTGCATTGAAAACATCAATTCAGTGAAGATCAACTATGAATTTGCCTGTGTTGGGTAAAATTTGATCGTGACGAAAATATTTTTTGCAAACCAGCACCTGAAGACACTGATTTGCAATTAGTTAAGGTCATTTCAACTGATCTAATTATTTACATTTAGATCTGAATTTAATTTGATCTCTGCAATTTTTTTTATTTGGGTATTTTTAGATTATGTTGCCCAGTCAGGAATTTTTTTTTTGTAGAACCGGGCAGTCACACCTCGGCTCTACAATTTCAAAATTGTATTTACTATTAATCACAGGGAAATTATCATTTTAAATCTAAGTACCCTCAATATTTCGGGTTGTACTACACAATTTCTGGCCATTCCATCGAACCAAGCACCTTCAACAAATCTGGCTCATAGCACTATACCTACCACTAACCGAGGGTCAATATTTCACATACCGATGGTGTCATGTCCCCTTTTGAAATAATTAAAAAGAATAATCTTTGCTAAGGCAGGCAGGCCCAAAAAGGTGAAGTTTCGAAAAAAGGGGATAATCTTTGGAAGCTAATGGACTAATAAATGAAAATTATTATTAAAATATGTTTTATTAACCCCTCTTGGACGTGAGTTAGGGTTATGCCCTCTTTTAAGGGGTTTGGAGGCATTTTGGGCTCATTCCAAAACTTGATTTTTGCACATTGCTTTGTTGTTCTTCAGAGGCTGCCAAAACTGTGGAGAAGGAGACCCAAGAATGGGAGTTTGTAGGTTTCCAGGAAGGCTAAGGACAAGAGTTTGAAGCCATTCCATGTGCATGCTCATGCAGAGTTTGCATTTGTGCTAAACAGTGCAGATTTGTGGGTTTTTGGATTTATTAATAATATGTGAAGTTGTGAAGTTTTTGGTACTATTCTGGCATACTCGATTTGGGGTTTATTGAGAAATTGGTGGATCTTCGAAATATTGTTTGTTTGATCTTAAAGATCTGATTAGAGGCTTAAAATATCATGTAAAATCAGAAAAGGGACATTTCAGTGGTATCAGAGCTATGATCTTGCCAGCCTGAGGGTTTGTAGAAGTTTGCATGTCAGTTTTGACAACTACCCAAATCTTGCATGTCAAAATTTATGATTGCATGCTACTTCTAATCATTTGCATGTTAGTTCTTGGTGAATTTGGTGGTTGCATGTTGCTTCTAATCAGCTACATGTCAAAATCTATGGTTGCATGGTACTTCTAATCATTTGCATGTTAGTTCTTGGTGAATTTGGTGGTAGCATGTTGCTTCTAATCAGCTACATGTCAAAATCTATGGTTGCATGCTACTTCTAATCAATTGCATGTTAGTTCTTGGTGTTTGAAGAAGTTATAACCTATTGGGGTTACACTCTATTTTATCCAGAATGGACAGGTATAGTACAGAGTCTCAGAGGACACGATCTTGGACAATTGATATCTAGAGTCAGAACAGTAGAAAGGATGGTTATTTAGACATTCGAGATAAACTTAGGAAAATAAGCCATGACATGTCTGAACAGTTGGTTGAGCACCACCGTATAATGAATGACATGTTGTCTGACCCAGCTAAGGTGGATAAGTTGACTGGATTTCTATTTGGCAGATTTTCTCACAGGGCAGATGACACAATTACTAAGAACTTGCATGAGGAGTTTGAGAAACTAGCTTATAGCCAGGCTGAGGTCTCAGATTCTACTCCGCCACAGGAGGTAGTGAGAAAGGATATTGCACAGATTGATAGTAATGGTCAACTTGATACTCAAATTGAGATAATTATATACAGGTCATCAAAGGGTGATGTCACAGGTATTCAGGATGGTATATAGTTACAATAGATAGTGACTACGGCATAGTGGGTTCAGATGATGATTATGAGGATGTTGTTGTGCATGATGGTGAGATACTTGGTAGAGATGAGCAGACATTGAGCATTCATGACTTTGCTGAGAAAGAGTACCAGGCATAGTTAGATACTTTGACACATGAGGTTGAGGCTGGTAGTACTTCACATGATTTGTCCAGCCAGTTGAAAGTGAACAAAGATAGTATTGTGACTTAATTATCTCATTATGATAGGTATGTGGAGTTAGTTGGTATTGGTCATATTACTTAGGTGAGGAGTTTTCTTGAGTTACCAGTTGATTCTAGTTTACAGATATGGACTCGAGATTTTTATATTGGCATTTGGGATTCAGTTGACTGGAGATCTTTAACACTTTTTGGTAGTAGTGTTTTTTTGGGTGCTATCATGGATTTGATTAGCAGATTGCACAATGTTGTCTTTTCTTGTGCCAACAGCTTGTCCGATGCTGGTATTAGTTTTTATACACCGGTGTTGGTCTTTGTTCATATATCCAGTCGACCATACTTGCTGGAATGTATTGATGATCTTTCATATTTGGCAGTGTGTACAAATGAGTCCCAGGATCATATTGGCATTGATGACATCCAGGAGGATGCAGTGGGTAGTTTTGAAGACTTAGTTTCCTTGGCAATTTTTTTTTGGTACAAAGGAGTTAGACATCAGTGCTACAGTTTTTGATACTCCATATGTTGATATGAGCTTTGGAGTTGATTCACAGGATATGGATGGTAATACTCTAGGGACTAGTAACTTTGAGGATACTCCTTTAGATAGTGCATCAGAGGAGGTTTGTAGGAGACAGTCTAGCCAATGCCATCATGTGTCTAATCAGTTGAGACTTAGTGAGCGAGACATTGCTATTTCTTGCCAACATTTTGATGTTGCTCATCAGTTGTTAACCATTTATGGATGGGATTCTCCTACTAGTGATGAGCAGGGAGGCAATTATCTTTCCTTGACAGAGTTCCACTCTTTATGGGAGGCTGTCCAGATTCTGAGATAGGATTATATGCAGTTGGTAGCCGATAGAGATTATCTTATGGAGTGGGGTAGTACAGCATACGATGCATTGGTTGCCAAGGAAGATGAGGTGAGTGAGCTTACTCAGCAGCTTGAGGTGACTTCTGAGATTCTTGAGAGTACACAGTTGGCTTTTAAGGAGTCACAGTTTCATTTGGCTAAGGTGACCATGGAGTTAGAGCAACTATAATCTTTACTAGATTCTATACAATCATGAGCTATGGTGTTTGGTGATCTGAGGATGGCCATGGTCGAGATTGTCAAAGACAGTGGAGATGGGGATGCATCCATCCTTAATACTAACATTGGCATATTGGGTTTGTCCCCACTAGAGTCAGGTTCAGTTGAGTTGGGTGCTGCAATAGATTATTGTGGTATGCCTGACATAGTGGGACCTCTAGTACTAATGACATGAAGACTAGAGAAGATGTATCAAAGACCATGTGTGATGTTGGTGAGATGACAGTTGGCATGGTTCCTGCTAGTAATAATACTCCCTTGGCGATGTCTTCAGAGGTAGTAGTCAGTTCCAACTTGGTTTGTGATCAATTGCAGTTAGTTACATCTGGATTGCAGTCTGAGCCAGTAACAGAGATTGGCGCATTCTATCGACATTACATTGTGAGGTATGCTCATAAATTCACCTTTGATGACCATGTTGATGAGATGATGATACAGAGATGTACTTTGGTTCCTAGTGCTTATCATCAGTTATGGGATAGTTTGATGCCTTAGGATGAGAATTGTGATGGGCACGACATGGCGATAGGTCCTGCAGTTGATAGCTTGATAATACATGACTTAGAGCAAGAGTTTTGGAGTGATGCTTCAGCGGGTGTTGTTATTGATTCTACTCCTTTGGCTGACATCTCCTGACTTAGCTAGTGATCAGTCACAGTGGGTTGTATCACTTGTTCATGGTGAGTTGTTGATTGAGGTTGGTTTTTTTAATCAACATTATATTGTAGGGTATGTACATCAGTTAGCATTTGATCCTTGTGCTGAGGAGTTGATGGCAGAAAAACTTGGTTTGGGTTCCATTTCTTGTTGTTTATCTTGTGATGGATTTTCGCCATCAGGGGTGCATGGGAGTTATGGTTATGAGATAGTGGCCGGTGATCTACAGAGTTGTGTTGACTGCAGGAGTTGTACAGTGTGTGGATTCTCCATACTTGGTACAGTTTCATTTGGGAGCATTCACCATTGTTGCAGAGTTGGATTGTACATTTCGTATAGGCCAGTGGGATGCATTGATGGTATTTACTATGTTGGCAATTTGATTTGTTCGCTTTACTTGAGTTTTGATGTTCTAAGAGTTTGTGTCTCGTGGGTTTCTGACTATGGAAGTTGTGACTTTGGAGTTTGGTTGAGCAGTAATTGTTAGTTTGATTATGGATTCATCTTGGTTATATTGCAGAGGATATTGCAGGAGCCTATGTTAATTGACAATAGTATAGTTCATGACTACATTTGATATCCAGGTGGATTGATTGGTCTATTGTTAAGCAATTTCTTGAGGACAAGCAATATTTGGAAGGGGAGGACTTGTCATGTCCCCTTTTCAAATAATTAAAAATAATAATCTTTGCTAAGGTAGGTAAGCCCAAAAAGGTGAAGTTTCAAAAAAAGGGGATAATCTTTGGAAGCTAATGGACTAATAAATAAAAATTATTATTAAAATATGTTTCATTAACCCCTCTTGGACGTGAGTTATGGTTATGCCCTCTTTTAAGGGGTTTGGAGGCATTTTGGGCTCATTCCAAAACTTGATTTTTGCGTATTGCTTTGTTGTTCTTCAGAGGCTGCCAAACCTGTGGAGAAGGAGACCCAAGAACGGGGGTTTGCAGTTTTTCAGGAAGGCTAAGGACAGGAGTTTGAAGCCATTCCATGTGCATGCTCATGTAGAGTTTTCCTTTGTGCTAAATAGTGCAGATTTGTGGATTTTCAAATTTATTAATAATATGTGAAGCTATGAAGTTTTTGGCACTATTTCTAGCATACTTGATTTGGGGTTTATTGAGAAATTGGTGGATCTTCGAAATATTGTTTGTTTGATCTTAAAGATCTTATTAGAGGCTTGAAATATCATATAAAATTAGAAAAGCGACATTTCAGATGGGCAAGCTCACAATTTTATTTTAAACTACGAGCTATTTTTAAAAAACACAGCACACAACTGTAACCCCATACATGTGGGACTTTTCATTGCAAAGCTCAGCAATGAAATTTTAAAACTCTAGTCACAACTTGGGATATTTTGGTACAGAGCGTATTCTAGCTCCTACGAACTCCACAAGCCCCCCCACACTGAGTAACACTTGTCCAACTTAGCTAGACACATAGACTGACACAAATCCCACTGCTATTTACACTCTGTCACATGACACATAGAGCCACTACCACATGTCATCAAGTTTGGCACAGACCCTGTCCATAGTTGAATCCACCTAGCATCCATGTCCTCCACCTCCCTACACCTAGAGGACATGCGGTGATGCACAATTAGGCGATGTGGCACTTGAAAAAACCTGCCAACCAGACTACCCATGTCATTGAGTGCACAGTCCACAATGATTGTATATCTAAGCAGGCACACATTAGCATCTAGTTGGACACCAACTCAATTGAACACACAAGCAATCCATACAATATAGTCACTAGACACATCAAATTTTTCCATATGATTTCATATGAAGTGATGTCATAATTAGTATAGCTGATGTCATCACAAGTTTGAAGGTGTGCTGGCATCATCATTTTGTTAGCCTAAATTTGACAGTCGTTTGATTGTTAATCCAAGCCAAAATTGAACTACTGCAATTGTCGTATGATCGTCAAATTTAACCTTGTCTTTTGCTAATGCAGCCCCTATCCAAATTGATTTTTGAATTTGTAATCTGACTTTGGGATGCCATATCTTAGTAATCTAGACTCCAAATTAGGTTCATTTTTTTAAAAATTGGGTAGAATTTCCTAAACTTTTCAATCATGTAGCTCTTTTCTAGTTTTGGTGCACGAATTGTTTAGAAATTGTATTTTTTGGTGGCTATACCTACATAATCCTACATTTTAAAACTTCAAACACTTCGTACAAGTACATATAAATTTGAAAATAGGTTCCATTTTTTTGAAAGTGCATTATTTTTCATCTACTTTCCAGATCTGTAGTCAAATTGTAGTGTTGTGTAGAAAAAAGTGTCACTTTCAGAAATAGGGATATTCTTTGCTTTGTATTTCTTTAGAATTGTAACACATTGTAAAGTTCTAGATTCATAATCCATTAAGAGGTTGTAACAAAAAAAATTAGAAGTCCACAATGGCCAAAATTGGCAAGTGGCCCATTGTAATCACACTACTGATAAAGTGCCAAAAGCATCTTTTTTTTTGGGGGGGGGGTTTCTTGATTTAGTGAAAAAGGGGGGTGTTATTGGTGTTTTGTTCTCTCTTTTCTGCACTTTTCTTTCTTTTTCTACATTATGGGAAATTTTAAGTTTTCAAAATTAACTCCACATAACTATGCTACATGGCCCATCAAAACGTGGTATCACTTAATGCATAATGGAGTTTCTCAATATGTAGATGGTACTCTTCCTAAACCAACAGGTGATAAACTATCAGCAAATGATATTTCATCTTGGGTAGCAATGGATAGGAAAGCCCTAGGTGATATATGTTTGGGGTTTGATGATAAGATTACGTATCAAATTAAGAAGTGTTCTACATCCAAGAAAGCTTGGGATACGCTCGAAAACCTGTATGGTAAAGTGTCTAAAGAGGATGTTTTCAAAATTGAAGATAAGCTTATCTCTTTAGATCCAAAGTTATTTGATTTAATATAGGATTTCATCATTAAGGTGAATGAACTAAGGACAAAGCTTATTGATTGTGGGAGTTCTATCAAAGATGACAAATTGATCTATCTCATACATAACAAGATGTCATCGGAGTATTCCACATTTGTTTCTTCTTTTAACACCTCAAAGACTACCTTAGGGTTTGCCTATAAGAAAGTCACTTTTGATGAATATGCTAATCTATTGGATACAAAAGAAAAGAAGTTGAAATCAATGGGTATTCTCAAATCACCTCAATCTAAAGCATTGGTGGCAACAATGAGGGTTCTCAAAATTCAGTTGGACAGTCTTCAAATCAAGGAAAGGGTAAGAAAAAGAAATGGAAGAGCATATTAGAGGATGTAGAAAAGACAACACCACAATCCAATCAACAAGTCAAGTCTTCCTAAAATTCAAAAAAGAAGGGGGGCAACAAAAATAAGGAGAAGAAAAAGGGCACTTATTGCAAGAAATCAGGTCATGAAGAACATGAGTGTTATCTTAAAAAGATCTATGAGTTGACCAACATCATGAAGAAACATAATGTTCCATTGCCTAATGGTTATAAGGATAAAGGGTCTTCTTCAGATTCAAAGGGCAAAGGGCAAGCATTCATGGAAAATTCAAAATCTTCAAAGGAATGGATCCTTGACTCAAGTGCCTCATACCCCATGGGTGTAGTGCCTACCCCTAGTTCACATTTTGCTATCATTGTTGAACTCTTTTGGAGCTAGTTTTATGTTGTTGGTTAGCGGCATTCTTATGAGATTATCAGATATTGTGCTATGGATTAAGTTTATTATG